>CP053120.2:27512500-28762500 GCA_022674325.2 Grapholita molesta | reverse complement strand
AAATCGTGCCAGGACAATACAATTTGCTCATTGACACGTATGTCGTATGGTGATCGTCTGTCAACGATCGTCGTTAGCGGTGAAAAGGTAAAACTCATGTGCATACATACAACTCCATAGTCGGTAAAGTTATAGACCGCAATAGTGCTGCAACTAAAATGTTATAATTTAAATAACTAGGTCTTTTTGATTGTAAAATTATCTTGATTTTTCAATTTAGGCACATTACATGCACTTATGAACGTCAAAGAAAAATCTACCACCGATTCAAACCCTACACCTCTGACCCGAGAAGATACCTGCAAGAAACTATGGAGCTTTAAATAGCAAGGTTCAATTTTAAACCCCAAACTGAGCATCTTTTAATTCACAACTTTGAAAAAACATATACTTTCTTAATTTTATTATCATCCTACAAATTAAATATCATTTTCAATACGCTACTTTTTGTTTTCACCTGTAAAAACGTGAGTACATCTCAAAAAAATATCGCACGAGATAACGATATTATCGCAATATTTGATAAACGTCTTCAATAATAAACTTAGAAGTAGTAGACAGAAAGTTGTCTAAATAGACCAGCAATTTAGTCCATAGTCGAAAGTACGCTTTATAACACAGCAGATAACTATAAGTAAAATTCAAGTAATCTTGTTTCAGAAACGTACGATCTATTTATTTAGTTAATCCATAAACATGTAACTTATGACGCACATTAAGAATAAGGATTAACTATACAAAAAAGGTATCTAACAAACGAAATACTACTGTCATTTCTTCGGCGCAGCCTTAAGACTACAGATAGTTTTTTTTTTTTTTTTATGACAGGAGGCAAACGAGCAGACGGATTGCCTGGTGTTAAGCAATTACCGTCGCCCATGGGCAATCGCAACACCAGGGGAGTTACAAGCGCGTTGCCGGCCTTTAAGGGGGGTTGGAGCTCTGGGAACCTTACTCACTATCAGGAACACAACACTACACACCTGAAAGGTGGCAGTGCTATTATGGCTGTGGTCTTCTGTAAGGAGGAGGTACTTCCCCAGTTGGGCTGCCCCCGATTCAAGCGTGATGGTCAACGCTGTGCCCTACTTCTCATTGTTGGATGTAGTTTAAGGACATACCCGGGTCCAAAGATAGTGTGCTGTAAGTAATTCAGATATTACCTAGAATATTGAAGCAGATGGCATCAGCGAAGGTGACGACGACCGCCATGCCCACCCAGCTGCAGATCATAAGTATGAAGAACATCCAAAACTGTCTGTTGTACTGGCCACCGGACCTGTTGCTCTCTGACGCCGCTTGGAACACGTCGTTCAACTATAAACAAGTGGCGTATCTATAATATCCACATGACATCTTTTGAATTCAATATAAATTCAGCCCTAATGATAAATAAACGTCTAAGAGAGCCAACAGACGACCCTCTCGCTGGCAACTTTCTCGTACAAAGGATAATCGCAACATAGCGCGAGAATACTGCTTGCGGGGCTAAAGAGCCCAAGTTTGGTAACGTTTTAGGCATATTTTTTATTAGGGAGTAAAACTGCAACGTGCTGCCGATAGAGCGCAGCACTAGCACATCTAACAATAAGTATAGGCTCCTACAGGGCGTCCCACGGCTATGCCACATGGAGAGAAAGTACCTTGAATTTTGTAGGTGGAACATTTTACTGAATGAATACATTATTTTAATTTAAACATCATTGATAGATTTTTTATGAATTACTTGATTGAGCCGGGAATCATACCCATGGGAAGACCATGAAGTTTTTAATTCATCAATTTAATTCTTCAAAAGTAATCAATTTAATTCATCAAATATTCTAGATGACTCATTCTGTAGAATACAAAGTCGCACTCTTTTGATAATTCGTCACTGAATAAAACTCGTATTTGACATAGATACTCTAAGTTGAAACGCAGTAACTTTCTAATCATCTCATACATAGTTACGTCATATTTCTTTTGAATGCCAGAATGAGTTACGAGGTATTTTCAAAGTAGTAACGAATTTCCACTTCCTCCAATTTCAGACTTTAAGCTATTTAGCAAGAAATAATCCTTGTGATGAATCCTTTCGATAAGTATGATAAAGCCACAGGGAATGTTTTTCTAGTGTAGTGAGTTCGATTCCCGGTTCAACCGTGTAATTATATAAAAATCCATGTATGCAGATCTACACACTTAATATAAGCTCTCTATAATAAAATAAGTTTCAGGAGCCGCGTACGAACAGTCAAACTGAATGTTAAATGGTGGCGAACAAAACTTTTTCCAAGTAACATTTAACAAAGAGTCAAAAGAAATTCTCATATAATTGTTCTATAGTAAGTAACCAATTGCTTTGATTTTCAGAGACGTTCAAAATTTATAATATATGTATATACTATATCGGTTTTTAAATCATACCTAATGAGGCAATTATAACATTTACACAGATCATGTAATTATATAAAAATCCATGTATGCAGATCTACACACTTAATATAAGCTCTCTATAATAAAATAAGTTTCAGGAGCCGCGTACGAACAGTCAAACCGAATGTTAAATGGTGGCGAACAAAACTTTTTCCAAGTAACATTTAACAAAGAGTCAAAAGAAATTCTCATATAATTTTTCTATAGTAAGTAACCAATTGCTTTGATTTTCAGAGACGTTCGAAATTAATGTTATTATTATAACGATTTTTAAATAATAATCAGGCAATTATAACATTTACACAGATCAGAAATGTTGAAACAAAATAGTGTACACTATTTTGTGGTACACTATTTTGTTTCACTATTTTGTGGCGTTATTTGCTAATATGATGGTAGGGTTAGGTTATGTGTGCAGATAAAATATATTATGATTAAGATATATGTAAATACTAGCAACTTTAGAACACGTACCATATCGTTTTTGCAAGTGATTTCACACGACGTCTTAAATAATTGGTGTGAGGCGCAATACGGATAATGCACCGACTCCGTATCACCTGTGAACAAACAGTTAAGATGTCTGTAATGTTTTTAATCATCATATCAGTCGAACGACGTCCACTGCTGGACATAGGCTTCCCACAAAGCGACCCACAGTGACCGGTTTTGGGCCACCAGTGTCCAGTGGATTTCCACGATTTTTACCACGTTGTCGGTCCACCTTGTGTATGCGCAGGTTACACCTTCCAGGACGTGGTCACCACTTAAGAACCATTATGCCCCAACGGTTATCGGTTCTACGTTACGGTTTATATGAATACGAATACTTAAATGATATTTCTGATTAAATAATAAGAATAAACTGTCACATTTCGTATTATAATAAATAGGTCTTTATTTCATTTTGATAATACTTATGAAATAGAACTAGGCACGATTAAAAAATAAAATAAGTTTCAGTTGTCCATTGAATTTGTTACTTCTTTATTTGTTAGTGTTTTTCAAGCAGCCAAAGTCCATCGTGAAACATGAGAAACGTTAAACATCAGTAAAATAAGGTTATGCCGGGCTAAAGAGCCAAAAGTAACTTCACTCGAAGCTGTTAAGATATTTTCAGTTATATATATATATATATATATATGTGGTAGTCCACATGGAAAGGCACCTTATGGCGCTTGGCACTTACACTATTGTCAATGACGCTTTAATACTAATGTGACACTTTGCAACGTAAGCGCCAAGCGCCATAGGGTGCCTTTTATTTACTGAAATTGAAATTTACCGCGAGTAAAACTTACCATTAGGAATAGACACGTTCTTAAGCGTCACATACACGCAGCTGCTAACGTTCTGAATGCTGTGTAAGTCCACGTAGCCGGTGAACGACAATTTGTCTGGCAGCGCCTGCCCCTGCCTAGTCTTCGGTTGGCAGGAGTCCGCTTCGTCGGCGTTCCAGCCGTCGCAGATCTCCATTAGACGCCATGGAGTAGTTGAGTCTAGGTCGCAGTACGCCTGTAATGGGGTTTAATGGTGTTACTCAGAGTCTATGCTGGCTGACGACCTTTAAGGCTCGGTCAAACGGACTGGCGTGACGGTCGTGCGCGCGACCGCGGCGGCTTTAAATACATGCTAACAATGCATGTAACAATGCATGTAGCATGCATGTAACAAGTTAGTCCCGCTGCACCGCGCCCCACTTCTGTCGCGCCCTGCGCCGCGCAGCCCCTTGTGTCCAGGCGGCGCGGACGCGGCGGCACGCTGCGCCGCGCTGGCTCCTCCGTGCGCGCATGTTGTATCTGGGTGCAAGTCAGGCCCGCATCGCGATGCCTTAAAGAACCGTTAGGCTACGTCGACTTTATGCAATACAAAATGAACCGTTTTGGGAAATTATTAACAATTTATACCTACTATATAAATTGAGGCGACATAATGAATACTGGATATACGAGATAAGTGTTATACCAAACTATATATATATATATTTTATACGAAATATGATGTTATGATATTATACTATATGTTTATTATATCAGATGAGTGATTATATTTTTTTGAAAATATATAAAAATTTGTTATATCCATTGAAAATATATCATTCATTTTTATAACATTCATTACACACCCGTACGAATAGATGCGACAGGATCATTGCACTGTCGCGCAATCGGACGTAGTTTAGGCAAATAAGTGCACAAAATTCAGTCATCAGTCGTAAGCATTTGAACTATCATTTGTTTTACAAATTTTTGACGATCTCTTCGCAAAACTGAATCCATCCAAGATACGTGTGGGTTTTCTTAATCATTTGCAAACATAGACATACCATTTAACTGGACGGAGCGTGCTAATAATAATACCACGATCGAGAGAGATGGTCTTATGTAACTTTTCATAGGTATGGCAGAGACGGCACTATTTTCGTCCGTCCTTGTCACATAGTTTCATATATTTTTGTTCCCCTCCAAACTGGACCTTTCAGAACTGTCAAAGTTAAAGGGGAACAAACAAATCCAATTGGAATTTTCTTGGGTTTTTAACCAAAGTTGCGGTAATAAATACAGAATTTGTTATAAAGAATGTCCCGTAAAGTAATACTATAGTGAATTGTTACATTTTGGGCTACAAAAGCCAGAATATCTTTGTCCCTTACTTGAGCACGAGGATGCGTGCTCAGGTCATTATTCCTCCTAACTTTCAAAATATTGAGAAATTACTTTATAAAGAATAAACCTTGTTTATGTTTTGCCGCCATTCACACCGTGCAGAGCGGCGTTTGAAGATATCTATGAAAATGCTTTACCTGACATGTGCTGCTAATATTAGCAGACAGCTGATCCAGCGATTCATTTGCGCACAGCTTGTAGTTCAGGGTGTTGTTCCCGCACGTCATGTTGGCGGTGTGACTGCCTATCACACCAGATAGAATGGAGTTGTCGCACTGCAAGTTGCAGGGCTCGTTTATGTCCACGTAGTCACCCCCGATTTGGCAGTGGGGAGTGTAGAACTTGCCTGTGGACAGATTACGGATTATGAATAAATTTTAAAAAAAGAGTAATTTTTGATCCGTTTATTGATTTGTTTTTAGTTCTAGTGCAGCTAGACACAGATCTCCCCTCCTTCACAAACGCCGAAGACAGCTATCGAACCTACTTAATCTATGTTAGTCTTGATGTCATGTAATGGGATTAAGAAGATAGTTCAAATACTAACGAACAGTTTGGTCGACATTTGGATACACGACACTTATCCTCGTTAGGCCCATCATACTAAAATATTTAAAAGTTAAAACCAATCTTACTTTGCAGTGAATTAGGTTGAATTTTGTTTTGTACGAAAACTAATGAAACAAAATAAATTCTACTTTATTTCCTTTTATAAAAGAGTTAAACTCCATTGAAAGGGAGTGTACATTGTAATGCACACTGGGTCTTACGGGGTTATGTAAGTATATCATACTAGTTTTTACTCGCGATTTCATCGACTAGCTATGCCCGTCTTTTAAGTATGGTTGCGGGACAAAAATTATCCTATGTCATTTCTTCTCTCTGTTCATGCCAAATTTCATCCCACTTAGTTCAGCGGTTTAAGTGAGAAGAGGTAACAGACAGACAGAGAGAGTTACTGTCGCACATATCATCATGGATATTTAGTCTAGTTTATACTTGTTATACGGCACAACGCATATACTCTACGCATTTTGAATCCCGTTTGTATTGTCCCAAAGTTGTATAGTATGTCACACCGTAGCCAACTTACCCTCTAGCGACACATTGTTAGCTGCAATATACGCGCAATTGTCGCGAACAGTGGAGCCAGCCACGTACGCGGTATAATTTATACTATCTGTGGCACTGTAGCAGTACTGAGGTATGTGCCAGTGTTCGCATATCGTTTGCCACATCTTTGGTGAGGTCATGTCGCAAGACATCTGAAATATTTTAATTAATTAATTTGATTTAATGTAATTAATTTGGGTGATTAGGAAATCACATTAGTAACATCACAGCTGGTAAACCTGATAAACGTAATCAATTTAAAACTGAATATGAAGTTTTACGAGTGAATATGTAGGTACAGTCAGCGTCATATAGTTCGTAGCATTCAAAATACTCAAATAGTTCGGTACACCATACTAATTCTATGGTGTACCGAACTTTTTGAGTACTTTGGATGCTACCAACTATATGAAGCTGACTGTACCTACTACAGGACCATTCTATTTTCTTATCTTATTCGCTATTGAGTGTTAATTATTCTAAATATTAAGATCTCACATATTTAAAATATTTCAACAGTTTTGCTTGGGCTCATAAAGAGGCAAAACCATATCGGCTCCGTCTAGCCTAAGAAAAAAAATTTACATGCCAACACAAAGAGGTCTAAGTAACAGTGGTGGAAAATTACTCAACCCTCATTAGCCGTGTTCCGAATCAAGGTCACACTGCTCACAGGTTTTACAGTGCGGACAGCTGATCCGAATCAGTTGATGCGCCTTTGGTCACAAAAATGCGTTTGGTTCGGACCGGTATGAGCGTCAGCTCCATTCGAACTGGGCTCATATGCTCATTCTTGTACCGAATACCTTCTAACACCGCACATCGAGGCATCATACTGGCCGTGTTTTATCCAACCTCAACACTGGCAGAATCATCAAACCCTGATGGAGCCATAATTCGCAAAGATTGATTGCTCATTCCTGATAGCTTACGGTGTTAAGCGCTGTCAAACGACGTCATTAATGACGTCACGAGATTTCTGTAAGTCCATAAAGAATATATCGGACCGACGGTGATCGTACTCACAGTGCTCAAAACGCGAATCGGACCATGGTGCAATTGTTATTTCAATATTAGTTATAATTATAAGAACACTCACCTGACATGCATCTGTACCGTTATCGTCGCCCAGCGACTTTATTTTAGACTCGATCATCATATTTTCCTCTAGATAGCAGCTCTGCAGAACAGATACACCATTGTCACATGATATACCCACGGTGGCATGACTATCGGAGCCTGGTACTAGGTAAATGGAGCCAAAACTCACTATTGTTACTATTTGGAATATTATGAATATTGATTTTTGTATCTTAAATCTGTAAAGGAAACAGAAGAATTTCGATTTTGATAGATTTAAATAATAATCACAAACAGAACTATGCTGCTACCCAGCAGAAGCAGCTAAACGGCCTAAGTGTTTCCATTGAACTGTAAGTTTGCCGGTGTTATGCCGGTTGATTAGAATAGCACTACCCCATCTCCTCCCGCTGGTGTCGTAAGAGGCGACAAAGGGAAAAATCCTACGGACGGGCAGCAGCGTCCGTCGAAATACAATTTACAGCTACTGAGGTCGTCAACCCGCCTGCCAAGCGTGGCGACTATGGCAACTACCCTCAAGATGATACAAGTCATATTTGTGGGAAGCCTATGACTAGCAGTGGACTGCTTACGGCTGAAATGTATGTATGTATGTAGGTTACAGTCAGCAGCAGAAGTTGCTAAGCGCGCCAGGTGTTCACAATGTTCTTGACACGCTCTTATGCACTTAACAATTAAGTCGTGTCGAGCTCATTTTGCTCGTCGCCTGTGTAGCAACCTATGCTGATGACTGTACCTCCGCCACGAGTTGCCACAGTTGACTTTATTTTACGTCGAAAACCAAATGTATAATTATCGCAATGTTATGCTTTGCGCTTAACTTCATACAAGACAAGGAACAGACGAGCAACAAGTGTAGGTACAATTGTAGTACAATTAGACGGTAAAAAAAATTGCTTGCGATCGTAAAAACGGTACTTGCAATTTATACTAACAGCAATAATCTTAACGACTCATAGACCTTATGCCTTTTAAAATAAGGTTCATAATGATAATCTCAATTAACAATGAGGATATAGTCTCGGCTCATTTTTTCTCTCTACGGTCTGCGGTAGGCAGTTGGGCACTGGTAATGAACTTTGAACCTAGATTGATCGACACGAATTTGTAATTCCAATACTAAAATGGTTGCGATCATTTTACTCAATAAAACAGGGTCGAGTCGACAGTATCTAACGACGCGATTAAGTAGCTTATGATAAAATTTAAGATAACATTCGCTGGTTCGTAATGCAACTACAGATTACAAAGTCTATGAGGTGTGGATTTGTTTTATACACCGATTAGGCAAGTTCGCATACTGTATCCGCATATTAATGAAGCACGTGTGATATGGGCGAAATATAGCATGATGTTTGGGAATTTTTTTTACACAAATATATTTAAAATGTTCTTATAAGTGTTGTTTATAACATAACACCACTACAAGGAAATTATAAGCTGTAAAACATAAAAAAATGCTTTGAAATTAAAAGCTATAAAAAGTTATATGCAAGTATTTCACAGTAGTCGCCAAAATGCGATTTTGTTATGTTTTCAAATAATAAATAATGCATATCCAAGTGGATCTGAATAAGCATCTGTCTAACAAATAGAGTCAAATATATATCTTTTCGTTTATAATTATGAAGTATTATGTAATGTTTAATAGTATATTCTTTAAGTCATTAGTTAATTACAACACAAGTATTACTTACCTATCAGCAATAACTCCAAAAAGAGGTTTTGCTATGAGGCCAAATATTGGCAGGATTGTGTAGATTAGTCCTACAGTGGCCGAGGAGAAGCCTAGCTGCCGGGCATATGTGGAGAGATACGGTACTAGGGGTGCAGTACCTGTAAAATTAAGAATTGTAAATGAATATTAAAGAAAAAACTTGTAATATCATGATTTAGTTTTCGCAAGTTCTACATCAGTCTGGAAAATTAAGTGATAAGTATTATAGTGTTTTCATTTAACTGGCAGAGAATAGTTGGTCGCATCTATAGTAGCCGATAGCCGAGTGGGTGTTGTAAGAGGCGACAAAGGGAAAAAACAGCAGGAGCAGCATCCGTCACAACCCAATCTACAGCTACTGCGGTCGCATCCCACCTGCCAAGCATGGCGACTATGGCATCTACCTCCTAGATGATACAAGTCATATTTGGGGGAGGCCTATATCCAGCAGTGGACGATTTATGGCTGAAGTGTATAGTAGCCAATACCTTAGAGAATGTTTAGAGAATAAGTCTTAGTTATTTTATTTAATAAATATTTATTTTATTTAACATAATTTGATATACTAGGTAGTTTTTGACAAAATTAGCATCACACTGTATTTTGCAGAAATAAAATAATAATTAGTACATTATGAATTCATGCTGGAGTGATCATTTAATTAATATAGTTTTTTGCGAAAATGATGTGATGCTAATTTCTTTTCTATTTTGAATGAAATGTCATTAAATATATTAAAGTAGGACAGTCTCGCTGTTCCACATTACCAATCACGCTGATAAGCCATGTACTTAAGAGCTAATTGTGCAATATAGATAAGGGAATTGGCAGATATCTATGGATTTAGAGACAAATATGTAATGACATCTTGCTTCCAATCTGGCCAGCATTTCATGGCAGTAGAAAAAAGGAGAATGCATTTATGCTACTTATGCTTTTTCAGAAAATAGTGTACTCAATAAGCATCAGTTCTAGAAGAGTTAAGTTATGTCAGTTTTGCGACTTTAATTAAGCATTAAATTTCTGTAAATACTTTTGGTGATAGTTTCATAGAATATAGGCAATATTACAATGCAAAAAAGTCAAAAATTTAATTTTCATACATATTTTGATGCTTAATTCACGCCACAAAACTAACATAATTTAACTTTTTTACAAGCCAAGCTAATCAGGTACCTACACTGTTTTATGAAAACTCCAATAACCTTGCGTATTTCTTCAGGTTACTGAATACTAAGGAGATTATATTCTGCCAGCAAAAAATATTTAATAAAACAACTTAAATGTGTTCTTTAATTTATAATAAATGTTATATAAATTTATAAGTAACTCACCTGCATTGAAAAGAAAATAATGCCCCTTTACAGGTAATAACTTTTTGTTGACTTTCATGTTTGAAGTAAGCATTTGAACTGAAAAAAAAAACACATGGTCTCACACTCATTTTGAATGACAGGGGCCAGTATTGATATGCTGTTAATAAATGATAGAAAAAACAACCGAGTTCACGGTAAATACATGCAAATTCAGCACGAGCGGAACTGTAAAGAAAATGTTAAAGGAAAAACTACGTGTTTATTTCACATATATAAGTCGGAACATTAAAAAAAGACTCCGGTAAGTTAGCAATTTACCTCGTTGTTCTGCATGGACGTATAAATAAGAACTTTATAGCAAGAATTGACAGTTGGAAATATTTATTCCATTCAACATGCCCCGGTTGTCGGTGCCTTTGCCTTCCTCAAATGAAAGCGCGTGCAAACAATCACTTTTACTTTTGTAACTGTTTGACAGATGTCACTGTCAGGTGGTCGCCGGTCTCGTTGTCTATGGCATGACTATAGACAATACTCCAGATTTAATAAAGTTTATAGCTACCAACAACGAGTTCAATACGATCTATTATTGCGCTATGTTGATTATAATATTCGAACGATTAAAATAAACAAAAACCTATTGAAATTCATATCAATAAATGTATTTCGACTTACACTGCAAGACATTTCAAATATTTGTTAAAAAAAGGTTGTGGTGCTGCGCTCTGGTGGCAGAACAGTACAGTAATACTTCCTCAACTTAAAAGTTCAACAGATGGCGCTGCGTTACCTAAGACACCCTAAGAATAACGAAACAGCTTTAAATAGCCTGAATTTGAAGGAACGCTATTTTGTATAGAATTCTGGTGTTCAAGACCAAGTATTAAGACATTTAACCTCCTAAGTCCCAAATAGCTTTAAAAAGGACAAAATGGCGTTCATGGTTAAGTCCTGAGTTTTGAAAAAAAAAGATGTCACTATGACCGAAAGAACTTTTAAAAGGCCTAAAGCAATATAGTCATTGAGTCCTGAACTTTTAGCGGCAATTTAATCTAATTTATACGCAACTAGGGTGAACGCTCCAGTGAATGAACACTTAAGAAATTTTTCACTTTTGAAAAATCATTTTTCAAAATGTATTAATAATTGTGATAATGTAATGTAATTTCTTAAATCTTCATTTAATAAACAATAATATAATTTCTGTGACTTTTTGTTACTTTAATAGTTTTTGAGTTATACGAGAATTTATCAAAATATACCCAAAAACCTAGTAAATGAACAAAAAAATCTAATGAATGAACACAGTAAAACCCAGTGAATTAACATTGTTTAGAAATGTTTAGTCGGTATGAAAAATCATTTTTGAACATAATATACAGAGTTTTTCTTCAGAAATTATTACTTATATAAAAAAAATGAGGTAGGTATAGTATTCTACTCACCTCAGTCACACCTCTACCACTCAGCCATTCAATTCAGGCCATTTTGGCCCAGGATTATTTTTAGTAAACTTACTTACGCGTTTATTTGCATTAAAAAAACACGCTATCAATAACTTCTGGGAAAACCAAGTTTTGCTTTGTTGATTATCCATTGAACCAATTTTGCTTCTTCATATTGACCTAAAGTAGAACAAATGGAATAAACAATAGCATGAATGTTATTTCCAATAACACAAAAACTTGATGAATAAAATAAAGAAAAACAAATGATTTTGTGTGTGAGTGGAACTTACACATTGTATGAAAATACATTCGTCGTTACGTTGTTCATATATAGAATTAGTTGAAATCTAGTAAATGAACACTGCCTGATTTCCATAGTCCATCTACTAAATGTTTCATGCCTATGTATGAATACCTGAGTTCCAATACTGGCTGAAGGTATCAGAATAGTTTTCTGAGCAGTATTTCAAAACACCAGCTTAATACTATTACGTTAACATTTAAATTTAGGCAAAAAAATAAATTGAGCCAACACCAGTAAATGAACACATTGTTCATTTACTGGTTTTAGAACATTTGATAAGTCAGTAATGGAACACGAAAAAATAATAACTGAATCGCAGAATAAACGACTAAAGTGTTCATTTATAAAAAGTTTTACACTTATTTCAACCAAATAACAAAAGTTTTAACTGATAAGCATCAAATAATCATTTTGAATGTTGCTCCAAACATGCACTGTTCTTACCTAGGATTTAACTTCTCCATACAAAACCTCAAAATTAGATACACGTGAAGTTCAAACGCCGGTCATATTAAAACCGGTCGAAAATAAATTTACCAATTGCTGCCATTGTATAGAAAACAAAGTTGACAATAAGAAAAAAAATACGACAAGTGGTAGAAATAGTTGTATTTCTTATTTTAGCCAAAAAACGAGATTTTGTTCATTCACTGGGGGGGGTTCATTCACTGGAGCGTCCACCCTATAACATTTTACCCAGAACAAACATTATTCAGTAATAAAGAAACTTTATTTTGTTCTAAGTCAGTTAATCCATACTTTTGTTCTTTTTATAGGACTCTCGTTCTTAGTGTGTAGCAGGAAACATAATAATAATAGGTAAATAAACAAGGACGTTGGTTACAACCTTTAGTTTTATTCAGTCTAATTACAACTAAAACAAGAAATCAAAAATAAAAAAATATCAAAAATATTTACCAGAATACATACGTGTACTCGTAACAATAACAATCTTAATTATTTTTTAATTCTAACATTATGCAACCGTGTGATGCCGGCTGACTAGAATAGCACCACCCCATCTCCTCCCCCGGGTGTCGTAAGAGGCAACAAAGGGAAAAATCCTTCGGACGGGCAGCAGCGTCTGTCGCAACCCACTCTACAGCTACTGCGGTCGCCAACCCGCCAATCCAATACAGCTACTGCCTGCCAAGCGTGGCGACTATGGCAACTACCCCCAATATGATACAAGTCATATTTTTGGGAGGCCTATGTCCAGCAGTGGACTGCATACGGTTGAAATGTATTATGCAACTTTGGTTGCAAATGAGCTCAGATCCCGCCCGACGGTAAGTGGTAACTGTAGCCTATGGACGCCTGAAAAGCCAGTAATGGACACTTTTCACAATTGTCGCAGTGTCCACAACACGTGTCGTTACTTTATATTTAATTATTCTAACACACTTGTAATATTTTCAAATTAACTTAATAAAAATATTATTAAATTCATGCCAAAAAGATAACTAATAACAAAACCTTATACAACTTTACTTTAGGCACTAAGACCGAACACACTTTTAAAAGGACAAATTATTTCACCTTGAAAAATCACCGTTCACGCCGCATGATCATCAAAAATACCACAATGTAAGTGCAAACACAGTTTTGATGAAAGTAAATGTCAATATTTGGCTAAAATATGAATGGATTTACTTACGTTGTTTCCGACCTGCTGCCATTATGACCTATTGCTGGCTACTGCAAATAAATGTGGCATCTTGCTATGGTTCCATTCTATGCGTGCGAAAGGGATGACCATATAAACCTTAAGATAATGACTTTATGGTCTTAAATATCACAGTAAATTTCGAAAAATGATATTGTACCTTTGAAAGGCATCTCGTGCTTAATGACAACTCTTGCTTTCGAATCGTCAGGACTTAACAGTGATTGCCATTTTAGCCTTTTAAAAGCTATCTCGGACTTTATAACAACTATTTTTTAAAAAGGTCAGGTCTTAGGAGGTTTAAAACCAATCTGCAATTCGAGCATCTTTCTCTTTTACTCTCCAATTAAGTGACAATCGTCCGAAATTTACGAATATTATTTTGCGGTAGCACCGCTGATTCAATAGTTTATCGTAGTCTCAGGTCTTTGGTATCTTAATTATGTAGTATAATTGTGTCTGATTTGACCAAATTATGTGATACTTAAGGTATATAATATTTGTATCGTGTTCCAACCTTACACGATTACTGAAACAATTTTTACGGTTGCTAAATAGTATGTTTTAATTACACGTGAGGCTGAAGCTATCATACTTGTACCAAAGATTTTAACTTTGACTAGTTTGTTGCACTGGAACCTGGTAGTGTATGCTACGGTGACCTGAGGATCAACAAACTCATCAGATGCCCTCTAGTGGTATAGGTACGAAGATTTATTACAGTTTAATTTAAACGATTGATTGCGAAAACAGGTACAAATACAGAAAATCTTATTTAATGTTCCAAGTATGTAGGTAGGTACCTACCTATCAGTGGCGGCGCGTTTATACAAGCCGATTCCCGCCGGCTTGACTAACTTTACTACAGTTCAACGGTTTGCCTTGGGCTCAAGAAGAAAAGGCCAAGACATTTCGGCTCCGTCTTGCCTAAGAAAAAAATTGGCGCGCCGCCACTGCTACCTATAGGTATTATGATGACCAGCGTTTGACTTCAGTCACACATGATAGTAAAGTTTGTGTAGGGTGTAGCACGCTGGTTCAGTAACAGGCTATTCACTCTTGCCTTGAAAAGACCCAAATTAAATATATCTTTCCGAGAAAACAGACGAAGGGAGCTAATTCCATCCCTTAGCAGTCCATAATAGGAAGGTCGAAGCGAATCGCTTCGTGCGAATGAATGGAATACGTATTCACAACGTAAGGATGAAACCGCTCCCGTCGCCTGGACGGCGGCGGTGGTGGAACGGAGATGCCGGAATTAAGTCGTGCAATTCCTGTGCACACTCTCACAAATGTATCCAGGAAGACACAGACAAACTAGCAACTTTGCTGCTCAAGGCTCTGTAATCTCACTCACTAACTCAAGAGTCTGCGAGTTCAGTGCTTTATAGAATTCAAGGCGGTCAGCTCATACTTGGCAGACCCGTCCCAAAGGTGGCAACAGTACTCCATACATACGTTTGATAAAGTATTAGAAGCTGTTCCGGCGTGAAGTACCCAAGTTTTCTAGCAGCGTATTTCGGTTTGACCTCCATAGTGGCACCAAAGTTATGAATTGTAGTTTATTTCAGTCTCAGTCAATCGTAGTTTTAGGCAAACGAGCATATAAAAAAAAAAGTAGCTCGAGGTGGTCCGTAATTGTCAAGGATACATTCTGGAAAGCAAAATCCAAGTTAAAAAGTCATTGATTTTCGGGCTTTTTATTCGGAATCACGAGTTCTTTCGACGCTAACAGGAAAAGTGTCCTTAATAAGAAAAACATATATAAGTATACAGCTTTCAATATAATGGCTCCATTAATCCTTTCATTGGCCGAGTTTGCTACGCGTTACGCTAGTAGCAGATCGTTTTAAATTGCCCAGGAATAGGACTACTAGCAATGCGGATTACTTAATTACCAACGTACGGTTCAAGTAAATTTGATCGGTGTATACTAAAGCTAAGATTTCACAACGCAAAGAAAATCGTAAATTAACCATTCAATTTCTGAAACTATATGCGAGGTAGGTAGATGTACCTACTTAGGTAATAGGGCTACAGCTCTCCGCGACCGAGCACTCGAGGCCGGCAACAGTTGAGGGAGGGGAAAAAATATCTAGCAATATTCCACTTATAAAACATGAGCATGAGCCGCTTCTATACAATTAGCATGTGTTTAGGTTGTTTTCTGAACAACTTGTTGTAGTTTGATTTTACAATGATACAAACTTGGAGTATTAATTGTATAGAAGCGGGTAACACACGTTTTATAAATGGAATATTGCTCGACATCTTTCAATCCGGTACGAGGAGCATAATCATGAGATTCATCAGCCGTTTGCATTGGCTTATAAAACGTGAGTTACCGGCCGCTTCTATACAATTAATGTTTGAATCTCACGATAGTTTTGTGTTTAAAACAAACTTGGAGTATTACCGGTAATTACCATCAACCTCGCTGAGAGGGGCCATAACTAGATTTATTTTATTTTTAATTCGTCTTGTGTTAATTTCAGTTAAATTATCTTCTAAAAAAATGGTCAAATGGTTTAAACTTTAAATAGCATTATATTAAACATGTTTGAGAAATATATTTATAAAAGATGGAATGAATATAACTAGAAGGTAAGGTTAGGTCAAGTTATTAAAGTAAGGTTCCTAGACTGTATTCTTTTTATTGCCCGAATAACACACGCTTGCAGATATAAAACTAACGTAGAATTTGTACAAGTAGATTAAATTTATCAAACCAGCACTATTATTGTGCTCTTTCTGAGTAAAATAGAGCCTAGTCTACCCTCTGGGTTGGAATCTCAGATGGCAGTCGCTTTCGTAAAACTATTGCCAACGCCAATTACTGGTAATATTGCCAAGCGAACCCCAGGCAATGATAAATGGAAGATTTTATTATTATTTGGATGACAAAATTCAGTATCTCAGCAGAGTTTGTATCCTCGTTAGTATTTAGAAAGATCAGAAGGTAAACATGGAAATTGTTCATAATATAGCAGAAAATAATGCCTACAACTGAATTCGAACCTCTGGTATATTAGGATAATTTAGGTTGGTACTCTCAAAAAGATTTGATTATTGGATGCATATTACGCTAAATAATGTTGGAAAGCTAGTGATCCTACATTATTTTATACCTTCAGTCAATTCCTTGGTCTATTATTTTATTTCTAGGATTCTATTAAAGTCGTACCTAAGTTAAGCGTCATGTATAAACTTAACATAATACAGGCTGGGCCAGTGATAAATTCTCTTTTTGTCTCGTTAATTATAAAATGTTGGCATATAAGAATAATATACTTTAAAAGAAAAACTTCGGAAAAACAGCGAGTGTCTTCTTCTTCTTTAAAAAAAATATGGCTTCCATCAATAAATCAATCGATGATAATAATAATAAATAAATATTTCGGGACAATCTTACACAAATCGACCTAGTCCTACGGTAAGCTCAGTAAAGCTTGTGTTGTAGGTACTAGACGACGATATATATAATAGATAGATACACATAAATACTTAAATACATAGAAAACACCCATGACTCAGGAACAAATATCTGTGCTCATCACACAAATAAATGCCCTGACTGGGAATCGAACCCAGGACCTTCGGCTTCATAGGCAGGGTCACTACCCACTAGGCTAGGTCGTCAAAATGATATCTTTACATTTGAGCCTTTTATTAATACAATTTATGTGACTGTTCGTCAGGACTTCGTCTGCGTTTTCGATTTAAGTTCGGATTATAAACGTTCGCAAATTAAATCAAACAATGGTTAGTCAAATTTACAAGAGTAAAGAGTACTCCTATAATGCAGCAACCATAACATAATTAATTCATTTGCAACTTCTATCGAAAGTCTTTCAAACTTACAAGAAAAACTGGAAGAGTGCCGCAACCGCCTCGGACAGTATTTTGATGATTTAATTTATAAAACCTTAAGTTTATTTTCTTGTCCCAAATTCTTAATATATTTTTTATTTTAAAATGCATAAAAAATCTATTATCTCATTTTCTTAATGCATTTTTTAGTCAACAATCAACCCATCCTGCATTATAATTATGTAAATGATTTTCAAACGCAATCCTGCCTTTTCTAGGTAAACTTAGCTCTCTCCCTTATATAACTATTTAAAATATTCTAATTTTACTCAGAGATATAAATATTGCGCTTGTAAACTTTTTACTCAACTCTTTGCCTGACAGTACGCCTATAGGCGTCGCGAATGTTTTTGTTTCCTATGGTCATGATTACGTCATTTACTATGCACCAACGTGTTCATTTATATATTTTAAGTGAGACGAATGGATCGATTATTAACTATACGATCTATGTTGTCATGTCTATGCCCGACCATTATATACCATCTATATGCTGTACCTATGTACACACAGCAATACACTTAGCTGTACATCGGTGGATCTTATGCCTTATATAATAAGGTGCACTAATGTACATAGGTAGGCACAGAGTGCTTAAAATCCAAAACTGTAAAAGCAGTTCTTATCGCTAAAAAAGCGTCTCTTTCAAACATTTTACTCTATATTACTAGTACCTAACAAGAACGATCGATCATAAAAGCCTTCGAGCAACCTAGGCTTCCGAACGTTTTCACAAGCCCACAGAGTAGATTTATTTTCCATGTGTGTTTATTTTCCCATCAATAATATTGTATGAAACACTCACTAAAAGTATTTGACATCCCGCACTCTTTTTACAATTTGAGAATCTCAGAAGATTCTTTTGGTGTGTTGTTACAATTTTTACTATACTGATGTTGACTATACAATACCTACGTTAAATGAATTTATTTTACGCAGGTAATGTTCTTCAGGTTTATACCTTTTGAATCGGTAATACAAGAGTTGCGAGATACGTTTATGTAGGTAAACCTGCGACTTGAAACCGGCAATGCTGCACTGGTATTTCAATATTATTCAAGCCGAAAAGACGAAAATTGGGGAGGAAACGTTTCTCGCCAAATTTCAAAGCGGTTACAAGGCTCCTCCTTCTCACGCCATTGGCGTCGAGCCGCTCAAACCCGCCAATAGCACTTCTTCTTGCCCCACCGACCGTAAGACCAAGATTTGGTTTTCCTCGTGAAAACTTAACGATTTTCGTTATTATTTGGTATCTATTACTATTATTATGTGACAGATTGTAAAGGTTTTTAAAAAAACCTATTCGTTTTTTTTATTTTTTATAAGGGTGATGGTATGTGTTGTTTTCAGGTTTCAGTGCGGCGTTGGTGTGCCGTGATTTGGCGGCGAGTGGCGCAACCTAAGCCAGTCCGTCATTGCTCGCACACTCGTTCAGAACACAACGCACCGCGTCCGCCCGCCCAGTCAAACGCGATTTATATAAAACTTATAATAAATTCGAAAAAAAAAAACTGTTTAAGTGTGAACTTTTTTAATTATCAGTGACTCAACAAGGATGCCAGTTTTGCCAACTTTTATGGAGTTTTGAGCGAAATCGGAAAGCCGAAATTTATAAAAAGTGGGTGAGTAATATTAAATGTAGAAGTAGTTGAGATATATTAGTAGCACCGCGCTTTCGGTGGGCGGTAAACATTTATAGCTAGTTAGTCGTGATTTATGCACTGTTAAATACTCGTTTATTACAAAAACATACAACTGTGTTTTGGTAAACAAGTATAAGTCAATAGTGGACATAAATGCTTACTATGTTGGTTTATTATACTACAGTTTGACAAAACATTAATAACTGATCCAGTTTTAAAGTGAGTGAAAGCACATGCTTTAAAAAAATATTAAATACCTATATTAAAATAATTATCATTGTGTCTTTACTGTTTCTTATGCCCTATTACATGACATTAAAAAAAAATAGTATTTTTTTTTATTATCTTAAGTAGACATCTATTATTAATGATTATAGCACTATTAAAAAAATAATAATTTGGTATTAACTATAGGTATTTGCTTACAAAGATCAACACCTCAAGTTGAAAAGATTAAGTTGATTAGCTGAAATATTTTTATAATTAATCCTTAATTTTTTACTTACTCATTACCTAGCTAAACCAAAAAACTAATTCAATAAACGTAGAGTTGAAGTTTGCTAAATAATCTTTTGGGTGTTTCTAACATTTACATCTATAAATTGAAACATTTAAAAATCTTGCGTATAACGATGGAAGAAAAGAAATCATAATTTTACAGTTACCATCATAATTAACAAGGATCGGACAAACGCCCGTCATTTCGAAAATATAACCCTGTTCCGTACAGCAGATACTTCCTTATTTTATGATGTTAAAATATTTTATTTTATAAGATTTATTTAATAACAATCTAATACAAAATATCTATTTAGGAGGTTCCAACCCCTTCTGATGACCATGATTGTGACCTGGTTGTGATTTATCTATTGAGTATAACTAATTTATCGATATTTCGCTGCTTTATATAGGATATCATCACATCAGATAAATACATACTCATCTCATAGGTACTTAATTTCAATGACATCTAATAATATTTTTTTTTTATTAACATAAGGGTGGTCTGGTGTACCGAATAGGGTTATATTTTCAAAATGACGGGCGTTTGTCCGATCCTTGATAATTAAGCATAAGCGACAAAGGTGTTAACTTGTCTATTCAAGAAGTGACAAGATACTGAGAGTCCACATCCACGTCACGTTATCATTTTATCACACAATCCCCCAATTTTTGACAGCAGAAAAGTGTTGCCAATTAAAAAAAGCTATGTATAACATGACATTGACGAGACCATTTAATTGTAGGATTCATTATAGCGTAAGAAATTAAACTCTGCTTAACTGAGCGCCAATTTAATTTTTCCCATCATCATATCAGACAAAGGCCACTGCTGGACACAGGCCTCCCCTAAAGTGATCCAAAGTGACCTGTGTTGCGCCAGCTACATCCAATGCATTCCCGCAATCTTTATCATTCATTCAATTATGTTTGTAATCAATCACATTTTGTCAATCTTTGTCATTCCTCAAACATTGTCATTCTTTATCTATAATTTCACATGTCTAAAATCGGATTTACACTGGCAAGTTTTAATCACCTACAAATATAGTCTTAGCCTAATTTTGTTGTCTGTGGAACTTATTATTGTCTTGGTACAGTCGTCAACATGATCAAGCTAGGTTTGTAAGGGGAAGTCGTAATTCACTGTTAACTTAATTCGGTTACGAAATAAGATTGAAAGAAAGCACTAAACTTTTTAGTAAAAGTTTGCAATTACAAAGGCATGAAAGGATAAACATGACCATATAATGAGAAAAAAAATCATGCATCTAACGTATTCCATATATGCAAATGTAAAATAAAGAGACCATTAGATTGACTTTCATTTATATTTGATGCTAATGTAAATAAAAGATACGGTACCTACTTAATTATAATAACATATTATTAAGTTCCGTAATAAGGGGTATATTTCATTAAATTGTCGAAAGGGCTCAGTGCGTTGGCTCGATCCGGCTCCGCATACGCCTCCCAAATGTCCGGTACACCATTGTTGCAAAAGACATCAATGCAAATTAAACAATTAGGTATATGAAATTATAAAAGAAAAGAAATTACTTAACTATACAAATAGTCCAATAGCCATGTAAATGATAATGTTCTATTGTCAGGTATAATTAATAATTATATTTATTAACACCAAATAATCGTTTACAGCTGATTTAATAGTAAATAAAGAGTCAATTTAATCGTATACGTGGTATTGAATAACATTGCAAAAGAAAAGAATATAGAATTCCTACTTTTTCTCACATAAAACCTAGAAAAATAGAAACATACTGCATTTTGGTACTCTATTGCTATCGCCACAAAAACAAGCGCCGGCGCCACAGCCGAACCAAGATCAGAAATGTTTATTGAAAACGCAATCGACATGAAAATAAATAATGTATCGGGGCAATTTCACTTTCAGGGACACCCAATTACCTTAATTGTCAAATAAAAGTTAAATCAGTGGTCAGTTTAGTGACGACAATTAAGCTTGAAATATTTATGTAAATCATCTTTATTCGCATTTTCCTATTACAATAACACGTATTATTTATGGATTAAACATAAAACAGTACATTATATTGAAATTTAAAGCTTAATTGTCGTCACTAAACTGACCACTGATTTAACTTTTATTTGACAATTGGGTGTCCCTGAAAGTGAAATTGCCCATCGGAATGACAGATCGAACGAAAAGCCACGTGGTATCTATATTTACTATATATAATATTACTATATAATAATGACTAAATATGCTAGTAATAATATACTAAACTATATAATATTTCCTTGGAACGTGGGACGGATGCTGGTGTATGATGCTAGCGTGTCTAGGCAGACACTCTAGCACTATCCCATCTCCAACGAACTAATGTACCTACAAGATGGGTGAGCGGCGTAAAGCGCTGAAATTTTTAAACGTTTCAACTAAGAGCCTGTGCAGAGAGTACAATTTTGTACCGTTTGGCGTAGAGGCGCTAGGTTAAAAAAATATAAATGCCAAAGTAACTCTCTCTGTCTGTCTATTACCTCTTCACGCTTTAAGCGTTGAACTAATTGGCATGAAATTTGGTATGAAGAGAGTATGAGCTATGAGAAGAGACATAAGGCAATATTTAACCCGCAACCATACTTTAATAAGACGTATGGCTGACCCACGAAGTAACAAGAAAAAAATAGTTTTCCATACTTTATTATCATTTCTGTTGCGCATATCAATGCCAGCCCCAGGTATTTTCAATTACAATTCAATTCATTTATTTGTTACTTGTACAAAAACGGTGAATTCCGATTACACTATTAATTTTACAGTCTACGTCTAATATTCCAGAAAAAAATTAACTAATACATTCATGCTCGTAGTATTCTTATGAACTCCTTTAAAACCAAAACACTTACAAATAAACACTAATTAAAAACCTGATTAATTTCAGTGGCTCTAGTGAAAAACGGCATAAGATTCATACTAGTTGTTCATCACTTGTACCCTTTTTCATTAGGGTCACAGGTTTGCACGTTAATGTCTGACAATGAGCAAGGCACCTGGGCTCTATTTCTCGAAAACTAGTAACTTCTAATACAAGCGGAAGTCTAAGTTCGAGTACTAGGCCCCTGGACGCAAGTTTGGACGAATTAGTTCTTAACGGAGGCCTATTTGTCGAACATTTGTCGTGGAATAAGGTAATACCGGCATACTTTATTTTTAAGGGAAGTCCGTCATAAGACAATATATACCGATCAGATAATCTAGGAAATCGGATGGTAAACGGTGTTTCCTGATAGACGGTCTTCCCATCTTTAAAACTTGAACTTAATCGAAACGTAAAATAATGTATAGAAAATATCACGTAATGTCGTTCGATATGTCATTCTAATACAATTTTTTTTTTCGTTCCTTTGCGTTTCTACATACGATTGGCGTCTCGGATTCATAGATTAACACTATTACAGCTATCTCTATCTCATCTATCTCTACTTACTTTAGTCATTACGGAATCCTGTCCTTCATCTGAATCACTCTTTAATGTATTATAAAATACAATGAGAAAAAAATCGTTGAATAGGGTCCGAAACTAATTATCCGACTTGAAAATTTCTTTCACCATTATATTCTTACATTATTCCTGATTTTGTAATGTTTTTTTTTTAATACTAAACTTTTGTTTTAAGACATATAAATACAGTTAAACAAATAATAATTTAATTAACGATTACATAGTCCAATTTTTTTTTTTAATAATAATAAAAAAATTCTCCAAGCCCCAAAGCAAACAGCAAAAAATGCTGTAATTGTGTTGTAATTGTCTTAAGTCGTCTGATTTTGAAAATTCTTTTATTTCACTATACACGCTGATTAGGGGGTCAGAATTCAGAGCTAGTTATGTGACTCATTAATTAATTATTACCGAAAAAAAAATTGGTAATATTTTTTTTGCCTTGTCGCTTTCCATACTGCGTATGTCAAAAGGATGTATCGGATGGAAAGATGTATGATAATAGGATGACCATGATTTGGTTAGTTTAAGATTATTTTAATTGAAAATATAAAAAGATAATTAACATGGTTTTTATCAAATACTGTCATAAGATAGTATTGGTAAATTACTGAGTTAATGAAATGTAAAACTGGTTATGGATCCTGAAATCAACCTGTATATCCTTCGAAAATACTTTTTACGAACACTCTCGTTAGCAAATTATAAATCACCAGCCAGTAATCGTATTACGTCTAGTACGTACACCTTTATTGCTAACTGCAGTACTTCCATTTGCTGACTGTGGCATATCAAAGTCACGATAACTTTAAAAAATTGCATAACTAAAACTCGGTCAAATATCTGACCTAATGTCACATCACTACCATGCCGACAAAATTGATTATCATATTAAGATTTACGTGGATTTTATTTGTCTTTATCGTTTCAGTTTGATTAGTAAAATTTAAACTTTCGCGTTTTCTACACGTATTAACTAAATAGCGCCATAGACCTGTTCTATTTCCTGCAAGTATCAAATATCGGTATTTTATTCGTATAAACTTACCGGTATTCATTAAAGTATCACCGTTGTTAATAATTATATTTGCATTTTATTCAGCTAATTAGAGAATGTATTCTCCTTGCTTAAATACAATTTAAGAAGTAGAACTGAAGAAAATTAAAAATGTAAATGATAAATTTGTGTGATAATACCGGTATTCGATCTGTTCATTTAACTTTGTAGTATATGTAAATTAAAACGAACGTATTATTTCACCTTTATTTAAAATAGCAGTACCTACGAAATTTACTTATTCCATATTTTATGCATTTATGTTAGAAATAGGGATCGTTAACGACATTACATAAAATCGTAATATTTCAGTTCATTCCAAATATTTATATCAACTTTTTAAATGGTAAGAAAAAGATATCATACAGCTGAATGAAATACAAAAAATGTACACTAACCACTCAGATACCGAAATCGAATACCGGTTAATATGTATGAAAATAATACCGGTATTCGGTCCATGGTTAGAAATGCTGTTTATCTAAATACCTATTGTTTGTTAGCGTACTATTGTGCAACTCGTACGGTAGGAGAGAAAAAGGCCCATTAATCGAAAATGAAATACGCAGCAAGTTTCCGGTCCATTGAAATATGAAGCATAAAATCGTAGGATTCACATTTGTTGGGATTAATTAATCCTTATAGGATTACCGTATTTATTTAGCTGTGAAGCTTTTAAAATAAACTTTGTTACAGAAAATATATCCAAAATAAATGTTCATAATTTAATCAAGACTAGCTGAACCATCTCTCACAATGTTAAAAGTTAAAACTGATCATTTGTAAACTTTAATACAACGATAGGTAAGGTCTACTGCCTGTAATACTACTAGCTGTGCCTCGCGTGGTTATACCCGCGATTTATTAGGGGAAAAAACGTAGCCTATGTGTTAATCCAGGGTGTCAGGTAACTTCATACCAAATTTTATTAAAATCCCTTTAGCCGTTTAGACGTGAAGAAGTAACAAACATACACACTCACACACTCACAATCTTTCGCCTTTATAGTATTAGTGTAGAAGTGTAGACTAGTGTCACTTGATGGTCACTTACTAATGGTTTTCTTACTGTTTCTGCTCGCGGCTTAGCATGTGTATTCTGAAACTATGGAATCTATTACATTTTTGGAAACTTACATTTCACCCGTATGCAGTCCACTGCTGGACATAGCCCTCCCACAAATATGACTTGTATTATCTTGGCGGTAGTTGCCATAGTCGCCACGCTTGGCAGGCGGGTTGGCGACCGCAGTAGCTGTAGATTGGGTGTCAATGGACCCTGCTGCCTGTCTGTAGGATTTTTTCCTTTGTCGCCTGGTGATATTCTAGTCAGCCGGCATCACACGGCATGCTTTGCAAACTTATGCTTTCTAAATTAGTAGGTACTTTAATATTCTATAAAATAGCTTAAGTAACTGAAGAAAGTGTGGTGAAAGATAATCCAATGTATAAAAGAAGCGAGTGGGCGCACTGTTCCACAGGTTTACTGGTCTGTGGTTCCACAGCAACGTGCTTCAGCATCATCCGTACCTATATCCTCTATCCGTCCAGAGATCAAAACGAGTCAGACCAAATGCAACCCTGTGGTTTGTCATAATTAAAATACAAAATGACATTCAATGGGAGACCTTTTTATAGGTCTACGGCCGGCTAGAGGATAGGAATCGAACAATACTTGATAGTCAAGTGTTTAATAAGTGAACCGAAGGGTCACAGGCTCGACAGTGTGCATGAAGGTCTGCATAAATTCGAGCTTTGTGTCAACTTCTATCAGCATCTAATAATTGTTATTTAAAATAATGGAGATTGAAGTGTTGAGAGACGTCATACTTAACAGACGTTTACAAATATCAAACATTCATGTACACTTGAAGTTCGCGTCAGAGTTTACTCCACGTCTTCTATGTATGAACGAGTCACATCATATGGCACGCATCTTACATTTGAAGGTTTTTTAGATAGTTTTGTTATTGCGTTCATCTGAGCATTCAGCAAATTGCTACTTGATGTTAAAGGCTTGTAACTTTTTCTTTGAAAATTCACCGCCATTAGTCGGATGCACTTAAAATGTTTTAAATTAATGGACTTTTAAATCCGGGGGTAACATAGGCACTCTTAATAATACCACAGCTTGTAATGCTCATTTACATAAAGAAATTAAATATCATTGAAGTCATTGAAGTTATTTACGTGATACATTGTACACAGACTTTTCAAAAATCATTTACCTCCATGTCGAAATATAGCTTAGGTATAGTATTTTTAGCCATTGTCCCAACACATGAACAAACAATTCAATCACTTACACCAGAATAACACTGTAATTACCAAACACCGCTTAGTATATAGTAAATGCAAAAAATTAATTAAATATTTTAACCGATATTTTGTTTAATACAATAAAAGCTTCGAACGAAGTATTTCACCTGAAGAATGCTTGGTTACTATGTATACGGTGAAGAAAGCAAATAACCTGAAAGTATCCCTACTAAGAACGTTACACTGTTGTCTCAGTGACCCTTTCTGCGAAATGTAACTTTATAATGGGCATTTTTACTACATAGTACGTAGTAGTACGGCTATTAGTAATATGGCCAGTTAGCAGTCGTCGCAAACCTGACGGTCAATGACAAACGTCATATATTTTGTCACGAAGCTACAATTTGAGCCTTACAATAAACTTAAAATAAGAATACTGTTTTTCTTTTTATTTCTATGTCAAACATTGTTTTTTTTTTGTCGCAGTGGCTCGCACGACGGATGAGGACGAGCTGCACGGCGGCAGCGGCGATGTCGCGGTGACCGGCTACCCGTTCGTCATGAACGACCTGTACGTGGACGCACGCAGGATGCAACTCTACTCGCACCCGCATATGCACCCCACGGTGAGTCTATAATGTCGCACTGACTCTATGTCTAAAACATGCGTGCTGCTATGTAGTCGCATCCACATGACTGTGAGACTGAATGTATAATGTCGCACTCACTATGTCGCGCTGACCGGTTACCCATAACCCTGTCTACCCGTTCGTTATGAACGACCTGTACGTGGACGCACGCAGGATGCAACTCTACTCGCACCCGCATATGCACCCCACGGTGAGTCTATAACGTCGCACTGACCCTACGTCTAAAACATGTGTGCTACTTTGTGGTCGCACCCGCATGACTGTGAGACTGACTGTATAATGTCGAACTCACTATGTCACGCTGACTGGTTACCCATAACCCTGTGGACCCGTTCGGCTACTCGTTCGTCATAAACGACCTGTATGTGCTCGCATATGCACCCAACGGTGAGTCCACAATGTCGCACCGACGATGTCGTACATTTAAAACAGGTGTAGGTTTTACTTGGACACACCTGTATATACGCTCAACAATTAATCTAACCGTATAATGGAGACCTCACGATTTCGTGTTGATCGGTTATCACTTTCACTCATTGATTATTAAGTTTGTTTCTTTATTATTTTTTATTATGCAGAAACGTCTGCTAGCGAATATCTTCGATATTTAAATCGGAAGAAAAATAGAAAAATTTGACTCGGAGCGGGAATCGTTTGTTTCTTTATTACTTACATATATTAACACCACATAGGCAGATATGTAACTCCCCGGCCGGCTTACTAATCGTTATGAACGATTAGTGGGCGCTCGCAGTATGCAACTCTAGTCACTCCAGTATAGGCACCCGACGCTGAATCTTTAATGTCGCCCTTTGAATCCCGCAACGTTAAATCTCACTATATAATATCGCACTCCCGATTTCGGGCTGACCGGTAACCTATTTAGTGGTTCGTTTTTGCCTCTCTATAACTCACATTAGCAACATATAGGCATGACCGGCTACCCGTTCGTCAAAAGTCTGTTAGTCGACGCGTACAGGATGCAATTCTACCCCATCCGCATATGTAACAGGCATGAGTCAACCTTTTGTCTTGACAGAAATGGACTTCAGCCTGACCGTCCATTGTCGTAGTCTACACTCGCACGTAGTCAGACTTCTTGGACTAACCGTTATTGTAGTGTTTCACAAGATTGTCGCTTACGAACGCTACTCTATTGTTTTTCTGAGAATGTTAGGGATATTGAACTTGAATATATAAATTCAATTCAGAGGCTCTGGTGTTATTTTCTTTTGACTTGACGTCTCGAACGCGTGATAATGTTATTTATATGGGTAACTCTAACGCGATGGTGATGTTATGTTACGTTAACAACTTACATTTACTGTTAGGTACAGAAGTAAACGATCGTTACAAGTTAATGCAAAAAGTGTCTAGTTTGTAACGACGCTCGATGTCTTGGTTATACATGACAATACCTAGAACGCTATTTCAAACTTGTAGAACATTTATTTTGCGTCTAAAACTCTTGACGTTTTCTATTTGTCGTTATAATAATCCAATGAGCGCCTTTTTATACTGTAATTGGCATTATCGCTAATCGACCGAGGGGTTGAAAATGGTTTTACGAGTCAACTCAGATAGAGACTTATGAACCTACATTTTTTCAAGAGTTTAGGTGTACCTATTATTAAACTAGTTATATTATCACAATTTGACCATCGAAACTCGGCACGTAGGTAAATATTTATATAGCAATCAATATGACATTGACTTACCCAATGTTCAGGTTATCATTACGCCGTTTTATCGCATAGGACACTCAATTTCAGAAAAATACGTTTGATTATTATTGAATCTTTACCTATTATTGACGGGAATGCTTAACTGTATAGTGAAATTAGAAAAAGCAGTTATGGCACTAAATAAATGCTAGAAAAAAATACAATTTAGCTAAACTAATTTTTAAAGTTTGAAAATCTTCTATAGAAGTAAATCTATACAATAAGGAAGATCTATCAAAGTAAATAAATGTTAGTTACCAAGTATTTGGCAATGACATGTTTAATACTTAGTTAAAACACCAAGTCTATGTAGTAGTAACGTGTGTGTACACGCATGTCGGCGTTCTAAATTCAAATGTTGACGTACATTCCATGTTAATTCTCTGCACAACTACATAAACAGGGTCCTTTGTAGTTTTTCACCTACAAGCTACCCTATTATTTATTTATAACTCCCTTAACACCATCTGCTAATTTTCACCAATAAACATCTTATAGCTTACGAGTTCAAAGTTTGTTATACACGGACAGGCGGTAATGAGGAATCTTTAATGTCCTACAATCCTTCTGTTTCCCCCATTTTAGTTACGTAACCCTAAAATAATTCAATAAACACTTCAAATACGTACAAGGTTTAAACAATAAAAGAAACAGTCCCGGCATTTGTAAAGATGAATTACACCTGAAGCCGTGAAAATAAAAATAATTTAAAGGTATGAAACCGGGCGTAGAATTACAACTAAATTCTAAAAGGGCGTATGTGAATAAGGAACGCGTGTGACATAAGGCATGCTTCCTCCTTTAGTTTTGAGTTGCCGCTTCGAATTCGAGTGCAGTGACGGCGGCTTGAACCAATAACTGCTCATTGCCTTAAAGCAGTACCCTTACCACGAGTTGTGACTTTGAGGTTTTCGATAACGAGTATCGAGTTTACTATCTAAGCATCTCGTTCGCACTAAAATAGTACAAGCGAGATGCACAGATAGTGAACTCGATACTCGTTATCGAAAACCTTAATGTCACAACTCATGGTGAGGGTGCAGTCTGCGATGTTCTCGGTCAAGAAACTTCACTGGTTTAATGTAATATTTAAATTAAAAGCCTTTCGGACAAGTCTCTTTAAAAATTAGACAGTACAGTCAGCAGCAGAAGTGGATACGCGTTTGAGGTGTTCAAAATGAGGTCAACAGATCTCTATTGTCAAGAGAATAAGAGCGCGTGTAGGTCATTTTGAACACTTCAAACGCTTAGCCACTTTTGCTGCTGACTGTGCACTCATATTAATAAAGAGACCTTTTCATATGTAACAATATATAACTAAAAACAGGTAGAATTAATTGATTGTGTAGTATTTTATTTAATTCAATTAGGTAGTTTAAAATCAAACGTAACTGAATGTTTACTTTAATTAATTAGTTCAAAATATAATTGTATTTAATGTATCGGCTTTAATATATGTGTATTAGAAATTATAAGTAAAAAAATCGGTGTATACTTAATCAAAGTAAAAAACACACACACATATTATTAACATAAAATATAATTGAAAAATGAGATATAATAATGTTTTTATTATAAATTTGGTTGCGCAGCAGATAGCCGATATCTAAAAATATGACTAGGTATTCATGTGGCTGCACACGGTACTGAAATGGCGTTTTGTGAGCGGCGCGGTCCGAGAAGGAGGCGATGCGCGCACGCATTACTGCAATAGATTCAACGATTGTGGCTTCTGCGAACATGGCGGAGGCACTGCAGGAGCGTGGTGAGGTTACCACGCTCCTGCAGTGCCACACTCCTCAACATCCAAAATCTGTTTTTATTAGACATAGACTTTTGGTGGCACGAATAAAATTTAGCTAGGGACTTCCACACGATATTATTTTATCGATAAGTTGTAAGTAATTTCTTATGACAGTACTTATTATTAATATAAGGTTCATAATATATTTAATGAAAATGATGTAATGCACTTCTTGGTTTCAGTTTACTTTGCATGAAAAATGATTGAATATGAAAAAAATATTTAGTTGTAAAGGTTTGAGTTTTATTTGATTTTAAAACTAAAAAGTATCATATTTTTGTTTTATTACAATTATCCAGTGAACTTTATAGCTAACTAGCGACCCGCCCCTTTGCACAGGTGCAATGACTAGTATTTCTTCACTATTTAATGGATGTTATTATACGTATAAACCTTCCTCTTCAATCACTCTGTCTATTAAAAAAACGCATCAAAATCCGTTGCGTAGTTTTATAGATTTAAGCATACATAGGGATATAGGGACAGAGAAAGCTTTGTTTTATACCATGTAGTGATATGAAATGTCACTTTCAAATAAGTTCCGATATCAATTTTATATCGGAAGGAAGTCCCTAGTTAATTGACGTTATTGCCACCAAAACGTCTATGTCTGGTTATTATACTGCACCTTGATGGCACCATCCGATTTTCTGCAGTGCCTTACCCACAGATGACAAGTGTCAAATTTGCGGGCAATCATGTTACCACGAACCGCTAGGGCTCTCCTCTCAGACTCATATCATCGTCATCTCTCATGTTATCCCTTAATATGTGACCGAGAAACGTTGCACAAGCCTTTTAGCTAAGGAGATACTGCTATGGATTGGTGCTACATATTTTTTATAGGACATGTTTTTTAAGAATGCCAGAACAATCACCTATCCAAGCAAGGGCTGACATGGCAAATTCCCGGGAAAAAAGGTAAAGGTCGCCCTGGTACTGCTGCCTGGAGACTGTTTCAACTCGCCTCGGCTATGACATACTTTTCCATTTTTGAAATAACACTAATACACACTCACGTTAATCTACATAAATCGTTACACATCCCTAGTTTTATAGCAGCGGCGCTACCGCGAAAAACGATATTCGTATATTTCGGGCATCTTTCTCTTTTACTCCAACTAAGGGGCCATGAGAGTTACAGAGACAATCGTCCGAAATTTACGAAAATCGTTTTTGCGTTATCGCCACAGTAAGAATATGTTACAAAACATTTGGTTATTTTGTCTGCTATCAGCTATACTTGTATGACGTTGACTATGTCAGTTTAAGTGAGTATTAAAAATATGGTTACCTGAAAAAGCGTTCTTACACACTGTAAAACACTGAACGGAATAAACTTAATTAAAAAGGCGTATTATGCAACGTGGGACCCAAAAGTCCGACCACCAAAATGTCTTCATTTTCGTTCCTTTTGCTTTGGAATTCCCACCATCTTTATTTACAATTTAGTATGAAATAATTATCAAATAAATAATACAAAACAGAAAATATTTACTTAAAATACTAATTAACCGCAATTAAACGAATCAGATGGTCAGTCCGCAAAGGCCTATAGCATGTTTTAATCAGTAGCAATTGAAATTTGTTTGTAAATATTTTTCTAGTTTCATATGCTCGTACCTAGTTAATCGAGTATTTACAATAATAACTTTCATATGAACTGGTTATGTGATGACGTCGGTTGTCAAGTCCGAGTGCCATATCGGAGTGCTTTATCACTCTCGTCACAGTTATATCACCGACCTTGTTGTCTTGACTTTTATTCTTGCGACTGTTGATAGGACATGACACTGGAGCTGTCCAGTGTTATAAGTTAGTTTGGAATTACCTAGCAACTCTAACATTGTAGGAAAGTGTTAGACCAATTTCTATGAGATCCATCGAGGATTTGACCTAATTAGTTAAAAACGTAATCCAAAGTTTATTGAAATAAACTTTATAAATATAAATCAGCTTTGCAACCAAACATTACAGTAAAGGACGGTATCTTTTTATTTCGTATATGTATACTAGGTAATAATAATAAAGTTAAGATTTACAAGCATAGCAAATTTTCGTTTGAACTGTCACTTAAAAATCAAACATGTTACGTTAAGATTAATTATCTACATTCTACTTATATACACGGACACTATTTTTATTATTGTGTTATTTATATTTTGAATTAGTAATCAAATAGTATTATTGATTTGTGTCTTAACTATCGATAAATCGAGTGTGATTTTTACTGCACTACAAGTTTCTGTGTTTTATCTGTGCAATAAATTTATGAATAAAAATACAAACAGATAAAAATATGCTTTTAACTCTGTACTGCACTAAATCAAACCAAGCGCAGCCAGAACAGAGATAATTGCGATACTTATGTATATTTAAAAATGATGTCAATATGGTGATGATTTCAAATTGATTAAATTTTAAATATCTTGAAGAACTTAAGTCACTTTTAGTGGTCTTCAGTGTACGATCAGTTTGCTGAATGATTCTAAATGAATATGTTACCAATACGCCAATGCTAGTTACAGCCCCGGAATCTGACTTATCTGTCGTCCATGACTCTAGTTCACCGCAGGCCGAACAACAGATCGGCCGTAAGATAACACTTATTTACTACTAAGCGGGTAAAACTTAATGATGAAACCATTCTAGCATTCGGGTCGACCAATGACACGGGACGTTATTGCACAATTTTATTTCACCTTCGTTCTATCACAGTCCAGGCGACGGGATCATGCACCTACGTACGATAGCACGCTGCAAAGTGCCTTTAAAGCCGTGCAACAAGCGATTTACCTGCAATTAATAATACACACTATTCCTATGGTAGATGTTTTTTTAATCAAGAGTAAACAGTATAGGTCAAAGACTTAACTGAAAGAAAATTTCTATGTCGTTGTGCAGAGAATTCATATGGAACTTAGTCAAAGTTACAATATAGAAAGCCGAAATGCGTATATGCACACGTTACTACTACGTTTGACGCCCAAGTTGTAGAGGTTGTCGATATCAGATGCTTTTCTGCTTCTTTATTCCAATTAATTTAAGTAAATTGTTTTGGGGGTCCTTTTAAAGTAGATCTGATTTGATATGTCTATCGAACGAGTTGCCTTTAAAGCGGTTGGATCCAGTTGAAGTAAGTAGCCGTTTAATGAAGTCAAATTTTATCAAATTAAAGAGGTGTATAGAAAATATAACAATAACTACATTTGGATTAATGTAATATTATAACATTATTCAGGAAAAATCTTTAAGTAACTTGAATACTTAATAATATTAGTACTAGATAAAAGGAAGTTATTATCAGTCATATCATTTAAGTTTTTTAAGTATCGTTACGGTTGTGAGCTATGGAACTTTAGTCTGAGAATGGCCTGACGCTTTTGAGTATTTTTTAAATATTCGTCATGAACTGTGGGAAAGAAAATCGACTTTATTTATTACTAAATACTTCAATATCGATCTATGTATGCCCTTCGAGAATAGTAATCAAACTTTCTTTTACATTATCACCTCAGGCGACCTACAAAGTGCAGATTGCGCGTCTAGAATGATATGCCTTAGTAACCTCGTGCTCAAAGTGATTCATTAGCTCATTACTAATTATGGTCTAGACTCATCTACCTATACTGTTACACTTTAGTACGATGTGGCCACGTGAAATGTACAAGTAGTTACTTTATTACAAGGGATTACGGTACAAAAGTGAGCACATATATATTTGTTGCCGACGGCACCGACATATTAATATCTGTACGTTTTCAGTGTCAATTGTCGTGCTCGAGTATCAATGCAAAATGATAGGTACTCATAATATTGCCAACGCTGTACACTAATATTTAGTTAATTTATATTTATAAGTTATTGAACTCATAATTGGAATTCCTAAATTCCCAATTTTTTCCATATCTATAATTCTAAATGTGTAGGATAGGATAAATTGGTAAAATTAAGTGTGGTTTTTTACATAGGTGTTTAGCATTAGCATTTTTTTTAATAAATACATAGTCTTCGTGATTGAGTAGAAAAAAACTATAGTTAAATATCGTGACGCATCCTCATTCCGAACGGGGTCCTGACTTGCTTGGTACCACGAATATCGAAGTTCGAAATTGTCGAACGACTGTCGCTGTCACTAATTACGCTTTAATTGGATGGAGTAAACGAGGCAGATGCCCGAAAAAACTTTTTGCGGAAGGCCCTTGTTTCCACAGGGCACCTTTTGATGCATCTACACCTATGTATTAAAAAAAAAAGTGTAATTAACGTAGTTTAGTGTATAATGCTGATAGCTTATTGACCTTATTCTGCAAAAATCTAACTCAAATTGTGCAGCTAATGAACATTTGAATTCAAAAGGCGTTTCACTACTATTTTGGTCGTCACCCGGCAGTCCCGGGGCGGCCGCCTCTTGGTTTTCTGTAATGTTCAGCTACTACTTTATAATACGTAAAGCCTTCTACCAAACGTCTTGTTCTAAGAGCTAACTGAATATGTTAGTGTACTTAAGTTACTTTACTTGGCGAAATCACCTGTTGATATGGAAGCCATATTAAAATAAGAAGTGTTTAACCAGTAAATACTAATAATTTAGTTATTCATAAAAAGTGAGCACATATATATTTGTTGCCGACGGCACCGACATATTAATATCTGTACGTTTTCAGTGTCAATTGTCGTGCTCGAGTATCAATGCAAAATGATAGGTACTCATAATATTGCCAACGCTGTACACTAATATTTAGTTAATTTATATTTATAAGTTATTGAACTCATAATTGGAATTCCTAAATTCCCAATTTTTTCCATATCTATAATTCTAAATGTGTAGGATAGGATAAATTGGTAAAATTAAGTGTGGTTTTTTACATAGGTGTTTAGCATTAGCATTTTTTTTAATAAATACATAGTCTTCGTGATTGAGTAGAAAAAAACTATAGTTAAATATCGTGACGCATCCTCATTCCGAACGGGGTCCTGACTTGCTTGGTACCACGAATATCGAAGTTCGAAATTGTCGAACGACTGTCGCTGTCACTAATTACGCTTTAATTGGATGGAGTAAACGAGGCAGATGCCCGAAAAAACTTTTTGCGGAAGGCCCTTGTTTCCACAGGGCACCTTTTGATGCATCTACACCTATGTATTAAAAAAGTGTAATTAACGTAGTTTAGTGTATAATGCTGATAGCTTATTGACCTTCTTCTGCAAAAATATAGCTCAAATTCTGCAGCTACTGAAACATTGAGTTCAAATGGCGTTTCACAACTATTTTGGTCCTCTCCCGGCAGTACCGGGGCGGCCGCCTCTTGGTTTTCTGTAATGTTCAGCTACTACTTTATAATACGTAAAGCCTTCTACCAAACGTCTTGTTCTAAGAGCTAACTGAATATGTTAGTGTACTTAAGTTACTTTACTTGGCGAAATCACCTGTTGATATGGAAGCCATATTAAAATAAGAAGTGTTTAACCAGTAAATACTAATAATTTAGTTATTCATAAATTAAAACAACTAAAACGGACTGCATGATTAGCGGTTTCAAAACGTCGCGATGAAATTTATGTTCAGTAAAAGCGTAAAAAGTAAAAAAAATAAATAATTACATAATCTTTATAGTGACTTATTGTAACATTTTATGAATAAACGCAAGTGAGGCCGTCATTTTTAGATTAAGAACTTTATAGTTTCCTTAATTATTTATACTCATTGAGTGGCATAATGACAATTTTTAATGTTTTAAAATGGTTTAAAAAAAATCGACGTAGCTATTTAGTTGTTATGTAAACTGTTTATTGTGTTGTAAATTACTAAAATAAACAAACTATATTTACTAAAATGAAATGTTAAATAAGAATATTTCCTTTATTTAAATCGAAAGAAAAATAGAAAAAATTGACTCGCAGCGGGACTCGAACCTACAACCACTGGATCCAATCTAGTGGTTGTGGGTTCGAGACTACGAGTCCCACTGCGAGTAATTTTTTTCTATTTATCTTTCGATTTAAATATCGATGATAGATTAGCAGACGTTACTGCTTAATATAAAAACAATATTTCCCTTCTCTATAGTTCAAATATCACAAGCATTCGGATGTCTTAGTAAGTAAAAAATACCTTTTGCCAGGAGACAATAATGAATATGGTTTTAAATAAACAGAGTCACGCGGTTATACTGAATAAAACACCTTTATACCAGCCCTGAAAGACCAACTGGCAACCCAGAGTCACACGAAACACCATTGTCGCAAAACTTCAATCGACGTAACCCGACACTTCTAATCATAAATTTCAAAACGCGTATGCAAGTACAGGAAGCGTGCTATGTTACTCCATCCATTAATCCTATAACGGCTCTAGTGGACGGGCTTCACACACACCCGAGACATTTCGGTTCTTGACCACTTATAGGTCGCTTACTATTTCAGACAGATCACATATTCTAGACGGAGCTATTTGCTCACTGCTCACTGTGCGTACAATACAATACTTTATGGATAAAAAAGATTTAATGCAACAGTTAATATTTGGTAAACATGGTTAAAGGAAAAACAAAATATATTTAAAATTTATTAAACAGGAGTCTAATAAACTTTGAATTTTAATAAACTTTATTTAGAAAATTGAGAACACACATTCATGTATAATATAAATTCATATTATAATTTATCGGATCCTGTTGAGTTTTTGGACCCGGGTATGTCCTTAAACTACGTCCAACAATGAGAGGTAGGGCACAGCGAAGTACCATCACGCTTGAATCTGGAGAAGCCCAACTGGGGAAGTACCTCCTCCTTACAGAAGACCACAGCCATAATAGCACTGCTACCTTTCAGGTATGTAGTGTTGTGTTCCTGATGGTGAATAAGGTTCCCAGAGCTCCAACCCACTTATAGGTCGGCAACGCGCTTGTGACTCCCTTGGTGTTGCGAGTGCCCATGGGCGACGGTAATTGCTTACCATCAGGCAATCCGTCTGCTCGTTTGCCACCTTTGTCATAAAAAAAAAAAGTTCCTTACACAGGCAAGGCAGGATTTTTAATTTAATATACAGGGTAGGTAAGAGGCTTTATCTATCGATTAATTTATATACTTTAAGTGCTATTCAATAAAATAAAGATTTTTGAAATGATATTTTCTACACTAAAAATAACATTCTACATACACAATGTAGAAACCGTTTCACCGTGTTGGTGTGAAATATGCGTTTCTTAATTCGGATGTGCAATAAAGTGTTACGAATTACGATATATTCATCTCACCATAGGCAAATTACATTCGCAAAATGAAACTGATTATAGCCTTGTAACTTCGTACTTTAATAGAATTGAAAGACTAAATTCAGAAAACATGGTAGTAGTTTCCTTACGTGCGAAATCTATAGAACGTAATCATTAATTTCAGCATCGCTTTGACTTTAACAAAAAGCTTTGTTTAGCCGTACTAACAGTAACACACAAGCAATCTAAAACCTTATGTCTTTGAAATAAAGGTTACTAACACTCGCCATTGGTTGGTCTGGTGACGAATGCAGGTACTGTACTAGTAATATAAAGTTGCAAAAGCCCTTGAGGTCCGTGTAGTTAAGACATTTTTGATTTAGATCGGCGATACGTAAGTGGGTTTGATAAAATATTGCCGGTACAAGAACGCTCATGGGCAAGTGGATTTCCAGCAGGGTTCTATCACGATGAGACGTGTATAAAACCTAAATGGACTCTCGACTTTGGCGAGTAGCGTGGCGGAGCGGGCGACGTGCATATTAAACAAAGGAAAAGATATATGACCGGCCCCAGTGAACGTTGCTCAAATCCCTTGGAAGGACGCACACGCCTCGCCGTACGCTCTACTTATAGCGTCCTCACATTTTTAACCTTTTCACCGCCATTTCGAACGCAAAACTAACGCTCACAGACCGCATCATCCAAATGTCAATACTGAAGTTGAACTTTATGCGTGTGCACGTAGGTCTAATTTGCTCTGATTTCGAGGACATATGTATATGTATACGTCTTTGGCGTTGAATGCCAATATATTCACTTTTGTCGTGGAAAAGGTTAAATGAAATGAAATTGATTTTCACATATTTATTTTTTACATATTTTATTCAATTGACTTCTTAGAAGAATTGAAACGCTTTCTATTCTTTTTTTGATAGCGTTTCATAATAATTCACTTAACGGGCGATATCTGAAGAAAAGTCATGAGAAAGCAATTAGCATAAAATTAAATATGTAAAACATATTATTTCGATAGAATTGAGTTATATAGCAGTTATATAATAATAATAAAAAAGTATTTATTAAGATATTAATTAAAAAAATCATAACGTAAAAAGGCATAACAAGGTTAAATACGTAATATTAATACAAAACCTTATAGATATCGGAAGTAGGTAGGTCTGCATAAAATCTACATACCTACTTTAAAATTAGAAGAATTGGCCCGCTTAGTTACTTCGCGCTGATGACTATACAAAATGATTCTTTAATGTAACACAGACAACTGTAGGTAGCTTTTTATTTTTCTCCCTTGGCGGCAGACTAGCTTAATGTGACTGTAGGCCAACTAATTAATATTGTTATGTCTTCGACTAAAAAAAAATCCATTTACGTACTTGTTCATTTATTTTTATTTAATTTACAAGCTGGCAGAGCGACGGTGAGCGCAGAAATTTTGAAACGCAATAAATATTAGAGTACGGGAAAGTACAATTTGGTACAGTTTGGCGTTTCTACGTTCATATGTTCAATGGTTCATATGTGTCATTATCTAGGACCAGCCCTTACGTCGAATCGCGTTGCGTTGTATTGTATCGTCTTGAAGAACGACATAAGCGCCATCGACAATAAGGTCCCTTTTCATACATAATGTCACATATGGTCTCAGCGCACATAAACTTTTAGCAGAAATCGCGTAGCGTCTCTAACTAGTGACCGAAGAGCTGGCGGCTTCCTTCCACTATGTATCTACATTGCGATACATCCTTGGTAGAATGCCTCAATGGCCTTTTTTCAGATTTTTGAGTGTAGCTTGTATTTGATTTAAAAATAAAGCATGTTTTATATTTTTATCCTACTGGAAAGTGGGTGTAAATGTAAGGGTAAAATTAACTTAAACTCGCTAATTATAGATATCGAGTAAGTGTCACCCCCTTCAGCAAAGAATTATCGTCCGTAGACGCTAATGCAGTACGATTGAGTAAAGCTAAATACGTATGCTGTTTTAAAAGTTTTAGGACTTAAATAAGACTGCATAAAAACATCTTAATTAAGTTTTATTTTAGTCCTAAAACTATACTAATTGCTTAAAGACAAAACGAAACGAAATGTCAGGAGATGTTATCTTATGTATAAGCAGTATGTTTACAAGTAATCTTATTTAGCTTGAATATGATTAAAATTTAAGTTATAAATATAAAAAAAAACTTCAAATTTCATAATTTACTCATTCCTTCAGATGTGAGATATATTTGTTCATTTCGATCCAACAGAAATTTAATTAAGAAGGACAGGGACTACTATATTGCATGTTATATTGGAGAAGTGTTTATGTATCGCATCATAAGACTCATATAAGTCTCTCTAGTAGCGTCCGCAGACAAAAGTGAGTTCTAATTTGTAGCGATTTACCTGCCTTTCTCTTACATATCTTACACTGCATTTCCCTCATACAAAAATCGTGAATATTCTTTGTATTTCTAGGTATTCTTTAGTCTACATAATTGTCTCAGGGATCACAGAAAAATAAGTATTCACCACAGCTATACTACGCAATAATGCACCTACCACGAACTTATTTATACTTAATATGTTCTTGAAATAATTTATAGTCCAAAAGCGTACAATATAAATACAATAATAGAAATAAATACTGGTCTTATTATCCGACTGAGGAACCCGAAACACCAAAACGTATTCTGAAACCGTTTCAACAAAGCGTATTGTTTTACACTCATCGATCATCAACACTTGTGCTCGAAGCACTTTTTGTTCTCGACTTCAAGAGTTATATAAGTAGGGTCAATTTTAAAAGTGCGTTTTTAATGGACACAATGCTCACTGTAAGGGAACAAATTGATAAAGATATTAATAACATCTTACACCAACTTGTCTTTGGCAAAAAGCCTCCGACATTACCGTGCTGAGGCTCTAGTGTAAGTTTCTTGTGACGTAAAAAAACGTTACGAACGCGTAAGTAATGATGTTATTTATATGGGAAACGCCAACGCGTTCGTGACGTAAAGTTACATTAAAAACTTGCACTTAGGGTTCTGTACCCTTACCATGAGTTGTGACTTTGAGGTTTTAGATAACGAATATCGAGTTTACTATCTGTGCATCTCGTTCGCACTAAAATAGTACAAGCGAGATGCACAGATAGTAAACTCGATATTCGTTATCGAAAACCTCAATATTATAACTCATGGTAAGGTTACTAGTTTCCGACCGTGTTGACAACCAAGTTGAGTAAAAAACCACCTAAGATTGGTGACTTACGACCGTCGGTATCTAAGTTGGTAACCGTTTAGAAAGCGCTTAAATTTTTAGTTAAAGTACATATCCTTTGTAAGAGAATTAGATGAACTGTCATCATTATATTGAATACCATGCTTACGCTATATGCAAGCTATATGTAACTCCATTACTCCATCTAGGTTTTAACAGTCATGCTTTCTCAGGTTGCCATTTTATAGTATATAGCGGTAGTCGTCATTATCACACTCACATACGTGTTAAAGGAAAGAAGATGAGAGAACATTCATCGATTCATGTTCATTCAAGTCAAAAACACCATGGAAGGTACTGTTAGTGCATGCTCTCCATTACACGGACGATGGCGGCATTAGTAGGTATAACCCTTTGCTTTATGTATACCAAGATTTTTTTTAGTTACAAAAAAAAAAATAAGTTGCAATATGTTACTTTAATTACCTTTTAACGTTTATTAAATACATACATTTTAAGCTTTGCTGCTACAAACTTTTATAGGCATTATTTCGAGCTATTAATTAATTTGCAATTAGAGTGTAAGTGTAAACATCTGATGTTAATGTAAACTAAATGAAATAGTCACACGGCAGTCTGACGTCAGAAAATTCTTGAAGCTTGATTAATATATAGAACTATGATGGCGATCTGTATAGAAACTGTGCAGTCGGTATGCAGTTCCCATACAACTTGCTGCTAGATTGGTGTAGACTCTATGTATATCGGCAAACGGATTAGGCTTGATAAAATAGTGAACTTTCTTTTGCTAACTTTTAAGTGCCCCGTAGGCAAATAATAGGTTAGTAAAATATTTAAATAGCGGCTCAGAGAGAATGGTAAATTTAAGCTTCTTTCTTTTTCGCGATCGCCCACCCCCTTGCCAAGCGTGGCGAATGTGGTAATTATCCCGCATGAAAGCTTTGTGGACTGCTTTGGGGGAATGCCTATGTCCAGCAGTGGACGTTCTTCGGCTTTTGATGAAATATTATATTAAATATTATGCCAGTTTAAATCTGTGACAATGTTAAGGCTGCTCCATATAGCTACACATCGTTACGTATGTGCAGCGTACGTAACGATGTTTTTAAGATCAAATATAATTAGTTTATTTACTCAACTCAGTTCACACAGCTCAGCGGATCTGCCTTCAGTGTGATGCCGCCCATAACTGTCTTGAGAGCATTCTATAACATTCACTATTCTATGATACGGACACGTGGTCAAACAGGAATGTGACGACGCTACACCGAAATTGTCGAAGCAGCATTTTGTTGTAACTTGATCCATTCGGAGTGTAAAATGTTGCGAGCACTGCGGGCGCTTTAAACTGCAATAGTTTTCGAGATTGTCAGTCGGCGCGTGTCGGGTTGCTGACATGCGAGGCGGGCCGGCAGCTGCGCGTCAGCGATACCTGGGTGTTTAGCACATCTCGGTCATTCTGGTACAGACATTATAGCTTTTGTCTGCAACTTTGTCAGCAATTCATTAGTAAGTATGATTTTTTGGAAGACTATCTTATGACTGTTCCTAAAACTGAAACTAATTTAAGCGTGTAGAGGTTACAGACAGAAATAGTATCGATTTTATGTAGTTAGTATAAGAGGGTATATTAAAGTCTAAGGTTCCCGACAAAATGTAAGTAACTGGGGCATATCAACATACAGTATGCTTGAGGGGTCTGTAGTACTACTACTACTATAGATTTAAATTTGTAGTACTACTACTACAGACCCCATAAATGGCGCTAGCGCAATCGACTAAAAGTATGGTACTATATGCATTGTTCATCATGATTGCTGACAGTTTCTTGCTCACTTTTTCTTATGTTTTTGCCATCTTCTTTAATTTATAATTATAAGTTCGGGACTAACATGAGTACAGTTTTGTTTGTCAAAATCAGTTAGGATGTAACTGAGTTCTCTGTTGTAGTAGTAGTTTTTGGGTAGATAAACCCAGCATTTCCAAGCTTTCGCCATCCCATTGCCAATCGAACTGACATATACATAGTTTCAGTTCTTCTGCCGCTGCGGGAAGAGGGTAGTTACAATCGGGTTTAGCATAGCCGTTCTGTATAAATTAATAGCATTACGTATATGGTAACTAGATGATTTATTGATTACTAGCTTTTCCTCGCGTCTTCGTCGGCCATGTTCGTCTTTAAAGTATGGCTGCGGGATAAAAATTATTTTTTATCCATTCTCATAGCTCAGACTCTCTCCATACCAATTGGTTCAGTTTAGCGTGAAGAGGTAACAGACAGAAAGAGAGAATTACTTTCGCATTTATAATATTTCTTATAGTATAGAAATATGACTTGTCAGATTAAATTATAACCGGTAACCAAGGCTCGCATACCGGTTAAATATCCAAACCGTTATCATGTACTTGGCGCAAAACCTTTACATTTCGGTTTCATTTGGGAAACCGTTATTTGTAAACCGGTTTTTAGGGGAACATTTTCATAAATTTCTTGTCAAGTTAACCGGTTTGGAACTTTAAAACCAGGTTTATTCAAAAAAGTATAAGTTTCTAGTAGCAATTTGCTACGTGTCTGTTTACGCGGCACATGCGACATGCCGGCCATCGTCAATCGTCGAATAAACCGGTTTATTTAGGTTTTAATAAAATTCCTCTAACGTCCGCGTTCTCATAACAATTCGGAGTAAAACCAAAATAAACCGGTTTTAACCGCTATTTTTTAAACCGGTTCCGAGCCTTGCCGGTAATATTGTAATTGATTTATCTTATGCGATCGATGAGTATTTGCGGCTGGCTGACCATATATTTATGAATTTTTCAAAACTTATAACGAACACATCATTTGATATTTACCAGTTTCTTTCCAAAATCCTCAATTTAGCCCAATGGTATGGGAACGACATATTTATTATTATTCGGCATATTACTTACCATGGTGATTCGTTGTTTTATATTTTGAACCGTCTTGTCACGTGGAACCCTTAATTGCTACACCCTACACAGTTTACAGTCAGCAGCAAAAGTGGCTAAGCGTTTGAAGTGTTCAAAATTACCTACAGGCGCTCTTATTTTCTTGACAATAAAGATGTGTTGGCCTCATTTTGAACACCTCAATCGCTTAGTCACTTCTGCTGCTGACTGTACACACATCCTGAATTAAATCTTTTATTTTTTCCGCATCTGTTGGAGCTTGCTGTGGGCTAAGGCACAGTACCTTAGATGTGCGAGTCCGACTTGCATGTTTTTATATTTTTTTACCAAGTACCATAAAATGGGGTTAGTAGGCATTGTGGGGGCAGCGGCAGTTGGGTTATGAATGGGGAGTAGGGATAACTGAGTGATGACGGTTTTAGAGGCTACTGCTACTTAAATAATATATTCCTATTAACGGAGCTATAGTAATAGGTATTCATAATCTAAAAATGTCGATTGGGGTGGTAACCGCGTGGTGTAATGGGATGTTCTTCTATTCTGTGTATTCTCTTCTATTATATTTAAAGTTATGAAATATAACTACCTAAAATTATAAAAAAAAACTAACATACAAACGACCGCAACACTTATTAAAAAAATTAAGTTTATGTATAATGTAACAATAAAATTCTCAATTTTGTTTAGTTCTCACCCCGTTTTATGGTACTTAATTATTACTTAGCATAGTCACAAGCCATATTTGTGTCGCAATGGTTGACCTCAATTAAAATAAAGCGTAATATGTAAATGATGCCAATGTTAGCGTGACGAAATCGAAGATGGCTGCCGAGTCAGCGACTTCGGCTTTGTCGACACTGCGATTGGCGGCAAAAACGTTGCTGTCCTTTGGCATTTAGCTGGTAGAGCCTACAGTGAACATCGAAGTTCGTAAATTTCGAACGCTTCTCTTTGTCACTCTAATTATTCCTTAGTTGGAGTAAAGGAGACACATGCCCAAAATTATCGAAGGTCGATTTTCGCGTTAGGTCAGGGATCTAATTTGACTTGAGGAAGCCAAATTGGACTTCTGAACTCGTCGCCATTGTCAAATTTGTTTGCGATTGCTATACCGTTAGCTATACTAATTTTGTAGCAATCTGACTTGATATAGCCAGACTTGATCAACTATCTGATCAAATTATCTTATTTAATAAGCAAACATTCTAGAAAAAAATCATTTAAAAAAAGTTCTACTAAAACGGAATCCTACGCATTGTAATATACATACTTGAAAAAAATATACATTCTTACTAAAACTAATTATGTATGAGGTGAGAGACACTCAGCCGCAAATATGCACATTATAAATGAATTCCATTCAAAGTTTGTCAGTGCAATATTACAATATTGCATTGTCTTATTTCTATTACTTTTGTTTGTACCAAACTATTTTTCTCTCATCAGTCAGGGGGCAATAGGCACAAAAAGCACGCTTACTAAATTAGCGGTTCAAGAAAAACTTATTTCGCAACGTCTAGGAATCATAGGAATATCTAAATACGAGTATAATAATATAATCAGAAGAAACGAAATTGACCAGTAACTGTGTTAACTGTGTCTGTAACTGATTAAAAAAGGAAGAATTGAGATAAAGGGACCGATTTTTGAGAGACGTGCACTCGAAATCACAAAACTTTGAGAACGAAATAATTCACAAATGGTAAGAAACTTTACCATTTTTAACACAAAATGTATAGTTTCTATACCCACGCTTATTTATTTATATCATTCATGCTTCTTAAATACCATTTCTTCGTGTTTCAGAGAGTTTAAAATGTTACAAATCGAGCGTCGATTGCTCAAAAACAGGCCCCCAGGGAGCCGATTTTTGAGTAGGAGAAGAATCGTGACATTTTCAAATCGGTCAGAAACGAATAAACAGTATTTTAGATACATATTATTATATGATACATATATATATATATATAGATTATATATTATTATATGAGTGATATAAATTAATAATTATTGTTATCGAAACTATACATTTTCTGCAAAAATAATGGTGATAATTTTTTGTATTCGAGTGCACTACTCTCAAAATTCGACCCCAACGGGGTAATTTTTAAGTATTGAATACTCGACTCTTGTCACTCACATACCTGTCTCGGTTACTCACAGACTGACAGACAATGCAAAAGTTGAGGGCTAATGCAAAAAATAGAAATTCGGGATATATAAACATGTATATTTAACGAATGTAATTAATGACTCAAAAATATACTTTTTATTTTTAGCTTCTTAAGGAATGAAAACGGTTTTCGTCATCGTAAGTCATAATATAACCACTTCTACGCGTACTAAGTTGCTCCTACACTTACTTAAATATGTACCGATTGTCGTTTATTTCTGTAGGTAGTCCGTGATCGCGAAAAAATAATTAACCACGCAAAGCTAGAACTAATAGAGTTACTGGTACACAAATTGAATTTGTAGATCAGATTTTTGGTTCAGATTTTTGAGGGATTAAATTGTATTACATGTTTTTTTCAACATGTGCCTTGGTAAAGGAATATTCAGATGTTTTTTGAGAATAGAATGATTCAATCAAATGTGAAAAAATCAAATGTAAATAGTACAATTTTTGTTGTTGTTTAGTATTACAGTTGCGATCTAGGAAAGGAAAAAAAATAACAATATATTAATATTGTTAATTCAATCATGTGATATTTGTCTAGACCTGGTGATTATTATTAAATGGTTGTTGTCATACTCTCAAAGCAGACAAGTGGGAAAAGTAGTATAAAAATATTCTGCAGATATTCAACAATATTTATATTTGTATAGAATAAACAGTTTTATTTAATTTAAAAACTATTTTTTAATTGCTAATGGTTTTCGATGCCAAAGTGCCCATACTGGATACGATTATGTATGTGTGCTGGATATAGACAACCTTTTCACCGGAAACAACTCGGAGCGGAAGTTCTGTCTTTAATTTTATGTATATTTAAAGTTTGGCCAGGTTCTTTGTCAATTAGAACATAGACAAAGATAATCATTCTGTCTTTTTCTTACTATGACCTGAGTTGGTAGGTATACTATTTTTCTACAGTCACGAATTTGGTTTGCAAGACAATACATTATAAGACTTTTGATTGAATTTGTTCTATAGATTTTTGCAATTTTTAGAGACGATTGAGAGTCAGATGACATAGCTTCTTATAAATGCAGCGATAACGGCCGTGACTATTCATAGTATCATTTGTCTCTCATCAAATATTATATTAGCTGATAACTTTTGGAGTAGGTAATCATTTCAATTGGGAAATTTAAGGTAGGTATTTAATCAATCAAAGATTTGTGCAAATAAAGCTCCAATGTTTTGTAACAAAATATTCCTCGTAAGCATTGCCATTGCCTCGTGGGTGGCCCGCTTGCACTTTTTCACATATGTATACTTTACTCAGGCGTCAACTGACGTCTGGATGGTTTATGCGACTCTCGACCTTATGGTCACAGGCTTTAGAACCATATATGTATGGATAAAAATGCCTTATCGGGAGCACTGGTTCAATTAGTTAGCGAAATGAGAAATAAGCACGCGGAGCGAGCTACTTCATAAATTTCTCAAGTCGTACATAAATATGAACAGCATATATAGCAATCTTCAATGGGGTAGCAAACACACGCGTTATATATTTAGAGTAGAGTTCTCTATAGTTATGTGCAAATAAGTACGCGGTTGACGAGGTTCTTGTGAAATGTAGACTTGGTACGGGTTTGATACAAACCTTTTATGATATTATTTTTTAACTGCGCTACGTATTGCTGCGTAGACTTTTCATGGCACTGACGTAATGTTTTATTTTTTAAATGAAATGACCCTGTACCCAATAGTATACTATACAACGAATCGTTCAAAAATACAAATAACACAAACTTATTTTATTAATCACTGACCTAGGTATACCTATTTTATGTGTTACTTATTTTATCGCGAAATATATTATTTACTGTAAAATGTTTGATGACAAGTCTGGCCTAGTGGGTAGTGAAATATTACGTAGTAACGACGCCTCTAAATGAGTACAAGCAAAAAATGTGCACTTACCTATTGTGAAATTCAAAACAATAAAATTTTCATTTTAGTTTATTGATATTGTTTTCTTCATTAAACATAATCAATAAAATATAGACATATTTATTAAAAGTTACTTTTAAGACCTAACTTCATTTTTTTTCCATCCAATCGTATATCGGATACAGCAAAATTCTTGAAAAATGTTCTTAAATCACCGAACCTAATAGTTTATCTTAATTTTTTTATTTAAGACAATTTTAAGGTCAGCAGAATAAGACTTTGAGGTAAAAATGTATAAATTAATTTCCTTAACACATTCATGCGGCATGTGGTCCATTCGACCTCATAAGAGCTCGTTCCCACTATGTCGGATGTCGTGACGATTTTTAATCGTACGTTCCACTGGCAGAACATTTTATATGAAGCTGTTCACACTCGCCCGACAACGATTTTGTGTCGGATACGACATAAAATGTCGTGCGTTTTGCCAGCCCTCCCAGCCCGGAAAAAAATCGTGTCGTGTCTCGCCCGCGTACGAGTGAATATAGCGCTGTTCACATTTTGTCGGATGTCGGAACGATTTCACCCGCGCCGCCCGCGCGGTACCCCCGCACACACCCGCGCGTCGCTACCGCGCCAGCTGCGATCGTGCACGACAGACGACTAGTGGGAACAGTACCGCCGACACCCGATTGAAATCCGGATCCGACATCCGACATAGTGAGAGTAACAGCGGCAACGACACACGATTAAAAATCGCCACGACATCCGACATAGTGGGAACAAGCTCTAAACGTACGGTTAAAATCGTACAAACATCAATGGAAAATGTATAAACAATTAAGGTAATGGCACTAATGTCGGACACTTTAAGCTGACAGGCCTCAATGACTTAGTTCTTATTTCAAAAATCATAAAGTTATAAATTGAATATGTCCCAACAAATGCACAACACTTAACTCCTTTGAAATAAGCACTAATGTTCATGATTGGTTCCATGTCCATTACTGGTGCCGTCACCTTAATTGTTTCTTTTTAATACATTCAGTGAACTGCTGAACGAGCGTCCTCCAAACGCGATCAACTTGAGTTTGCGCACTTTATAATTTTATTACGTACAATTTTAATGTAACCTGTTGCACTTTGTTGCATGCTTCATAAAACTGTTGCGAGGAATATCGGAGCCACGGACGGTGCCCATGGTAATACATTTGTGTACACACAATGGCCTTATTTCACGTACCGATTGACTTTGTACAATTTTATTGTGTGCTTTTGTTGGCTAAAATAGATTACATACCTCTCCAAAATTATTGTAATTTTATATTTTATTAAACTATCGAATCAAACTTTTGTACTCGTATGTCTTTCACGTACAAGGAACATTTGGGAGGCGTGTACGGAGCTGGATCAAGCCAACGCGTAGAGGCCCTTTCGATAATATAATGAAATGTAAGGAGCACACTAAGCGGATGATAACGTGATATATCATGGGACGCGCGCAGAGACAGTACTCGGGGTGGTGTAAGGACTATTGAGTTTTAATGGAATCTAGAATGTACTAGGCTATTGGGTGGAAAGGAAGGTCTAGCTACTGGGCTATTGGAGAAAATACCGGACGCCTGCCTAAATAATGGTATACAATTTTATTTTTTGGCAGACGGTGACTCACCCTATGGGTGATGAAAGATGGCTCATGGGCAACACTGGTGCAAAGGGCCAAGGTTAAAGAGATGGCTACCTACTAGGGAGGCTTGCTGCGATATTCTTGATTAATAAAATCTTGACTTTTCCAAGAATAATAAAGTTGGCGGTAGAGTCCATAGGACTAGTATAGCACTGAGACGTACTGCTATTAAACATGATAGATGTCGCTAATGTATCTTTTTTGTATACGAATTGTCTATTTCATGTATGTTCGTTGTTATTGTCAAATTATGTTGCACCACTGAGTTTGTCAAACATTATGTACTTATACGACATATAATTTAATATTGTCCTTTCCTCTGGATTGGAAGGAAAGACGGCAAAAACTTCAGTGGAAATCTGTGAACATTTTAAATGGTTGCCGCGCGGGAATTCGTCTTCATTGGGTCGGAGTATACACTGCAGAACAAAAATATAGGGTTAGACTCCTTAAAATTTAGCATTTTCTCCATAATTGTAAAAACTATGGAATAGTCCCGCTATTGCGAATTAAAATTTGATTACTATAAGTTCCGACGGTTGACATTCGTCGGGTAGTTATGTAAATTATGTCACGAACCAATATGACACCACGTCAGTTATTCCCAAGGATCGGATAAAGGTCCGTCATTTTAAAAATATAACCCTGTTCCGTACAGCAGAGACTTCCTTATGTTAATAATAAAATAGAATTAAAAAAAAAAAAAAAAAAAAAAAAAAAAACCGCTGACAATGACAGACGTCTTTGAAAATTATTTTTGCTAAAATTATATTTTTATACGTGTTTTTTTACCGTCAATCATTTTTAACATCATATTATGAACTCACAACAAGGGCTAAATGTGGGTTCATGAAAAAATTACGTACCTATAAGCGCAACATACGTAACGGTGAAATACGTATACCTATATATAAAAGTAACAATGATTACAAGAAGTCGAACGAGAGCGGAAGCTACCAACGCACGACCACCACCCCAGCCCGCCTCATCAAGTTCCCCGTCTGCATCATCGTCAGGTGACGAGTTTGCCACAGCGCCTGACACAGACGGGTCCAGCGACGAGTGCGGGCCGCCGCCGCCGCCACGACCACCTGCGCGGCGAGGACGGCCGCCGCTGCCGGCACGCTTGGGGCCCGCGGGGCACACTGCCCCGCCCACGGCTCCCGCTGCCGGTGGTATAGTGCGTCGCATGAGATGGACTCCATCAATAAATGAGAACGTCATGCGAGCGTACTTTGGAGCTACAGAGGGGGGAACTAACCTGTGCGCGTATCGTGTTCGGATGCTTCCTCTGTTTCAGGCCCTCGAACCGACCATCAACACGACTGCGCAGCGGCTATCGGATCAGGTGCGCGTCATCCAAAGGCTCAAGCGGTTGGATGATTCGACACTTGATCGGCTTCGCCTGGAGGCTCTCTCTGCTCACGCGGCCTCCGCTTCGGCGCAGGACCCACCCGCCACGTTGCCGGATCCGGTGCCCGTACCCGACTTGGCACCGAGGGCGCCGCGGGTGGATCTTTGTGTCGACGAGGAGGAGTTCGCGAGTCAGAGTGTGAGTACTACAGCCAATGAGCAAATGAGGAGGACTTTGGAAGAGGCAATTACGCAGTATCGCTCAACAAAAAACCCTAGGCCTCGACTACCACGCTTGCCAATGAATAGACGCAATCTAGCGATAATGGAGTCTTGAATGCTTTACTAGAACCATATATGCGGACTAGTAAAGACTTAGATGATACACACTCGATCATGTACTGCGGGGCCATCGCGACGTGCCGTGTTGTTCGAGTCAAGTTTCCGGACGCTGAACGTGCACCTAGGACCGCCGGGGTGCCCTGCATGGCAAGTACGGATCGAGCGTCGTATCAACTCATTTAGGACTCTCATTGCAAAGCTGATCTGCTTCAGGGGTAATAATCGCCCCGAGTAATGCGTTTTGTGAACCAGGCGTTCGTGGGGACGGATATCGAGCCCCACGACTATATGGCCAATATCGCAGAACGCATCGACTTTCTGAAGCAGAAAGTCTATGCATGGGCAAGCCGTATTCGTCGCTACAGACAGCGTGTGGACCGATTCCAGCAGAATCGTCTCTTCCAGAGTGACCAAAGGAAGGTGTACCGAAGGTGGGAGGAAACTGATCCCCGTGTGTCTAACATGCAGCTACCGGATGCTACTGCCATGACTGATTTCTGGCGTAACATCTGGTCAGTGCCTGTTGAACACACGGAGGGCGAATGGATGAACGTTGTTGAACGTGAGTGCGAGTCCATCGAACCTATGGGGCTATCACCATCAGCCCCGACGACGTAAGTTGTGCAATCCGCACGGCCCAGAACTGGAAAAGTCCTGGGCCGGATGGATTACACAATTTCTGGTTGAAATGGTTTCGATGCTCGCACTCGCGGTTAGCAACACAATTCCAACAAGCCCTTGAGCTCGGTTCCCTGCCACCTTCCTTAACAACTGGTACGACCTTCCTGCTCTATAAGTCCGGTAGTACCACGGAAGCTAAAAACTATAGACCCATCACGTGCTTGCCTACACTGTACAAGCTCCTTACATCCATTTTGAGAGCAAAAATTAACGCGCACATTGTCGCGAACAACATTTTGGCCACCGCTCAAAATGGATGTAGGGTTGGGTCCCGTGGTACTAAAGAGCTCCTCCTCATAGACATGACCATTTGCCAACAGGCCCGGCGGAACAAGGGGCCCTCTCGGCCGCCTGGATTGACTACAAGAAGGCCTATGATTCGGTGCCTCACTCATGGCTGAAGAGGATCTTAGAGCTGTATAAAGTCAATACAACTTTAAGATCCTTCCTAGGTGCGTGTATGAGTCAGTGGACCACAGTCCTTCGTCAACCAGGAGGTGGCGATGACCCCCCTGGCCCGCAGGACTTCATAAGGATCGAGCGAGGAATATTCCAGGGTGACAGTTTGAGTCCCCTATGGTTCTGCCTAGCTCTGAATCCGCTCAGTACTCTACTGAAGGATTTGGGACTAGGTTGCCGGCTTCGGAGAGAGGGTGAAGTCATTTCTCACCTTCTGTATATGGACGACCTCAAATTATTTGCGCCAAACAACCAAGTCTTGTTGAAACTACTGAAAACCACTGAAGTATTCAGTAGTGCCATAAAGATGGAGTTTGGTGTAGATAAATGTGCGGTTATGCATGTACAGCGGGGGAAAGTAGTAAATTCAACAAATTTACAGCTTTCTGAGACGATGTCGTTCAGATCTATCTCCGAATCAGATACCTATAAATATCTTGGTATGTCAGAGTCTTTGGGTATTGAGGATGTGGCTATTAGACAGTCGGTGAAGGAGCGCTTCTTCGGTCGGCTGACAAAAGTACTTAATAGTCTTTTGTCAGGTGGCAACAAGGTTCGCGCCTTCAACGCTTGGGTAATGCCCTTACTCATATACTCCTTTGGCATACTAAGGTGGACTCAGACCGAGCTGGATGCCCTGGATCGCAGGGTCCGACTACTACTCACCACACATCGTATGCTACACCCACGCTCGTCGGTTATGAGATTGTACATCCCACGGAAGTATGGAGGCCGCGGCTTTTTAAATGCCAAAAGCCTCCATAACAGTGAGGTGTGCAATCTCAGGAATTACTTCCTTAACCACGAGTGTGGGATGCATCGTGATGTGGTGGCAGTAGACAGGAACCTCACACCGCTCTCCTTGGCAAACGAGAACTGGCGCAAACCAGTAGTACTAAGCACCGAGGATCGCAAGGCCGTATGGAAGAGTAAGGAGCTACACGGGCGGTTCTACAGGGCCCTAACGGGACCAGACGTAGACCTGCCCGCGTCGGTGAACTGGCTACGATTCGGGGACCTCTTCGGAGAAACCGAGGGTTTTGCCTGTGCAATTGCGGACGAAGTTATCACGACGAATAACTACCGGAAGTATATCCTGAAGGACGGTACGGTCGACATTTGTCGGGCATGCCGCCGTCCCGGAGAGTCACTCAGGCATATCATTTCCGGTTGTTCTCATCTTGCTAACGGCGAGTACTTGCACAGACATAACCTTGTAGCCAGGATTATACACCAGCGGCTTGCTCTTATGTATGGTCTTGCGGACCACGAAGTGCCGTACTACAAGTACATACCTGCGCCTGTTCTCGAAAATGGTCGTGCCACGCTCTATTGGGATCGATCTGTTATCACGGACAGGACTATTGTAGCCAATAAGCCTGATATCGTGGTAATAGATCGTTCGCAGCGTCGCGCAATGCTCGTTGACATCACCGTCCCATGTGACGAGAACCTCGTGAAGGCCGAGAAGGACAAGTCCAGCAAGTACTTAGACTTGGCTCACGAGGTAACCGCCATGTGGGAAGTTGATTCGGCGATCATTGTACCGATAGTTGTTTCCGCGAACGGTCTCATAGCGAAGAGTCTCGACCAACATCTTGAGAGACTCTCGCTACGTGGTTGTGGTTGGATCAAGGGTCAGATTCAGAAGGCGGTAATCCTGGACACGGCGCGCATAGTCCGGCGGTTCCTCTCTCTGCAGCCCTAACCACCGGCAGCCTGGGCCCTGCCCCGTTGCCGGCGGCACTCTAGGTTAGGTTTTTTATAATGTTTTTATTGTTTTGATACGTTTTAGATGTATTTTTATATTTTACTTTTATAAAAATGTTATAAAACCTAATCTAAGATGTAAAATGAATAAAGATGAAAAATAGTATTATATACATTTATTGGACCATAATTTATATCCAGTAACAAATTAATTTATGATTGAAATTTCCGAAATTTACTTTCGCCAATAAAATAGAATGACCAAATTTGTTTCTAAATTTTTAGTTGTGAGCCTATAACGATGTGAATTTAAGACTCATTTATGCGTTGAAAAAGTTCGTTCACAGTTTTATAAAATAAATTATTTTAACATCATAAAATAAGGAAGTCTCTGCTGTACGGGACAGGGTTATATTTTCGAAATGACGGGCGTTTGTCCGATCCTTGGTTATTCCCGAGAAACCTGCGTCTAAACTTAAGAAGTCGAGGTAATTGAAGATGAATTCGTCATAGGTCTATGTCGTTTTTAGTTATATTTGCAGAGTTTCAATGTTGACCTAAAACTGTTACTGATGTAACGTCGAAAATAAAGATTCAGATATGTTTATATAAATATTGACAGTTGATTACAAAACTCACGTCAACTCTCGTGAATCGACGTAAATATCGATGTAAAAAATATTTCAAAAATAATTTGTTTCTAATGTACAGAATGTTTCAAATATTTTTACACGTTGCATACATACGTTTGCTTTTGTAAGTTAGTTACTAGTGCAGTTTGAATGTTTTTCATTTCGGAAAATACTAGTGTACATATACCTAATAGTTTAAATGGGTATAAAATCCTGACAGCGTTCAGTGCAGTGTACGTTTGGGTTTATTTGCACATATCATATTTTATTACTCGCAGTTAGAACGTTTTCTACTCTATTTTTTATTTACTAACTCATTCAAGCCTACACGCAGTGAAAATACAGTCTTTTATTTATTCGTAATATTACAAACTATCACGTGTAGTTATAGCAACTTTTATCAAAAAATAACCAAGTCTGTGTAGGTATTAAATATTACTCAAACCTAAAACTGATTAGATCTTGAAAAATGTGAAATAAGAACACACAGCGTCCTTTATTGAAGTCGGTTAAAAATATATAAAGTGTATATCGATAATTTTGACTGTTACACTGCCGGATAGTTAAAAAAATGGAATATCTAATAGTGATTTTACTAATTTCACCCGTCAATTTAGAGACTATCAAAATTACCCCATGATACTACTATTTAATTAAAAAAAATACTAGGGTGATGGCATCAATCTTGGATACTTAAGGCTGACAGGCACCAATGATGGATACTTAGTTCTTGATTCAAAAACCATAACGTTATAAATTTTATATTTACCAACAAATACACAACGCTTGACTCCTTTGAAATAAGCACTTATGTTCATGATTGGTTCCTTGTCCATTACTGGCGCCGTCACTCTACGCCGAAGAAAATAATAGCCCGTGGATAGATTCGGAATTAATTTATTCCGCTTTCAGAATTATTTTAAAAATTGGTACGTTCGGCAATACTCGCCCCGACAGTAAAAAAAATATTTGTTCGTCACTCGTCAAATTTTTGGACTTGAGGATTTACAAGTACATAAGTACTATTAAAACAAAAGTTGACAGTTGTCGCAAAAAAAAATCAATCTTTATGTGCATTTCAAGATTGAGAAAAATAACCCTACATTTAGTTAGGCCATATATGACTCTTGACCGGTTTTATAACTATCGAAAATTGTTATTATTTCCACTAAGGTTATCCGCTCTTAGTAAGAAACAGAGACACCAGATGTTTCCCAAGCCGTATAGATGTTTCAATTTCATATAGGACGTTTTTTTAAAGACAAAAGTGACAAGCGCACTTATTATGGATAATCATTAGGGCCCGAAATTTTGAGTGCGGTTTTGGAAAAGTCTAAGGAGAGAAAACTAACCTTTATACACGTGCACTCAAAGCTCAGAATGAGTAATTGAGATTAATTAAATAAATAAAATAAAATAAATAAATATTTCCGGACAATCTGACACAAATCGATCTAGTCCTACGGTAAGCTCAGTAAGGCTTGTGTTGTAGGTACTAGACGACGATATACATAATAGATAGATACATATAAATACTTAAATACATAGAAAACACCCATGACTCAAGAACAAATATCTGTGCTCATCACAAATAAATGCCCTGACTGGGAATCGAACCCAGGACCATTGGCTTCATAGGCAGGGTCACTACCCACTAGGCCAGAGCGGTCGTCAAATTTATTTTAAATTAAATAATACTTGCATTCTTGCAATCAAATACCTACTCGGGTTATCAACTCTTTGTAATCCTTAACACAACTTAAACAAATCAAACGGAGTAAACCTTCCGATATTTCTTACATTTTTCGTCACTGACCATTGAAAGAGCATAGAATGTACCATCGGAAAGTTGGAGTTAAAAAAACTCGCTTTATCGATACATCGATAGACGTTAGTGTTCTCTCCCTTAGACTTTTCCAAAACCACAGATAAAATTCCGGGCCCTAATAATCATGTATATAGATCTGATTATAAGTACGCCACTAGAGATTAGAGAATAATTTTAATTGTGCGCACGTCGGACACATGCATCAAAATGCGTCCGCGGCGTCGCAGACACAACTTGCACATCTGTCACAACATAATTAAACGCCGACGAATCTTTCTAATGTGATTGGCCACTCAATCACGCCGTTCATTCCTTCCATAAACAAATACAACTATCTGTATAAGTTATTACCAATGACCGGCACTAACGGTGCAAAATTTTAGCAAAACTTGTTGAACTGATGTATAGTTATACTTACCATCAAGAAAAACACGAATAACTTTGGCAATTTAGTGTTCAATTTATTTGTATATTGGAATCTCTACGAGTATATACCAATATTTGGGTGTAAGAATAAAATTGTTTTTATGGCCCTATCCACTCTTTTGTTAACTAAGCGGTTAGTTTTGTTAAAGTTTAACACCCATAGTGCCGATTACTGGTTATTACTGATCGGCTCCTCACTAGGTATAATTCTGTGAATTTTGACAAATTAATTCCTGCAAATCTTGCTGCTATGAATTGATACTTTTATATTCCAATTAACAGAAATCTTAGTTATATTTGTCCTATGACATTTAAAAAACATTACCAGACTTAGTCATTGTTTATTTCGTTGAAACTAAAATCTAGTTCTCGTGGGTGAAGCCCTTTAATGATCTATTAATATTACTAAGCGAAAAGTATTTTCGTGTTTTTATTTTTAGATGGAAGTCGGTATCGATAGAATCGATAAAAAATGGAGCTAGTGTTGAAATAACGTAAATTAATAAGTATTAACTAAATCAGTCGCGCTGTGCCATATAAATCTTGCCAGTGCCACCGATTTACATCGGGGCTGAAAATAATTTCTAAAGTATAATATTCGATAATTTTATTATCATGTGTTGGTATTCTCGAAATGCGCTCGTTTGGAGACTGTGGGCTTCGAAAAGCCCATTAATTACAGAGCTATTTTCGTTTAATCCACCCGCGATCCGCACCGACTCCGTCACTATGTCGAGGACTTTTTCTTGTATCTGGAAATATTTATTTTTCATCTACTAACAAATTGTTCCTATTTGGATTTCACCCTGCTGTCCATCACCGCGGAATCCATGGTACCCCATGTTATTGTTACTATTCGTTGTTTGGCATCTGTTTTGTTGTGAAGATATTTATGGGAGCCAATTAACGTAACCGCCGTGAAGCGGGGCGGTAAGAAATCACCGCATTATGAAATGTTGATAAACTAATGCTGTGTTGACAAATAATTGAGGTTGATTCGCCGCCAAGAACATATTTTTTCTGAGCAGCGACACGTAATAAATGTCTTAATTATATTGTTTCGGCGAAACTATCACATGTAGACAGATTCATCAGCATCTCAGGTGTGCAAAATCTTGTAACTGATTAATAGTCGCAGGAAATGCCCAATAAACAGTTCGTGGCATAGTAATTAGGTGTTCTCGACGACGGTTTACGATTATTGCATCAAATATTTACTATGTCATAATAAGATTGTAACATTCCTTGACCAATATATCTTTATATAGCGTAAGAAAAATGGCCTGCCAACAAAAATGTCGCGTTTATGTAGTCCGATTCCAATTTTCGTTACAAGAATTTTTCTCATGTGTCACGCTGCAGTAAAATAAATATCGGCCGTGAATTGGAGAAATGGATCGATCTCACTCTTTTATGGGTGATTTTGGATTTTTATCTCTTTCTCGCTAATAGCCGGCTGACAAACATGTATCAGCGGTTAATAGGTGCGCTCGCGCAGCTGCTGCGAACAAATCAGTTTGGATATAGCTGACACTGTCAAAAAGCTAACTCTTTGGTGCACGACGACAGCGCCGAGCGGCCTATCATACAGATCCTTATAGTGTACAAAATAATGTTTCAATTCTAAGTTTTCTAGTTTTATTATCACATACAATTGTTGTGCTGCAATTTAGTAACCGTACTCAGTACTTTTAAACCAATAAATGGGACATGAAATAATAATGTTTTAAATACTCCTTCAAATTGTTATTTTCGTTTGATAAGTAAGTACTCATAATATTTTTTCAACACGCTTTGCTGATACGCAACTTTTTTTAAAGTAGTATAACTATTTGCTTCGAGCACAGTTTCATCGCGTATGTAATGGTCCACCTAGAACACCTTATAACGTAATGTATTTACTATATCGGTATAGCACTAATAACTTTCCTTTGACTTCGACTCTCCTGTTAGTCGTATCGCATGTTAGGACATTCCTAAAGTGGCATTAAGAATGATTTCTCAAAGAATGCTGCTTAGAAAGAATAAGGAATTTAACCGGTGACCGAAGAGCTGGCGGCTTCCTCGTCCAACGTGGAACGGGGAAATACCGTCAGCGTCCTAGGAACAATACATCAAAAGCTAAGCTAATTTAGTATTTATACAGTTAATGTTACAATCAAATGTTATTCGGCATATATAAAATGGAAATGCTTCCTCTCCTGACTTGCACCGACGCCATGGCGTAACAGCCACTCAGAATTACACATTACGAACGAGGGTGGACGTTCATTCAGCATAATAGAAAGCACAGCTTAAAAATAGACTCACGATATTTATTGGCCATGTCACGGGGATTCGATTTAATATTAACATCAGAAAAAATATGGCTGACGCGTGCACGTTCGATAGATGCAAATTTCTTTACTGGAATACTTAGTTATTTACTGGTGAAAATATATATTGCGGATTTTTTTAAGGGAATAATATAGTTATTCAATTATTTTTAGGTTATTTCATTCAGAGTGTAGAGTGTGTAGGTATATAAATAGTTTCGTGCAATGTAGTTCTTGGAATGGATTATCATTATAACTTACATTGTACTTGAAAATCATGGCTTTATCTAACAAATTATTTAACTGAAGATTGAGAAGACTGTACTCGTAGTAGTTACGAAATTTTAAATTCTAATAATTTTTATTATTGTTATAAAAACAAAATAGGTGCAATGTTTAAGGAAAACGTAAGAATAAGTTATGTGATTTTCAAGGAGAATATAAGTAGCTAAAAATAGGCAATAATTATAATTTTAATACTAGTGCTAAGGTATTAAACACGTGTCTGGACTTTTTTCGATGGACGTCGACTGCAAGGAATATATGTATAGTTACTTTATATAAAATTAATTCGTTATAGTTGATGTTATAATTAGAGTTTATTCTGATAAAGGAAATATTAAACAATTATAATGAGTTTTATATAATTCAATCCTTAACATCTGAGTTTGAGCCCGGGCACACTTGCGGCGTCCACTCGGCGTTTTCCTGGCGACTCCATCCCATAGTAATCAGCACGCCGCGTGAACGCGGCATCTCCCCAGCGTGAAATTTTATATGAGAATTCCGATAAATAAATACGGGAGATCTAAATGTAGGGAGTTGTAGACTTATTTGCCGTGGTCGGCTACTTTATGCTGATACCATCAACGTAAATAAGCGTCCGCATACATATAAATCCATACATTAAAATCCTAGTTTATACCGGTAGTAAGACATTAGGTGGCAAGTAAAGCAAGTGATCACTTAAATAATTCATGAAGAATAAATATAATGAAACTAAATTTCAGACATTTTAACCCTCTCAGATGACCAACGTCTATTGAAGTCGACTTATATTTATTTCTACAACTTCATTGCGATTGCTCACCAGAAAGTGTTAATTTAACTTAGCAACTACAGGTCGATACACAAGAGTTGAATTTGTATACAATTTGTGTATATTATGCACTTTGTCTTACTATTAAAGTAAATTACATGTATACATATTTTGGCACTTTGGTTGAGTCAATATTGTTGAACTTGACTGTACCCATACCCTTACCATGAGTTGTGACATTAAGGTTTACGATAACGAGTATCGAGTTTACTCTCTGTGCATCTCGCTTGTAGTATTTTAGCTAGAACGACGAGATAGTAAACTCGATACTCGTTATCGAAAACCTCAAAGTCACAACTCATGGTGAGGGTACTGTACTCATCTGACGCCTGCTCTCGCAAATAGACTTGTAATTCAACAGAAATATTTAATGGAATCACTACGAGTATATATATCACATATATTTTCTCCAGGAGCTGACGGTGCAGGCCGTATCTTCCCACGAGCTACTGAAGCCCAAGGATGAGCCGTCCTATACCCTGGCGCCCAGCTCCAACCTTTGCTCAGTGGAACTGCATCACCCAGGTTAGTCATCACTGTTTAAAATCCACAAGCACATACTGTAAACCATGGTCTCCCACAAGCCGTCCTACGCTCAATCACTCAGCCCTAACTTCGCGAAAGGGAACTGCATCAACCACGTTAGCTCAATGTGCTGAACGTGTCCACCCACGAGTTGAAAAACCAAGGTTGAACCTTCCGAGTTGTTAAAAATACCATTTACTTGAAAAGCAAAGGGATGCACTTTGGTACTTACGAGAAATTACAACTTGGACGAACCGTGCCAGCGAAGCGGTAACTGTCAAGTCGCTTTGCCACCAATAATAGACCCGAGCGAAGTGACGTAAATCACATTTTAATTTGATTTTCAAGGATCTGGGCTCCCTGAAAATAGCCACGGGTTTTTAGTGCGTCGACCGGACGGCATTAATGACTTTGCAATTTACTCGAATCAAATGCCGTATGCGTTATTTTAGTGCATGCGATTAAATCTATCAATGAGTTTCCGGCACGGGCCGGTTGACAGTTTTAATATCGCCAATCAACCCGAGAACGCCGTCAATGAACAATACGGCCCAAGATCGTAAATTATACGTTGCTGACTTCGCGCGAGTGCTCCAGTTCTACTCAAAAAAGGCTTACAAACACCTAATTTTCACCACACATTTGTCATTTTGGAATTATTATTTTAAGAGCCGTTTCCACCGACTTGGAGTCAACGAAAACAGGTACGCTTTGTGTTGAATTTCTATACAAAATGTACGGAGTTTTTATTATTGTTGGTTAAATTATATTCGGTCAGGGACCGTGAACAAATGAGCTTTGATATTGTGAATTGAGCATATGGCCTTTGAAATAACATCGGTGTCCGTACCTTAAATGGTTTGCTACGGTACTTCCCTCAGGTTGTAATCTGCGGTTGATGCTATCAAATGCACAGTCTCAAGACTGTCGAGCTCTATAGAAATGGGTAAATTGCACTTTTTTTCAATCCGGCACCTCCGCGTACCGGATAGAGTTACTCCAACAACGGTCGGGCCTAGATGAGTTTCTTGCTGGAGTCTTCTCAGCTAGGGTTAGGGAATCAGCGACAAAACTCCCATTAGTTCGATACCATTACACATCACTTGGATTCGGTTAAACCGTCCCAACCAATTTCGCTGGAAGTGTAAACTCGGTAGGAGTATTCCTGTAGTACCAATCAAGTCAGGTGCGGAAGTGTCCTGGATTTATCGAGCTACCTTCCACCTACACAGTCCGATCGCTCCAATGCCGAAATGGTCATAGAGCTTAAGTCTTATTAAAATTTTTTTTTTCACGCGCTCTTACATTTTACATTCTGATGTATACTGAATTTGTTGTAACACAACTAATAAGCTGGTATTACATAAAAATGAAAGAGAATTCCAAACTAATCACGTGCTTTTGGATACAAATTACAAACATAAGTTAGCGGTAATTTGAGGAGGCGGATCATTTATGTAAGGTACCAAAATAGCAAGAATACTGGTTTTACTAAATTTCAAACAAAATAATTATACAACACTTGCGGTATTATTGTATAAATAATAACAATTGGTTATACTAATTCGAAATGTGATCCACTACGCTTTGCTATGAAAACTCGGTACAATGTATGCGTCGCAGTGCATCGTATATACCCTCATTGTTTACTTTACTTTAACTCTCTAGTTAGCAGTCTAACACCACGGAACAACTCACTGAATAACGCAACTCATATTCAAAGGAATTTCTAATTTTAAGTATTATCAGCATTGCGATACAACGACGAAATACCGCCAGAATCCTTGGTACAATGCCTCAAAGGCCTTTTTTAGATTTAATAACTAGTTAAGTATTCGTATTTAAATGAATGTAATTTTTGTAAATAAAGAGTTAACTACATATTACTAAACAAAAGTATAAAATTTATAATAAGTAAATCTTTCTTTCTAAATATGAACAATAACTACTATTTATGAAACAGTTTGCCCAATTTTTTTTTTGTTTTTAACCTCATAGCACCAACATGACAAATGCTTTTAGAAACTATGCGATCGAAAGAGATATACATTGCCATTATCACGTTATTACGTAGACAACTACTGCTAGCCTAATACGGTCAGGTTTTTATCATTTGTCACTATATGGTGTCATGCTCCAACAAGTTCGTGAGTGCGAAAATGACAGATTGACAATAAAATGGCAACAATGCTACCCGTTCCGTTCTGAGGCTCTAGTGTAAGTTTCTCTTGACGTGAATAAACGTCTCAAACGCGTAGGTAAGTGATAATGTTATTTGTATTGGGAAAACTAACGCGATGGTAAAGTAATATTACGTTAAAAACTTACACTCAGGGCAGCTGAAGAACATTTTACATAATGTTAATTCCCGAAAAATTGTGATTTCGGTGATAGACCATACATATAGGTAGGTATGTATATATATAATTGTTAAAATAGTTTATCTACTAACCATAACAATTTCGAATTAGATTTTTGACATTGTCTATCATGGTTTTCAATGCAACATTATTTTCTGCGCCGAGGTCTTAATTATCATTATCACTTAATGCAGAATTAGAACTATTTATATTCCACATGACGTGGCTGGAGTAGTCGTACCTACTGGATTTAAAGCTGTGCTACTGTTTCACACATGTAGTTGCTATATAGGTAGATATATATTAAGTAGAATGGTGTAAAACAATGCCCCACCTTCGATTCTGATCGTAAAGTTGCCCGTAGCAAATTCAGTACAAATATGACCGTGTCCAACAAATCTCATCGACATGCTTCTTTCTCCACCTTTCTGAAAGGACTTAAGGTTTGAATTAGCCCGATTCATGTAATAGCACCCTGCACTTTCTCGGTTTAAGACCGGGTGCGAACATTACACCTAAATCGATTAGACATCGAAAGAAATCGATTTAACCTGAGTGCGTCGATAATTTCGTTTATAGCGAAGTTATCATTCATTTACATTTCCAGAATGTTAGAGAGAAATGTGATGCATGCTATGTAGGGATTTTGAATTTATCTTTTTATGTTGTATAAAGGCTGTCCCAGAAGTAATGAGACAGATTTCAAATTGCGAACAGGTCTTATTTTTTTAAAGAAAAATAATTGTCATGGACGTTCTAAGCATTACATCGGTCGAATTCAACGAAAATTACGAAGTATATTTAATAATGAAGAGAGCAGAATTGAGGTATTTGCTAGAAGAGTTACACAGTATTATGAATGTCATGGAAAAACGGACACAGCACGACATTTTTCTGTGGAGGGAGTCAGGAGAACTAATTTATATCGAATAATAAAGCGTTATGAAGAAACACATAAACATACTTAAAAACAATCCGGGCAGAAAACGTACTAAATATTTCGACGACTAAGAATATGAATATAGTAAAAAAATACATATACGGAATCTTTGTGCAAACGACAGTATAAAATGCAATCAGAAAAACCCAACTCGTTGGCTGCGTTTGAACATAGGTGGACTAAATCGGCTAAAATTGTGGCAGCTAGGTCAAGAAAAGCCGTAATGACGCGAGCAGCAATTAACTTATTAATTTAATATAAAAATGCAAATAAAATTATAGTCTTAATTAAAATTAATATAAATATTAGCACTTTATTACATTTTATCAATAAGATTTTCGTTTAAATCTTGTCTCTTTATTTTTGGGTCAACCCAGCATTTCCCTAAAAATTATGAATTTGAGCCAAAAATGCAGTGTACATTTGTTTATGTTTTGCCCTTGACGTCAATCGTAAACCACTAAGGGGTTTCCAAATGTGGAATTTAGTTGTTTACATTTACTGATTGATTGTTTGGACGTCTGATTGTTGCATCGTTGTAATAATGGATTTTGCAGTATTTCATGTGTGATAACTAATTATATTCCACTGATAATAATATGGAGAAGCACATGCATTGTCAATATTTTTCTTTTTATTGACATTTTGTAACTTACAATGAGACGCCCTATTTTTTCGAGTGAAGCTATATTTTATTTCGTTCGTGTATTCTACATATATGTGGAGCTAACTCATATACGTAAGACGTTAGTTGTACATGCGAAGAACTTAGCTAAAGCACCTGGCTTATGTAGTACGAGTAGTACCATGACTGAGCACATGTCGGCGTTCTATATATTTTTTTTACGTAAGTTCCATATTCATTCTCTGTACAACTACTGTCCTGCCGTAGTTAGCTGCCGGTCTTTTCTCGGGTCAGAGGTGTAGGGTTAGAACCGCTGTAGATTTTTCTTTGACGTTGTTAAGTGAATGTAATGTGCCTAAATTGGAAAATAAAGATATTATTTTATCTTTTTTTTCACACAAATATTTTCCGCAAAGACGCTAAAGCGAGTACATTTTACCAACTCGAGGTAGAGGTATAAAATAAAAATAAAACATAGTTAATCTCACCTAAGAAAAGGACCCTTAAATCTAGCATTAGTAATTTTTATTTTATTAAGTTACCAACGTGGACCAGGAGCGCAGAGGTTAAGAGGACACGACCGCTGTTAACGTCATCGGAACGAATCTGACAGATATCACGAGATAACTCATGCGTGTGATCGAATACAACTTTTATGCGTTCACGCAGCGCATAGATTCTCGAACGAGATTTAGTGGGTATTGCAGATTTGGTTCATGCGTGCGAGCGTGATGCACTAATAAGTCACAAGGAATAAAAGCCTTATTTATTTCTGTTAGTAATATAATTAAGAACAATAATAAAAAACCAACCAAGGATATGTCGGCCCCACATTGTAGGGCTCCGTAGTTTTCCATTCGTAACTCAAAAATAGTTCAATCGGTTTAATTTAAACCATTTTTCTTTGAAAGTCTTTATTAAGTTGTAGTTTCATGATATTTTTTTTACCTTTAAGGACTTCTGGTTAAAAAGTTAGTTTGTGCGATTACTTTTACGAAAAACGATCATACCATTCTTTTTCAAATACCTATCTAACGACACCTCCACCACTTTAGAGTTGAAACGAAAAAATACCCCCCTAAGTGTATTGGAGGTACCCTATATAAAAATAACTTTTTGTATTTTACCACTTTGTACGTGTGATTGATTTACATTATTTATACCAAATTACAGCTCTTTAGTGAGCATAGCCGCGGATACACAGACATAGCGAAACTATAAGGGTTTAGTTGACTACGGAACTCTAGAAATTGGTCTGCTCTAGGCTACATCAATTATAATCAGATCATGTGGCAAACCATGGCATTCGTTTATATTGACTAAGTACATTATACCATTTTTTTTCTTCAAGTGTACCTATCTGGATGTTAATTGCGGGTAAGTTGATTGTTACTGCAGTGTTGTGGAGCACACGAATTGCATCCACATAATGCTCTTATTTAATTTAAATAATCTTGTTAGTCCTTTTGCTGTATAAAGTTGATGGTATTTCTTAATTTACTCATCCTACAGACGGTATGCGAGTTGTATCGTGACATTGTGAGTCGTAGCAGACGCGTAGAGGCGCTTCTGTCATTGCGGTAAAAAATCGTAGGTACACTGCCTGGGCCGTGAGCCTCAAGCACGCATGAGGGATTAAAATGCATTAGGTTGTTGTGAGATGGTGGATGGAGAGGTTGTCGTATTTGTAGGTCTATTGAGTGAAATAGCTAAGAAAATTACCTCCCAAATAGACTAATTTCTGGCAGATGTTTTATCAACTTAAAATGATTGTGGTTATATTTGGTTTAATGTTATATTCTATTACATTTTAATGTCTTAAAAATCTCGGTATTAAGGTATCGTGTTTGGTTTTATGTCGTAATTATGGTAATCTGTTGTGTAATCGACTTTCCCTAAACCGTGAAGGATTGCTCTCCCGTATCGGTTGCTTCATACTAAGTTTGCAAGTCTCACTAATAATAAAATATGTAACATGAAATAGTTTTTTTTATACAAAACTGACCAGCGTTTGTTCTCATTCACATCTGATGGTAAGTGTCGACGAGTTCGAGGGCGTAGCACGCTGGTTCAGTAACAGCCTATTCACTCTTGCCTTGTAAAGACCCAAATTATATATATCCGGAAATGCAGACGAAGGGAGCAAATTCCATTCCACAGCAGTCCGCACTAGGAAGATAGAAGCGAATCGCTTCGTGCGAATTAATGGTATATTCACAACGAATATCGAAGCTGCTCCCCTTGCCTGGACGTCTGGTGGTGCAACGGAGATGGCGGAATTAAATCGTGCAATTCCTGGATCGTGCACACTAGCAGACAATGTCCATTTCTAAAGCCGTTATACAATATAATATATCTATCCATTTATATGTCTCTCCATAATTTGGACCCGGGTATGTCCTTAAACTACGTCCAACAATGAGAGGTAGGGCACAGCGAAGTACCATCACGCTTGAATCTAGAGCAGCCCAACTTGGGAAGTACCTCCTCCTTACAGAAGACCACAGCCATAATAGCACTGCTACCTTTCAGGTATGTAGTGTTGTGTTCCTGATGGTGAATAAGGTTCCCAGAGCTCCAACACACTTATAGGTCGGCAACGCGCTTGTGACTCCCTTGGTGTTGCGAGTGCCCATGGGCGACGGTAATTGCTTACCATCAGGCAATCCGTCTGCGCGTTTGCTACCTTTGTCATAAAAAAAAAAATTGTATTGTACTCGTATGTATAACGACGTTTGATTTCTATTAGTAAGCTCATACAATTCCCATGTGGAAAATTCTAGAATCAAAAGTCTTTCCAATAAGAAGTGACGCCATAATGCATAATCACGCCAGCTGTCGCAGCCGGCTACTTTCCCTGCTATACACCAAACATCCACATTACTCATTACCGAGATTAACTCAGCTCTGTTACGTGAATGTTTAAAAAAGGTTTCACGTGCGCCGATAGAGTTATCTAAGTATAACAACGATCATCTGGGCATTACCTCAATCGACAATACACGCGTACCTTACCTGGAACCTTACGTTATTAAACTTTATTGTTTGAGGGAACAATTACCTTTTGTACAGTGGGTATCGGAGCCATTATCAGTAGACGCGTTAAGTAACGCCGGTGGCTCGAGTTCGACTATTTAACTTAAGTCACAGGTTCATAACCAGTTTTTATTATGTCTTTGTTCGCTTGGTGGAAAAGAGAACTAACTATGCGCCTTACACAGGACTAAGCAATTTACCACATTCTTACAACTTATCAATCATGTAGCTACTAACACCCGTGTTCTCAAATCTTAGACGTTTCCCACTGACAAGACATACCTACATTGTCAATAAAGACCTGTCTCACTGTGCCTTTAAAAAATCTGATATAATATAACATATCAATTACTCCATAAATATTTGAGATCCACACACTGAAATTCATGCCAAAAATTTTGAAAAAATTGAATGTTTTATTGGAGCATCATCATCATCATCAGCCGAAAGACTGCTGGGCAAACAGCTCCCCAATGATTTACACAACGACCCGGGCCAAAGATTTTACGCATCCCTGATCAGACCTTCGGTTCACCTAGTTGAGGGCCCTAAATCGCTACGTATGGTAGATAGTGCTTGATATTAATCATATATTATTTTTTTATTGGACATGTTATTATATTTTTAACATGATAATAAAAAGTAAAGTATAGTGAACATGGCACGGCTTGGTACAGTCGCTATCAGATATATCGGAGCAGCCAAAGTGGTCACAAATATCGGTACAACGCCTCTATTATTAAGGCGACAAAGTGCATATTCCGATATACATATTTGATTGCTGTACCATTTTAACTGCGAAATGGTACTATTATGTTATGCATAATTAAATATATTATTTTTGTTAATCGACAAAAGAAAATACCGACATATTTGATGAACTAGTATTTATATCATACCCTTTTTTATATAAGGCTGACCAGAGTTTGACCTCAGTCACACCTGATGGTAAGTGTCGACGAGGGCGAGGGTGTGGCATGCTGGTTCATTAACAGCCTATTAATTCTTGCCTTGAAAAGACCCAAATTATATCTTTCCAGGAATACAGACGAAGGGAGCGAATTCTATAGCAGTCCGCTTTAGGAAGGTAGAAGCAAATCGCTTCGTGCGAATGAATGGAATATTGCGAAATGCGAAATTTTCAACGTAAGGATGAAACCGCTCCCCTCGCCTGGACGTCTGGTTTGGATTTTATGTTGTTAGTAAATATCATTCCAGTTTTATATGAAGCAGAATGATATTAGTTCATTCCAGTTTTAGATGAATCAAATTAGAGAAGCATAATAAGTCAGATTGGCGCATTCTCGAATGACATATTCATATCTGGAGAAGAAGACTATTTTTATTTTCAGTTCTAAGTTTTTAGATAAAAGTGTCCCTAATTAACGTGACTTGTAGAAAAGTTCAATAGCATTCAAATTCTATAAATACTTATATTGAAATGGAGCCTTAGGGACTGAATATGTTTTTTTTAAACAGGATCCAATGAAATGCAACAACTGAAATGGATTATAACGCGTATAGGTACTAATTTAAACTTCATCTCGACTTCACATCGGGATGAAGTTTACAGTAGTATACGCGATATATTAAAGCGATTGCCGAGTGATAGGTACATTCAAGTTCAAAAGTATTGATGTGGTCAATGCGTCAAAATATGTATACAATGCACCTTATTGTTTTGATATTAAGGTATAAATATTTTGGCATTCTGCCCGTGTCGATATTTTTACCTTAGCAGTATCTACTTGTTAATATCACCCCTCTCTAATGTAAACATGACTTATATGACTTTTATCCCTAAGGTGATACTTAACCCAACTTTCCATCAGTAACCGATTTTGGTAATTAGTAATCGCCCCAAGACTCGCTGAGGATATAACTCTCCTAATTGAAGGACAATATTTGGTTTCTGCCCCAGGCGTTGTGACGAAGGTGGGGTACTTAGAGCGTAAAACAATATCACGTTACAAGTTCGATTTGTATTTGTCGGCATAATTATTTAGATAAAAGGTAGTCTTGGAGGTCTTAGTGATACAGGCTCATTAGGGTTTCCGTTATGCAATTGCGGAGAATATGTTTGTGTCCATATTAAAGTAAACAATTTTAGAACATTTTACTCTTAGGTCACACAGAAATATGAGTATAGAAATGATTATTTTTTCACTTAAAATGCATTTTCACAGTAGATAACAGTAACGTGTAAGTAGGCGGTAACTTAACTGAAGGATCTAAGAATGTCTATGTAGTTTTGCAGATAATCAATATGGAACTTACGTCAATATTTCGTTATTACTTTACAAAAATCTCGTATGTGACACAGATAATCAAAGTTGAAACGCAGTATCATTAGCTCAAAAACTTGATTGTCAATCTATCCAAAGTCAATATAAACCTACATTTCATGCCTTACTTAATTATCGATTGCGAAAAGCGAATGTTGAAAAATACATTATTAATTGATGTTTCGCTAGTAAACTTTGCTATCTAACTTTAATAGTAACTGAAAGTTGTTTCTGTAAAACAAGTTTAATAATTGTATCAATAGGGAAGCGACGACTTGGTGGATCGCTTTAGGTTATCCCAAGCTGGGAGGATCCCATGTGACCGAAGGCACAGTTATTCGCCGTGTGTAATCCACTCCCGAACTAACGTTTCACGATTGTTATTTGTTATTAATTTCACGAACGATACGCTGGCTTTTAATGTTTTATAAATACGCATTGTTCTACCAGCGACACAATGCCCGGCGGCGGGGCGTTCGCGGCGCTCGAATCCGATACGCGAGCTACAGCTGTCTGCTGAATTCTTACCTACGTTACCTGATTTAATACTTCAATACTTCTACTTGTATTATTATATATTTTTTATTCATATCTTAGGCTAGGTTTTTATAACATTTTTATTAAAGTAAAATATAAAAATACATCTAAAACGTATCAAAACCATAAAAACATTACAAAAAAACCTAACCTAGAGTGCCGCCGGCAACGGAGTGGTTAGAGCTGCAGACTTGCAGAGAGAGGAACCGTCGGACTATGCGCGCCGTGTCCAGGATTACCGCCTTCTGAATCTGACCCTTGATCCAACCACAACCACGTAGCGAAAGTTTCCCAAGATATATATATTTATATATATTTTTAAGGTTAGACGAATGATATAGGATCACTATGATGCATTTTAATATTCGTACTTAGGTACCTACCGTATTCTCCGTTGAACTCATACTCTGTTATATTTCTTGTTTAATCTACACAAACCTATAAAAATTTGATGTTGTCAAACAATCCAAATTATCTGAGGAGTAGCTTATTTTTCTATGTCATTAAAGCTTGTTTTTGTTTGGTTTTCTTAGAGAAATAACCCCTGCTGACATAAAGAAATAAACCTTTTTGAAAGGACACTCCTCATTTGGTCACCAGTCATTTTGCAAAATACTTATTTGAAATACCACCATATTCAATTGTATCCTTTATTCGCGATATATGCAATACATAGCCACATATTTCTTTATATTTTTAGTTCAGGTACCTAGGCTTAATGATTTATACAAGTTACCTACTCGGTTTTTTAATTTCTTTTTTCACAAAAACGAATAAGATTGTACATACAGTAAGATATGTCCATTTCTAAATTAAGAAATCACTCATAGTATTAATTCATTTAGATATAGGCTCATCAAATTGTTTTCATAGATAAAAAAAAATCCTATCAAAAACTGTACTGTAATCCTTTATAGACTTATAGAAAGACATGCAGCCTAGCAATTACTTTTTCCCGAAACTAAAAAAGCCTTTTATTTATATACGTTTTACCGCCCTTTCATTCGCTCTATGAATTGACAGTTAAACTAAACCTGTTAGCTAGTGCAACTACGTTAACTTAATTCTATACCTTTAATGCAAAAATATTAATTAAATTTAATTATATTCAGATGTACAACATTTTAGATAGTTCTTCGTTTAACTCGGAAATCGATCGATTATATTAAAGATTAAAAATAACACATGTTGTTTTTTAATAGTTGGGTATGCTACTCATACCTCATGAACACCATCATGTATCTTCTCATGAAAAATGAAAATGCGATATACTATAAAACTAAATTCCCTATTCACGTAGCTAAAATGGTGCTGGTTGTACACGTAGGTATTTACTCAGCTATGCCCCACGACGATTCCAAGAAGCCCGTATCGGGAGGCACGTACGTGTAAGATTGGCTAAATCTCGGCCCAACAACACCTTATAACAATAACCGCACTTTAGTTTTTCCGTGCCGTTCTGAGAATTCTATTTAGAGTAAGAAGAGATTGATATACTTGTAGGTTAATGTATAGTGAGTATGGCGATATACTTACCAATCATCTATGCTTGACAGCAATATATCGTTTACCACCTCGAAGCGATTGTCAAGCTTCGTTACGTCATTGAAATCTCTTGACAACATTTTACATGACGTCAATCAAATTATCGTTTCGCTATTATGGCTTCTCTTATTGTTGCGCTTTTGTTCTTCGTCAGTTGTAAAGGCGCGTGGAACCTAAAAAAAACAATTTTGATATTTTTCTAAAATTATTATTAGGTGAAGCAACGAGTTTTGTCTTAACCAGCTAATCCAAACCGCAATATACGTTATGAATTAAGTAACTGTAATGTAAATGACTTCATTTCCATGGCAGGTTCTTCTCCGTACGAAAATCGGTTATGTCTCCAAGACAACAATGGCCCGGATACATCGAATTCACAAAGCGTGAAGGGCGACGAAGAGTTGTCCAGGGTTTACCAAACTTTAAATATGCAACCACTCTCCAGGGAAGAGAACAACAGTTCTAATAACAGGTTAGTGTTTAACTTAAAAACTCGCCTGTCTACACTTTCCTTGTGACTTCCTTCATTTTCCTTAAATAATAAGTTCTTAAATCTACAGATAACCTCAAATATCTATCCTATTCAATGACCACTAAAATCTGAGTGAATTCTATTGAATCTTCTCTTACTGTTATCTATTAAGGTAAATTACATTATATTTTTCCTTTGAATTTCCAGTAGCGAAATCAAAAGCAAGTCAAAACCTACAACTCCGGCCAGCCCCGGCCGCTCGGAGATGAAGCCCCAGTCCACCACCACCTCGCAGGCTCTGACCAAGCCTCCCTACTCCTACGTCGCCCTCATCACCATGGCCATCCACAGCAGCCAGTCCAAGCGTGCCACGCTCAGCGAGATTTACGCATACATCACCAAAGAATTCCCGTTCTTCGAAAAAAACAAGAAAGGCTGGCAGAACTCCATTCGACACAACTTGAGTCTTAACGATTGCTTTATCAAAGTGCCGAGAGAAGGCGGGGGCGAGAGAAAAGGCAATTACTGGACCCTTGGTGAGATATCAATGTTATTATGATAAATACCATGTTTCGCCCTTATTCTTTTGTCCGTATCCAGCGAATGCAACGCGACTGCACCATTAGTCGTGTTCGCCAGATGTTGACAGACGTTAAAACAACGAAATGACGATATATGTACTCTATTTCTATTTGTATTTATGTTTTATAAAATCACATTTGTATATTTAATTTAAGGGTACCCAGCGAATGTAGCATTGCGTGTATTTTCACCATTTTTTCTTAACTAAAGCGATCTGCAAGCGAATTTCCTTTCCACAGTCTTGTAACATGTATTTTTGTGCGAGTGAAATATTCCACCAGAATGTTGTTTAATACCTGAAATGCTCTGCTCTGAAAGCTGATTTTTAGTGTGACCGCTTTTGTGTCATACGAAAAATCACTTACCAAACACAGAAGTATTGAAATAGTAGCTTTCATAAGCGACACTGGCAAGATTTCTGTTGTAGATCCCCACTGCGGTGACATGTTCGAGAACGGGAACTACCGCCGCCGGCGCAGAATGAAGCGGCCGTCCAGAGCTACCCCGTATTCGAAGTCGATATTCGGCGACGCTTACCACGTGGCCCACGTCGCCCAGCATGTGCCCCCGCATATGCAACCTTTGCCATTGGGGGGAAGGAACTACTTTGGAGCCACTGCTCCTTACCCTCCGTCTTACCCGAGATACGATACGTAAGTTCCCCATGACGCTAGTTAGTAAATAAAAATTGTTGAGAACATGTCATTTAAACTAAGCTTACCTTTCGGTAAATTAGAAATAAATTGACAAATACCAAATTCAAAACTTAGATTATTACTTTGACGAAATTACGCAGTTTGTTTATACTATTTGATTTTCAAAATTAACGTATTGTAACAACGACAGCGTTCGTGCAAGATTAAAGTTCAAGATATATATCTTGAATAGTAATGGAGTTCTAGAAATATCCTGGTAACAGTCCATGGTAACTCCTTGCAAATAAAATGTTTTATACTTTTTACTAAAGACTGCATACCTAATATATATGTGTGTATACTCATAAACAACAAGTGCAAATAACTAGTATCCGGGAGATTACTTCCTAACCATTTAGATTACTTACATAATACGTATATCTACATACACAAAAAATATAACGCATCATTGCTATAATTAGTATTATACTCGTATATTTACGTTTCTTATTCTTGTGTTTACAAAACAAATGCGATTAATTAATTACCTATTTATAATAATATAATTGATATGTGTGTGATCAGAGTTCCTATTTCCGTAACGCTCACCCATTGTCGTGATGTTAGTAAACATTCTGTGACATTAGATAACATACAGGTGGGTTTGCAGTGCTTTTGCGATACGGCCATAGTACAGTCAGCAGCTGAAGTTACTAGGCGGGCGGCTGTTCGATGTGAGCTTAACACGTCTTTATTGTTAAGAGAATAAGAGCGTGCCAAAGATCATTGAATACCTGTTCCGCGTAGCAAGTTCTGCTGCTAACTGTACTAGGAACTAGGTATGAGTGTTATAAACTGTTATAGAACATTCACGTAACGTTATTTTTTAGGGTTCTGTAGTAAGATCCCATATTGTTTCTCAGTGTATCTGCCCACCTGTGGCTTAGCTCAGTGAATGTAAGGCATTGCATACAAGCACTAAGTTATTATTTAATTTCATTTTTATGATTTTATTTGACGACCGGTCTGGGCTAGTGGGTAGTGACCCTACCTACAAAGCCGATGGTCCTGGGTTCGAATCCCAGAGCATTTATTCCTGTGATGAGCACAGATTTGTGTGATGTTCCTGAGTCTGTTTTCTATGTATTTAAGTATTTATGTGTATCATATATATCGTCGACTAATACCTACAACGCAAGCCTTACTGAGCTTACCGTAGGACTAGGTACTTATTTATTATTTTATTTATTTATTTATTTCTCACGACTTTCTTATATAAAGTAAAGACAAAAATCAAACAACTTCGGTACACGTAATATGAGGGTGATATTGGTGTTTAATAAAGAACAGACTGTAACTATATTTCATGTAGATATACCTTACCTATAGCTAACAGCCTAGGTATATGAGAAGGTTTCTGTCCCGTATTGTGATAAAATCAAAATATCTGCATGGTTATATTAATGTTAAGAGCGTGCGACTTGCAATCCAGAGGTCACAGGTTCGAACCCCGGCTCGTATCAATGAGTTTTTCGAAATTTATGTACGAAATATCATTTGATATTTACCAGTCGCTACTCGGCGAAGGAACATATTGAGGAAACCGAGTTAATACCATTAAGGCCTAGTTTACCCTCTGGGTTGGAAGGTTAGATGGCAGTCGCTTTCGTAAAACTAGTGCCTATGCCAAAACCTGGGATTAGTTGCCAAGCGTACCCCAGGCTCCTATGAGTCGTGGCAAAATGCTGGGGTAACGCGAGGAAGATGTTGATTATGATGATTATATTAATGTTAAACGGCTGGTGAAAATCACTACCTAGCCTATAGACAATATTGGTTTCAAGTTCTTTTGTTTTGAATATGTATTCAAACTTCGCTTATAAAGGTTGCATGGCATTTGTGTTCCAGCGCTTGGTTATCACCATCGAGCGCGGGGCTGGGCTACGGCGGCGCATGCGGCGGCGTCGGCCGCAGCCCGCCCGGGTGCTCCCCGCACACCGCCCTCCCGCACCAGTCCTCGCCGGTGTCGCTCAACCCGTTCGCATCTCACCAGCTCCAGGGTCAGGTACGTGAATGGCAGTAGGTACTTGCAGGTCATGGAAGCTGTACCCCTCATCATTCATCGCCTGTGTAGCTACCAGGATCAGTCCGTGTCGTTTCATCCGTTCGCCTTGCACCAGCTCCAGGGTCAGGTACGTGAATGGCAGAAGGTACTCACAGGTTACGCCTGAACCCCGCACCAGATCTCGCCCGCATTACTCAATCCGTTAGCATCGCACCAGCTCTAGGATAAGGTACGTGTATAGCAGCATAGGTACTCGCAGGTTACTGAAGCTGCACCCCTCATCAGTCCTCGCCTGTGTAGCTACCAGGATCAGTCCGTGTCGTTTCACCCGTTCGCCTCGCACCAGCTCCAGGGTCAAATACGTGCATAGGTACTCGCAGGTCGCGGTAGCTGCACCCCTCATCAGTCCTCGCCCGCGTCACTCAACCCATTCGCATCTCACCAACTCTTGGGCCAGGTACGTATATGGCAGTACTCACAGACTATGCTGGCAAGGGCAGCTGATCTACGCACACCGCCTTCTTGCATTACTCTTACACACCACAGCAACAGCAATTACGCCAATTACTATGACATTATTTTGCTTAGGAAATGTCAGAACATTAAAAAAACTGGCAGTTATTAAGGAAAATAAACACACAAACAACCCAACAGAGCTGGCTTTATAAAAGTACGTAACTAATGGTTACGGGGTAATGGGGGTACGTAACCAATGGTAATGGGGGTATCTCAAGCGGACATCTTATACTTATAGATACTACACTACCAAATCACATAGCCGATCTCATAGGAACATATAAATAGAAAGATTAGAATACGAATTCTTTATGAATCATTAAGATGCGACCCATAGGGTTGGTTAAATTACGGAAGATGTCATGTGGTTATCCCGTTGGTACATAATGTATGGCACATATTTTAGCTAAGCTTTGTCCAGTTTGTGATTGCAAACACATAGTAGTTTAATACGATAGTCTATAATAATCATAAATTTCAGGCTCCAGTTACAGAAAGCGTGTTAAAAGACCAATTTGATTTCTGTAATTAAATTCAGATTGAAATTTTAGTAGCGTATCACGATGCTATAAATCTGCTTGCTTGCAAATAGGTACTTGAACGACGGTTTCACTGAACGTTTTCAGGTCGTAAATTTGTATAAGCAGTTGAAATTGCTGTGTTTAGAACATAAACCTATGTTTACGAGTAATTACAAATATGTTTAAGTTTGATTTACCATTCAAAATTGTGAACCATAGAATAGGTAATAGCAGTGACTGAATAATATAGACTTCCAGTACAACATGGCTCCCTAAAATGACCACAATACTCTACTGACAGTTATCTCCATTGCCATCAAATATATCGGAGCAGCTAAAGTATTTAAAAAAATCGGAACATTCACTTTATCGCCTTGATAATAGAGGCGTTGTCCCAATTTTTGTGACTCCGATATATCTGATGGCGACTGTACACCCTCGGGTTTAGATATTATCAAAATATTACCCAATAAACCATTTCGCACTAGAAAAAAGTTGTCACTGGTCCATCAAAGTTTTGACTGGCTAAAATAAAATGTCCTACGTCAAACCTCATGCGCGGTTACGGACTGTCATTTCGACTCCTCCTATGTAGACTAGTTGTTGTGGGATCATTAAGCGGAGCGCGCAAAGATCTTTTATGTTTATTAAAGATGAGGTGGTCCCGCCAGGGAGCATGACGTCTTTATTCGTCATATATATACAATTATCAATCGCTGGGTACTTAGCTAGTAGAAAACAAATAAGTGTACTGTACTGTGACTTCTTTATTTTGACTTAGTTATTGCACATTAGTTTAAATTTTGTGGACATCTATCATTGGCTTTATGTTGTCTTTTGCTCTGTAATATATTACTGTATTGCTGTTGATGCCCCGAATCAAATGAAATAAAATAAAAACTTCTTCTTGTTATTGGCATATTGTGTTGAGTACACACTAACACTTAAATATTCACCACGGATAATAAATGTAATATTAATGTAATTTTTGTATCGACAGCCGGAAATATGTACTAACCCTTAACAAGCGAGGGCATTTGCCAAACAGTTGGACACAAACTAGGCTAATTAAAAAAAAATGCAAACAAGTAAGTTGGAATGAACTTCAGAGCTACTTTGTTGTTTTAGATTCAGAGCCCTCTGCAGCCGATGCAGTCCATGCCAATGAATTACAACACTATCGGCGGTGTCACTTCTTTGGGTAAGTTTAACTGTTAAAAGTAAAAAAAAGATAATAACGGACCATTAGCAATTGTAATACAAAATATTTAATAGTAATATTCCCATGCGACTATGGCGACTCAGGAGACGTGAGCAAGACTAACCTCACGGATTCAGATAATAATATGCTACTGTTCGTAACAGTCTTAGTGAAAATAATAATCCTTTTTATTTTAAGTGTTAAAAAAATGAGTTTTCGATTATTTACAAAGTGCATGGTCACCCTACAATATATGTATATGTCATCAACTCATCAGTCTTTTGACAATTTACTTTCTTCATAATCAAAGATCTGTCATAACAATAGAGAAGATTTATGTTCACTAATTAGTTGTTCTAAATTGACCATAATTTCTAGCAGGACATTTTTTGAAAAAGTAAAAGATGCAATTTTACTTAAGTGCGATACTAAACGATACAGTATCATACTGTGTCTGTGGGCACGGCCCTGCTTACCTCTCACGAATCACCTGTATATCCCATTATATTATATGGCATATTCTCAATCGAGTGTCGATTGTTAGTTGTCTCATTGCACCTCCTACCTGTTTTACCTGCTTACTGGGTTAAATTATTAATGTTTGTATGATTCCAGACGGGTCTCCGAGCCCTGGTCCAAACTACGCGCACTCATCGGGCGGGTTTTCGCCGAGTCGACACCACGATGTGGTCACCTCGTCAGACACCGCCGTCACACGGTTCCCCTTCTGGACGGAAGGTATGTGCACTGGTGTGTATAAATTATATATTTCTATAGTAAAAGTTAAAGTTAATATTCAATTGGTGTGCAACTTCTACTACTTTCAAATCCTGCTGCTAAAAGTGAGGAAATTTCTACGTTAATACTAGTAGGTACAATCGACTACAAAGATATGTATACCTACACTTTTGCACCTTATTAAAAGGTGAAAAAATGTATACATATCTTTGTAGTCGTCTGTACTAAAAACTTATGTCGAAGGTGCGCAAAACTCAGATGTTTGAAACTAAGCTAGGGATTCTAATTTAGTTTTCGTCAATAGGCTCCCGTGAAAAGCTGAATCGAGTTGTTAAATAATATTTTTCTACTGTTTATCTGAACGCCATCTATCCGTGTACGGATATACCCTCTCGGAATACGCCATCGGTTGAGAAGAACTAGGCGTCCTGGTTCCTGTGCCGCTTTCCCGATTTACATTAGTACGGATAGTTTTTAAAAGATGGCGCTAGTCTCGCTCACGGTTAATTGTTACCGTGGACTAATTAAATAATTATAGATGTGGTGAGACAGTGTGATGATAATTATAACACAATACTGAAATTATGGCTTTCAGTGAAGATTCTACTGTCACTTGTAGAAATAAATTGTTTACAATGGAATCACAGTTCTATTTCAGTGAGAAGGAGTCCATTTTGCATTCCTTTATTCTTCTCTACATTGCATAAGAGTCGTATGTACAGTCAGCAGCAGTAGTAACTGTTGTTCATCTAGAAAAGTTTATCCTTGTTATTCATACTCGTCATCAATTCGTAACAGGAGTTGGTTGAACAGTGAACATGACTTTCGATTGTTGATATTCATCTTATACCAACTCGGCCGGAGGCTTTACTGCGGTTTTCGAGCATTGCGTTCCACTGTCTTCACGGTTTGAGCCTTAACGACTATGTCGTCGGAAGGTCAAGGCAAACGATTCGAGACATCTGGAAGCGTTTAACATTTACGGAGAGATGACACTTTGTCTGACGTCACAGCTGCAATAGAATCAGTTCCCGTTCTGACATAGTGGCGTTTCTATACAAGCACTTTAATACTTTGATATACCAGTATTACTTCGTATTTGAAATGGACTAAATATACAGAAGACCGTTAAATAATCTCCCTCCTGGTCTATAATTGTGGAGTACGAGAAAGTAAATTCGATCGAGATCTGGGCTGTAAAGCACCAAGTCGACAGTCGCTTGTACTATTTTAGTGCGAACGAGATGCACAGATAGTAAACTCGATACTCGTTATCGAAAACCTCAAAGTCACAACTCATGGTAAGTGTACTGTCGACTTGGCGCATTACAGCCCAAATCTCGATTGAATTTAATTTCTCGTACTCCACAATGATAGACCAAGAGGGAGATTACCTAACGGTCTTCTGTATACTCTATTTCAAATGTGAAGGCCCGATGCACTTGAAACTTAACAAAAGGGCTCATAATGTTTGACTTTTGTTATTTAATTAGGAGTACTTCCAATTGGCACGCTTTGTAGCAATCTGCATGCAACTAAAGCGTGACTGAGACATTTTGTTACTTGATAATATTAACTATTTGCGCTGTTTAATTAGAATAGTATCATATCTTCATAATAATTGAATAATAATAGCTAACATGTTAAAATGAAAATGGTGTACAATAACATAAAAACAATGTACTCTCGGGTGATTTAAAACTAGTAAATATCTTTTCTTTCGTTGCTGGAAACTAACTTTATAACTAGATGGTACACTTGAGGGTTACCCAATTATTGACAGTATAGGTACAGTCAGCAGCAGAAGAAGCTAAGCATTTGAGGTCTTCAAAATGAGGTCAACAAGTCTCTATTGTCAAGAGAATAAGAGCGCGTGTAGGTCATTTTGAACATTTCAGACGCTTAGCAACTTTTGCTGCTGACTGTACGTGTTATCATAAATGTAGTCAGATGACAACTAACATGAAATATTGTTTACCATATATAAATATTTCTAGGTGAAACGATCAAGACATTAGGTTACACCACGTCGCTAAATTCACCAGGTATCTTTTGTTATCAGTATCACTTATCCTATTGTTAACGCCTAATGACCGTCTCAAGTGCATCGGGCTTTCGTATTTGAAATGGAGTATAACTAAGTAAAAGAAAGGAAAAACCTATACAGAATATTATACAAAAAATATTTTCTCTTTTCGATATTGAGAGTCCTTTGACTTTATGTAAGCCCCGAGCATTTCGATATAATTAAATTGTATAATCCGTTATTGTTTGTTCGCGTCGTACAGAATAAATCCCCGCGAGCGAACTAATCAATTAGTGGAGGAATTAAGTTTATTTCCTCTCGCAATGCCTTGGAAAATTGCATCTACTTCTACACACCAGTTCAAGGTTATTCTAGTGATCAAGTTCAACAAGATGTTTTCTTGGATATTTTGTTCAGTCGACTGAAATAACGAGGATATTGGAATAGAGATAACTATAATGTAGCATATTGTCGTTAATTTGAAAAATAAAATCTCTTATCTAACACAGATACTCCAATTTCAAACGCAGTAACGCTGTACTCATCCCATGCATGGTTACGTCATTTTTCTTTTGATTGCCAGAAGTTACGAGGTTTTTTCAAACTAGTGACTATATGACTTAGTCTGAACTATTATATAATACTTACCAGAGCTACGTCGCGTAAGGAGTTTTCGTTACGGGGGAGTTCTATTGTAATAGGTAGCTATTAGATAATGGTATGGAATAGGAATAATGTTTTATGCAATAAGTTATACTGCCAGATGTGGCACGACGCCACATTATCAGTGTTACTTGGTCTAGTTGGTCAACGGGTCAAACTGATGACTGGTATGTTTGGTCAATTTCTGTTAAGTAACTATAAGACATATATTTAGTACTAGCTTTTCCTCGCGACTTCGTCGGCTAGCCATCTCGGTCTTTGAAGTTGCGGGTTAAAATTATCCTATATTCTTTCTTGTACCTCAAACTCTCTTCGTACCATATTTCATCCCAATTGGTTCAGCGGTTTAAACGTGAAGAGGTAACAGAAGACAGACTTTCGCATTTAAAATTATAAGTATGGGTAAGTGACAATTTTAGGGATAATAACAGCCAAGTCAAATGAAATAATCGTAAGTATATTAGGTTCATTACTTTAATCGCAATATGACGCTGTTCCGAATACCTAGTCATAATTAGTAATTATAGGTTTTAGTGCCTTATGTTCTGACTATAAAATATGAGAAAATATTTTAGGCCATAAAAAATATTGTTTCAAGTAACTAAATTACTTATTAGACCAGCCGCTAGACCAACAAAATATTAAGTAGGTTTATTCATTTGCAACAAACAGCCACTGTGCTCACTCGCGTGTTATATATGTATATCTGAAGACTCCTCTCTGGTACGTCGACAAGCGTACCCACTGTCACGTGATTAAGCATGGATTTACATACAGTTTCATATAACAGTACGTCCACAGGCGTACGTTTTGTCAGCGAACGGGTTAAGGCAAACCTAAGTCCCCTTGGGTTTCCACCGACCGACGAAGATACCCCGCTGATAGAGACCCTAATCGACTCACTGAAGCACACAGGTTACTCCTCAACAGTGTGAGCACCACAGGCTGGCCTGGGCGCTTATTATAAAAAAGTCATATTTTAGCCAAGTTACCGTCATTTTCTTTGCATATCATTAATATCATTAAATGAAGCCCTATCTGTAATAAATAAGTTAGTAAAATACTCATTATAAATTGCAGGAGGATCCCCGAGTCCCAACCCCGGATACGGACCTTCAAGCAACTACTCGCCCACGCGGCGACACGAGGCCGTGACGTCTTCCGACGCAGCTTCCCGCTTCTCGTTCTGGCCTGAAGGTAATCTCTAGGTAACAGTACCGAACTTTAAACATTTTTTTTTTGTTTTTACTCGTCTTGTCATTATAAATCTTGACAGTTAAATACAAAAGTCACGCTAACTCTTGTGCCTGTATTTTAAGTAGCCAAACAAGGGCGTAAAATATTCTGACTCGGTTTGTTTAAGCAACTTCTTAGAACAGTCAGATGTCAGATTTTTTGGTCATACACAGGTACAAAACCGCATTCTTTTATTCCTATGGTTCTCAGTGAAAATTGAACGATTCTTAAAAAAAAAAACGCTTTTCAATAAATGTTCTATAAAAAAAAAAGTTTTTTCTAATCAGAATTACGAGCTTTTTCTACTCCAATAGACAAAAAAATTGTCGCAAATTATTCCACAAATTTTTGAATTTTCCTCTTATGTTATCCATACAAATATATGCAAGAATATGGTAACCAAAACTTTGGAACAATATTTTTTCTCATTGTATAAGAAAAAGATCGTGATTCAGCATCATAAGGTAAATGAAGTTTAAGTAACCTAAAAATATACGTAGGTGAAAGCGCTTATTCAATGATATACGGTTACCAAAATTGACGCGTGACGGGAAACGCGTGGTTATTCTTATTATATCTACAGTATATTCGTATATCAGTGTACATTATATGTCAGTGCGTATAATAGGAGCTAATGGTATTGTATTGTTTCACATCTATTGTTGTAAACTGAACACTATTTTTGGAACTTTCAGCCGTCAAAGAAGAGGCCTCCACGACTTTATTATCCAACTCTGCGCCCTACTCCAAGTGCTTCATGTAAGCTGAACCGAGGATTTTACAACGTTACTGCCCTGCCCCTATGCCGTAATGTAATATTTACAAGAATCTGATTGGTTCCTTCCTATGTGAAAGGATTATGTAATGATATTTCTCCACGCCTTTGCTCACCATTTGACCATATGATGAGTTGATGACGAGTGAAGATCCACAGGAATTAGGGAAGCTGTTCAGTTACTGTTCATACTGTATGTAGAAAATTCAAATCTGAATGTTACGTTATTAACCCTTTCGCCGTCATTGATTTGATTTGAAATCCGAACATTTCGTGGCCCACACGCCACGGCTTAATATCAAGTCGAGGTTTTGGACCTACTGAGAGGTGAGGTTATTTTCACTTGCTTGCAAAAACCTATGGCGTGTGACGTGCGGCGTAAAGGTTAATAAAAATGTTAAGAAATTATGATAATAGTACCTAACTATCCGGTTCCACTTCCAGTGTCCTACAAGTGGCCGAAGGATCTCTGTGACTCAAGATTTTTCCTGTTCTCTAAAATGATGAAGTCTCCAGCAATCTCTTTGTTCACTTCCGTAATACAAAGTTATTTCTAGCACGGTCACAGATCCCATACAAAATGTATTGATTTCCTCAAATTCATGTATTCTCATTCTATTCAATAGTCTGTATGACGCTGTAAAACTACCCAACTGTAGTCCAATAGTGCAACTATGTAATGGTCCAAACCATTAGTCCGTAATTAAGTATCAATCCTAATATTATTTTTGGGTTTTCTTCATTGATTCATTCATCAATATAAATACTCACACCTAAACGACGATATTCAACTTTTTGTTGGGAGCTTTTGGACTATAGTTGAGTAGTTTTACGGTACTATTCAAAAATATTTTGGAACCAAATTACGTGATTAATTTATTGTTCCAACATACCCATAAAACTTTATTAAGTAAATAGCGTAGGTAAAAGGAAACAATAATATAAATCATGATATAAAAAACAGGGCTTTAAAGCTAAAAGTCGAACTAATATCGGCCTTACTATTAATTTATTTAAAAAAATATACCGAGTGTGTCCGACATTGGGGCTTTAAATGTAAGGATCGATTTTACTCATAAAACTGAGCCCTAAGTGTAAGTTTTTAACGTAATTTTACGTCACGTACGCGTTTGCGTTTTACCTATATTTAACATTATCACTTACGCGTTCGTAAACGTTTTTTTACGTCAAAAGTAACTTACACTAGAGCCTTTGAGCTACTTTTAGTCTACAACTAGTCGAATAAAGGTTATTAAATGACATCATTCTTTGATACATAATAAATACATTTTCATCACACTTGCTCGTCAATGGCGTTATTACTTGCGAGAGTACAGAGCAGTTATAGCCGATTTAGCTCACACGGGCTGTTAAGTTTAGTTTTAAAAATATACAGAACCTATACTTCACTTGGATTGAGGATGTTTCCAAACAGGCAAGGTGTATTTCATATCTTCAAAAGTTTGCTTCAACCAACTTTTAATATGTATAAAACATATCTATTAAATTTGACTGCAATTTAATGTTTAGTATTTATTAAAAATAATTGTTTTCTATTTGATTTTGATAATTGATACTATTTGGCAGGATGATCTGTCAACTTCAAAAACAAAACGCAGTTGTTAGCATTATCTGTGGAAGACATTGAAAAAAGTTGACATTGTTGACAATCTTTTATAGTGGATGCGGTCTGGCCCGGTACCGCGAACGTCGAAGTTCGTATATTACGGACATATTTCTCTTTTACTCCAATTAAGGGTGTCATGAGAGTGACAAAGACAATCGTCCGAAATTTACGAATATCGTTGTTCCCGGTAGCGCCGCTGATTGTAGTTTTCAACGTGTATTTTGATTTTAAGCCTACATAAGTAACAAATATTTTACCAACGAATTTAATTTATTTCCTCGCAAATGTGATGAAAAACATTGTATGTACCACGGGTGGTAAGTGTATACCAAACTTGAGTCATTAAAAGCCCTCCGACTTCGTCGTCGGGCTTCTAATAGACTAGCGTTTACTATACCTTACTTACCATCCTCGTTGCACAATGTACTATTTTCATCGTACGACATCCAATGAGCCAAGTGACATCGTCTGTCACACTTCAAAAACTAATGATTTTGCTTGCACAGTCAGCGTCATATAGTTAGTAGCATCCAAAGTACTCAAATAGTTCGGTACACCATACTAATTCTATGGTGTACCGAACTTTTTGAGTACTTAATCTCCTTCTTAATAGATAAATGACGCTGACTGCACAAATAAGTTTGCAGCTGTTTTTTTTTTTACAAATCCGGTAATTTTCACATGATCTAACCAAAAAGTAGCTCTGTGTTACAAGCAAAATCCAGCCTTACATTTAAAGCCCCAACGTCGGAGACATGCGGTATATCCAGATTGTACCCGTAAAATGTAAAACCTTTTCTATAATTATGTTACAATATATTTGAATATTTTAGACTGACCAGCGTTTGACCTCAGTCGCACCTGATGGTAAGTGACGACGAGGTCGAGAGTGTAGCACGCTGGTTCAGTAACAGCCTATTCACTCTTGCCTTGAAGACCTAAATTTTATCTTTCTTGTTTCTTGAAATATCATTATATTACGGATTTAAACCATACCACTGCGACTAATGTAGGTATCCTGCACTGTAATTCATGAGTGCCTTTTCAATAGGGCATATTTCTCTTTGTTAATAGGGTTTGTTTTTGTTTGGTTTTCTTAGAGAAATAACCCCTGCTCACATAAAGAACTAAGCCTTTTTGAAAAGGAACTCCTCAAGTGTTAATTAAATCCCAGTAATAAATACGATTATTAGATACTACTATGGTGTCTATAACGTATAAGAAACAATTTAAATTTACAACCGAAAGCCACGCCCATAAGATCTCCACTCCACTACATACTGTACAATATTTAAACAGCAAACGATCTTGTAACTTGTAATATTGGCCATATGATATCTTGTAACATATCATAATATCTTGTAACTTGTAATATAACCACATAAGATGCTACCAATTTTGTCACGGATATTTTAAGAGATAATGCATAACATTAAAATAATTAACTTTTAATTGTAATTAAGGAACCTTTGTTTAACATTTTTTTTATATCATTTACAAAAAAAAAGTTTTTTTTTTAAATAAACTACCCCTTATTTTCTACCTGTTCAGATGATCACTGTCACGCACGTCAAAAGCTGTCTGAAATATCATTATGTATTTGATTAAATAGCCACCCAGTTTAATGATAGTTTAAAGAGATTCTACATATAATACCTATGTACAATATAAGAATAACAGATCATTTAACGTCGCAATATTTTTTCCTACGTTTCTTAAAAAAAACACAACAAAACCTGTGATGTTTCACACTTAAAAAATGTACCTACTATCAGCGGTAAAAATATTCGTGACTAATTTGTTAGCACCTTATTAGTTCAAAATTGTTATTAGCCTTTTTAGGCTTAGAAATATTAAAATGAAGGAACTATCGACGAGCAAAGAAAGGGGCATACTTAAGAAAAAAAAAATACATCTTTTGTAATATAATGTGTAGTTAATAATACGATAAGTTAAAGTGGTAGTAATTATAAAGTGTATATACAATTATTACGTTAAACGTGCATTTAATGGTGTAAGGGGAAACATATTTGGGATGTGTCTCGGCTTTTTAAATGTGTTTTAATGTATATTATTCGTCGTTATGTTCGTTGTTTATTCGTATAGTAACTTGCGTACCCATTAGAATTATACATAATCAAATTGTTAACATAATAACGCTTTTAACTAACAACTGTTGTTTATCCACGGACTTATTAGTTTATCCCACCGCTGCAGGTTCTTACCGATTTTAGATAAAAATAAATTATCATACCCAAAAACAGAAAAAAAAAATACGACGGGCACAATATGTAATGGCATGTGTGGCCATTACATAAATATATACTTAGACACAGCCTTTTATGTAAATATTTCAACTCTATCCATACTTCCATACTAATATTATAAATGCGAAAGTAACTCTGTCTGTGACCTCTTCACGTTTCTAACCGCTGAACCAATTGGGACGAAATTTGGTATGGAGAGCGTTTAAGCTATGAGAAAGGACATAGGATAATATTTATCCCGCAACCATACTTTAAAGACGGGCATGGCTGGCCGACGTAGCCGCGAGGAAAAGCTGGTAATATAAATTATAGCGTACGTATAGATAGTATCAAAAGGAACGTATGAAACAACGCACCAAATGTATCTACTGTTATCAAATATGTTTGGGCCTTATGTGTAAATCAAATAAATATGTCTTCAGTATTTAAGTTCCAATCATGTCTTTTTCAATTTTGTCCAATCCAAATATAAATCTTAAGTAATTGTCAGGGTTATTATATCTTGGTTTTTTTTGAAATTCAATTTAAATCAGAAGTATATCTAGATCAAAAATATAAATCAGAAACATGTGTCAATATTTAACTTAGAAGAATGAACTTTTACTGTCGTTATTAGTGATGCTGCTAAGACATAATCATTTGTTTAATATAATGATTATTTATCAATCGTTCGAATCGATTATACTACAACCGTACGACTACGACCTTAATTAGTATCATAAATATTCTCGAATTAATAATTGAAATAGGTAGGCTTTTTTCATATAGTGCTTCATATTTTCATTTTGTTATGGTTTGAGTTATATTGTCTAATGATTACATAATTCATATTTATAAAATTACGGAATTGTTACATAAATTGGAACAGCGCGTTTTAATACGTTCTACGGGCGTTGCGATGTGCCGAGAGTTCATTTTACAGATTTTACAGTATAGTTCCTTTCGATTGACATATTCTTATAAACGACAGTCATTGTAGCTACCCTACGGCCCCAGTAAACTTACAATTGACGTAAATAAATGACTTGGATAATTGAAAAACGAACATAAAAAATACAATATTATCGCATTTTTTATTACGCACATATTATGTCCTAAAGTTTTCTAATCTATTTTATAAGATTTAATCACCAAAACTGTATAAATATAATATTCATAAATCGTAACTTCGCATACTAACTGATATAGCGCCAGTAGTTAGAATCTCAGAAAACTCAAACTATTACACAGAAGCAAATTTTATTTAATTGCCTAACTAGATTTTTGCAGTCTTTGTCTTCACGAATTTGACAATTACAAAATAGGGCTGTCCAATTTTTATTTGGCGTGTAGATGAACGCTACTTACGGTCTACAGTCAGTCTGATGCAATATCTCCTTTCAGCTCTATCCATACACGCAGGACTTCTAAAGGTGGGCTACACATAGTTGGATTATCCATACATATGGCGATGCAGTTACTATTCCGCACATTACACATCTCTGTACCCTTACCATGAGTTGTGACTTTGAAGCTTTCGATAACGAGTACCGAGTTTACTATCTGTGCATCTCATGCGCACTAAAATTATACAAGCGAGATGCACAGTTAGTAAACTCGATACTTCGTTATCGAAAACCTCAATGTCACAACACATGGTAAGGGAAATTGGTGGAAATTGTGGAAATTCAGCCAAGCACTATACGTAGGTATAATTGTTAGCTTTCTAGCTGGCCCTTGTGGCTAAGTGTTTGTCTATTGTAAACGTACAATAGACAGACTTACTTACTACCAAGGATCGCACAAACGCCCGTCATTTTGAAAACATAACCCTGTTCCGTACAACGGAGACTTCCTTGTGATGCTACTATATTATATTTTATATTCTTTATTCATTAACGCGTCTCTTTATTATCCGACCTGAAGTCAATTGCACATTTCATTTATCGCGTAAGTCAAAAGATAGAAACAATTTCGTTTTTTTTTAACCACGACAGTTCACATAACCCCACTTACCATTCCAGCTTCATTGATTAACTGTCGCTGAATGTATACTTACGAATTATGATATAAAAATGTTAAAAATATTAATATTTTACAACATAAGGAAGTCTCCGTAGCACGGAACAGGGTTATGTTTTCAAAATGACGGACGTTTGTCCGATCCTTGCTTACTACTCACCGTACAAAAAAGTTCGATCTGCTGTATGGTCTCCACGGGTACTGAGCCGACGTCGGTTTGTTTTGAATCTTATTGCAACTATAATAGAATCTAGCCTATCTTTCTTTCCAAGGACCCATTTCTCGAATAGTATTAGATAATTGTAGTCATAATAGTGTGGTAATTTATGCCGAACTTTATTTCACGTCCCCGCCAATACCTCTACACTGTGTCACATGAGGAAAACGAATAATTTTAACATCGTATTCCTGAGGTGAAAAATATCATATAACTTGTGGTTAACTCCGGCAAATAAAAACATTCATTTTGTTCCGTTTTTCATGTTTTTTGACGTAAAAATATTTTTTACTGAGAAAACTATGCCTGAAAACAAACAATGAGTTCAATAGTGGTAAAATCGCCCTTAAGAAAGAGAACGGTGGTGCTGAGTTATATATTTTTTTTTGTAATGGGTTGTAACTCCGAAACGAGGTGAATTTCTAAAAGGTTTATTGAACATTTTAGTATCTAAATATGGTCAGGATAACTCTAACAAAATTTTTCAGTTTCCTCATATTACGCGGTGTATTAAAAACTCGCCAAGTAAATACCTAAACACGGACCGGCCGAAAATATGTCACTCAATTTCAATATCGTGTTATTCTGATGTATAAGCTACATTATTGTAAAATATTATAAAAATCCACTCGTCAAAGGTACAGTCAGCAGCAGGAGTTGCTAAGCGAGCAATGTGTTCAAAATGACATTAACACGACTTTATTGTTGTAAGACGACTGTAAGAGGACAAAAGCGTGTTAAGATTATTGTGAACACTGGGCTCACTTAGTGACGTCTGCTCCTGACTGTACCTTGTCTAACTTTTATTTAAAGGAATCCCATTTCACGGTTTGTAATTTAACGACGATTCAGTTTTTCGTTTAGTCTTTTGTAATGGATCGTTAATTGAAGTCGGGGTATCAATGTACGACTATAACTATGTATCTACGAGTACTTAGGTATTCGTTTTACTAGCATTTAAAGAGTGTTTTATTTAATGTTTTGTTTTGAGTAAAACATGCATTTATTTGTAAACTCTATAATGTTAATATTATTTATAGTTTTCGTGGTTTTATCGTCGATATTTTGGTATGGAGAGCTCATTGTACCTCAGTCAGTAAGGAGAATATAATATCACAGTTTCACAACTTTAGTTGTATGTAAAATTTTACAAGCCTACTGTCACCAAACGCAAAAGAGTAATGAAATAAAAAATATATGTTTAATAAATTATAAATAAAAAATATAAAAAAAAAAACAACAGTACCTAATGATTTATAATGTGCTTATACAATTTATGATACAAAAAACGGTTTCATTCACGTTTAGTCTTCACACTCGGTCACTCACACTTAGTCACTTACATGACATGTTTCGGAGAGCATAGGTCTCTAAGAGTGCGGAGCGTCCGTTCGCGTCGACGACACGTCACGCATGCTTAAGTGAACAAATAGACGTGAGTAGAACCGTTATTTTATCATGAAATATTAGAATGACTCGCGAAAGTTTAAATACAAATAGGGTGACGGCGCCAGTAATGGACAATAAACTAATCATGAACAATAGTGCTTATTTCAAAAGAAGTCAAGTGTTGTGCATCTGTTGGTACATATTCAATTCATAACGTTATGGTTTTTGAATTAAGAACTAAGTGTCCAGCATTGGTGCCGATTTTGTTCTAATTTTCTATATGTATACTAGCAACCTTGTCTAAATCTCAATTTTCAATTGTACATGATAAACTTCTATAGGTAGGTTTTTATGAAAATTGAACTATAGTTAAGTTGATATTGTTAAGTAAAAAAGCTGTATTTAATAGTGTGTAAAACATACTTCGAACGTGTTCCCTCAATTTCCCTGAACCTTGTTATGCTCTTACGCTTACTATAAGTAAATGTGAATTGTTTTGATGTGATTCGTTGTTATTAAATATGATTGTACCTATCTACTATTAGAGATGTATAAGATGAGCATTTCTCGAAAAATTTCCACTTTTCAGAGTTTTGTGATTTACGTAAATTTTATGTTTTTTAGGTAATACAAAATTATTATTCCCATTCTTACTCGTACCGACTTTAACATATATAAAAATAAAAGAGGAAATTTCAACTATGTATGGAATCTTCTTGGACAATGTTTTTGTCTACTGGAATGGAAAGAGGTCGTGATGCTGTAGAAAATCATGTTTTTTAACACTATTGTTTTAATTTTTAAGTGGCAATTTTTGAGAGAAACGCCCACATAACCTATTTGTAAGTATAGTTAGGCACATCGGATAATTGGCAAATCAGAATGAAATTTGTTAAAATTTGTCCTTCTTTCTCGTTATCTATGCTACGACTAGGGAAGTTCAGTTCCTTATAAATCGCATCTAAGTAGGTTTTAATTAACAGCCGCCTTGTTGATCATCAAGAAAAGGTTAAAAGTCTGTGAACAAAACTTAATTATGAATTGGCATTATCTAACTAGTTTTTCTAATGCTACACACCAAATGATTTAAGTACTAAGTATTTAATCTATCTACGAGCCAATAAAATGTCGTAAATGAGTTCTTCTCTGAACTATTTTAATTTTATTTCCAAAATGGAATGACAATCTATACAAAGTCGCGTTCCTATGACATTCTGGCTGTCATTCTGTAGCGCAGCGCCAATGGATACATGTTGAGTTATTTTGACAGCGAGCCATCTCCTTGGAACTGGTATAGCACTGAGACTTACTGCTGTTAAACGTGATAGATGTCGCTAATGTGTTTGCCAGAATACTGGGAACGCGAATTTGTACAGACATATTTATTCCGTGTCTTGTATGTTTCTTGTGTTTTTGCCAGCTAGGCCAGCGCCAATTGGTCGTTAAAGTACGGCGGAATATGTTATTATGACGTTTTACTTAAGTAGTTAAACTGATGTATCAAAATGATAAAACAGATATGTAAAAATAAATAAGGGATATTAAAAATTATTAATAGCTGTTGTTATTTTTTTTTTTCAAAACGTCCGTATAGGTACTGCTGCTTTTGAGTTACCGTAACCAATAATATTTTTCACATAATGAATTACCCTGTAACTAGCGTTTATCTAGGCAGTTGTAATATTTTTATTTTTATTTATTATCGTGGGATCATGGTGTAAAAAAGTGATTTAATTATAATACTTACCATATCATTAAAATTACAGTATAGCCCTCCCCCATGCTATGGGGAAGGCTATGTCCAGCAGTGAAAGTCCGCTGCTTCTTCGAAAGTTGTTCCTTCCTTACTACTAATACAGTAAGTATATTTTATATTACCTCAAACCGTAACCAAACATAGGTTTTCGTACTATGAATAGATATTATTAATCTTAGCCAGTAAAGCGTTAATAATTTTTAAATTATTTTCGAGTAGCAATGTATTGCGTACATTTGAAGCGACAGTTGTGACGTCACGCGATCGAAAGTAAGACAAAGTAGCAATACATTGCGTGCTGAATTACAAGGAAACTTAAATAAATTAGTTAAGAGTTTAAACTTGAAGTAATATTAAAAATACACGCTGTATACGAACGGTAGGTAAATAGAGGTTAATCAATTATTTAGTTTTTTTTTATTGTATAAAAAAATGTGTCTCCGTCTTTAACAGCGACATAGAAATCTACAAACTACCAACTTCACAGATTATGCGCTCATATTTGGTCCTTGCCTATGAAATTAGTGTTTTGTCAAACAGTTAGTTCGACAATACAGTCAGCAGCAAAAGTTGCTAAGCGTTTGAGATGTTCAAAATGACCTACACGCGCTCTTATTCTCTTGACAATAGAGACGTGTTGACCTCATTTTGAACACCTCAAATGCTTAGCTACTTGTGCTACTGACTGTACCTCAATTTCATATGTAAGGACCTAATATTTCATACATATTGTCAAAACTCAACATTTGTCAACCGAATTACTAGAAAACATAAGGCGCTTTATAAACGTCATTTTATAATGCTAATAAACTATTATATCATAGTATTTAACTATTGACCACAAAAAGACGATTTTTGTTTTAATCAATCTGTATGACTCATATAGTTCTCTATAACATTTCTTGGCTGACTTTGCTAACAAGAAACTCATACATGGTGGCCCGTTTAGGTCGGTCAGTATGCGGAAATATGGAACTATAAGACATACAAAGATTTACTAAAATGAATGAAATTCATTAAAATTTAATATCTTTTTATTATATTCTTAACAACTGGATCAATTCCCGAACAATTTTTTTTTTAAATCGATGACATGGTGTTCCTCTGATCAGATATTTTTAGGTCTTATAATTTTATATTTTCCCATTTAAGGTAGTGGCACCAATGATGGACGGTTAAGTTGACTTCATTCTTAAGTCAAAGATCGTATGGTTGACAGTTGATAGACGTAACATGTATGTATGGACCTTATTTATTTATAAGAGTGAACGTCCGTATTGGGTCCTTGTCCATTATAGGTAACCTTACTGACCGATCTAAATGAGCCATCCTGTATACAAGTGTCAGAAAACTAATTGTGTAGGTGCTCGGGCTCGAACATTGTTATGACGTAGGTTAGACGATATGGAATATTCCATGGAATATTCAACGTGATCTTAGGTATGTATTAATTTATTCTGATATTTAGTCTGACTAAAATAGAATATTATCCATTCCGCTTCAGCTCCCTCAACTCAACGATTAAGCATTCCTAGACGCCATATATATTTTTGGGAGGAAAGGATAATTTAAGTGCAACACTGGTTTTATATTGGTATATTCTTATATGATTTATTTAAACAATATACACATAATGATCTCATTACAATATTCCGGTTTTGACAAATAAACCATTTAATTGATAAAGTAATAGTATTTTAAAAATGAGGTACAACTTGAATTAAAATATTTTTGACATAACTTCCGTGAAGTAAAATTACTAAAATAAAGCTGTCAAAGGAAAAGGTAGGGTAAATCGCTAGTAACGGGCACCTTTAAGTAACTTGGCCACCTTATATTGAAAATGAATTCTGTTTCCCTAAAATATAACACATATTCTAATGGGGTTTCAACTATTGGCCAGCCTTTTAATGACTGGCCGCCTAATACTAAAATAGGTTCTATTTATAGGTGAACAGAATTCATTTTCAGTATAAAGTGGCCAGTTGTTGAAAGGTAGCCACGTTACTGGCGATTTAGCCTAAATGCAAAATAAAAAAAAAGTTGTTTTAAACACCATTAATATAACAATATGAAAGTTTTGACACTGTGTTAATCTTACTTTATTAAATCTAATTTATTCTAAACTAATACATTTTTATGAAATCTAAGGTAAATCAGCAAGTTTTATAGTAGAAAAAAATCTAAATTGTGTATCCTGAATAATAAAAAAAAATAAGAAACGAATGTACAGACTTAGAAGAAAATTAACAAAATTCACTGAATACAAGTTATGATAAAAATTAATTATAATTTAATTTATATATATTTTTTTATAAAAGCAACGGAGCAAGTGACATTGACACAAACTATTATTACAGTAAATTTTATACACTTAACGAGTATTAACCATCTTGAACACAATAACATAAAAAAAATAACGTCAATCGAGATTAGATTTAAATTCACTAGGTAATGATGACGTAGAATATCTTATCGAAAATAATACAGGTTTTATTACTACTAGAAACAAATATTTTTGTTCGTACGATATATTTTTCACATTTATAAAGTTAATATACCTACGATAAATATAACGACCAAATCAATTAAATTGTTTCATAAACAATTTAATCAAATGTGCAACCGTAGGTTGCCCCATCCCTTGTCTAATTAAAGCCACATTCCATTGACACTAATTTTCGAAATTATAATAGAGTAGATTATATTTAAGTACATATACTCGTACAATTTACTAGTTTTTGGTTTGCCTAAGAAGTTTAGCCGTACAAAATTATGTTGTATTTCCAAACCCTTATGTTAATAAAATCCTTTGAAGGTATCAAAAATAACGCAGTTTTTTTTTTGATAAAGGAAGATAATTATACCTGGGTTCAAAATAAAACATAACGGAAACATTCGAGTCGTTATCCTTTTGGCTTTTAGTGAGAGTAGTCTTTGGGCGGTTTTTTGATGCGAAGTGATTTACTCCGACGTTGGGCGGCAAGGTGGCGGAGACTGGGCATCCTCTCCACGCAGAGCGAGTGTCCGCGCTCGCGGCCGGTTATGGGCTTGTCCAGGAACACGGAAGACGTGCTCGGAGACATGCTGAGGGCCAGCTCGCTGCACTCGTAGCTATCCGACATATGAGCTATCTCGCTTCTTATTTCAGATCCGTCGGATGAGGTCCTATCCTCATCGTCAGTCATAATTTCACCTTCAGTATCTATGACCCTGAAAGAACAACATTCATGTTTATCCATACCAAATACATACACATAAATTCGCATTGCATCATTTATTCATTCGCTATGCCAGGTTATTAGGTTATTTAGAAGCTACCTCATTTCGATCTGACTAAGCTTTTGTTTGATCTTCGCCTGTTCTTCTCCAATGTCCGTCAACAAACCCTCCAATCGGTTATTGAGTATTTCAACGGTGGTCTCCAGCTGACTAACGGTTTCCTCCAGGCTTAATTGAGTATTTTGGGCTTTTTGAAAAATGTGCTCGTCAAGCAAACCATCCTAAAATAATATTAATATATTAGAACATGTTTCGAAATTATAATATAATATAATATAATTATAATATAATACTTCAAATTTATTTTAAGAAATTACCTTGCGTAAAAGTTGACATCCACGTTCAGTTAAAGTAGTTCGAGCATCGGGGTAGTCAGCTAAGGCTTCCCAAAGATCTCTTTTTCCTAAACAAAACAAATCGGAATAGCCAAGAGCACGAACATTGGCAGTTCTACGATTGCCGGTGCGATTGCCTACGATGTCCAAAACGCTTACTTCTCCAAAAACTGATCCAGCACTCAAGACTGCAAGGACAGTTTTCCCATCATCTGCCACGACCTGCAGCCGGCCCCGTTTAACAATGTACATTTCTTTTCCAACGTCTCCTTTGCGGCAAATATAATCTCCAGGGCTAAAAACTTGAAGACGTAGCTTTAGTACAAGTGCTTCAAGAAGGCCTGGCTCGCAGTCTTGAAATATTTGCACCTTGCGCAGAGTCTCCAAGTGAACACGTATAGCAATTTCTGCTTTGAGTTTATCAGGCAATGAAGACAGGACATTTTCTTCGTCGAGCGCACCGCTCTGAGCCCAGGTATACGCAAACCATCGGATAACCCTCGCCTCGAGTTCACCGCTTACTTTCCTAAACGCCATGTACTGTTTTACGCCATCCATTTTATTTTGAAATTCTACGCGCGCTACATTCATGTTCGATATCATGGAGCCGATGTTGCCTACGATTGTAGCAAAAATTAAAACACCGGCAAGGAAGTCCGCCACGACAAACAAGTATTCGGGATCGATTTCGGGTTGGGGAGTTTCTCCGATGGTAGTAAGAGTGAGGGTCGACCAATAAAAGCTGTAAATGTATTGATGAGCCAACGTTTCGTTTCGACCACCAGTTATGTTGTAAACCCAATTGTCGGTGCCGAATCCAATTGCATAACTTATCGCAAAATAAAGGCATGCATTCCAGTGAATGAGGACCAAGATGGCCATCACAACCTGAAAGAGTAATAAGAATAAGCCGCCATGTAAACTAATTAGTATTGTAGCCAGAATTGTGTTATTGGGGTACTGACCTTGCAGATTCTGAAAGCGTTTGGATAGCTGGTGGCGGTCTCGGTCCGGTCGAACCACTCCCACATTCGAGGAAGGCGAAACAGCCGATTCATTCGCACAATAACAGGGCACGGTAAACGGTCCTAGAACGCAAACAATATTGACAGTTGTAACTGTACTAGTAGCAACAATGTTAAATAACATGCACTGCTGTTATGGTTTTTACTGCTTTTGTTTACGGATATTTAGAAGCAAAAATATATTAAGATAGATTGTTTTTATTATATAATTTTATTTGGATGGTGAAGTTTACATACACTATCAACCAATTATTCGAAAAAATAATATCACATTCCTAAAAAGCAAATGGAACTGCGCTAGAGGAAAATGTTAATTTTTTACAGTTAACAAATATAATTATTCAAAATAAAAAACAGAACTATAAAGGTACTAACATAGTCACAGCTCTGCGGCTTCCACCAGTAGTACGCAATGTCCGTGGGTAACAAAGATATTAGGTCGTATCGCCAAGAATCCGATTTGAGATAATGCTTCCTCAGTCTCGTGGCCTCCTTTACCATAAGACCGTGTTCAAGATACCCTGGAACAATAGTAGATTGTGTCACAAGGGAGCAAAATGAAATATTTAAGCGCAAAATGAAAATTGAAGTTTAAAATAGAATCCGGAGAGCAGCGGGTGATTCCAAAATAGAGTGTGGTGAGGGATTCAAGTGTTGAAGCCCGAAGTGGGAAAAATTTTGCTACCACATGACACATACTGATTTTCATGAAACTTATGAAAAAAACGCACAGGCTTAAAAATCTAGAACAGTAAAGTGCCACTTAGTTCCTAGCAAGGAATAAAGGTGGTGTGAAAAATACATTTCAGTGTAATGCAACGCCAAATAACGTAACACTTTATTTTGTATGCAATATGTTGTACTTTAATATATTACAAAGTTTGGGAGATTCTAGTTTAAGTAGTTAACCAACGATGTGTGCATCTAAGCAATACAATTACACTTTGAATAAGGACATACAGGCAAATGAGAGGCTAAAATCTTCAAAACAATATAATATATAAAAGTTGATAAAAACATATAAGATTAAAGAAGACCATACAAAACAATACAAGATAATCTGTGAACTGTGAAGGTTTTAAAACCAAAGACAGTCAGAATTATATGAGCCGTACAGATTAATGAAACTAAAAATCGTCTTTTTTTGTGTTATATTGTTATGTTATAAGAGGGTGCTCCCCTTCGTAGGTGGCATTTATGTTGGTTTATGTTGATAATTCATGAAATCATCGACATGAACCTAACCTGTATGACCCATATATCTAATAATCTGTAAGCAAGTAATATAATTTTCATTCATTTGTTAATTATAGTCAAGTCTAAGAAGTTTCACTGTAAAAACGGATCGATCACAAGTCGCCAGTGCCACAACAAACGCAATGCAAAATTTGTACGGAAAAAGCAACAAGGCTCGGTCAAATATTTATCCACGTGTTAGCTAAATTTGATGACGTAAGGCGCGGTCGGCGGTGTCGAATTTGTTGGTTTGTGAACTCGAGTCTTGAAGAGCTGTAACTTTAGTAGTTGCTTTGCCGATTCTCTGAATGTTGGCCTAGAAACTTGAAGGACATAAAATGACACACTAGGAAAGTAACTAAATTTATTTTACATAGAATCAGTCGCATTAGGATGTGACCTCGTTGTGAAAATTCACAGATGAACATTAAGGAGTACTATGTTTCGGCCATTGATGGTAACAAATTGGTGAGTGTAATGAAGTTAATATTTATGAGTTAGTCTGGCTACAATTTTTTTTATACAATGAAGGTGCCAAATAAGCGTACGGCCCGCCTGATGGTAAGCAGTTACCGTAGCCTATGGAAGCCTGCAACTCCAGAGGATTCACAAGCGAGTTGCCTACCCTTTAAAAACCTTTTTGGAAGAACCTCATACTGTAGAAAATCCTTGGCAGGGAGTTAATTTCACAGCTGGACCGTTCGCGGAAGGAAATTCCTCTTAAACCGCTGAGTGTGCGACACTTTAGGCTCCATGGTGTGAGGATGAATCCACTGCCGACGACGAGCGGTGCGGTGGTAGAAAGTAATTACTGTTATATTTCAAAATTTACATACATTCACAAAGCACAATCGCGTTGCTATAAAAATAAAAATCGTTTGTCGTCTTGTGGGGTACGCTCAGACTGCTTAGCATAATAAGATACCATCTTACCCCCCCTGTTATTTTGTGTTAACGTATTCCTTGTTTAACAGTTCAATAACATTTTGTGTAAATTCTTTCACTTTCTAAAAAATAACTTCAATAACTTCATTTGATTTGGACAAGGAATTAAAATATTCAAAACTGTCATTTTTTAAATCAGGGATGTATTAATAGCAAAATTAGTAAACAGTAAAAAGCAATGAATCCCAAATACCAGTAGATATGAAAATAATACCGATATTCGATCTATGTTTCAGTCAAAAAATCTATCCTCACTATTTTAGTGTGCAGTTGCATACCAGCAAACATTGATAAGAAGGCATTTCATACCTTCGTGCACATGAACGATGGTGTCAACCAGATATATGGCGTCGCAAATGTAGTCCAGAACGAACCAGACCACAGTAATGGTGTCCAGCTCCCAGAACACGGTGCGTCCGATCACGAACACAACGTTGTAGAGGATGGCCAGGGAGACTACGGCAAGCCACTGTTGACAAACGTTTTTGAGTGGTTAAAACGGTCTTAATACAATTTTACTCACTATAACATGGCAACACGATTATATAATTTCTAATAAACCTCGTCTAAATAGAAATAGCAGAAGGAATAGGCAGATAAGGTAGTAGTAGGTACTTGTAATTATCATAATACGATTGTAATTTCTGTAAATAAATGTACTAAAACTCTCATAAAAAAAGATAAGGTAGTTCATTGGACATTAAATATGTACTATGTATTAAAATAAAAAAAATATTATAGGACATAAAGAAATTGACTGAGGCTCACGGTAAGCTCAAGAAGGCTTGTGTTGTGGGTACTCAGCCAACGATATATATAATATACAAACACTTAAATACATAAGAATACTTCCATGTTTCAGAAACAAAGATCACAAAATAAATGTACATTCTGGAATTTGAATCCAGGACCATAAACTTTATAGGCAGGATCGCTACCGGCTAGCCCAAACCTCTCGTCCCTCGGCCCCATTAGTGAATTTAAATTGGCCATATAATTTTAATAAATACATATATGTTCAAACTCGTAAATCTTACGTCAAGTTAATAGAAAATGAGACATCGTAATTTCAAACATTATTTGGTCAGCTGAATTGGGTTCAACATGTTTATTTATATAAGTAACGTATATACCTATGTATAAATATATACCCTGCCTAGATTTCTTTATATAGCACATTATACATAAATAGAATCTGCATTGTAAACTGTTGTATTCTATCTGTCTACTGGACATAGTGGATTTTTGACGAGCGATATTACTTAAAGCCCCATTTAGACCATGCAAGAACTTACGTATACGATTTTCATTACATTGCGGGGTTATATAAAGCGATCAAATTCGCCGTACGCCGATAGCCCGCAATGTAATGAAAATCGTATACAAGTTCTTGTCTGGTCTAAATGGGGCTTTATTCAAGGTAAATAGTAAGAGCTACGGTGGCAGCGCTACGGCGTAGCAAGAGATATTACAGATGACATAAATTTTACATTTGGTAAATATTGGATAAATTATAATGATTACGGTGATTTACGGTTTATAATATATATTTTCAATATCTTTCGTTACGAAAAAGAGTATAGAAAAGAGTGTACAAGATACAAACATTTATTATCCTTATCGCGTAAAGTTGAAATTATGATAAATATATTATCGATATCATTGACAGCATATATAATAGATTAATCAATTTCATTATGTATGAATAGTAGGCATTCGTTTTATTGGTTGTTCGTAGACCTACTTATTGTTAGTTTTAGTAATTTTGCATTTCAGTAAACAAATATAATAAATTTACATAAATAATGTGTTTACGAGTCTATTTATAAGAGGCGTATGTCATCGCGAACACGACATTTACATAAATATTGCCAGCAGATTTCACACGTCAGATAGCATAATATCAGGCGCGAGTGTGGAGCCGTCGGGCACATGTGACGTTGGGTATCCAGAGATTAAACGTTTTCAACTTCAACGCTTTATCACAGTGATATTCCCAAGCCGCAGATATGTATGATATTATAGATATGTGTCGGACTGTTTCTCTTTTTGTTTTTTTTTTCTGAAACATTGCTTAAAATATTCTAAGATGTCAATCCGCTATACAAGATAATGTAAAGTTATATTTGTTTGCATTGTACCTGGTCTACGTAGTAGTGACGTGTTTCTACACGCATGTTGTCTTTCTCTACACGACTACATAGACGTGGTCTTTTAGTTAAGGTTTTACCTATATACTTGTATGATATCTATTTCAATTTACGAGTATGACAGAATTATTATGATGTTACTATTGGATGGATGGAAAAAAATTAAAAATGTATCCTGATTTTTTCTAATTCACTTACGCAACTTAATCGCTACGCTACCGCGTATACATTTATAGTAGTATAAAAGAAAAAAATACCAGTAAAATCCATTGTCTATCTATTAATCTATTCGTATTTTTCGTATTTAAAATCCTTAGTTGGTTGTATCACCCTCGATTTAGAGTAGAGGTTTTGTAACCAAAAAGAATCTTGTTTCAAACAGGTAATATTAGAAAGAACAGAAAACATCTATAACTATATAAAAATATTGTACATATAACTAAAATCTTCATCTTGGTCTGTAATAAAAGATTTGATTTGATTTGATGAAACAAAATGTTAGTCTACCCGCTATGCCGACACTCACGACGACATAATAGATACTGTAATCTGACCTACTATCGAAGTGTCTCGGGTGTATTTCCTTAGAGTTACCTACTCTCTTAATGGTCCGAGATCCGACTTAGAAAAATATCCTATTGTTCCGCTCATTCTCATTACGTGACGCCGACGCTATTTGACAATTATATACATTTAGACAATAAGAGCACAACTCTAACTTCGCAGAGCAAGCGCAATCATCCATTTCGCTGATTTAGCTATTCATAATTGAATATATCACATAATATTTGCATATATAACTACACCGAATCGGTATCGATTTTTAATTAAACTCAATATGAAATACATTAAATAGAAAAGCTAATTTACTAACAGAGTAGTAAATGGCCTTATATTGTACTAAAACTTTTACCTACAACTACGTATAACATCCGATCAAAATAATACAAAATTATGATTTGTTAATTATTTACTATGTATAAATGAATGAGGTTGCAACTTATAATGCCGGATTCTCGACTTGGTGACGCATTTTTATGAGGAGAGCAGCAGTAATAGATCCTCTTATTGTTTTTCCTACTCTTTATAAGCGATTCAATAGCACATTATGTCTGTTAAGGCGGTAGCAAATCGTTTATCGCCTGAATTAAATTTAAATAGGTTTGCTTACATGATGATCTTATACAGATATTCCTTCAAGTAAGCAGCTGGTTGCTAACTTGACTGTTCACAGAATATGAAGCAATCCTTTAGCCGCCCAGAGAATAAAACTTGCCAGACTAAATGCTACTATATTTTGTCATAATTAAAATTCAAAATGGCATTAAATGGGAGACTTTTTTATAGGTCTCCGGGCGCCCTACGTAACTACTACGTAACTTAACACTATTTCCATAGTATTTGATTTTGTATTGTTATTATTTAATGTATTTATTATTGAAATAATTAAAGTAGTAAAACTACGTCAAGGCTGACAATAACCTGACTTCGTTATTAGGAATAACGATAACAAGGATTTCTGTATTAGCGAGCATAATACCTTATTTTATTATGTTTGGTTCAATATAGAAAAGGCATATTTGAGGCGTGTCGAAATTATTTTCCATTCATGGCACGTACTCAACTCGATTTTGCCATGATATTCAATTATGGTCTCGGATATTGTGTCAATGTGTCATTAATTTAATAATTCATCATCATCATTCAAAATCAGGACATACCTAAGTATATTAAGTTTTACACATGGGCATATAATATTACAGGAAATATCTGTGCTAATGTCCCCACTCAAATAAATGTCCTTACTAAGATTTGAATACGATCGGCTTCATATTTATACAGGGTCACTGCCGACTAGGCCCAACTTGTCGCCAATCATATCATGATCGTAACTATATGTATTTAGTGTGGCAATTCTAGAGCATGTTTCTAACATAATCATTGAATGCCTCATAATGTTAAACAATTCCCACTCTTTTTGCTACTATTAAATAAAAAAATAAATAGAATTGTAAATGAGATTGAAACTTACGTGGTAGTGCCCCGGCTGTGTCGGATCAAAGACCAGCTTGAGTCCACAAAGGATCCTGGACCTCTTGGCCTCGTACATAGGTTCCTGCGGGTCGTGGAACTCCGTGGCTGCATACTTGTCGAGGAACAGGTCGGGCGGGGTGACGGGCTCTTCGTGGCTGAGTCTGCGGCGAATCGCGCGTGTGATGCGCGTAAGTGTAGTCCGGAACCAGTTCGGGCGTGGAGTCTCGCCCGTCCCCTGGTGACAAATAGGTACAGTGAGATCAGGTGACTATTAAGGTAATGAAAATGAAATCTCGCCCGTCCCCTGGTGACAATCAGGTACAGTGAGACCAGATGACTATTAAGGTAATGAAAATGAGGTCTCGCCCGTCCCCTGGTGACAATCAAGTACAGTGAGATCAGATGACTATTAAGGTAATGAAAATGAGATGGTGATACATTTGAAGGTAAAGTGAACCAATTAGATTTATGGGCCACTTTATTCATTGTCACAATGAAAATCTATATGAAAGACGCAAAAGATCTCTTATCCTCGTAAGGCCTAAAGGCCTATTTTTAGGACAACGAGATGAACCTAATAACGTCCCACGGGATGAACTTTATTAAACAAAATTAAACCCTTTTCTGGAAGCTGAAAATTCAAAATATAATGCCCTATTTTTAGGACATTGGGTTGTTGTTCCACTTGTCCTAAAAAAAGATTGGGCGTTACGAGGTTATTGAAACGTCACTGTGACAAGGTTCAAAGTGGCCTATAAATCAAATTGGTTGACTATACATTTACGAAGTTTTGGGATTAATTCAGCTAATTCATTGCACTTGTTTTAAGTCGAATTTATAACACTCAGCCCGTATAGATATTTTTGACCTTGGCTGACAATCATTTCAACCGAAAACGATATCACTTTAACGTGGACAAACCTAAAATTTAAAAACGTAATAATAATGTTCAGAACTGCTAGCATGGTAGACATTTTATAATTTATCGCGCTATTCGTCACTTTCGCACTCACACAATTGTTGGAGCGTGACAGATATTGTGATAAGTGATAAAAACCAGACCATTAGACTAGCAGATTATAGAAAACGTATTCTATCTACACATACAACACTGAGCTGTACGCTACTTGATTTGAAGGCCGAAATACAATAAACAAATTTCGATAAATATTATAATATACGTAAATATCGGTTCGTTGGAATGAAACGTCAATTACATTCGGAATGTATTGCGATTTTAGTTTGTAAATGGTTTTATGCTTTCATCCGTGTTATAGGCACAAATTCATTGACTTACTTATCAAGTTATCATGTATCCAAATAAGAATAAATAATTCACACCGCCGATACATTTAATGTAACACTGTAGACAAACTGCTCATTCGCCTTTTCAAGGGCAGAATTACATTAGTCGAACAATTCTGCCCTTCAAAATGCTTATACCTTTAACTGCCTTGTCAACTTAACTGTTTCTGTCTAGTTTATGACTTGGAACAAAATATATGTATTGATAGCAAAAATTACCCTCTGAATTAAACCTTTCGTATAACACATGCCTTCAATTATTTATGATCCCGATTGTATGGTGGTTATATATCATATTTGAAATTGGCGATACCTATCTATATCCTACCAAATTCAAAATCGTAGCAAATATTCATCCATTACATAGCTAAAGAGTCCATTTTAAAAACCTGAATCTACTAACCCTTCTCTCCCTATACATACTAGAAATAGTCAAATTGATCTGAAAAACCTACACCCTTTTAAATTTTGCCAAACCCCGTCAAGGGTTTTAACAATAGGTACTTAGAACTACCAAATCCTAAACTAGAAATATACAACAAAAGAATCATATTACTGAGCATTAAAATTTTTGATAAAATACTTACATATTTAATATCTACACAATAAGGCTCTCTCTTTATAAACCGATTAAAACATAAAGTGGTCCAAGGGGGTTTTTACACAATAACAGAATTAATGGAGGATAAAATATTGTAAAAAAAAATATTAGTAAATATGAATGTAATAAAATACTAAAGTTGTTAGCTAGCTTTAAATATTTACAGTCATCGATTTACATATGTACAGTTAGCAGCACATGTTGCTAAGCGTTTGAAGTGTTCAAAATGACCTACACGCGCTCTTATTCTCTTGACAATAGAGACGTGTTGACCTCATTTTGAACACCTCAAATGCTTAGCTACTTCTGCTGCTGACTGTACTGACAATTAGGTAGTTATCTGCACTTGTTATACCTATGTTGCTACACCTTATCAGGAGATCTCTTACGTCTATTTGTTGACTGCTTCATGAAAAAAAAAACTAACGGAAACTACAAAGGAACGTATGAAAGAATGTCAAAAATTATATAAACGGCCTTCTGGTGCGAAGAAAAACCATACGCTTAGGATTATTTGGCATTAGTTGCAGCAAACTTGATTATAATTTCGTTTCCTTCAATAAAGTTTGTATTAACCAGCAATTTCGCGACAAACATGAAGGTGACGCGTCACCAGTAATGGACACGGAATACGGAACATATTCAATTTATAACTTTATGATTTTTGAAATAAGAACTAAGTTTAGTGTCCATCATTGGTGCCTGTCAGCTTAAAGTGTCCGACATTAGTGCCATTACCTTACTAAATTTTATTCTAAATTTACAATTAACGGTAAGCTTAAACAAACCGTATTTTGAAAGAAACAATCAATTTATACTTTTACCTAAATAAAGTTATAAATAATGTGTACTTGTAAAATTAATTTTACAAATGCTTTTAAGACTTCAGTCTACGGTGCAAGTACGTATGATGTTGTTTCGTTTGTAAGAAATGATATTTATACTAAAATTTTCATATGTCCTGATAATAGTTTCTTTAGTAACCGATTTAACCATGTGAACGACCTTATTTAAATGTTTTAGTTCTGTTTAGCATAGAAAGTAAAGAATACATCTTCAGCGTTTTAAGACTTAGGTAAAAGTACCGGTACTCGACACGCGAATGCCCAATGAATGACACTTTTCTATCATCGCCTTTGACAATAACATTGAAAATACTATCCATTGAGGTCCTGTCCTGCACCGGACGTTTACCTTATGTTCATGTCATGTTACAAACTGTCAAAGATTTTGTGTGATGATTGCGCTTTATTAATAATATATGATTGCGAGCATCAGCGGGATTGGTGCCAGGCATTGGGCATGAAACTCATGCTTTAAAGTGCTTTAAGTGTGCATTATCAGGCCTCCTCTCCAATTTAGACGGCCAGCATCTGTCTTTGTATTTGGTTATCCTAATTAGCAGAAGACTTACTTTGTAATTGTAAACGAATATAATTCCACACTGAAATCTAAATATATATAACTCAAAGGTGACTGAATGACTGACATAGTGATCTATCAACGCACAGCCCAAACCACTGGACGGATCGGGCTGAAATTTGGCATGCAGGTAGATCTTATGACATAGGCATCCGCTAAGAAAGGATTTTGATCAATTCTACCCCCAAGAGGATAAAATGGGGGATGAAAGATTGTATGAAATTTTCTCAATTTTAACCGATCGGGCTGAGACTTTGCATGCATAAAACTACTATAACGTAGGCATTTTCCGAACTAAAAGCATGCATGCATACAAAACTACGTTTTAAACGATAGTGTGCTAAAATAACTTAAATATTTCTTAACGCAAGCGAAGCCGCGGGCAAAAGCTAGTATTACTATAATTGTAAAGTATTGCAATGAATTGTATAGTTATACACTTGGTCATTTGCTTTACTGGGAACCCGGCGAATGTACAATGTTTATCTAGAGCAAAGGCGTCATTAGTCGGGTAGGTAAACTCCACGCGTGGTTACACGGTTATTGATGCTTGAGACGAGATCATAAAATGACAAAACACGATGATTGATTGTTGTTTCTCATATATCTAGACTATATTGACAACATTCAAGTTGATACATATCAAAAGTTGTGAAAATTCGGATGTCTAAGCCTAAACCAAACACCACTCTATAAAATCGAAAATGTATCGCACTAATATTCTCAAATCCCGTTTGTAAAACAGTAAGTAGAAACAAAATACATGACATTCAATATATTCATACTTAAGTTTCAAGATAAACACAGATTAGTAGGACATCCCATTTCATTGGTAGTAGCCTAGTATATTGGAAGAGTCATTATATTCTGTAAATGAGTAATAATTATTATTTTTAGTTTATGTGGTATTGGAATGTATTAAATTAATGAAGCAATTCAAGAATTAAAAAAAAAACAACGAGCATTTGCAAAGATAGCTTTCTAATTAATTATTTACGATCATAATATAAATCTGTATACATTAGGTTAAGATAATTTATACAGTAGTATATTATATTATTATGACCAATGAAACTAAAATTAAACCTTTTCACCCCCGGTCACTCCAACTCTCCCCATTCTTAATTGGCAGCTTCCCCGCACAACGTATCAACATTGCGGTACAAAGAGGAAATGCCGCCAGCATATGTGGTACAATGCCTCAAGGGTATTTTTTAGATTCAATCTAGAGTATTTATAACTTATGTTATAAATACTCTAGACTCTAGAAGACTTATAATTTATAAAAATGATTAGAAAAATAACGAGAGATTTATTTTTAATCAATGTTAATTCAAGCGGTCATAATAACTTTCATAATTCATAAGTTAGTATTTTCGGAATGCACTTTAGTTAGTTTGACAAACGATGATTTGCTGTACGGATTTTGTCTCATGTTTTTTGATTAATGCGTATTTACAAAGAGGAAAGTTGTACCAAGTAAATAGCTACGCATCAGCTACGCAATTAACGAAGACTAATTCGTTTGCTATCGGTGACAATGTGTTTGTTAATTTGAGCGTGATTTTTTACGCTCTTATTTTCCTACGAATCTCTATCTTTTTTACACGCGAGTAATCCCGGTATGGGATAAGAACATAAATCTTTCAATAAAATTTTACCCGTCTGTCAAACGCTTAAGTTAGGTATATTTTATTCCAATGACAATTAATTGGAAAGGAAAGGATAATTATGTTTTATACTGGGGCATATAATAATAGAGAAACTTATATACAGTATTCAAATGTAGATCAGGCTCAGTTTATCTTAACACATTATAAAAATTAAGAGTAATATTATATTCACTCTTTGTTTCTAAAAATGTTTACGTATTTCGGAATTTTCGGATGAGAAACAAAGACTTGCCGGATGAGGAGTTTCTGAAAAGTTTAGTTTGTTAGTCTAACAAGATAAAGACTAAAGTAAAAAATCCTATTAGTGAACTTTTTGTATTTGAATATTTACGTTACTACTTTTGAGCAATTTCGAATTTTATAAGATTATATGTCAAGTTACACATGCATAAATAAAATACTATGACGTTTTTGAAATAATCTTTATTTATTTTAAATTACATCTAAAACTAACTAAAACTAACTTTTTGAAATTATATCTGTATGATTTGTTTTATTTTATATTTAATAAGCTATCGGGAGATCGTCTATTATGAATTTATTTTTATACAAGACGCTAAAGTCTTAATAAATTAGTTTTTAGAATCATTTGTGTTTGGTTGGTTCTAAAAATATGCTAAATAATACCTAAGCACCTGTTAAACAAACTAAATGTCAGCCAAAGAAAAGGTATATACATAGACGAACTTGTTTCGGTATTAATACAATATATCCTAGGTCTTTCTTCACTTCATATTAAGACCATTTCATGTAATTGTATTTTGGACCCGGGTATGTCCTTAAACTACGTCCAACAATGAGAGGTAGGGCACAGCTTGAATCTGGGGCAGCCCAACTGGGGAAGTACCTCCTTCTTACAGAAGACCACAGCCATAATAGCACTGCCACCTTTCAGGTATGTAGTGTTGTGTTCCTGATGGTGAGTAAGGTTCCCAGAGTTCAAACCCCCCTTAAAGGCCGGCAACGCGCTTGTGACTCCCCTGGTGTTGCGAATGCCCATGGGCGACGGTAATTACTTAACACCAGGCAATCCGTCTGCTCGGTTGTCGCCTATGTCATAAAAAAATAATAATTATAATTAGGTATGTAGGAATCCCAGAGCCTGCGTTCTCTAAATAAGCCACTTGATTTATTATGAGAAGACTTACTTCACACGACTCACAGTACGTCTTAGTGCCGGTACAATATCAATAACATCGATAACAAATTAAGTTGATATGCTCGCATTTGGAATAGGCTAGCAGCTGTGACTTCAACCTCAACCCGTGTCCCTGACATACGCGTTGCATCTACCTATTTGTATATCGAAAATGTGACCGCGGCGCTCGGTAAACGCGCACCATACCCAGAAAGCAACATGTCCCTACGAGCCTTGTAAGCAGATACGACTATTTAGGCTGCGTAACGATACATTAATTGATACCGGACCATGAAATACCGCAACACGTGGACGACATTATAATAAAGTCGGTGACTATAATGAGCCACTTTTCATACACACTGCGTAACGTAATCGCGCCAAAGGTGTGTTCATAGTAACCCGTAAGACACTAAACGAACGCAGAGGCACACCGCTTATTAGTTATAATGAAGTGTCGAACGTATGTCAGCAGCAGTAGTTGTAGTAGATTTTCGAGCTTGACTGGACATTATCATTTTTCTACAGCAACTTCTTCTGTTGACTGTACCTACACGCCTAGCACAAGAGGGGCGTGAGAGTATATCGGTGTGACATAGACTACCCGTCCTTTATAATTAATCGTCCTAATTATATTATTTTAAGAGGGACGGGTAATCTATCTCGGTTCGAAATACTGTCGCAAGACGTATTGAAAATTCTTTAATTTTATCGGAGACGATACGAGAAGCTGTAGTAGCCATATCTATATTTATCTATTTACCAGCCACGGATGACAGTTGGACGTCCAATGCTTGACACAGGTCTTCCCCATAGAAAACCACAGAGAGCCACATAAAGGACAACAATGTAATTGTAAATCAAAAATATGATATATACTTGTTTGTTATATTACAACAACAGTCAGCAACAGAAGTAGCGCAGCGGGCGAAGTGTCTAAATATAGCTTGTCTACTTAGGGAAAAGCGTAGTTCATTTGTACCCTGGGCACATACATAAACACCCGACAGAATATTATTTACTGTACTTACATAGGGTAAAGGCACCAGTGGTCAGCCACCTAACGACTTTTTGAAGTTTAAACAGTTGGTATTTCTACAGTACTTGTCGTATAATTAAACTTACTACATGATTAGATTACATATTTGTTATAGTTTTTAAACCATATATGTTCAAAAACGGTTACTTTCTTCATAAAATATACATTTAAGTTTAAACAAAAAATGGCAGTGGTCAGCCTCTAAAATCCTATATACAGCCTCAATGGATCCAGTCCCCAGCCCTCGTAACTAGGTACAATAATGATATTAGGATAAACAATATTTTTGTTCAATGCTTATTTATATTTTAAAGCACGTTTATATTTTAAAGCGTTGATTTAATCCTGTAGTAATGCCTGATATACTACTTAAATTTTGTACACAACAATATGGCTGAACACTGGATCCCTTAGTTCACCCAAATTGCTATGTCAACACCCAGTAATCAGCCGTGTCAAAATATTTTAGAAATGGGGCTGACCACTGGGTTTTTGACCTCTGGGACAGGATGTATCTTACTTAATATTGTAAATTTAAATTAACTGCTTTTAACGGTCACTATATCTTGAAGTTTTAAAAATAATTGCAGAACCCAGTAATCAGCCCCGGGGGCTGTCTATTGGATTTTCGGTAAAAAAGTGGTACCCAATGGGCAGCTTCCCTTAATTTATAATAAAATAGCGATATTCTCTTGAAATTTGAATGTAATTCATTACACGAAGTATTAAACAAAGCAGTTATCGAAAAAAACAATCACATTTGTAATAAAATGATGCTTTTACTGACGTCACAAAAAATCATAACGTCTAACAGAAAACATGGCGGACATGGTACTATTGCTCTTGTCGATAAACTGCACATATATAAACGAGTTTATTTCTCTCCCTTGATCCCCTGGCGCTTCTGTCGCATCACATATTAACGAATGAGGAATCAGAGTATATATTTAAGTACACGTAATTTGTTTATTCCCATTGTAGCGATATTTATGGCCAATTAACGATGCAAAAGGCTGAACACTGGTGCCTGGCTGGCCACTGGTGCCTTTACCCTATACTACGTGCATACAAAATGATTTATGCCAAAAGGTATTTAACATGTATACTTTTAGTTATATATCTGAATAGTTATATTATTCTATATAATATCTAATATCTAAATTCGAAGCCATAGTTCCTAAGAACAGATTTCGCTATCTCTCATAGTTTCTGACTTTACTGACCCATTTGGATTGATCACCCCGTATATTAGTCGATATGAAATAGCATATTAAAGATTGCTCATATAAAACAAGTATAAACCGCATTAGCTTTAAATAAGTAATCCGTAAAAAGAGCATAAAGAATTTTTAAGACTATAATAGGTAATTAAGATGTATCATTTTTTTTTTATAAATTTAAAGGAGACTTTATTTTAAAATGAATAACCAACAATTTACAGGAAAATACAACGTAAACAATAAGACTAAAGAAAAAATAATAAAATAAATTTAAAAAACGTCGTTAAAATTGGGCCCCTTTGGCATGGTGCCGTGTATGCTGGCAGCATTCCCCCGCTGTATCGCGATACTGATTCGTTGCGCGAGAAAGCTGCCAGCTCTGCGGTCGGGAGTCGACGAGCCTTTTAGAAAGGTCTTTGAACATGATATGGGCGCTGGGACCCCACGGGCCTAGGGTTTCGACTCCGAATGGCATAAAAATGCATACGGAGCCGAGACCCCGGTATTTGTAGTGCTTAAGCTTTTCGGCCGCTTTAGCCGCCGCACCAGCTTCTCCGATGGTTCCAGTGAGTTGTATCATTAGGTGTCATCTTTTTCACAAAGGTGTGCTTTTTAATTAGAACTATAATTAATTCTTCAGCGGCGTGCATTGAGGTCATCATTTCCCTTACAAAAATAGAATTAAGTATCACCTATTAGGAAACAATTATGACTTATGACTTTTCTCTTCTTCTCCCTTTTCGTAAACGACCAATCCTATTGGCGGCTATATAAGATACTTTTTTCAATACTTATGTGACTCAAATTTGTATGAAAACTACTGACGACTGTACCCTTGCCGTGAGATGTGACATTGAGGTTTTTGATAACGAGTATCGAGTTTACTATCTGTGCATCTCGCTTGTACTACTTTAGTGCGATCAAAGTCAGAACTCATGGTAAGGATACTGACACTAAATTAAGTATAAGTTATACTCAGTTGCAGGTACCTACTTGACCCCACTGTATCCTATAGAATTTATATGGTGAATTGAACTGCTTGACTATGTATTTTGAAGGGTGCCAACTAAGTAGGTATTTATGTACACATACATAAATAAATGGTCCCAATTAAGGATTGACGCTTTTTTTGGCAGTGTATAAGGTAAATTTTAATTGGGTAATTTCGGGTCGTCAGTAAGATAAGTATTATTCAAAACAGTCGAAGTCTCCTTTAGTCCGCTTGTAGATACTTCAGCTAATGATCGGACTTAACGACAACTAGTTATAAAATGTTATATATCTCACATGTCTATTCATTGTATTTTGAGCAATAATATCTATTCAATAAGGTCGATATTGCAACTAATAAAGACGGCACGTTTGTGTGAATCCGTCGCAACCTCTAACCCTTGGAAGGCAAGACACGAACATTTCATTTGCCATGCTATTAAATGTTACTAATTAAGGCTCCTAATTCCTTCCCTCAATTCCAGTGTTATGGTACAGAAGAATAAATAGTAATCATTCACAAAGAAGTGAGTTGCGGCGGTAATAAAAAAAAATATGTATGTACTTGTACCGCGTGAAGTAATCATTCCTAATAAAAAATTGTTATTTGTTATACAAGGGAGCAAAGTTAGTGTTTACCTTCTCATGCTAATATTGAAACCCGAGCTGATGAAAGATTCCAAAATGGAATATTGAGCATCAGACTTTGCTAACGAGTGAAACACATAATTTTTCACCTCTGTACCGCAACAAAAAAAAAACCAGCTAACATAAAAAAATACCCGATTACTAATAAACAATTTGTAAGAAATTACTTTGCAGTCTTATGAATAAAATGCTACTTTGCTATCTGTTAAAGAATAAAATAGTTATTTCCGAGCTAGTGAGCTGAAAACCAAATTACTCACTAAGGGTCAAAGGTCCTGAATTAATCGACTTTGTTGCGATACCTATTTGGCACGAACGAGTATTATATCGACCGACGTTACGCGATAGTTATCGACAGTGGCAAGATATACGATTAACATGATGTGGACACGTCCAGCAAAGAAGTCTGATCGTGTTGTAACTTGTTACATATCACCCCATTTGTCAAGCAACATGTTACCGGCAACACATATAACTAGCCAGTGAAATGCGAACTTGTTGTCAGTAATGAATATTGATCCAGATGTACGATGTTAGGCGACTTCAACTGCATAAATACAACCATACTTATTCCAGGACATCGTGAAATTATTTACCTAGAAAAGCTTTGTCAATTTATACAAGCCGGCATCTTTAAAGTAGCTTTAGTTGTCATAGCAAGTGCAGTCTGCGGAAGACAAAATACAAGAACACGTTAACTACAACCTGTACACAGATCATTATATTTCATCTACGCTTAGATTAAAAACTAATCAAAAAAACTTGAATCGTTTCAAATGCTCTATAACTGCAAGCTGCTAGTTAACAGAGAAATTCCAGTAGGAAACAAATAACGCTCATTGTTATTTCATAACTGCTGTGCTTGTCTAGTCTTTGGAATCACAGGTTGTTCCCAGAGCCCCAAGGACCGCTAAGCCATTTTCACAATGACAATGACAAATGACATTATTGCTGTTCATCTGAAGACCGACATAAATCAGACATTTTTGTTATGTATGAAGTTATTGAATAAAACCAGAGGGTTTTATTCAATAACTTCAGAGGAGATACATAAAAAACAAATCTAAAATAGTTATCTAATTTATTACTCTTAATAAATTAGAATATTAAAGGCTTTTATTAAACGTTTTATTTTCTAACTATGACATTTCGTTTCTGTCAATTCATATCAACATGCAATTAGCAAACATTCCAAAAATTGCCTTACAGCCTAACTGTAGGCGAAAATTTAGTTATTTTTAACACTGCTAATTAATGAGTAGGTACCTACTTATGATCAGATCTGAGGCGTTCTTCTGCTTTCCACAATTCGTAAACGAATAATAACCTTTGTATCGACACATATGAAAGAAACACTCAAACATGCTACAAGAATTTAAGCGAAATAACGAACGAAATAAACGTTGAATTGGTCCATCAAGAAAACACAAATCAGTATTGCGCACACATATCAGAATTGCACAGTCACATTTATAACCTTAATTCAGCATACTTACCGGGCCCATGCTGTTCCCTAGAGGTATTTTTTGAATTGTGAACACTGGACTCATTTTTGCTATATTCATTCACTACAGCGTTTAAGTTCTCGTGTGGAATTACTCCGTGTCATGTCACTTCACCGGTCTCCAAATGAATAGAGCCGTTAAGACTCTTCGGCAAACTAAAGATCTCTATCAGATGATTGCTGGACTGGTCACGATATCGTTACACGAACTTTAATTAAAAGAATTCAGTTAACACTTCAGGTGAAATTACTTTCCAATTAATGCGCATCACACACGGGCGTAATATTAAAAATACATGAACTGGTGAGGTAAGAAGTGCTTGCTGCAGCCGTCCCGGGAGGAATGGGTGAGCCGAAAAATGGATAGTGCGTGCTTGAGACGGAGGACATCGAAACAATAGGCCATGAGCGCCGGGAACCGACTTCCCGATGCGATGTCACGTTTATGACGCGTTCACCGTACCTGCCGTTGTAAATCGACCACTCGAAGCGCCAACCTCGTATCTCCTCAAACATCCACAGTAAAATAGACTTTCACCGCACTGAATTAGAGTTCACACTGCTGTGACATGAGATTCATAAAATAAGCGGGGTAAATACTGATTGCCACCGAACGTAATACCCCTAATTGCCCCTTTAAAAAGTTAGTGCATTAACTTGATGATGTGCTGTCTCTCGATGTAGACATGAATATAGATCCATGTTTGCAATTTCAGCGTATTACGTAAATGAAGTTAGCGATGGGAGTTGCACCGTTTATTCTTGAATAATACTTACCGTATCATTAAAATCTATTGTTTTGCCCCTAAAACATATCTTCCAAAAACTAATACTTCGAACGTATACAAGTAGTTAAATAGTACGTACAAGTATTACGTAATTAATTAAACGTCTAATTTCAACGCTTGACCAAATAATGACCTAAATGTAATCTATTAAGGAGTTTCTGGTTTTTTGTGGCGATAATTAAGTTTGTAAATAAGTATGACGACCGGTCTCATCCTGTCTATGAAGCCGATTGGCCTGTGTTGAAATCTCAGTAAGGGCATTTATAGGTTTCCTGTAATATATATTTAATTCCTCTGTACACTGTATTTTAGCTGTATGAGTGTGCGATAAAGAATACTTATATATTCGATATTTAAATGGAAATAAAAATAGAAAAATTTAACACGCGGCGGGACTCGAACCCACAACCACTGGATCGACTTATACTTTATTACTTGCATAGTACATTTTTAAAAGTCTAAAATTTACTATGCAAGTTTTGTTAAGGTTACTCAGCTTACTGTGCTACGTCGATTAGTAAAATATAATCCCATAATATTGTTTTACAATAATTTAATAATTTCGCGCAGTATAGTATCAAAATCAAAAACAACGGCATGAGCCTTTAGCCTTTATAATCTTTTTATCAAATAATGGATTAAGCTCGATCCCTGGGTTTAGTATCACTGAGTATCACGAGTAATTACAGTCTTCAGGGACTTACTTTGAACGTTATTAACGAGGAGGTGAATGTCCCGTCCCCTTCCAACATGCACCTTACTTGTTGCTTTATTGTGACCTACAGTCTACAGGCTATAGGTAAGGTAAACATTTACATATATATATATATATTTATATATATCATTGGTCGTTGATTATACTAGCTTTTGCCCCCGGCACGCGCAGGTTAACCCTCTTTTTGACCTCTTTGGGGATGAATATCAAAAAACGCTGAAATTTCTTTTCTTGTGTTTGAATAAGGAGTGTTTACACAAAATTTCAAGTCTCTAGCCTTAAATTTGACACAATCCCTGTACGTATTTTCAACCCCTGTTTTATCCCTTAATGGTAGAATATCCAAAAATCCCTTCATTGTGGGTGCTTACGGTACTTATATTACCTATTCTATTATGAATAAATCAGCCATCTAGTTAAAACGGTTTGGGCTGTACGTTGATCAGTCAGTCAGTCAGGACATTCACTTTTATATATATGTCTCTTCCGTACACGGAACAATGGTGTTCCGGACATTTGGGAGGCGTACGCGGAGCCAGATCGAGCCAACGCGCAGAGGCCCTTTCGACAATTTAATGAAATGTAAGGGGCACACTAAGCGGATGTTGCCTCTGTCCGTATCATGGGACGCGCATAGAGACAGCACCCGCCATGGTGTAAGGACTATTGAGTTATAATGGAATTTAGAATGTACTAGGCTATTGGATGGAAAGGATGGACTAGCTACTGGGCTATTGGATAAAAGCCGGACGTCTGCCTAATAAAATGGTATTCAATTTTATTTCCGGCAGACGGTGACTCGCCCTACGCGAGATGGGCCCCCACAAAAAGCGACATCAAAGATGGCTCAAGGGCAACACCGGTGCATAAGGCAAAGGGTAGAGAGGTGTCACTGGACTTTAAACATATAGCCAACTCGCCACTTAGGTTTCCACATCTACCCTCGAGAACGCAGCTCTCGCGACCCCACTCTGGAGGCCAGTGAAGACAAGCCAGAGGCAGGGTACCTGTCCCACCTGTCCGACAGGGCACCCCAGGGGCACTCAGGTACGTGGAGTCGCTACTCTCCAACAGCTCGCCACAAGCTGATGAAATACCATTTTTTGTTTCTGACAGAGTTTAAATGTCACGATTCGAGTACTCAACGCTCAAAAATCTACCCCCTATTCTGACTTAGAAATTCTGAATCGCCAAGTAGATAGTCGATTTAGATCATTGCTAACATTTTTTTTTGTATTTTGATCAAGGTTATGGATATGATTTTTAAGTATTGAAGGTGTAAATTGAATTGAGGATTGTTACAGCGCCGTTCAACATAGAAAGCCTCTAGATAGAATGACCTATCATTTCTGTTAAGTATCCACTTCGACACCGACACCGAGCTTATTATTATATGTGTCATTATCTAGGAAAAGGGACCTTATTGTCGATGGCACTTACGTCGAATCGCGTTGCGTTTGTATTGTATCGTCTTGAACAACGACATAAGCGCCATCGACGATAAGGTCCCTTTGCTTTGATAATATCACATATAGCATCGACGAATTCACTAAACCATACAGTTATTCATTGACACTCAATGTCTTACAACAAAACAGGTTCTGGCTCCAAACACCTTCAATAATTAGTTGTAGATATGTTAAGTCATGAATAATTTATTGTATTGTTATTAATTTACCAATTTTATGTGCAATAATTGACAATTTGTATAATAAAAAAAATTTGACTTGTAAAATGTAAACCTTGCTTTTACCAATATAAATGGTGAATTCTGTATTCTTTTTGTGCACCGAATAGGGAATATATTAAATTATTAGCTGACTTTGCAAACTAAGTACCACCTTACAGTATTAACACTAAGAACCCAGCCTTATTTCAGGATAGTGGGGTAAATAGGCCTATACCTACATGTGTTTATCCAGGAATACCTCGAAATAATGGCACGACTATCAGAGGCTATTTAACTGATGTGAATCACATTCTAGCAATATTATAGATATAGAGGACACTTACCTCATCATCGCATATTTCAATAACGTCTTCCGCTCCATGGTTGGGGCTGGTCCATGATTTCAAAGGAATCGAGTTTTTAGAACTGCCAGGTGGGCTCTTGAGGTCCCTAGAAGATAGTGAACTACTGAAGATCTCCTTGGACGGCGGAGGGCTAGCGCAGTCCTGAGGGGAGGGCGGAGGACTGCAATCTTCGAAGATCTCTTTGGTGTTAACGCCAGATGGGCCGGGTTCGTCCATTTGGGGTCCGGACACCATGAACACTTGACCATCGCGGTATCTGAGGAGAAATGAAATGGCTGTTCAGTCGGACGACGGATTTTTTAATAAGTGTGTCTATAGATACAATTTTTTACCAATTTGTAAAATGAAGTATCTATTTTGTTTTCCTGGCAAAGTTTCACTTGGTTAGCTCAGTTGGTTATAGCTACTGGAACCGTGATTAGGACAGCAGGGAATTTTTGGGCATATGTTGTTGCTTCAAAGGATATATTGGCCCTAAACTGCAAACAGAAACCATCTGAGGACAAGTAGCACCGTCCTTTTAGAGTGTTGCTACATTCTGGATTTGTCAACCCTCCTGTTAAGCGTGGTGATTATGAGATTGAATCCAGCATGTTTAGTGTTCACTACCAGTAGCAATTTATGGGGGAGTGCTAACTGATAACAAGGAGAAAATGCTAACGGTCCTGTTTCTCTCTCTCTCTTAGGCTATAGGTCATTAGTATACCTAGATATTTTTCTAGCACAAACGATTTCTTGTAAGTGATTGACAAAATAAAAACATCGATAGTCCTGTCTATCGATAACTACCACTTCAACAACATACAGGTAATAGGGTTGAAAATATATTACAATAACAAACTATCTATTTATTTGTATTTTACATACTTCAAAAAACAATTTGGAGCTATTCATTGCAAATATAATAAAAGTAAATTAGATCAAAAGTGTACGAATTACGTTCAAGATACGCACGCGGCGTCTAAGTAGGTAGCCGATATAAGACTGTGTGTTTGTCTTGTCGTTGTAGTAGTATGTACTTATCGATAACAGGATTGTCGATATTTTTATTGTGGCAAGCACTAAGCAAATGTCGTTCCTGCTAGAAAAATATCTAGTTATAGTCATTAGACACTTTAACAACGAAACGAATCGACAATACAAAATATTCTCGACTTATAAGGAATCTTCTCTCTCAGGCAGCAGGTACAAGGATAAAGCAAGACAAGGTGATGATACTTACGAGAAAGTGTACTCATCCGGGTTGCGATTCATCGTCTGTCGGGAGTCCCCGCGAGCCGCTGCGATAATATAGGCCCACATAGCAGGGGCCTACGATCTTTGCACCACCCTGTATAACAAATTCAAGCACTTAAATGAGTACATTGTACCAGTTTATTAAAAAATATGCTTTCGGGAAGCTACGGCACGTATTTTCTTCCAATATTACGCAGTGTCTCAAGACGAAAGTCTTTGACCAGTGTGTGTTGCCAGTGATGCTGATCATACATGGCACTGAAACGAGGAGTGGTCGCTTACTACGGACCTCATAAGAATACTCAGAAGCACCGAAATGAAGAGGGCTGCTGGAAATATCTCTGCACAATCGCGTCAAAAATTATGTTATTCGCTGCAGAACCATGACAAGTGACATTATAGCTACTACGTATACCCATAATTATAGAATTTAAGATTTGAAACAATTATTATTACTTCACTATAATATAAGTCAATGTCTGATATAAAGAAATAAAACATGTTAATGTTTGAGTTTATGTATAAGAGAGAAAACCATAATTATTTAGTTTTCACCAAAAGGGCTTATATAAAACCTACTAAACTTATATCGAGTATTTCTGTGGGTAATTTAGTGAGAGAGAGACGTGTTTTTTGTGAGTTTGTTTTAAGCGGTGAAAGAGAGAAAGTGTATAAAAAGTAACAAGTATCCATAACACTTAATTGTGTTTATTAATCAGACTTCCATAATTTTTCTTAGCAAACGTCCAAAAACAACTACGAAGACCTTTGTAAGGACTATAAAAATAATATTTTTCACAGATCTCTTGTGTATAAAAATACATATAAACGAAAATATAAATACATATAAATACCGCATCGTTGGGCGCGGTACTAATCTTGGCATTGTGAAATATCGACTTTGACTTGTCTGCCATTAAGTAACCTCCATGGAAAGCGAATTTGTTTGTGCCATTAGTATTCTATATTCGTGTTCTGATAATAGGGGCCTTCCAGAGGCCGGGTATCGATTATGACGTAAAATACAGCTTTACTATGTCGTTGCATTTTACGGCTACGTTTAATTTGTAACTTAACACTTCTTGGAAAGTTATACCTAATTACTTGGCCGTTTCGACTTTCAGCTTCACCTAATTATACTTATCATATTATTATGTAAACGTTCAAATAATATTCACTTTGTTGACAAAATGAGTTAATGCGTTGTCTAATGGAATAAAATCGAAAAAGTAAATTAAGTTGCGTTGAGTTAAGGCTAAGAGCCCAACAACGAAAAAAGTTACCTGTCATGCCAGATTTAGAATAAGCATGTTGATGCTGTTTTATAAGTAAATATTGGCAGTATGCCTTGCATTTTATAAAGGGACTAGCTTTTGCAAGCGGTTTCTCTCGCATTAAGAAGTATTAAAGTAATTTTTAGGACACTATCGATCAAAACGTAATTTTGTATGCATGCATGCTTTTTGTTCGGAAAATGCCGGATTTTCCACAAATGCCTTCGTCATAGTAGCTTTATGCATGCAAAGTCTCAGCCCGATCGGTTTAAAATTGACAAAGTTTCATTCAAACTTTCATCCCCTATTTTAAACCCTTGAGGGTAGAGTTGATCAAAATCCTTTCTTAGCGGATGCCTACGTCATAACATCTACCCGCATGCCAAATTTCAGCCCGATCCGGGCTGTTCGTTGATAGATCACTATATCAGTCAGTCAGTCACCTTTGAGTTATATATATTTAGATATAGCTGTAACCGCCGGACTACCGGGTGATGATGACCAAATATAGCAGTGAACCGCGTTTTAAAATCAATTCTTCATTAGCTGCACAATTCTGCGTTAGATCAATGCATAACAAGCTATCAATATTACACACTAAACAAAAAACTAAAAACATATTCTCAAGACGACATCGCTATATTGATGTTTAACCGGAAAATTCTGGCTTCGAGTGTGTGTACTGGGTGCTATTTCTCATTTACTTTTAGATTGTTCATCTTATCTTGTATTTTATAAAGGGACTAGCTTTTGTCCGCGGCTGCACTGGCGTTAAGAAGTAATAAAGTTATTTTTAAGTACTTTTTAGGACACTATCGTTCAAAACGTAGTTTCGTATGCATGCATGCTTTTTGTTCGAAAACTGCCGTTTTATCCACAAATGCCTACGTCATAGTAGCTTTATGCATGTAAAGTCTCAGCCCAATCGGTTTAAAATTGACAAAGTTTCATTCAAACTTTCATCCCCTATTTTAAACCCTTGAGGGTAGAGTTGATCAAAATCCTTTCTTAGCGGATGCCTACGTCATAACATCTACCCGCATGCCAAATTTCAGCCCGATCCGGGCTGTTCGTTGATAGATCACTATATCAGTCAGTCAGTCACCTTTGAGTTATATATATTTAGATATAGCTGTAACCGCCGGACTACCGGGTGATGATGACCAAATATAGCAGTGAACCGCGTTTTAAAATCAATTCTTCATTAGCTGCACAATTCTGCGTTAGATCAATGCATAACAAGCTATCAATATTACACACTAAACAAAAAACTAAAAACATATTCTCAAGACGACATCGCTATATTGATGTTTAACCGGAAAATTCTGGCTTCGAGTGTGTGTACTGGGTGCTATTTCTCATTTACTTTTAGATTGTTCATCTTATCCCCACGATCATCTTGTCACCCGGTCTAGCATAGTGGGTAGTGACCCTGCCCATGAAGACAATGGTTCTGGGTTTAAATTCTAGTCAGGGCATTTATTTGTGTGATGAGACAAGATATTTGTTCCTGAGATATGGGTGTGTTCTATTTATTTAAGTATTTATATGTAGTCTATTATAATTATATCGTCGTCTAGTGCCTACAACAAAAACCTTTATGAGATGAGTTTACCGTAGGACTATGTTGATTTGTGTAAGAAATATTTATTTATTATTTATTTATCCCATCGCTTATTACTTTAATGAGACAAGAAGTACATGTAACAGTGAATATAACTTATCATTATTTTAATTTATTTTTTAATGTCAACACGTAAATACTAGGATTTAAACCACGTTTCCGTTTTAACTCGTACAAAGTTTAGCAGGCCAGAATAAATATTATGTTTATAAAAAAAAACTCACAAAACTGATAAGATAATATAAATTTTAAGGATGCGTCAAACATATAAACAAATCACATCACACAGAAATAATTTGTATAAACACAGTTGATTTTGAAACAAATTGGAAAGCACATTCGTACTGATAACGTCAAGCTCCATAGTGGATTCAGATAGCACGCCTGATAGATTGATCTATTTTAACAACCATATGACCTGATAACAGCTGGCCCGCTAACGATATCACAATAAAAAGACAATAAACAGTTCGGACACAGTTTACTTTTGTGTCCTTATGATTTTGCGTTAACTAAGCCTATATTCGCGATGACGTGACAGCATTATCAAACATACTGTCCAAATATAAGGACCTTAAGTCATTTGATTAAGATCTATATTGGCGTGTGCCTAATTTCTATTAACATGATGCCGTAATGAAAACCCACGGTAGCTTCTAATACAACGTATCGTTCATTCTTACTTGAACATCTACACTAACATATATTATAACATTCGTGTTTTCTACTTTTGCTTTATAATTCGATTCCTAATAAGTTTATGTAATAATACTTCTGTTTCATACAGATATTTGTTTCTTGTTTCTTTATATCTTGTTATGCCAAAGTATTTAACTAACTGTGTTTTAGAAGCAGAAGAAAAAGCTTTATTTAATTAGATAAGTACTCTTTTGTTAGCAGACAATACTAGCTAAAGAATAAGAATAAAATAGTACAGTATGATTCTTTCTGTTTTTGTCCTAAGTGAGAAACTCTCGGCCAAAATATAAGTGCTTGACGTGTTGCCAATATCAATCCATTTATTTATTCAGATTGTCGTATAGACTTTTATATATATTAGAAATATGTTGGCAGAATGTATTTTACTCTGATGCCCGAAATATACAGTCAGCAACACATGTTGCTAAGCTAAAAATGAGCTTAACACGACTTTATTGTTTAGAAAATAGGAGCGTGTTATGATCAATTTGAACATCTGGCCCGCTTAGCAACTTCTACTGCTGACTGTACATATAAACTGAGCATTAGGTAGGTAATTATTTTGTTAAATGCCAACATGGCCATTGTTTATCATCATACAATGTATCGTATTGGTGGGCGTCGCCACGTTTTACAGGTGGGTTGTCGACCACAGTAACTGTTGATTCGGTTTAGATGGAGGCTGCTGCCCACAACGAAAAAGCAATCAAAACCGAAATATTGTATGGAAATGATGACGTGAATTTTCGTTTGATCTTTCATTCCGAATACATTTCGGTATTTCTTATTGATAGCGTTTTTTATTAACGAATTGTAATCTTGACTATGGTCTCAGCTGTAAATATTTGTCTAATAGGGTCAAATAAAAAATGTTGTATAAAAATATCGAAAATTAATCATACAGAAAGAGTTAGTTGCGATTTCATGGTGATATCCGTACATATTACGATCGCTTCGTCTCATACAAACCAATTATGAAAATCCTTTAAAGGTTTAATTATTACAATGATTTCTTATATAAGGTGCTAACAAACTAGTCATAGATATTTCAAGAATTAAGCATTACATTAACACAATAATCTTTTAACTGTAATTAAGGAACCTTTGTATTGTGTATTTTTTTTGTCAATTACCGAACATAAAAGTAATAATTTTAAATATAATTATAATCACCTTTTATGTACCTGACAAGATATTTAACACTGTCATGTCACGTAAAAAGTTGTTTTTCTGCTATCATGTATTTGATTTATCAACTTCAAGTGTCCAATTGAATGATAGTTTAAAGAGGTTCTAGAATTTCTAAAGAAGACTCATTTAATTATCTTATTAACAGGTTGTTTTGACGTAGCAAAATTGTTTTGAAAAAAAAAAAACAATAAAATCAATGATGTTTCATATTTAAATGTGCTCAGAGAACCGAGTACTATCAACTGTAAAAATATCCATGACTAATTTGTTAGCACCTTATATAGTACAGTCAACAACACTCTTAGCTATACATTGGTAGACCTTATTACATAAGGCATAAATTCCACCGATGTACAGTTAAGAGTGTTGCTATGTGTACAAAGATTCTTTTAAATTATAAGTTATAAAGTTATAACTTTGTCAAGATTTTTCTATGGAAGCTTATATGCTAATACTTAAAAGTTCGTGATGTTTTCTGAACTCATTTGGTGTACTTACGTAATTATATCATAGAGCCTGACATTATGTTTATCAATAATATTCCAGTTTTTCTCCTTTGAATCTTAAAATTAACTAAATTAGCCATCCAAAATTATTCTTTTGTAATACTTAACTTACTGAAAAAAATGTTAACAACGAGCAGTGAAACTTATCGACATCAGATACACATTAGACCTCATTTATTCAAGAAAAGTCGCAAACTTTTCCTTTGGACTTTTTAAAGTTGTTTTTGGTTCTCCCGTCATAACAACCGTTAACATATCTTAGGTACATGATTATATAAAATGTATGTTTGTAATGTATCAATGTTTAAGTCCTATTACTTAGTTACAAACGGATAAACTCACGTGTAATTATATCGCACTAGGCGACATGTTTCGGGTAAGCTCTGGTACCCATCTTCAAGCCGAGTCAGGACACACCGATCGCGCTTATGTGTACTCTGACTCGGCTTGAAGATGTATACCAAAGCTTACCCGAAACATGTCCCCTAGTTCGATATGATTACACGTGAGTTTATCCGTTTGTAACTCAGTAGTAGTAACATGGCTCACAACAGTTTTAATTGTATTTTAAGTCCTATATTCTCTATGAATACGTAATACTTTTCACTTTATGTCACAATTTGTCGGTCTCTTTGACACCATCAATGTGCATCCTCTTCTTGAGTCGACCGGCATTGCCCAGGATGATGGCAAGAGGCCTCATGGGGTCTTTTTGGTCCCTAAAATTTTCGGATGGATGCTGGTGTGGGATGGTACCTGCGTAGACAAACTAACGCCATCCAAAAGCGAGTGCGGCGGCAAAAGCACCGATATTTTCTTTTATACAACGACGGTGGCAAACAAGCATACGACCCGTCTGATGGTAAGCAGTTACCGCCGCCTATGGACGCTTGCAACTCCAGAGGATTCACAAGCGCGTTGCCTACCATAAAAGTTGTGGAGCTCTGGGAGCCTTACTCACCATCAGGAACCACAACACTACATACTTTGTGGTTCCTGCAGTGCTATTATGGCAGTGGTCTTCTGTAAGGCGGAGGTACTTCCCAGTTGGACTTTTCCAGACTCAAGCGTGATGGTACTTCGCTGTGCCCTAACCCTCATTGTTGGACGTAGTTTAAGGACATACCCGGGGTCCGGGTCATTTTGAAAAGCAACAAATATAACAGTTTGGGCAGAGAATACTATTTTGTACCGTTGGACGTAGAAACGTTAAATCCATGGGATCCCAGCACCCACTAACTTTTTGCAGATATCGCGACGCGACTGTTTGTCAAAACCGAACTGCTGGCCGCTTCCTCGCACAACGCACTTGTATCGGCTTTGTAATACAACAAGGAAATGCCGCCTGCAACCTTGGTATAATGCCTCAAGGGCCTTTTTTAGATTTAATCTAGAGCACTTGAGTAGTTTTATTGTAATGCCTAGCTTATCTCTACTTTATTTGAAAGTAAAAATAGTTTAATATACGGTACGAGTATATAAACACGTACTAATACAGTGTGCACTGCCTTTGTTCCAAACGTTTGTGACTGTTTAATGCAAAACTTATTTTTATTAAAGCTGTCCCTAATCGACATTTTCAGAATATCAAAATATTTAAATATTTAGTCCAAAGAATGGAATATTGTGCATTGGGAGGGTCCAGAGCACGAGAGGGGAACACACTTTGCTACCGAGTTGAACACATAATTTTTCACCTCACTGCCGCAAGGAAAAAATTTACTCTAAGACTTTTAAAAACATTCAAAATTATTGCCATCAATCACTCATCATTCAATAAAATTAAATAAAAGAACATCCCACCAGATGATAACAAAAAAACACTCGATTAGTAATAAATTTTGCACTCTTGTGAATAAAATGCAACTTTGCTATCTGTGTTTAAAGAACAAAACAGTTCTTTCCGAGTTAGTGAGGTGAAAATACATTTATGTGCATAGCAACTGTTCAACTGTGAGGTCAGAATATAATGGCCAATCGAAAGATTTAAAATTATAGTTTTGGATTAAGTGCAGTAAGATAATTGTGTATTTAAATAGAATGTTATTGCTAAGCGTTGTTATTACGGAAGGAGTAGTGTCAGGTGGTTTTTAATGTTATGTACGGCCGTCTCCTGCGGTAATAGTTTCTGCAATACGGTTAATATTAAAAACAAAACATGTCTCAATACTGTGTGTAAGTCTAATACGGGTAAAGAATTAAACCAGACATAGGATTTACCAGTATTATCATTCATCAAAAGGTTATTCTTTAATTATACATATGTAATTATTTTTTGTAAAATTTCGGAGCAGTAATGTACTGCGAACATTACGCGATATGAACTTTTGAAACGAACTGTCAACGAATGTTTAACTCGAGTGTGTTGCATTACATTTCGAGCCGAATTATTTTATACGGATAAAATTTTAAATGTACTTCTAAGCAAAAGTTATCTATATATATTTCTTATGTCCTATGCTACCCCCCCGTTAAGAGATTCGCCCGTATAAGAATTACACACTGTATATATTAGATCACTGAAAACCCTCTTTTGTCAATACCTGTTGTTCACCGACGAACATCTGCCAGAGACTCGGATCTAGCTACAAAAATAATTGCGTTAACTAACTGGGAGGTTCCGTTGCTCTTAAATTCGTAAACCGTTTCTGAAGTAGCTCTAAAGATAGCTCTAAATTGCAAACTCATTCGCCATGTCAAGTGGGTATTAACCGCTTTTTAAGTTACGTTATAGAATAGCTATACAAGTATTCATATACCTCTTTTAAAGGGTGCAGAGTTATAATCGACCAGGGGCAGTCCTGTCGAATCCATTTAAACCACTTTTAGTATCGTTAAACAGTATTTGACAGGAATACTAAGTGCCTCTTAGACGGAGGAATCTTTTAATGCTTTTCGAATTATTGCCAGAAGTGTGCATGTTTTCTAAACACCACTCTATTTTTAGCACAAAGGACTTTAGTGGGAAGAGTGTCAGTTAAGCAGGTAGGTAAATGTTAATAGTTGGTGTCAAGTGTTGACTTAGGTGCAGCCAGAAAAGTCAGAAAACTGTTAGCTTAGCACGTCTACATACATTTTGATGTCAGCTAAGATTGGAATTTTAGATTAGCGCTATATTAATGAGAGGGTTCATTGGATTTTTAGTTTTGATGAGTCTACATGCTTATATAATGTTTGACGACAAGTCTGGCCCAGTGGGTAGTGAGGTGAATGAAGCCAATGTAGGTTCAAATCCCAGTAAAGGCATTTATTTGTGTAATGAGCACAGATATTTGTTCCTGAGTCATGACTCAGGAAATATGGCCATGTATTTAAGTATAAGTATTTGTATATTTTATATATCGTTGACTGAGTACCCACTACACAATCCTTCTTGAGCTTACCGTGAGTTCAGTCAATTTGTCTAAGAATGTCCTGTAATATATATATATTTATTTATTTATATGATATCTGTTAGCTAGGGACTTAAACTGTCAGCAGTGTACAAATACGTATATGTAGGCCTTCCCTATGAACTGCCACAGGGAGCTATCTCCGGCAAACTGCAGTCACCGACTAGAGTGACACATAAATACGAGGTAATCGGAAGTTCGACACTGCTCATTCTTATCCGTGGTCACCACTTCAGGATTTCCTACTCTTGTGTCTATATAATATCCATCAAGCCCGCAAATCACCTAAAATCCAAGGGGGAAAGCATTGGTCAACTATGGTCACCACACGCGTGCCTATTATACACCTATAATTTAGCTTACGTTTACTACCAGCATGTATGTAGCTTTTTTGTAAAATAAAATTATTATTCTGTATTCCCGGAAAAATATAATTTGTGTCTTTTCAAGGCAAGAGTGAAAAAAAGGCTGTCGTCCTGCACACCTGGTAGGAAGACTGAGATCAAACGCTGGTCAGTCGTGTAAAAATAAATAGTCTTGGAGATAAACCTGAGCTGCAATAGTATAACTGAATCTGCATGTGGGGTATTAAAACTGAAATCAAAAATTCGTTGCCTGCTTACTCTAGATAATAAAGTATGACCGGGACGCAATATGTTTACCTACTATAGGTACTACTATACTGTATTACAGGGGAATAGGTATTGTTTATATGTTAACACCGCCTAAGGCTGAAATTTACTTTTAAATGAGATTTATGCGGTAATTGTAGTGCTGGTGTGGTCTCTAATTGTTGATATATTGAGGGTTGTCAAGTATTCGAAACATCGGAATGTTCCTAATTTAATTTAAAAGTTACGGTCAAATTTATGTTTTATTCTACCAAGTATAAATTGCAATAAGACAGAAAGGGACGTAACGCCACAAGACTGTTAGGCTTAATAAATACACGTTATGTTGTCTGTGCCTTAACAATACAGTTAATGTCAGTACATTTTACGAACGTTTCCAATATCAAATGTGAACAAAAAATAAATCCTTGCTCTTAGCAGCGAATATGCGTCACTCATCCAGCAAAGAATGCCTGTCTGTTCATTTTAGCGCCCACACGTGTACACCGATATTTATTTTCTTCATTAAACACGACGTAGATACCTACTATTAATGTCACCTTTGTTGAGTGCAGGCGCCCTTAGGATTATAATTTACATGCGCGCTATATATTGCAAATATACGGTCCACAACCAAAAGAGTTTCTATTAAATTTCTATGCACAGCGATCTGTTATCACTTATTTTGCGTAGCGCTCGTTGGAAACTACTAAATAATACGCAAATTGTTAAATTAGAGTTTATAAAGTTTTGTTTTCATATAATTTTAAGGTTGGATAATGAAGTTTATTAATTGGAATGGATACTTAATTTCTGAGGCGTGTTCTTGTCACATCACAGATTATTCAATGCTTTGTGTAAAATTTTTGAATCTGTCTAATCCCCAGGGTTGCAGATTCGTCTGCAACTCTGGGGATTAGCCAGATTCCAATCGATATCGAAACTATAAAATCGACAAGTCCCGTGAACTTTTCTAACCATTATTTTTCATTTCGATTGCCTTTCTACAATCGATTGGCATCTTGGCTAGGCCTCAGGTCAGGACGCAAAAGACAAAGAACAAAACGACTGCGATTAGTACAAATAAATACTTTACAGTATAATCAATTTATACAAAAATGAAAATCGGGAACAAAGTGAAACGTATCTATGTACAGAAGCTTTATGCTTATTCCCCGGAGGCTGGACAATTACTTATTCGATGGCCAGGAATTTGGTAGGTTAGTAATGTAAATAAAAAAATAATAAGTAAATCAGTATGTCAGCAAACATACTGGTACCTGATGTTGCGAACCACTTCGTTCATTTGTCTATTCGTTCTGGCATACTCGACTTACAGAGACGCGAATTGATCCCTGTCCCTAATTTCGACAAAATAAATGAATGTGTGAAATAAATACTAAAATAGAATCTTGAACAAAACATTCACTGACTCCGAAGTACCTACGACTTCGACTATTACGATTTGTACTTCCGTCTTTGTTTAGAAAATCAAAAACATTATGTTTTCTAGCAGAATACGTTTTTACAGCAGAGATATAGCCTCAGTTAAATATATACTGGCATCAAGATACTAGTGGCCGAACCAATTTGCTTAATATAAGTAATAATGTTCAATATTCTTGCAGGTAGGTATCGTTGCTGAATTGCAGATACAAGTCAGTAATTTCCGAATGGCCACCTGGCCTCCTTTTAAGGGTTCCGTAGTCAACTAGGAACCCTTAAAGTTTCGCCATGATCGTTTGTCTGTCTATCTGTCCGTCCGTAGCCTAGCTCAGTGATCCGTAGTTCTAGAAAACTTAAATATGATAAGAGTATGTGTATTTATCAAGTCAATAAAATGGTAAAATGAAAAACTAAAAAAAAAATTGTTTGAGGTAAGTGCCATAGACATGGAATTTGGGGATATTTTTTTTTCACCTCAACCTTATTGTGTATCGTTACATAGGTCTCTTGAAAAGAATAAGAGTCTTTTTAAATCAGTTATGGATAAACGAATAGTTTTGTAAATATTTTTCCGAAGTCCAACTCTTGAACCGTAGGTATGAGGCTTAATTAGCAATTTAAATGAAAACTTATCCAGTGAAATCGGTACAATCATTTTGGAGTTATCATATAATATAATGTTGTAATCAGAAAATGGCGTATGCGACATCGAAATAAACACGTAAGTGGCATTTAATATGTAGAATATAACCTTTTGAGTGAATGTACTGTGATGGACCGGTAACTACTGTAGGTATTACGTTAACTAACTTAACGTTCAGCTGTTTTTGAGTTACGGGTCGAAAACTACAGAACCCTACACTGAGCACGGCCTGACCTGCTTGGCCGGTTTTCTTTAATTGGTCCAATCTGCCAAGCGTGAATGAAGCTTTTTTTATAATTCTCTTTGCATAAAACATCTGTAAAATAAATTCCAATCGCATTGGTTTAAAATAGTACATTACTGCAGCCGCCGGGAAAAAGGGGGTTGAAGGCTGAGTTGTATATACGGCCGACTGTAAGGAGGCCGGATAGTATACGAAGCCTTCAAGACCCTTTCACGGCTAGGCATGTATAGTGCTTTTCTCAAACTAATGCAATGAAATAAATAAAAAAATACCACTGAACAAAACAGCTTCACGACATAAGTTTTTTAATTTTCCCTCCAATCCCGCTTTGTAGTATTTTTGCCTTCGATGTAATAATTAATGACTATCATAAATAGTCTGGCTATAATTACTATATACAACCTTTAGAAAAACCACCAAAAAAGAATGCACTTACCTTTTAAATGATGGCGCTACGGCATCTGCCTTTGGCGGTACACAATAACAAAATATAGATAAATAAAACCGGGCCCGGTTAGATTATTCAATTTTTATACACCCGTAACACTATATCTAAGTCACAAAAGCATTGAATCACACCATTTACCACTATTTAGTCTTAATAAACAGAGTTTTACACGCCGAGAAACTTTTCCATTCCGCCATTATTAAAACAAGTAAAAGTGTCCTGTGATTGGTTGAGTCAAAAATGCGTTCAAAAACGCGCATGCGTGGAGTAGTGTTTGGTGTTGCCAATACAATTTGAAAATTGAGAGCATGAATAATAAATATAATAATGTAATAACCTGATGATATGAATATTCAATTACACGATAAATAAAATAAATCTCTTCATACCATTTCGTCTGAAATAAGCGAGATTATTTTTTAGCCCGCTAATCATTTAGTCACTAAAAATGATAAAAAAATATAACTCAGCTGTTTGAACAGGCTTCATGAACACAGACGCCAGGTATACATAAAAATTAAAAAAAAATTACTTCCCGGCCTAGGCCTTCAATTTTATATGAAATTCGTTACCTGTCCTCTGGAGTCGATCCGCCCTAAACGTGATACTTCGAAGCCTATTATGACGCACGTAACGAAGACATTTCATTGCATGTTTGAGAAAATGATGTTTCACGTTATCTCTTGTTTTTATCGTACACATATTTGGTCGTCGGGGGATCGGCGTCAATCTTCGAATCAAAGGTGTCGGCCATAAATACGCAAGCACGTAACAGAAATCAATCAGGACCAGCTCTGGGGTATATGTGCTAGTAGCTAGTGTGACACCCTCAGTGCGGCTCGTCCGTGTACATATGGCGTCGACGTCAATAATATTAAAATTACACTTTTGCACATTAAGCTATGGTGGTTAAGCTAAACGTCGTCGGCCGCTTTCAGCTTCTGTGTCACAATGCTGCCTATATATATGTAATGTTGTGGTTTTGGCGTCTTTTTTTGTTTAGGAACGTTGACGCTGACGTCAGACGTCTTTTGTTTTGTCCTCTTACTCTTTTGTTACGTTGATATATTTGACGCCGAGCCGTGTTGTTTTGGTGTGATGCTGTTCCGACGCAGATATGTGTACAATACAGTACTTACAAAGAACAATGAAAGGGTTGAATTGAAACGGGGCAGATCAAGTTCCGTGTGGTTACGTATGTGAACATCTTAATGGGGTGTTAAAATAGCATCTCTTACCGGTATTACTATGAAACGAAACATCCTTTACTTGGCGGGCCTTTATGGGAATAGTTTATCTATGCTTTTCATTACAAATGTAAACCAGATCTGTTTCGGATTATAAAATAGTACATTTCGATACTAGTGAAAAAAAAATATTTTTCGACGAGTGTGAAAGTTGGAGACCGAGTGAAACGAGGGTGACAATCACCCGAGTCTTAAAGAAGTTTTTACACGTGTATCGAACACTATTTTTCATAACAAGCGCCTTAAAAAGTGAAATTCATGCACGCGAAGCGTGCGCAAAGTGCACTTTTACGCACTAGTTAGGAAAAAAATGATTAAGGCTATTCGTGTATATCAACAAAATAAATTAATCTTACTTACTCCAATAACACCCTTCATTAGTCAACCTTTGATTAAAAAATAAAAACAAGAGAGAAATCGTATTTCTAAAGATAAACACGCTAATTGGCAATGCTGATTACACTGGCACAGCAAATAATTCTCTTATTTCCATAAATAAAACTTTTTACTTTCCCCTCTTGGGTTTGCGTTAGTTTTGCGTCAATCGACTAAGAGCGCCAGGGTCGTTCGAACAGCTGAGACGTCGTTGCCGGGCCGCCAAGGGCCGCGTTCAACCGGCTTGTTTCCATAAGAGTTCTGATACGACATAAGACCTTTCTCACTACTATGGCGGTTAAGTGCTCCGTGCAACAATCTCCATTCGTTCCACCTTTACCTTTTTGTCTTATCGTAATCCACTTACTGACAACTTACGTATTCGTACGAGCATGTTTTGGACTGATTGATTTGCTTTGATTGGTTTACACAGAATCCATTGCGCTCTCATAAATATTAATACATAATGTACATAAACATTGAACTCTGGTATGATCAGAAGAGCAATTAGTTTATACAACTGATACATGTATGAAATTGGATTTTCACATTACTTATATTATAGGTAAATCCACGTAAAAATTAAAGCGATCATTAAATTGACTTTTATTTATTTTGACGTATTAAAACGAAAATGCTATTGTCAAGTATAATATTTCTTTTCTTATAAACACCAGTTTATCATTTAACTTTGCTTATATTTTTATAATTAAAATGTAGTATAACAACTTGCAACTAGTAATATTAGACGAAGTCCCTTTCCAATTCCTTTTATTAGAATTAGTTCGGCTCAATTGTAATGCCACAGGTCATTGGTCGTGTAATTAAGTTTTTCATCTCTTCTACATAATTATCTAATAATCTACCAAGGTTGTTATTAGCACAGTCTATTCGACTTTTTTAAGTTTGTATTTAGTTAAGTTCTACTCAGATTCACATCCTGATAGGAGAAATAAAGTGTGTCAAGTTTTTTCTTCCACCCCGTTACCATGCATTTCATATATTTCTTATGGCGGTACCTGTAGGGCAGGAAATAATAAAAAAATTATAAAAATATTGGGAATTTTTTTTACTATCGGTGTCGAAAGCTCATGATTCTGAGAAGGTCTATTAATACACCAAATAGTTTGCATTAAAAGCTGTGTAATCTACGTCAATCAAGTTTTTTTTACCTGTCAACATTTTAGCTTGTAACTGGTAACTGAAAGATGATACAATTGGTTAATTTTTTTAATAATGTAAACTCTTAAATAGCCATGAAAGAATGGTCGGTTTCACTGACGCATGCTACGAAAAATAACGAACCTTTAAAAATGACGTAATACCAAAGAGAAATAAATTAATCTAGACTGTAGTACTGTAGGTGCGTATAAAATATATATTTCTTACTGATTATATTTTTTTTTTCTTTAACTACGTTTAAATACTTGGAAATATTAAATCAGTCTTAAGGTAACCAAAGAGTACAAGTATGTAGGTACATCTCGTATGTGCAGAAACTAAAATAAAACATACTTTATTGTCACATACTTCTATTATTTCTCCGATAAATAAATAAATGTCGCTAATTGTCGCCGATTGCACAGCTGCCTGAAATAGCGAGCAATAAAAAGTTTTATTTTCGGTAAAACTTTGTAAACTGAACCACGAAGTCGGGATATTTCCTACCCTGCTCCCTCAGATTAATGGATAGGACCTTTTTCTTATTTTCGTATTTTTTGCCGACCATCAATTACATTTTGTTTGATGGCAAGTTTGTCATCGGCTTCTACGGATTATCGGTTTAGGCACTTAAGATATGTATACTTACTTGTCTACATTAGCCAAAATTTGATCGTTTGCGTACCGAGTAACCACAAATCACACTACTTAAGTACTTATGTATACAGGATGTTACTTTTTACATGATACAAAATATATTTTTCGAATTACATAACCAGTGAAAGCTGTAACCCTGATTAAGATAACACATTTTTTTATACATTTTATTTTTGTATTTTGTTAATATTTATTTTATACTTGTAAAGGATATTATGATATTAAAATAGTTATAAGATATTTAAAATGTTAAGTTAACCAAATTACTTTTCAAACTAGCATAAATCACAAAAAATGTTATTGACAGTTATGATTCAAGCAGTCCATTCAAATTACTAATTTAAATAGCCTAATAAACGGTTATTATATCCAGAAATTGTTGTTAAAAGTAAAAGAAATTACAAGAACTAAAATAAAAGATTTAACATATTTTGTCTACTACGATTTCAGCGAGAGTAGCATGCTGCCAGCATTCAATTGCAAGTGATTGCTGGCAGTGATTTAATAGAAATAACAAATAATGTATGAAATCACACATTTTTCCTCTTATAAGGTTTGAAAGGAATAGTGAATCTGAGTATTAAAAAAATTATATATATTAATTATAATTATAAATATTCCGGGACAACCTTACACAAATCGACCTATTCCTACAATAATATACTAAATATAACTGGCCACATAATGATCTTTAGCACTTAAAAAAAAAAAAAATTACACGCCATGGATCCTAACCAAACGTACCAAACTAACGTTATTCAATTACCGATCGCATCGATTGGCAAACCACGCCAACGGGATCGTGTCATTGCGAAACCTTTTCAAGCGATACCTAAATTATTTTCGACACAATCATTTAGTCTAGACATGCTTACCGCAATAACTGGCGTCATAGCAACTACAGTTGACACATATTTAGAGTATCACATGTACCCTTACCATGAGTTGTGACATTGACGTTTTCGATAACGTGTATCGAGTTTACTATCTGTGCATCTCGTTCGCATTAAAATAGTACAAGCGAGTTGCACAGATAGTAAATGTGATAATCGTTGTCGAAAACGTCAATGTCACAACTCATGGTATTGTTGATTTAATCCTTCATGATTTAATTCAATTGTTCATTTTATTAGGATAATATTAGCATTCATGGCCAGTTCATGAAAACCACCTGAACCTAACCTAAATTTTAGTTTAACATGAACTATTAAAAAGTACGACAGTCCAATTTTTTTTCTTACTGCATTTACAAATCTGTTGAATGACATATACAGTCAGCAGCAGAAGTGGCTAAGCGGTTGAGGTGTTCAAAATGAGGTCAACACATCTCTATTGTCAAGAAAATAAGAGTACTCAGCCACTTTTGCTGCTGAAAGTACTTTTGCTATTGCATTTTTTTTAAAGAGACCATTGTATAATAGGCATACATGCGGTGAAAAGTAATTTGTTTCTTCTACAGATTCGTGCACATTCATAGTGCACTGAATAGTCATTGCTTATACGGTCAGTGTCATATAGTTGGTAGCATCCAAAGTACTCATAAAATTAGGTACACCATACTCTTTATGGTGTACTGAACTATTTGACTACTTTGAACCTGCCAACTATATGACGCTGACTGTACTTATGGTATTAATGTATATTATACATATGATACTTAAGTCCGTAACTATATATGTATTTATTCTTCCCTGTGCAGTGTAAGCTATGAAAATTAATATGAGGTAGCTCACATGTTCCGTTTATTTGGCATAATTTATTTTGTTCAAATTTATATGCATGCCAAGTTTCGTATATTTTATATACGCTGAATGTTAATATTTATTGCGCAATTTCGATTTAGCATAATTCTTTATTAGTCGAATATCCTTTGTCCAAAAATATACTGGCATACTATGATTGGGGCCGAATGTTCAAAAGAGGATTAAGTTAGGTTAGAATCACAACAGAATCGCACTCCTGGGAAAAAATATCGTAATAACCGTTCGGTCTTTCCAAATTATTCGTACCAACCCGGCTTACTTTAGTTCTGCGTAATACTGTTCGGCGAAAAACGAGATACATTTTTGCTTATATACAATTATGTCAATACTGGGTATGCGATTTAAAATTATTACAAAACAAAATTTGCGTAAACAAGGGCATCCCGAGCTCACTTATGCAAAATAACATCCACCGTGATTTCGCGTCTTTGAAGTCGACGTGTGCAGTATAAAAGATATTGACATAACACTTGCTCATGGATCGTCCTATTTCACACGATGCGTAATGAGACATAAATCCGATTGTACTCCCACGGGAGTCATAGCTTTTATAAATATTGAATCGCTAAATAAACTGCCAAGGTTAAAAGTGAAACATTTGTCTGAGTATTTATTATTTTGTTTATAATTTAAAAAGTTTAATTTTACCAATTTAACAGTAGTTCCTTTAAATTAAACATTAACACGGCTCTACTCACGTTTATTTAGTCACTCGCGCGACATGTTTCGGAGAACATAGGCCTCCATTATCAAGCACTAAGAGTGCTGAGTGTCCGTTCGATTCGGCGATCGCGTCGCCGGCCCGTCGCGCACTAACGCGCGCCGCGCTGCTCGCGCCGCTCTTGATGTCAAAACCGGTTGAGGGCGGTCCGACACCGGAGCCGCTGTAATGGTAGACCGCGGGTTCGATTCGTCCACCAACAATGACTCTAAACACACCGAACTCACTGTGTCCACTAAACTGTTACAACACTCCCTAAGGTTTTGATGTTTGCCATAGATGGCAGGCTTCCATGCTGGCGGTACAGCCCAACCACCATCACGATTAAAATTTGGACGACGCCCGATCTCAATCGCTTCGCGTATTTTGCGTGGTACGAAACATTTTTCACGCACCAGCAATCGCGCCTTATCAAAGCGAAGGAAATGGGACGGGCCCGCCTCATGAGCGTGCTCTGCCACCGCGGAGTTACTGCAGTCCATCTTCTTCACACTCCGTATATGCTCCAACAGTCTCGTGGACACGTTTCGTCCGGTTTCGCCTATGTATGACTTACCGCAACTACACGGTATCTCGTACACGCCTGGGTTGCCCAGCGGATCCTTATCTTGATAATGGAGGCCTATGTTCTCCGAAACATGTCGCGCGAGTGACTAAATAAACGTGAGTAGAGCCGTGTTAATGTTTAATTTATCAGACATGTCTCACGTAAGTTTAAATACAAGTAGTTCCTTTTTTTTAATTGTAGCTGAATTACTAATGGGTGTGAACCTTCCATTCTAAACGCGTCAAAGAACTGTGAAAAAGCAGACGTAAATTTTGCTTAATTTGGAATCAAAAACATAGGAAGTATGAAAATTTTAAAATCGAGTAATATAAATACACTGCTTCGGTCTGTCTAAAGACTATAATTGACAACCTTGGCCATAATTACCTAGTATTATTGTACTAGCTGCAAAAGATGCGTTTGACTGTTAAAGTTTAATCCACATTTCATTTGACTTCAGATCGCTAGCTACTTATGTTAACTCCTGTCCTTTCCTTGGCATTGGAATCAAAATTGTGTCTATAGAACGCTTGAGAATATCAATATTTCACATTCACAATTCTAAAAATATAAAGTGTTCATTCAGAGGCTCTAGTGTAAGTTTCTTTTGACGTAAAAAAAACGTCCCGAACGCGTAAGTGATAATGTTATTTTCCTAACTAGTGCGTAAAAAGTGCACTTTTCGCGTGCGTAAATTTCACTTTTTAAGGCACTTGCAATGAAATATTTGGTTCGATACTCGTGTAAAAACTTCTTTAAGACTCGGGTGATTGTCACCCTCGTTTCATTCGGGCTCCAACTTTCACCCTCGTCGAAAAAAAATTTTTTTTCACTAGTATCGAAATGTATTATTATTACATGGGTAACTCTAACGCAATGGTGAATTTCGTTACGTTAAAAATGACACTCAGGGTTCTAATAGTGGAAAATAAATTTAAAAAATAAATTAAAAAATGAGTAAAAATCACAATAGGTACATCTTTACACAAATTGACTGACCCCGCGGTAAGTTTAGGAAGGCTAGTCTTGTGCTTTGTCAAAATGATATATAAATACAAATACTTAAGTGCTATATATAAAAACACCCATGACTGAGGAACGAATTTGAAACCAGGACCATCGGGTTCATAGGTATGGTCACCCACTAGACTAGACTTGTAGTCAAGTTTTGTTGATTTGTAAAAAGCTTATAGCCAGGTATAAGCTGCATCAGTTTACCGCATCTATTTGATCTGATTCAAATCTAATTAACATGCAAACTTGTCCACACGTAAATTCGACAGCGGTCGTTGACAATATTACTGTGCCCTGGGGAATTAAGAAATTAAAACTAGAAGAGTATACACTAAGCTGCATTTAAATTAAAAATATAAACACGCATGAAACATCATTAATTGAGAAAGTTCCAACGTAAACAAATATAATGCTAGGTATTTGGAATCCCGAAAACAAGTTCAATGTTGAGCCCGGTGTAGCGTGAAGGATTGGCAGATTTAATTATTGGAACAGAATGTTTGAATACTAGTTTGATAATTCTGTTATCTTGGGTCAAACTACCAAAGTACTCTTTGATGTAACGATATCACTCGTTTAGGGTACGATGCTTGACCAAAAATAGGGAGGCTATGTACGGAGGGTATTTTAATCGGGCCTTGTTACTTAAAACTATTGAAATAGGGTTTAGAAGTATTGGAGTTATACATTTCGTGCAAAAATCATAGTGTCAATGAAATCTTTGTTAACGGTTATTTATTTTCTCTTTTCTATGAGATCGATCGAAAATCGGCCCACTTGGGATGGGATTCAAATGTTACTTTTTTGATATTACCTATTCTCTTTTTGTGATATCATGCCATTTTTAGATTTGCGAGTCTCCATAAGTGAGCAAAACCATGAAAATATTAAATATTTTTTATCACCATACAAAAATGAAACATCCTGTGTATTGAACAAGTAAAAGTATTCAACAGAAACTAGTTGTGAACGGAAACTCGACGCAACGCTACACATGTAAGTCATAAGTAATCTAAGGAAAATTAGCTGAAGACGAATAAGTGTAAATTGTGAGTGACTGACCACTACATGATCCGAGCGTGCGGGAAGATGATATGCACGGCGGGATGTCTGAAGGCATTAACAGTGGCATTTCGATTTTACAAGCTTTTATATAACTTGAACTGTAAGTATGTAAAATATAAAATATCATGTATATGTGGGTGAAATCTTGCAACACAATTTTGAAGCAGAGAGGAGGAGATGATGTCATATAACCGATTCAGCTGAAAAGGGCACTTATGTAAATTCGATTATAATCCAATATTATTACTACCTGATGCTGGAGCCTAAAGGTAGGTAGCCAAGACAATTCCAAAAATAGGTATAAAAGTTAAACCTAACGAGCCATACAATCCCCTCGAGGAGTACTTGCTTGCTTACATCATTGTGAAAAAAGGTACAGTCGGCAACCTAGTACCTACCTACCTACCTAGTACTTTAAAAAAATATGTCAATTTGAAATTTCGCAAGTTTTTTTAAAATTAACGATAACATTTTAAAATGGTTGCTACGACATTAAGATGCCGCTTAAGTTTTGTAAAATGAGTTCCGGTAGATATATCTCAGCGGTATTGTGACTGCATAGAGGCTGCGATCCTACCGTAGTCTAAGAAATAAATTTATTCCTTTAAACTATCCCGATAAATTAATTTTTCGTACAACTATATATTCCAATGTTACGACATACGTATGTCCCTACACTCAGTGGAGTTGCCTACATTCTGTAAGCGTCACCGTCGACCGGAAAATGCTATCACACTTTTACTTTAGGCCAACTAAACAAACAACACGTATACAAACAGCGAGCTTAATCTAAACGCTTCCTTATTGAAATATCGTCTAAAGTAGGTGCTGGTATCTTCATGTATTTGTACGAAAAAATTGCTAACAGGCACAATGTCTCTGGATCATAGTTTTATTTATGTGCAAATTGCAAATGTGTGTCTTTTTTGTTAGGGTTCCGTAGTCAACTAGGAAACATTATAGTTTCGCCATGTGTCTGTACATCCCTGGCTATGCTCAGTGAGTTAGTCCGCTGTAATTTCATATGAATATGTAAATTAATCATACAGACGAAATGGTAACATAAAAAATATTTTTTACCTTAAGGTGACGGCACCAGTAATGGACAAGGGACCAATCATGAACATTAGTGCTTATTTCAAAGGAGTTAAGTGTTGTGCATTTGTTGAGACATATTCAATTTATAACTTTATGATTTTTGAAATAAGAACAAAGTGTATATCATTGGTGCCTGTCAGCTTAAAGTGACCGACATTAGTGCCATTACCTTACCTCCACATGTGAAGTGGGACACATTTTTTTTCTGTTCAAGTCGGATTTTTTTTTCAAACGGCCCCACACGTGGTGCCGCTAGATAGGTATTTTTAAAAGAGAACTATTTAAACTTAAACATTTTGTAGAAGGCCCCCCCCCCCCCACTCTAACTTTTGAACCATTTTTTTTTTAACCATTATCAGGTATTTGTAAATCCTGTGAGGTGTCTTTAATAAATAACAAATACTTAAAGAGAAAGCTGTTTGTTACCTAGTACACGTTTTACCTATTTCAGGGAATTTGTTATGTCAAAGGTAGTAACGGGTGCAAAAAAAACAAATCACAAGGCCTTTTTGCTTTGATCTCTCGTGATGTGAAAAGCGTTAGTCATCAAAAACCTCATGTTTTAGCTTCGAATATTGTGCCTGCCATATTGCGGGTGTTATGTGGTTTATACACAGTCAAGGTTATGCACGTTTGTATATAAGTAGTGTTTTTTTTCATTATATTTGAAGTATAAATTAAATAAATAAAGATATATTTGGGGACCATGTTACACAAATGGACCTAGTCCTACGGTAAGCTCAGTTACACATATAAATACTGAAATACATAGAAAACACCCATGACTCAGGAACAAATATCTGTGCTCATCACACGAATAATGGCCCTTACTTGGATTCGAACCCAAAACCCTCGGCTTCATTGGTCACTACCCACTCCGGGGAGAGTCACTGTCGAGTGTGATCCAGTGGTACTCCCCCTAACGGCAATGCGGACGTCACCGCTGGGTTTTTAGTGGGTATTCTCCTCCCCTCCTCTTTGCTAGCAAGAGGAGCAGCATGAAGAGAGTTCCACATTACCCCTCACTACCATCATGGTCATACCCCAAGCCCGGGTGGATGAGTAAACGAATTTTCCCAGCGACAAAAATAAAAGGATCACTACCCACTAGGCCAAACCGGTCGGTAATTTATGTTGTATTTAAGTATTTATGTATTATGTGACGACATGCTTGTAGACGCCTCTACGGAACAGTTTAGCTACGTATCTGGAAGATATATTGATTCTTGCTCACACTCTCGCCTCCACCGATGAAACATCAAAAATAGTATGTATTGACCGGTAAAAAAATCAAGGTATATACACTTTAGTAGTACAATGGCCATCAAATATATCGAAGATGTGGAGGTGGTCACTAATATCGGAACATGCACTTTATCGCCTTGACAATAATGGCGCTGTTCAGATATTTGTGACCACCTCCACATCTCCGATATATCTGATGGCGACTGTAACACATATTTGAATTCGATTAATTTATAAATACCTATAAAATGATTCGAAGGTCGTTGGCCAATGGAAAATGAAACTTAAAAGCACTATGAAGGTTTCAGGTTTATTGTTCCTCTTACACACAATCCAGAATTTAATTATTTAATTAATATTTATTATGAGCGGACAACACTGAGCAAAAGAGTACGACAGGCTGAGCAAAGACAAAGAAACAGATCAATGGCGTTTTCATAAACGCTTCTCAAATCCAACAGGTAGTTGATAAACGTGTCACTTTTCGTCTTTTGAAAATTTCCATCTGATAGAAAAAGACAACATTTAAGCGGTTAAGACTCAAAAAAAGACTTGTAACACGCATACCACACATAAAAGTAACATGCACAGTGTGCATTGCACACGATTCTATAATGGATGTCGTTATATAACAGTTCAACAATTACTTTAGTAAAAATGGGCTAATGTCTGGATATCTCTTTCAGAAAAAACAACTCTAATGCTAGACACTTTATAATTATCTTTCATAAGAATTACGATTTCTTTCAATGTCATGTCAGTCATTCAATAATTTAATTTTAAATGTCGAACAGCAGAACAAAATTATTCATATTATGCAATCTCATTAATTTTGACAGAATATATTAAATTAACAACCCTTAAAACAGGCCAGTATTTATTAGACTATGCGTCATAGAGCACCCCTTTACTTATACAATGTGTGTGCAAAAGACGTCACAAATTAACGACATGCCCCCCACCCCCCCTCTTTCTTCAAAAATAACCTCGTAGCTATTTTTAAATTTTAATGTCAGTTTTTATATTCATAAGTCTAGAAGCTGTTTCTGTTGGTGACTCGTGTATAATTTACTTATACACGTTTCGTTAGATATAATTTGTTACCGATGATGTTGTTCTGTTTTATCAAGATGTAATGCGAAACTTGACACAACTATGCCATCATGTCTCGACGTTAGGAAATTTAAGAAAATGATCTCATTTCGTCGCCCGCCGCAAAAACGAAAGGTATAAAAAAAATACCGGGACATATTTTTTTATACCTTAGTAGACTGAGAAGACACCTTACGTTTTTAAAGAAACATTATAAATAAATAAAAGTGAAGGAGGAACTGCCTTAAAAACCTAAGTCAGGTAGCACCTAGATACAGTTATTAGTTATAAAGTTACTAACTTATTTATTATTTCAGTCATCATACGAAAATTTTCTCATGGCGTATGATCATTTGTGATTCATATGGTATCAGTCCCAGCATAAAACTGTGCTTAAATAAAAAATTAAATCGTCTCTGTTTCGTAATCGGAGTTAAGAATTGCAGTAGTAAATACTTTTATATCTTATGCATCACCTTTAACTACGTAGAAATATGCAAAAAGTAATATGTATCGATTCTTAACTAGGTAACATTTGCCATCTTCGAATGGATTTTATCAATCTAGTTTCTGAAGTAGACTATAAAGACATCGTGTTATCAATAACCGGCGAAAGCGAATTTATATCGTTTGATCTCATGCAGCACTTATTAGATTGGCGTAAGTACACAATATTTGCTCTTCAAAGAATTTCCGTTGGATACCGGGACATGCGTTTTTGGTTGAGATGCATTGCTGCTATTTCTTGTATATTAGCAGTGACTGTGATTTAGAATTGCACTAGTACAGCAATGGATAATCGAACTATGTGAAAAAATATTAATTAATATCGATCGAACTCAATTCACACTATCGGACACGATTCATCGTTAGACCCAAAATTAATTTATCTTATTAACTGATAAAATTGTTTCCAGTATTATAACTAATAAGTTGTGATAAGCCCTGACAGGCTGAATTGGAAATCCATTTGGTTCAATTAGATTGCCGGCTGAGGCCCGCAATTTACATCCATTGACAGCTCAATTCTTTTCGAGGGGACGGAAGATCTATTAAGTAATTAACTCAACACACTGAAACGTTTGTAAGTTTTAGTGGGAGTAAGACAAACATGGTATTTTAAGTTCAGCGGTCAATTTTTGACCTATGCCACTTGACAATTTCTGTTCTCATGGTTCTAACAAGAATTTATTGAATCCAACCCAATGGAGATTGGAGGTAGTAAAAGTACCTACATAGAAAATTGTAGCAATATTACAACATTATTACAAATAAAAATAATGAAGTCCCGTCTTCACTTTAAAAATTACCTTTGACGTTAGGAGAACGACATTATTTATTTGCAATTGTAACACTTAACGTGTGTGAAATTATGTGTGAAAAGCGTGAAAGCTTAAATTAGTAATATATTACAATACTAATAGTATAACTAACTATAACTAATAGTATAATAATCGTCCTTAAAGTATGGTTGCGGGATAAAAATCATCCTAAGTATGTCCTTTCTCGTAGCTCAAACTCTGTCCATAATAAATTTCATTCCAATTAGTTCGGCAGTTTAAGCGTGAAGAGGTAACACAGACCGAGAGAGTTGCTTTTGCATTTATAATATTATTAGTATGGATTTTCAGCGTTGCGTACGAGAGCTGTCAAAAACAAAGGCTATTATGGCTACTTCAAAATAATTTAATTCGAGTTAAGCTACATGATTACATGCCAAAACCATTCAACCTTGTGGAAAACATGAAAATATTAAACGTATTTGCATACTATCCATCCAGAAAAGTAATATTTAGCCTTCAATAGGTAGGACCAGAGTGACACTTATTTGCTCTAGGACTGCTACCTAAGTATCGGGTGCCTAGAATTATCCAGAATCAAGTCGATAGTTGCTAAGGCTACAAATGGAGAGATACACCTACAGACGGTCGGAAGGGTCTTATTTAGTTGACAACGAGACCCAATACGGAAAAAAAGGTATTTCTATTTTTTGTTATTTAGACTTCTGTGAATAGATAATTAAAAGCTTTTACATCTTTTCATCCTACATTCTTTTTCGCGAAGCCATCTACAGTATTTGAGTATAATTAAATAATTTGTTGTATTGATTTATGCCAGAAGCTTTTTCTATAAATACGGAACGACATTGATTATTCCTGTATGTTTCTTAGTCATTGATATACAGAGTGAACCTAATCGTTACGCGTAGAGAGGCGATTATTCCAAAAATTTAACTGATATCAGATAAATTTAAACTATTCTCGAAAGCAGGTTATCGATGAATAAAAACACTCTTTGTTAACCATGCCGTAAATGTTAAGTTTGATGGCCCATACTTTAGTACGATGTGCGTTTGTGTGCGACGTGTTTCAATTGTGAGTAAAGAGATTTAAATATTTACAATTAAATGATTACATTAACAATTTGCAAATAGCTCACACACTCTTTAAAAAGTTGGCAAAACGACTCGCCGACGTTACGGGTGACCAGAGGGCTGGTGCTTTTCTTGCTCAACGCATTTCAATTGCCATTCAGCGTGGCAACTCCGCCAGCCTTCTGGTCGCCCTTCCGTCCGGCTCAGGATTAGAGCCAATTTTTTATATGTAAATATGTTACCTATATTGTACAATAATAATAAATTTAGTGATATAGTTAAGTTTTTATCTTTTTACTTACGCAATTTTGTTATGATATTTTAATGTAATATTTTACAGATAGTGTTCAATGCACATATCAACCACGTAAAAAACAATTTACAATAAAGTAAAAAAAATAAATAAGTGACATTAAGTTAAATACATTTATTTAGGCACTACCTCACATTTTTATACTTGCTGGAAGTGACGCCCTTGTTTTGCGATTCATTAACAGGTAGTCGTTATTATATACAAATGAACATTTCTTAAAATTTGCGGCGTAATTAAAGGAAGTCGTTAAAGAAAACTAATTTCAAAATTAGCGTTCAGTGATAACGGCTACATTACTGGGGCTCTTAAAGAAAAGCCTTAACGCACGACGTAAGTACTTCATTTATGGGGCCACTCAAACTTAGCATTTGGATAATTTTAGTTTCATTAATATAACTTATTAATGTAATTTTATTCACTGAGTAACGTACTTTCGAGATTAGTTTAATTTTTTTCTAATATGTGTTATATTTATGTAAATGGAATAAACGCCTGGCTTACACTTAACAATTACAACCTGTATACTCTTATGCCGATTAAGTAAGCTTGATTGTTTGAACTTTTAAATGTTGTATTAATACCTAATTATTTAAATATAACACGGTGACAAAATTTTAACGATATCTATGCCATGTAAAATTGTAAAATACGTCAAATTACAAATTGTGAATGGTGACTACGTATTTATTAAATGACAAAAAATGTAATATCTTACGTTATTTTTCGAATTTATTTCTAAAAGTATCATATATAAATGATTACTTAAATTCTACAATATTAAAGGCGGAAAAGCATAAAGTAATCATGATAATTAATAGCATAATATATCGTTTCAATATCGCGTAGCAAATTCATGACATATATCAAAATCGCTTAAGAATTATATTGAAAATATAGACAAAAAAAATGAATTAAGATGATACGAGTACCTGAATGACTAGGAAGTAGAAACTTACAGAACCAGTATAATATTATGGGGATTTTTTTTAATAATTAAATAATATTTTGTCATTTGATGTCACATAAAAGTAGGTTAGTGATTGTTGCTTCAAAAGTAAAGGCGCCCAAGTTATAACAGCAAATGAAAATGCGTATTATAATAATTTCAGAAGTGCATTGGTAGCAGCGGGTACACAAATTGATTCCACAGTAATAATGCCAATTATTTCCAATAACCTCACCTCAAACTTTATGAACCATAACGCCCGCATGGTATGTATGTAGAACAAACTCAACTTTAATACTCGGCTATCCACTTGATGGGTACTTCGAGCATTTCTTATCTGTCAAGAATCTTTATGGCTATCATTTTATTAGTTATATATCATAGCTTTTATTGAAACCTGAAGGAGAAACTAATACGTAACTCACCTAGCGCAGGGTAAAATCCACAAACGGTCTACGTCACTTAACGGTGATGTTTATTTGGTATTTGCCTGTTTGATCAGTGTGTATCACATGGTCACGTAGCGGGTGCGTGTCGAATGGACAGCGGCGCGCGCGACTTCGTCCCACGAGGGGAGGAAAGCTTCTGTCAGATAATCGCAAAGGCGCCACGGCCACGGCAGACGGGGCGAACTACCCCCGAACGCAACCTTACCATGTAAGCAATAAGGCCTATATTGATAGCAGCCGCGCAACGTGAATTTCCCACTTGGACATAGTCCGCCGCGCCTGTTCGGCGCGGCTGTTCAACAATTAGCAAGCAAGTTTTCATGGGAAAAATCGAGATAATTTACTTGTATCGCTACAGCTACCCGAACGCTATTTAACAGATTTGCTTTATTAAGATTTTTGATATGAATAGAAAAATATTTTATAAGCGGGTCGAGGGTGAAGGGAATATCTAAAAATCATAATACATAATATATACTCGAAATTGTAGGTACCTGTACCTACATTCGCCATTAGATATATCGGAGGTCACAAATATCTGAACCGAGCCTGTATTGTCAAGGCGATAAAGTGCATATTCAGATATTTGTGACTACGTCCACAGCTCCGATATTTCTGATGGCGATTATACTAGCTTAAAGTTTTGGCTCAGTTTAGGACCTGTTATGCCCATTACTCTCGGTTTCTAATGTGTATTAAATTAAATCATACAGTCAGCAGCAAAAATTGCTAAGCAGGCCAGGTGTTCAGAAAGATCTTGACACGCTCTTATCCTCTTAACAATAAAGGTATTTTCAACACCTGGCCAATAAAATACGACGTTTTATTTCGTGCGTGCCATCATTAATCACGTATTGAAGTGAGTACTTTCGGTTTCAGTCTACTAGTTAAATGCCGGACAGATTTTCCTGCCCCGACTACGATCTGTGCTTTCAAGCCTAGCCAATAATTGGCCCAGTAAAAAAGGCCAAAAGTCCTATAAAATGTACGGCACTTGTACCCTTTTTCGCTGTGCTAATTTGACTTATACCCTTTTTCACTAGGGCTACGGAATTTAGGTTTCCGTTAGCTATTCACTGCTCACCGCAAATATTAATTTACCAACATTAATTGTAGACATAAAACAGTAAGTCATCTACTCTGGTTTGCTGGTGCCTAAGTTTATATGTATTTTGTTTGTGTACCGTAAACCAGGACGGCTTGAGGAGATTTTGGGGCTGTATAGTGTATACCGTGTGTCGCCGTCTTAGGAGCTCTAACTTCTAACTAACAGTTGTTTTACAATCAAAAAAAAAAAAAAATTACGTTTGATTTTTTCGAAAAAACTAAATAGTATTTTCAATGAACAGCATTATAATAATCTATATAATAGTCTAGTTGACATTAATTACTGTCAGCCTACAAACTTCATAGTTCGCAGTACAATGCGTGCTTCAAAATATTCTTTTTAGGGTTCCGTACCTCAAAAGGAAAAAACGGAACCCTTATAGGATCACTTTGTTGTCCGTCTGTCCGTCCGTCCGTCTGTCAAGACCCTTTTTCTCAGGAACGCGTGGAGGTATGAAGCTGAAATTTATATCAATTACTCAGGTCTACTGTCCCTTGAAGCTGTGAAAAAATCAAACTTCTAAGCCAACGCAATCAAAAGATACAGCCGTTTATGCCGCAAATTTTCGACACTTGCAAGGGAATCAAAACCTACAGGGTGCTTCCCGTGAACTCAGAATCTTGAAATTTGGTACGAAGCAACGTCTTATAGCATAGATAAAGGAAAAATTACGAAAACCATAAATTTTAGTTACATCACATAATATATTTTTTTAATAATTTTAAACTTACTACCCATTTCCTCATAAACGCGTAGAGGTATTAAATTGAAATTCATACCAAATACTCAGGTCTATAATACCTTTAAGCTGTAGCAAAATCAAACTTCTATGTCAACGCAATCAAAAGAAACAGCAATTTAAGCTGCATATTTTGAAACTCGCAAGTACTCGCAAGGGAATCAAAACCTAAAGGGTACTTCCAGTCGACCTAGAATCTTGAAATTTGGCATGAAGCAACGTTTTATAGCACACATAAAGGAAAAATTCCGAAAACCTTAAATTTTTAGTTACATTACAAAATATATATTTTTTTAATAAATATAAACTTATTACTTTACCCTAAAAATACCATAGTTATGACTCGATTGTCGTAATGAACGAACTTTGTAAACCTTGCAGGTTTGTACGGAACCCTCGGTGCGCGAGTCCGACTCGCACTTGGCCGGTTTTTTTAATATTAAGTAAGCTATAAGTTATTTTCACAAGTCGTAGAACCAAATGTTGTTACGTTCGCGGTGCAGTAGCGATCCCCAAAGTTAAAGCTCCTGTGACGGCGACACACGATAGATAGTTATGAAGGCCATAAAAGTAACATTTTTAAAATTTACCAGATCTCGTTACGTAAACTGCTAAAATTATATATTATAATCTTTCGTATATCAAAGTCTGGCTTTAAAAAAAGCTGTATCTTGGCGACTTTATGTTTTTAAATCGCCTCAACATTTTAGTGCTACGCCGTTTTACGGTACGTGTTCAAGGTATTGTCATTCCATTAAACCGGGACGGAAAAACAACTGGTTTTTATTGAGAGCATTGCAGCAAGTTCATTCGTAGGTACATTAAATGCACCATCATGTTTAGTTTCGTTATTTTCTTATTGCAGGTACACATTGCTGAATTCTCTGTTTATGAACTCTCTGTTTCTCTTTATATGTACTTTTATTTGTATCACAATCTGTATAACATGTTTTAAATTCTGACAACTATAGGTGAAAAACATAGTTAAAGCACCTGGCATGTGTAGTAGTAACGTATGTACACGCATGTCGGCGTTCTATGTTCAAATTTTGACGTAAGTTCCATATTAACCTTTTGAACGCCAAGCACCACTAAAGTGGTCGCGTGATGTCGTGCCTGCTACGCCACAGACCACTAAAGTGGCTATGGCAGACGCTGTCAAAGCAATTGTCCTGCTGACACATAAGGTTTATATTTGTTCTTCATAAGTCATACCATGGCGTACACGTCACATTTTGACGCGCGAGGAAAAGCGTTCATAAGGTTAATTCTATGCACAACTACATAGTAGGTATAGTCCTTCAGTTGAGTTTTTTATTGTCTTCCATTTGTTACGCACACGGCACCACTAACGTAACTTAGTGCGACATGTGTCGAAGAGTTTAGGTCTCAGTTTTCTTTTCAATAAGTGCCGAGCGCCGTCAAGTTGATAAGTGTGAGTGAAGATGTATGTTCAATAATATAATCGTATTTGAATGACTCACGAAAGTTTAAATACATCAAAACTGGTTTCTAACTATCTAGTCAATAATGGTAATTTATAGATAATATAATTTAACAGAGATTATTAGCAGAGTATTTTCTATAAAAGACCTTGGGGTAATATTTGACCAGCGCCTCACATTCCATGAGCACATACAAACCGTTGTCGCTGGATGTTTTCAAAGATTAGGCTTTGTACTCCGCAATATGGAGGACTTCCACGACATAGAAGCCATAAAGATAGTCTTCAACGCATTGGTAAGGAGCAAGCTAGAGGCCTCATCAATTATTTGGAACCCATATGAACCAACATACGCTTTACTTCTGGAGAAAGTCCAAAAAACCTTCTTAAGATTTTTATATAAGAAAAGATTTGGATATTACCCATTCCTGTACCCAACTAAATTCTTGCTTGGATGTCTTAGCTACAATTCTTTGGAAGTTAGACGTAACAACAATTTGCTGACTACCGTTTGTCGTATTTTGCGTGGTGATTCAGACTGCCTAGAACTTATTGCTCGAGTCTGCAAGCTGTACGTCCCGGATGTTCCCAAAATCTGTTTGAGGCCTCGTTCTCACCCACTTTTAGCAGTGCCGGCTGCACGCACGGTATCGCGAGCAAACTCGCCGCTTCCGCGTGCGTTAACACTCCTCAATGCGCTTCTGACATCATCACCTGAATGTGACCTGTTTGCTTGGAGATGGACGGCTGTGTGCCGAGAATGCTTGAGGTTTTATGAGGTGATGGATGATAGGCCATCCAGCACCTTACTATAAATAAGTTATTTTTTATTATTTGATTATGTATTTTATATGTTATTGCTTTCTCAGCGCATTGGTTTTTACTGTAATGCTGAGTTACATTGTTCTTGTAAATAAATAAATATTAAGTTCTTAAAATTCACATAAATGTATACAATTTGTACTTTTAATTTTAAATTAACCCTTTTTAGAAAATTGCAAGAATTTCAACACTATTATATAAACTTCTAATGGGACCAAAGATCCCTGAAATTAGTCACTAAAATATATTGTACTAGATGTACCCACGGTTCCGCCTGAGTGAAATTCGGTATTTGCCAGTACCTGGCAAATTTATCGATTTATACGACAGAGTATTAAATTGGGAAAACTCGGATCGCGACCGTAATACAACCGGATGGCACCCAAACTGTCAACCAATAATGATTATATTAAATGAGTGACATTCTCATTCTATTAATATGGAACGTTATTGTTTAATGTTAAATATATTTTTCACCTCAGCAGCTCGAACATGTCTACTTTCGTCACTCCCGGGAGTGAGGAAAGTAGACATGTTCGAGCTGCTGAGGTGAAAAATATACATGACGAAAGTAGACATGCATGCAGGAAAGTGGAAAGTCGCACGACTTTCCTCACTTTCAGAGAGTGAGGAAAGTTGCTACTTTCGTCACTCCAGGGAGTGAGACAAAGTAGCTTTTTAATTGACGACCGGTCTGGCCTAGCAGGTAATGACCCTGCCTAAGAAGCCGGTGGTCCCGGGTTCGAATCCCAGTCAGGCCATTTATTTGTGTGATGAGCACAGATATTTGTTCCTAAGTCATGGGTGTTTTCTATGTATTTAAGTATTTATATGTATCTATTTATTATAATAGGACATAATGGACTCCCTAAACACCACTAACACGTTCGGACCCTCACAAATTAATCAAATATTATAATTTTGAAATGTACATATTTATAAATGAAAAATATTTAGCGAAAATATTAAGTAATGAAGCCAGTGCAGTTGCAGATAAAACACTTAAATGAATGTGTTTAACTTGATGTTCATTTTTTTACAAGATTTAATTTAACTGGTATGTATTTGTATATTTATCCGGATGGAATCTTGCAACTCAATTTTGAAGCAGACATCTTTAACCGATTAAGCTGAAATTTAGCATACTTATGTAATTTCGGTTACAATGCAATATTATGGATCAGATCAGTGGTTCTGATCTGATGCTGGAGTCAGAAGGTAGCAAAAGCAACTCCTAAAATACACAAGATAAACCCGTGATGTTTTAGGCTCATTAGAATCCTTTCGAAGAGTAGCTGACGATTATGAAAAAAAGTACAGTCGGCAATAAAAGCTTGTACTAAAAATGTCGTTTTTGCCAACTTATTTAACCTTTACTATGTTCTCACTACTGAGGTGAAAAGTTGTATGTGTCACACTAGAGTAAAGTTATTTTACATCTCGTGTTTTTGAGTGCCTCGCTACGCTCAAGATTCAATTATAGAATCTTTCGCTTACTCGGGACTCAAAATAAACACTCGCAAGAAGTAAAATAACTTTACTCTAGTGTCACACATACAACTTTTCACCTCAGTAGTGAGAACATATTAAAGGTTAAATAAGTTGCCAAAAATGACATTTTTAGTACAAGCTTTTATTGCCGACTGTACTTTTTTTCACAATCGTCATCTACTCTTCGAAAGGATTCTAATGAGCCTAAAACACCACGGGTTTATCTTGTGTATTTTAGGAGTTGCTTTTGCTACCTTCTGACTCCAGCATCAGATCAGATCAGTGGTACCATAACATTGCATTGTAACCGAAATTACATAAATTTGTGTGCTAAATTTCAGCTCAATCGGTTAAAGATGTCTAAAATATATGTACATTTCAAAATTATAATATTTGATTAATTTGTGAGGGTCCAAACGTGGTAGTGGTGTTAAGGGAGTCCATTGTGTCCTATTATAATAAATAGATACATATAACTACTTAAATACATAGAAAACATCCATGACTTAGGATCTATAGGATCATTTATCTGTGCTCATTGCACAAATAAATGGCCTGACTGGGATTCGTACCCGGGACCACCGGCTTCTTAGGCAGGGTCATTACTTACTAGGCCAGACCGGTCGTCAATTAAAAAGCTACTTTGTCTCACTCCCTGGAGTGACAAAGTAGCAACTTACCTCACTCTCTGAAAGTGAGGAAAGTCGCACTTTCCTCACTCCCTGGAGTGAGGAAAGTAGACATGTTCGAGCTGCTGAGGTGAAAATAACTATTTTCACTTTGGCATTTGACACTATATCCACCTATATCTGTATTTCCACCTATTATGTATGAGTCATACAGATTATTTTAAAACAAAAGTCGTCTTTTCTTCGGTCAATAGTTAACCGCTTCTCTGATCACTAGTTATGTTTTTGTAGTTTAGTTATGTAAGACAGGGAGCGGTTTGTTGATATTTCATAGAACTAAATATTTGCCTTTAGAACCCTTAACATTCACAACGTCTGAGGACAAGACGCGAACCTGATTGATCTGTTTAACCGTATGTCGGACAATACAATACCACTTATCTATTTTTACGGCCTTGACTGTTTCTGTGTAAATCATATCCACAGCGCAGGTCCTCCATTTAAATCAGTGTAATCATAAAATAAATTTAATCTTTCTACGCTAAAACGAATATATCGATACCGCAGGTCCCACAGCAGTCTGGTATATATGGTATACATCAGGGTGGCTCATTCAAATCGGTCAGTATGGGGAAATCTGGAACTATAAGACATACAATGATTTGTTCTTAGGAACCATGTCATCGATTTTAGGGACAAGAAAAACTGCATACATAGATTTAAAAAAAAAACTTGTACTCTGTTCGAGAATTGAACCAGGTTGTTTTGGAAAATAAAACTTAATTATTTTCGTTTGGATATGGATTGTGTTGGTTATAGCAGCAAAAGTTACCATGATACATAGTATCCCAAATGAATAAAATGCATTGTAATTCAATATCTTTTAATTTTATTTTTAACAACTGTGGTCGATTCTAAAAAAGAACACTTTTTTTTTAATCTATGGAGTTATCTACGTAGTAAGTATTTTTAATCTTTATAGTTCCAGATTTCCCCATACTGACCGCTTTGAATGAGCCAACCTGTATATGATATGATATATATGATATATGTAAATGGTGACGTTGCCTTTCATTTGTATAGAGTGTTGATAGAATTACATACTGCCTGTTAACCTTCTATTTTTGCCAATAATTATCCGCGCAGGTGAATTCTCGGGCATGTGAGCTTCCTTGTTAGACTCGCATATTTTCAGTAAGGCGCAGCTTCTGTACACAGCAACGACCTCTCCAGGCAGGCATTTACCTCGACGGCTCGAGTATCGTGACATGATCGGAAAAGTCTGGTGCAAGTCACCGCAAAACAACATTGTAGCGACGTGCGAAATGTTTACTCAGTTCACCAATTACCATGGCTCATTTTTTTCTTAGCTTATAGTGTCCCACTGCTGGGCAAAGGCCTCTCCTTGTCGGTCTTGTGCTGTTTCCGACCAAGTGCTGAGGAAAGCATCGAGATCGTTCCGCCATCTCTGTTTAGGACTGCCCCGTCCGCGCCCCTCTTGTGGGGCAATTAATTCAATAAAAATTGTTTATATCCGTACCCTCTCTTATAAGCTTAATTGGACATCATCCTTCCTCAGTGGCTTATTCATATCACAACTTATTAATTTCAGACCCTGTCTGTCAGTTAACCAGGGCACCGAATCGATTAATACCATGTATACGAGTAGACAAAAATCGTCTAGCCTATAAAGCCACTAATATGAAGCATCTTTTATACATTGTAAATACGACGAATTAATTTAAATAGGTTTCTTTCCGGCGCGCGGCGGCTAGCTACTTCTTCTTCTTTAAAAAAAAATGGCTTCTATCAATAAATCAATCGATGATTTCGCCAGTGTCAAGTAGAATAACAAATAAGTATAATAACATATATGTTTGCCCTTAGAGCATGACGTTGTTCGGTAGCAGGCCTTGCGTTTTGTAAAGTGGTAGCTGGACTTTACAGAAAGCTAAGAGGCGGCCGTGACCCCGGGATTGCCGGGTGATGACCAAAATAGTGGTGAAACACGTTTTGAAATCTATTCTTCATTAGCTGCACAATTCTGCGTTAGATCACTGCACAATACGCTATCAATATTACACACTAAACTACGTTTGAACAAAAAACAAAAAAAAAATTTCAAGACGACTTCGCCATTTTGAGGTTCAACCGTCAATCCCGGCGGCTAGCTAAATATTTTAATAACATATTATTTATTTTTAATTTCCTATTATTTCATAAATAGCCGTAGCATATTTTTGAATAGTCTGCACCTCCTTCCTAAGTACCGTCCTAAGATTCAGGTGAATTTTCGGGGTTGAATTTAGTTGAAATTAACCTGGCCGGTGTTTTTCTAAACAGATCATTCTCCATCTAAAATCGTTCATCCCTTTTATTCAATGCGCGAACAAATAAACAGACTAAAATTATGTACTGTATCTAGCCTCATCCACGACTTTATCGTAGTAGCATAGAAGTACAAAACGCCTCCTATTCACCCCGGGTCCCATTATCAAATATTTCTGTTTGTGTGTGTAAATAATATACATTGAAGGTGTGCATTGTCTGCTAGTACTATTAAGATAACGCCGTTACCGTAACGACACTGTTTAATTTATTTAGATTACATCATTTTTCTCCCATGCACCTGTGTTATCTCCAGAGTAACAGTAGTCATCCAGGCGTAGCGTCCGATATGTTAGTAGGTATAAATATGTCTAGATACCCCTTATTAAGGAAGTTATTTAACACGTTAAGCCCCGACGACACAAAGTCTGTGATCTTATTAAACCTTCTCCAATGCCAGTGACACAACGTCTGTGATCACAAATTGTCGAACTCCTATGCCAGTGACACGTATTTGTGTCTAAAAAGATCGTTCTCCTAAGCCGGTGTTACGTAAGTGTGTTCAAATAAATGTACCGCCAATGCCGGCGACACAACAACGTTGACAACGCTACTTTAAGCATCGATACAGTCGCGATACTGTCGCGATACAGTAGCGATGCTGTCGCGATGCAGAAGCTGGCCATTGAACTGTAGCGATGCAGTATCGATGCAATCGCGATGCAGCATCGATGCAATCGCGATGCAGCATCGCTACTGTATCGCGTTAGCATCGCGACTGTATCGATGCTAACGTGAGCCTCGACGCGAAACGTATTTTGATCAGTCATTCATTGACTGCCACAGCGCGACGAGTTCGATTGAAACTGTTTTAATCCCGCTCTCTGTATTATTACTTTTAAAAATGAAACGTAAACGCAAACAGAGGAAGTATTTGGTCCACCCATTTTGGACCCGAGTATGTCCTTAAACTACGTCCAACAATGAGAGGTAGGGCACAGCGATGACCATCACGCTTGAATCTGGGGCAGCCCAACTGGGGAGGTACTTCCTCCTTACAGAAGACCAAAGCCATAATAGCACTGCTACCTTTCAGGTATGTAGTGTTGTCTTCCTGATGGTGAGTAAGGTTCCCAGAGCTCCAACCCCCCTTAAAGGTCGGCAACGCGCTTGTGACTCCCCTGGTGTTACGGGTGCCTATGGGCGACGGTAATTGCTTACCATCAGGCAATCCGTCTGCTCGTTTGCCACCTTTGTCATAAAAAAAAGTGAAAGAGAAGTGGTCATTATGTATTGTCAGTCGCTAGCTCTCAAATCAGATAGCTGCTTTTAGAACTGCTTTATCAGTAGATTTAGCAAACTGCCCACTACCCCGCGTCTGCAATTCTGCATCGATGCTAACGCGCGTCTGTATCGATGCTGTCGCGCGTGTGTATCGATGCTAACGCGCTACTGTATCGATACTAACGCGCGACAGCATCGATGCAAAAAAAATTTCATTGATGATGTCGCGATACTGTCGCGCGTGTGTATCGATGCTAACGCGCAACTGCATCGATACTAACGCGCGACAGCATCGATGCAAAATTGCTGGTGTCGCGATGCAGTCGCGCGTTTCAGAAACGCGCGACTGCATCGCTGCTAAAAGTCGCAGTGTGTAAGGGGCCTAAGAAATAATAGAGGAGTTTATATTTGATGGAGAGTGCATGGCAACTCGAATTATCTACGAAACTTTATTGTTTCATGTCAAACGACATTTTTCCCTTTGACAAATGCCATTAAACAAAAAAGTGCTGTATTAATGGATATGTTGATATCACTCATTTATTACAACCATTGATATACAGTTCGAGTGCCGTCGTATTTCGATCTAAATCCGAGATTTCCTCATAAAAAATCGTTTTGCACTAGGTCTACATCAGTATCTGGGCCATTTTATTTAAAATTGTAGGTATGCTCAGTTTTTTAAATGTGGTTTCTTTTAAGTGGTCAGATTCACGAGCTCTTTCGATCTTAATAGGAGAAAAACAGTGTCCTAAAATGTTCACACATTTTTTATTGCATCCATTCCGTTACCACTTAATGAAATATATACGATCAATGGCAACGGAATAAAATAATAAAACTTGGGATACTTTTTTGTCCTATCAGGATCGATAGAGCTCGTGGTCCAGAATAGAAATATTGTAGGAGTAAATATAAGAGACATAGATCAATTACGTTTTTCATCTTTCCCGTAGACATTGTGAAAGTTAAGGGTTTTAAAACCAAATTTTAATTGAAATATTAATATAAACCGCTCTGACTCTTACGTAACACTTAACCACAAATACATACGTTTTAATACCATAAACCATAAGTCGACGATTTTTGTTTTTATCAATCTATACTCTTATGACTGATGAATAGTATATTTTGAGAGCAACTAATATTTTATATTAATATAGTTTATTTACTACTTGAAAGATTTTTTACTAACCTGGAATATGTTACAACTCTTTTCGTAAACTGCTTCTCTGACTATCCATCACCGATGAAGAGCTGTCTTGTACTCGCACCTAGTTTTAAAAACTAAAACAGTTAACTTTTAGTTAATTAGTAGTAGGTAAACAGTTAACCAAAATGGTGCGTTGCATCTAAAGTTGTATCATCATCATGTCAGCCGAAAGACGTCCACTGCTGGACATAGGCCTCCCCCAGAACGACCCAAGAAGACCGATCCTGCGCCTTCCACATCCAGCGGTATCCCGCGACTCTAAATAGGTCGCCGGTCAACCTTGTGGGAGGCCTACCTACGCTGCGTCTTCCAGTTCGTGGTCGCCACTCCAGATCCTTTCCACCCCACCGGCCATCGGTTCTGCGCGCAATGTGCCCTGTTGTATACTATCTGGTTATAAAGAATCTCTTTACCTAGAATGGTATAATCCCCTCCTTTAGTATACGAAACTCAAAATAAAAGGACAACCAGTATGTTTTTTAAATTTATTTATCAAAAAAAACATGAAGACATAAATCATCATATTGGAATGTCAGAGTAATTACAAAAAAGTAATAACATAATACTTGACGATTTGATCGTTTTGTTACTTAGGTATATACATTTCATATGAATTTTATAGTCAATTTTGACTTAGAATATTTTCATCATACACTATAACTTAATTCATATAACCATAAGAATTAAAAAAAAGAGTAAAACTTAATTACCTAAATAATAACCTGGAAATGAAATTAAATTCATCAGATATACATAACCTCTAGCCGCCCGGCGACCTATAAAAAGGTATCCCATTGAATGCAATTTTGAATTTTAATTATGACAAACCATAGTTGCATTTGGCCTGGCAAAGTTTTAGATCTCTGGGCGGATAGAGGATAGGCGCACAAAGGCGGGGTAACGAAGATGTTAAACCGCGCGCGCGTATGACATTTTATTTTGTTGGACCAATGACCACCCTTTTCTAAGGACAGGTATTTGCTTATTGGATAATATTTAAAACAGAGGAAGGTATAACTGTCAGTAGAATATTGGGGTCGTTTTTGTGATCAATCTTGTACTGGAAAAGTCTATGACAGCAGAAGCTTCTAATGACAGTAATGATCCTTACACCATCTTCTCTTAACAACATATTCGTGACAAGCTCATATTGAACAACTCGGCCGCTTAACTACTAATGCTGCAGACTGAATATTCAGTCGCTGGACTTCATAGTATATGACTATTTGTGACGTTCCACGGCAAAAGGTACCTTATGGCGCTTGGCGCTTACGTTGCGAAGCATCACATTAGTATTGAAGCGTCGTTAACAATAGCGTAAGCGCCAACCGCAATAAGGTACCATTTGCCGCGGATCGTCACATTTTACCTTGTAAACATGACGTGTTTTTTTGTACTTCTGTTAGTTAATAATCTACAATATTGTTTTTCAGTATTCAAAGTTAGGTTAAAGTATACATTCCTACAGAGGCCGGGCATATTGTTACCTCTATTTTTTGTTGTTTATCTTAGTAGGTACTTACGTTAAATACGAGGTGTGCAGAGTGCATTACAACAGAGGGCGAGAAGTAAGGGGTTGCCGACCGAGTGTATGATGACGATTGTTACGAGGCAGACAACCGCTTTTCACGCCGAGGTATGTTTAGTCATTTTCTCAAACATGCAATATCATCATTAAGAAAATCTCTAAGAAGTAAGTATTATTTTTAGAAAAAACTAAAAGTAAACTTGCAATCAAAATGCAATATTTATCAGAAAATGATGACTGTTTTTAATAGGCATTGTATCGAACCAACCAGCAAATGTTAGGGTCATCCACATATTACGTCACACGAAATATTGACTTTGTTATCCATATTATCACTTTAACATGTACTGTCACAGTTATCACTGTTATCAGTAATGTGGATGGCCCCGAATGGCAATTAAAAAAGACCTTCCCGGCCTTAGGCCGGCAATGTTCATCTTAATGACCTCTCGTGTCTCCTGTCTAGCCTAACCCGCAACGACATACTTCGCAGCCTATTGTAAGGAACATAATGTCAACATTGTAGCGCATGTTTAAGAAAATGTAGATTGTATAATTGCCACGACAATGATTTTCCAAGGTTATTTCACAATGAAGTGCCCATAAAGTCACAGAAATGTTCTGACCAGTCTTTATATCAAGCACTTTGTCTGTATTTTGGAGTATTTATTTCATCATTTTAATTATCATCGTTGATAGATTTGTTTTACAACAAAATCATTAAGTCATCTAACTAATGTTTAACTTTGTGTATTATTATGTCAACAAAAAAATTATACACAGTAAATCTAATTGCACATTTTATGTAGGTGCATATAATTATTGGTTAAATTCAAATTGTATGTATGTATTGTGCGCGTTTTAATTACATATTTAGTTTTATAAATGTAATAATCATACGTCATTGACAAAAAGTATTGAGCACATAATTATTATAAAATCGTATTTCCTAATAAAAAATGAAGACGTAGAATATATTAAGTATTAATCAATTTAGAAAACTAGAACTTAATTAGTATTCCAAGTAATGTTTTATATAAGCGAAATGAAAGCCAAAAAACGAGTTATTGTAAGTTATTTATACAATTATTATAAAACATCATTTAAGTACCTTATTTTAAGGAAATAGTTCATTTTTTTTTCTTAGCTAAGCCATTTGAATTCTAATTTCGATAATTTGTGTGACAAAATATACACGAGTGCTCAATACTTGACGCCAAGGCTGTACTATGCTTTCTGTAGGGGAAAGCCATATAATGCATGTTTCGCAACGTTTCATACTTCGCAAAAATATTTTGCCAACTAATTATTTACATAACGTAACATAAATCATCATCATTCTTCCATTTTAAATGCTTATACAACTAGTACTTACACTAACTTAATCTACGATAAGTAGGTATGAATATAATAAGACACAATTGTGATGTACAGTCAACTAAATGGAACCAAAACTATAATACTTAGGAGCCATTCATATATTACTTCACACGAGCATTTTTGAATACTCGCCCCCCCATGTTCCTATCCCTTTAACATGTCACAGTTGACATTATCCCGTCCCTTATTTATGTGACGTAATATGTGGATGGCCCCATATTTCCATAGTGAACTACCTACTTGTAAACTAAATAGCAAAGCTACTTATTAATTTTTGCTCTGAATTTCAATCTCTAGCTAAATAGCTCATATAATTGCTAAGATTATAATATTGCCTTTGATGTATAAGATGTAACAAGCTTTTTGGTCCCATAAACTCCAACGGCACCGAATTTACCATAGATTTGGTAAATAAATGCTTTACGCTCATGTGTAGTTGTGCTGTTCTCGTGAACGATCTCCCTGTCGTATGGATAACTCTCTGGGCATAGATTATAGTCCATACAAAATCGAGAACATTATTCTGGAGCAAAGAACTACTCCACGCTCACCACGATCGCAGCTTAAAAAAGTAGTGATTCTTACATTTTGTTTTGCCCCAGATCCAAAGCAGGCTTGGTTTAAATTTTTTACACTATGTACAGTTGGAGGCGCGCTGCTGACGCCACGCGGAGTGGAAGCCAGCGGCCGAGTCCGAGTCTGAATCACCCGTCTCACTGCTGCCGATGCGAGCTCGCGGCTGTAAATAGAACAACTTGGAATAGTTAATTCAGAAATTACGTGGGTAATCATGGCTAAATATCTTAAGATAGGTCGGTTCTCGGAATAGGTAGCTCGATTCTTAACCCTTTTCCAGGCCGCACCGGTCCAGTAGTACATTACATCAGAGGCCGGGAAAATGAGGATTTCCGGCCAAGTGGGTATATAGTGATACGAGGCCGGGAATCCGTTTTCACGACGAGGCATGTATACTGTATAGTGCTTTTCTCAAACATACAATGAAATAAAAGAAATAATGAAATTACAAAATCATAACTAACAATGAAATCGAAATGTATTAAAAATTAACATTTGATTGCGACTGTACTACTCTTAATGCGATGGCTACGTAGTATAACGGTAGAGGGTTCAGAGCCAAGATGTCAATCAAAACACAGTAGAAACGAAGATAAATGTATCTAACCAAAAGTCAAGTGATCTTTTCCATACATCTTTTCCTTTCGATTCCGTTTTCGAATGAGATTCAGATCTCTATTTTTACGATGTTTTTGGCCAGATTAACTGCTGCTAACTGTATGATTCTAACTATACAGTCGCCATCAGATACATCGGAGCTGCGGATGCGGTCACAAATATCGAAACATGCACTTTATCGCATTGACAATAGTGTCGTTCGGATATTTGTGACCACCTCCACAGCTCCAATATATCTGATGGCGAGGGTACGTACCTGGTCAGGAGTGGTAGGCGTGCTCCGGCTGTGGGCGCCCAGGCCCCGACGCCCGGTAGCGCCTCGCCGCCTCACTTTACCACTGTTCGTAGGAGGCGGCATCAGTTTGTCATCCTTCTGAAATTACAATTGCAGAATTAAGTGAAATGGAAAGAAAGGATAATTTTCCCAAATGTGACACACTGACACAGATATAGTGAAAAAATATTTTCCTTCGGGAAAACTCGGATATAGCGTTACGTAAAAGGGGGAGCGGTTTATGTTGAAAGTACATAAATAAATAAATATTAAAGGACATTCATAGAAAAAAGGGTGTAAAGAGGTTTTTACGGGGTCGGCAACGCGTGAATGATGCCTCGGTATTGTAAATGTCAATTGGCTGCGGTGACTGCCTACCATCAAGCGGCCGCATGCTTGTGGTATAAACAAAAAGTCTGATTGGAATTCGAACCCAGGACCATCGGCTTAACAGGCAGGGTCACTACCCACTAGGCCAGACCGGATATGATATGGACTTTAAAAACAAACCTGGAGGTTGTCCGCAGAGCCCCAACTCTTGTGCGTCGAATCGTCGGAGTTACGGTCGAGGTTGCGATCGCGGCCCGACTTCGGCAGGTAGGTGGACGAGCGAGTGGCTCCCACACCCAGGAAGTTACTGAACGCCTCAGTAGTCTTCTTTACACGGACGTTCAGCGAGCCGATACGAAGGAAACCCTCCTTCTCTGGAGCAATAATGTTCACATAGATATAGTAGTAATGGCCGGCTATGTCAACACAAAACTGTGAGTACGACGCGACTTATTTAATATAAAATCGTGCTTCAAGGTGAAATATATAACACAGTGTGGAAGGTTAAGGCACGGAGGGAAACTGTCTTAAACCCTTTAGTCAATTTCACTTTTGAACGATTTTCCTCTCGCTTCAAAATGTGACGTGTACGCCATGGTATGACTTATGAAAAACAAATATAAACCTTATCTGTCAGCAGGACAATTGCTTTGACAGCGTCCGCCATAGGCACTTTAGTGGTCGGTGGCGTGGCAGGCACGACATCATGCGACCATTTTAGTGGTGCTTGACGTTCAAAAGGTTAAAAGAACCAAAACTGCGTTATAAAAATTGTTATTTGAAAACTCGAAAATAATAAGAGTGAAAACACTAAATTTGGCAATAAAATCTACTTTATCCATTAATCGACACTTGGTGATGAAGAGAAACAAAACACGTTGTATATAAAAAAACTTGCTTTACTACAACAGTAGCTACCTATGGTGGTAACCACTTGGTTAAAGTGAATGTACATAGACCTATCAGGGGTAATCAAAGGTTGTTTAAAATATCGTCACTACTTTGAAAAAACCTCGTATCTCATTCTGGCATTCAAAGGAAAAATAACGTAACTATATGGGTATGGGATTAGTACAGAGTTACTGCGTTTCAACTTAGAGTATCTATGTCAGATACGAGATTTTTTCAAAGTAGTGACGATATCACACACATAGAGTGTGCCCAAGTTTAAGCAAATACTAAATCCAATATAGTCGCGACAGGGTGTGCCCGTAAGATTGTCAGTCGACCGATGTCCACTTAGTAGAGGAGATATAGCGTTTGGGGTCAAAATAATTGCCACAGAACCGGAGTTTGGTGTTTTTAGTTCTTTGTGTGTATCTTTTTGACATACTAAAAATATAGAAAAATATATGTGAGCAAAATGCGATTTTCCACACGGCAAGATTTGATAAATTGAAAATTCCCCATATAAAACCCAAATTTTGTATGGTCACAAAGTACAGGAAATTACACACAAAAGAAGGTTATGAGTTTAATTTAATAAAATAAACGTAAATTAAAAAGTGGTGACTAAAAAAAAAAAGATTTTTCAAGCAAAAATTTTTTTTTTGTTAAAATTGATAATGAAACTTATATAGACTATATACACATCAATATACGTTACAAAAAGAAAAGCATGTTTAATATATAAATTTTTCTATTATACCTAAATAATACAAAAAATAGACTTTTAATTAACAAGACAAAATATAGAGCTCCTCCATAGACTGCCACATGGAGCAATCTTCAACATACTGCGGCCACTGACTACCAGCGTTAGTTTAGCGTTTGTGGATGTCCGATATTGCGCTTTCCTAGATGTAGTCGCCACTATACTAGGACTTTTCTGTCCTAACGGCCATCGACCACCACTGCCACTTCAACAGTGCAATTCTACGAGCCATGGCGGTTTTTCTGTCTTTTTTTTACGGAACATCATTGAACTGCATCTACGTGGCGATAGTCCGAGCGGTCACGGGTCTTCCTTAATGCTCCACAGCCGAGTTTGATATTGCCTTTTCGAAGTTTAATTTGCCTAACTGGACTACATGTCCCAGATACAAATATTCGTCAACAACTTCGACAGCAACGTTCCCAACCGATATCGTATACATGGCGACAAGGACATCTTTGATGCTTCTATTATGTTAACTTTCAGCCCTACCTGTTGTGAAACTCTACTAAGGTCCTGAAGTGTTCAGACATGACAATGACATAGTCTAGGAACCGAAGGTGAGTGAGGTGTTAGCTCTTAACATTGATCCAGTACCTTAAAGGCATCTTCCAGTGCAGCAACCAGGTTCGGAGAATGACATCTTCCTGTCTTACACCTCGGTGCGGCTGGATTGGCTCAGAGCTCTGGTCCTGAATATCGGTGATCGGTGAAGAAATAGAAGTACAGCCCATGTCTCGATCGAACCACGATGTAATCAGCCACTATGCTTGGCGTTTGTGGACTATGAGAAAGCCTTTGAAGGGGGGTTTGAAAAAAACAACTACTCAATATGTCAATTGAGCCCTACACTAGAATTTTTAATTAATATATTAATAGTAAAAATGGTCGATACTCCCGTAAACCGTATACAAATGAGTAATGTTGTAGTGGCAGATAATAATGTGTCGACATATGGCATAGAATGATTTAAATATTCTCTATTACTCTGTGATTTAAGATTATTAGATTTATAAATAACATTAAACAATTGGAAAAGATACATGGAAGAACTTTATAAGTCCTGTCGAGTTCGATGAAGATGATATGGAAGATGAACAGCTAATAGACTAGAGATGATAGAATAGGTAGTAAGATAGGTATACATAGTTAGTAAAATAGGTAATAGATTGGAAAATAATACTTGTAGAATTTTTTTTTTTTTTTTTATAAATGATAGGTTAGCATTTGGCCCCAATCTCACCTGATGGTAAGTGACGATGAGGCCGACGATGGAACATGCTTACCTAGCAAGTGCTTATTCACTCTCGACTTGAAGATACCCAGGTTGTATTGCTCCGGGAAAAGATCAGCTGGAAGAGAATTCCACTCCCTAGCTGTGCGAATCAGAAAAGTAGAAGCAAAGCGCTTTGTTCTGGTTGAAGGAATATCCACAACATAGGGATGGAATCTCAACGCACGCCTCGTCCCATAATATTTAAATGGAGATGGTGGAATGAGTTCATGCAAACCACTCGCACACTCGCCGAAATGTATCCTATAAAATACCGATAGGCATGCGACTTTCCTTCGGTGTTCGAGGCTTTGCAGCTTTGCCCCCACCAGATCAGGATCGTCAATGAGCTTCTTGGCACGTTTATCTATTGAATCTAAAGCAGCAAGTTGGTACTTCGCGGATCCATCCCAAAGGTGGCAGCAGTACTCCATACACGACCGGACCTGCGCTTGGTAAAGCTGCAGAAGCTGTTAAGGTGTAAAGTACCGCCGCACCTTGGAAAGAATTCCAAGTTTCTTGGCTGCAGTTTTAGCCAAAGATTCAATATAGTGTCCGAAGTTCAAATTGGATGATAAGCTCATGCCAAGAAGTTCCAGGTGATCAGAAATGGGTACGGATACACCCCGGAAAGTTGGAGTCAGTTCAAAAGGACTCCGTTTAGTGGAGAACAGACAGGCCTGTGTCTTAGTGGCATTGAACTTGACTAGGTTGGCTTCTCCCCAGTCGGTTACTGCCTCGAGAGCCAAATTCAATCGATCCACCATGCTCTCACGACAAGACTGGACTTCATCCCTTTGGCCTTCGCACTGGACAAGTACCTATCTACAACCGTGCTGTCATCAGCGTACCCAATAATTCCCGGACTAGCAAATCATTGATGTGCAGCAGAAATAAGGTTGCAGATAAAACAGATCCCTGCGGAACACCGGCATCAATATCCCGTTGGTCGGAAGTACACCCATCTACGACCACGCGAATCGATCGCCCTCTCAGGAAATCTGCAATCCAGTTGCACAGGCCAAAAGGAATTCCATATGCTGGAAGCTTGCCAACTAGACTGGCGTGCCAGACCCTGTCAAAAGCCTTGGAGATATCAAGGGACACAGCAAGAGCTTCGCCATAACCCTCGATAGCCTCGCTCCAAAGATGAGTGACATAGGCTAGAAGATCACCAGTCGACCGCCCAGAACGGAACCCAAATTGGCGATCGCTGAGTAAATCGTTGTCTTCTAGGTATCTTATGAGGCGTTTGTTCAGTACACGCTCCATAGTCTTACAGAGTATGGAGGTGACCGAGATCGGGCGATAGTTGGCTGGGTCTGCCCGACTGCCCTTCTTGGGTACAGGCTGCACATTGGCAAGCCCGAGGGAATGACTTCAGCAGCGAGTGAGAGGCGATAGAGGCGAGTCAAAACCGGAGACAATTCGGCTGCACAGTTTCGCAGGACAATGGCTGGAATTCCATCTGGACCGCTAGCCTTGTTCACGTCCAGATTCCGCAGGATTTTTAGCACTTCCTTTTGGCGTATATGAACCACGCCCATAGAGCAGTCCACTTGCGGGAGAATAGGCGGTGTTTTTCCTGCGGAATCTAATCGTGAATTCGCAGCAAATAGCGAGGCAAACAAATTAGCCTTCGCGTCAGCAGTATGCGCTAGCGAACCATCAGGCTTCATCAAAGGTGGCAGTGATGGTCGACAAAAATTCGCTTCAGTCGCCTTAGCCAGGGACCAAAAAGCCTTACTTCCAGGCGGATAAGAGGCGAGTTTAGCCCCGATATGGCATATGTGGGCGAAGCGTGCCTTGCGAAACTGCTTTTTTACAGACTTAGCGGCCTTATTGTAGGCTTTCTTCAGCTTACGAGCATTGGGTGCTTTGCGCTTGCGAGCATTAACCCAAGCCAGGTACGCTGCCTGCTTAAGTGCCTCAGCACGGTCACACTCAGCATTGTACCACGGGCGAGCATCAAAACCGGTCGAGACATCAGAGAAGGGAATATAGTATTCCATACCCTGCCGGATGACATCAGCTACAGCGCTAGCACAGCTCGAAGGATCATGGGAAGAAAAGCACGAGGCACGCCAAGGATAAGACGCAAAAAAGTGACGCATCTCATCCCAATCTGCTGACCTGTATCGCCACACCCGTCTCGTACCCCTAGGGCCCTGATCTGGTGGGGAATATACGGATACAGCCTTAACCAGACAGTGATCGGAGGTACCCAAAGGGGCTGTTACTGCCACCGAATATTTGTCTGGATCAGTAGTCAGCAGAAGGTCAAGGCAGTTTGGTGTATGGGACTCGACATCTGGTACCCTAGTGGCGCAGTTAACCAACTGGGAGAGATTTAGCGTTGAAGCAAATTTGTGAGCCTCTCTTCCAGCATGGTCGGTTAATTGGTATGGGAACAGCCATTCTTGGTGGTGAGCGTTAAAGTCCCCCAATATAACTAACTCCGCCGCAGGATACCTAATCTGAGCCTCATCGACTGCCTCACTGAGATAACTGAAAAGCCTTGTTGTCTCCTGATCTCCACTATGCGAACGGTAAATACATGCATAGACAATTTGTGCAACTCCCGTGTCCACCCAAATCCACACAACAGAGAGGCTGGAATCTTCAAGATTTTGGAGACGTTTGATACAGATATCATCGCGAGCATACACACAAACCCCGGCGCGAGGAAGAAACCTGTGCTCGAGAGTATACCCAGGGTAGTTGAGGTATGCCGCGTCATCCGGAGATCTGATCTGCGTCTCGGTGAGGAACAGCAGTTGCGGTTTTGCAGTCTCAAGGTGGTGGTGGACCGCAGTGATATTTGAGTGCAGACCTCGTATGTTAGTGAGGTGCACTTTAAGAGTTTTTGAAAGCCATGTCGAATATTCCAAATGGTAAAGCTGCAGAAGATGGCGGAATTCCTATTCTAAAACAGCATATAAGTTTAAATATGAAGAACACGTTAATTTTGAAATTTAAATTAATTGACAAGATTAGCAGACGACATTGCGCCATTTGCAGAGAATAGTAACAAGTTACAGCAGACACTTTAAAAATCATGAAATCTTTGATAGATTCAGCCTTAAAACTAACAGTAATACAATAATTTTGTTATTACCAAAAACCTCATAACAAATGCTGGACAGAAATCATGACTAATGGAGAGGAGACGTCTTGCAAAATTTGTTTATTACAGATAAAAGGTGAGACATAGATAGGGCATCTGATGAGGTATAAGACCTTTTATTTTAAAATTTTGGATACCAAGATCGAGAGGATGACAGACCGAGGAAGGCCAAGATATGCATATCTCAGACACGTAAAGAAGAAGGCTGTTGTTATAAGGCTAGCAGAGGGAAAAGTAGACTCCACCAACATTCTTAAATATTGATGATGATATAACATATTGAAAACTGCACAAGCTTATTTTTAATCTTCTACCATCTGGTTATTTCATTTTAATTTTAGAAATTAACGTCATAACCTTTTTTTCCTGTAATTCGATGCCACACACGATTTTTAATAAATTTTATGAATTTTCGAAGATACAATTTTTGTGGGGCAAAAGAACGCATTTTTCACAAATATATTGCTGATGTGGCAATGGGAAGGCCACGTAACTCGGAGAGTCGATGGCCGTTAAGACAGAAAAATCCTCGTGGCGACTACGTCTAGAAAAGCGCAATATCGGACACCCACAAACGCTAAACTAACGCTGGTAGCAGTGACTACATTATGTTGAAGATTGCTCCATGTGGCAGTCTATGGGTGAGGTCTATATTTTCTCGTGCTAATTAAAATACAGCCTATATGTTTTGTATAATATATCATGTTTTAAATATGTTATTTTTATAACGTATATTGATGTGTATAGTCTATAAAGGTAAAGTTTAATTTTCAATGTAAAGAAAAATTTTTTTTTTTCTTGAAAAATGTTTTTTTTTTTATTCACCACATTGTTATTTACGTTTATATTATAAAATTAACCTCATTATAGTTTTTAGTGTGTAATTTCCTGTAATTTGAGACCACACAAAATATGAGTTATATATGGAGAATTCTCAGTTTTTCAAATCTTTGCCGTGTGAAAAATCACATTTTGCACACATGTATTTTTCTATATTTTTAGTATGTCAAATAGATGCATACAAAGAACTAAAAAAAACAAACTCCGCTTCTGTGGGAATTATTTTGATCCTCACCTACAAATTTTCGTACATCTCCTGTACTAACTGCTAGACAAAAGCGACCCACAGTGACCGGTTTTGGGCCATCATCATCATCAGCATCCAGTGGATACCCGACATCTTTACCATCGTCGGTCCAACTTGCGGGGTGACTGCAGTCTGCACACGCTACGTCTTTCGGTATCGCCCCTCGAGAACCTTAAAGCCCCATTGCACGTAGAACCGATGGCCGTTGGTGCGTAAAGGTTCTAATATTCTAGTTTGTGCCGTTTGCCCACGTTTACGCATTATTGCTAGCCAGGTTGAATCAGACTCGTTCAGACAAGCCGATCACTGCCGGTATTACCAACCTCATTTCCCATGAGGTTGGTAATACCGGCACAATCCCTCAGATTTCCATGTTCGAAAGTTTTCCTTGGGCTCATGGAAAAAAAGGCAAAACCATACAGTCTCCGCCTTTCCTAAGAAAACAGTGTGCGGACTAAAACAATTCGTTGACATATAGGTATGTTAATGACGCCACTATTTACATAAAACGAATATAAGTTAATTAACGTACAAGAAATAGTTAAGAATATTTACAACACAAAGGTACCATAGTTGCAGACATCACACAAAGAAAAGTGCAGTGACGATAAGTTGAAATTTATTTCGTAAAACCTGCAAAATATGTACAAAGTATATTTAATATGTATAAAATAATGTGCTTTAGAAGTTACTAGAAGTACCTAAAAAAGTTACTGTCTGCCAAACCCCTCGCTCGCTGAATATATTAATAACCAAGAATCAATTAAAATAAAATTTATTTATTTTTACAAATATAATAATGAATATGAATTAGATGTGCGTTACTATACAATTACCATGAGTTTTGACTTTGAGGTTTTCGATAACGAGTATCGAGTTTACTACAGTACAAGCGAGATGCACAGATAGTAAAGTCGATACTTGTTATCGAAAACTTCAATGTCATAACTCATGGTAAGGGTACAGGAGTTCGTTTCTACTAAATGTGACGTTTTAATGCAGTATTTGATACAAGTACAATGTTACTAAACACAAAAGTGTACTAAATTGATTTTGTAAACCAGAATTACGAGCATAAGCGGACCGTATTTTAGTTTTGTAGGCTTTTGGTGAGCATGTGAAAAATATTTCCAAAAAAGTAAGTACGTAATGTTGAGTAGTAAAGGCAGACTTATCATAACAGTCGTGGCTCATTCGCACTCGTGTCTAATATGTAAGAGGAAGTTTATTTCGTTCATTTGTCATACAAAGAAATAAGACGAAGCACAAATGGGCAGCTCCCGATAAATAAACCAGGTAGTGAATTAGCAACATAAACAGAGACCCGTGTAGACCGCATTTGAAAGATACGGCTGTGTTTGCTAGAGTTTACTATCTGTGCATCTCGTTCGCACCAAAATAGTACAACCGAGATGCACAGATAGTAAACTCGATACTCGTTATCGAAAACCTCAATCTCACAACTCATGGTAAGGGTACTGTTTAGCAATTTCTGCTGCTGACTGTAATCCAGCTTGGCAATCTGTTATTGTGAAATTTTGACAATTTACGGTCATGGCTCATGAGCGTATATAAATTCAATGACAATACTTGAATAAACTTTCAAACCGTAGTGAGTTTTTACAACAAACACAGCCGACATGAAGACGAGAAAGAGACATACAGAGTGAATAAAATCCACATCTTCATTTCTTACTTGACATCGCATGAACTGGATGAGGGGAGATTCTTATAACCGGCGGAGAGGCGACACTCCCTTTCGATTCGAACGTATTCGCCTCTGCAAATTACACTTTGTGAATACGAAGATTAATTTAGATCTAAGGCAGCGCATGCCTCAAAATCTTTCGCGATTCTCGATGGGTGTAAATGCATGCTTGATAAAAATCGCAGAACACACAATTAATAAACTGGTTACGTTATGGCACCGGTTGCTTTCCTGAAAATTCTCCCGACTCTTCATAAAAGAGTGAATCAAGTATTTGTTCTTGTCATTTCTGATCAGCCAGGGGACAACTGAATCATAGTTGTTACAAATGTGACCCTCTATACTGATGACGCGCGTCGTAGGTGACCCATTATGGAAGGTACATATAGCTTATGCAAATATCCATGTTGTGTGTATTTAGATGCAAACTGTGGTTTGGTCCCTCACCAACGAGGGACAAAGAATAGTTGATTGGCCAAAAACATAATTTAACTAACTAACCCTAACTATTCATTGCGTTTGATCCTAACTAACCGCAATACATTGCACGTCTTGCCCGCGCAACGTACAGATAAAACGCTTACCGCGCGGCAAGTCGCTCATTGTCGTGGCCGGGACGTAGACCAGTCCTAGAACGTTTAGCTTGGTAACGGAAAATTCATAAGTACAGTGACATTTGAAAGTATGGATATAATACATTCGACACCACGTCAAAAAATCTCTGACGTGCGCCACACGCTAAAGATTCATGCAAGCAAGCTAAAATAAACTTTACCTCTCAGTACGTAGGTTTAAGGCCTCGACTACTGTTGTTTTACAATGGCGTTCAATCTTGGATACATATTTTTGTCACGTTAAAGTATCTTATATTTTAACACGTGACTGTATAACACTCTAAAGAGTAAAAAGTCGTGGAGTCTGACGTGATTCGCCATCTGAGACTCCAAGAGGTCAAGGTTTCAAATAGGTTGCTGCTGACGGCCATTATTCGCATTTCTTTTACAGTGTGACGATTCTACAGTAATAATGTAGTTATGAATTAATTATGTAATAGATAATTCTGAAGTATTAAAGTGGACTTACTTCTATAGGAACCCGGAGACAGAGATGTGTCAATGTTGACTAAATACTGCCTCGGCTTTCGTCCAGACCAGTCTCTAGCGTTTGGATCCGCGTCTGAAAAAAAAATTGATATTGATAAATGACCAATCTAGATAAGATTTATTTAGCTGTGCAGCCCTGTACAACACCCTACTGGTTTTGGGATTTCTGATTAGCACAATTGTCAGATGCCAAGTTCTTGTTTGGACCCTGAGTCAACGTTGTTATTTAGTTATAACATGACATAGTGCAAAAACACATGCAACATACTACGCATTTATGTACCTACATTATACATTTATTTTCTGATCAGTGTATTATTATTTTTAAGTGAATTATGTTTTTACAAAATAATATTTCTAAGTATTATTACTATGCTATAAGTCCCGCGGTACTTCCTTATAATCTTCTCAGTTACGCCATCTATTAGGAAGTGTTCGAACTAGAAAAGCCGAGGGTGAAATTCAAAGTAAGTCCAGTTTGGTTTCAAAATACGCCATCTACTGTTAAACATAGGAAACACTAGAGTACTAACTAAGTCAACATCGCAACCCACTTGTTGCTAATAGTTCCGTTGTTTGATTGTAGATGACGTTAATGTCGTGCGTACCAACTCTAAAATAGTCGGGTGAGTGTGTGCCGTTGGCGTTTAAGACCACATAAGGAATATAATTTTCATCACACTTGCTCGTCAATGGCGTTGTTACTTGCGAGAGTACAGACAAGTTATAGCCAATTTAGCTCACACGGGCTGTTAAGTTTAGTTTTATAAATATACAGAACCTATACTTCACTTGGACTAAGGATGTTTCTAAACAGCCAAGGTGTATTTCATATCTTCAAAAGTTTGCTACAACCAACTTTTAATATGTATAAAACATATCTTTACATTAAATTTGACTGCAATTTAATGTTTAGTATTTATTAAAAATAGTTGTTTTCTATTTGATTTTGATAATTGATACTATGTGGCAGGATGATCTATCAACTTCGAAAACAAAACGCAGTGGTTAACATTATCTGTGGAAGACATTGAACAAAGTTGACATTGTTGACAATCTTTTATAGTGGATGCGGTCTGATAGGTAAAACTACACTACACTAGTAACTAATATTTTACCAACAAATTTATTTTATTTCCTCGCAAATGTGATGAAAAACATTGTATGTACCACGGGTGGTAAGTGTATAACAAACTTCGTCGTCGGGCTTCTAATAGACTCGCGTTTACTATACCTTACTTACCGTCCTCGTTGCACAATGTACTATAACATGCAATAGTGTAATAGGATCTCCGGGATTAACTGTATTAATCCTGGATAGATGCTAGTCACATTAAACTAAGTTAGGTTCCTTAGATTGCTTCAGTCCGAAGAACAAACTGACCTGACAGATTTGTCTATGGGAATTCAAAAATATTTTCCACGTTTCACGATATGCTTTCATGATATGTCGGGTATTACGATCGGCCGCCGACATAGATGAAATATCTACCTACCTACCTTGAAATATCTAGATGACATATCCTGCTCACTCTATCACTTTCTGAAGTATATTTCAATTTATATGTAGGTACTTTAGTTATATAAAAAAAACATGTACCTAGTTCTTCTAAGCATATTAACAACATGTTAAAATGCTCGTAATTTGACAATATTGTAAAAGGCATTTAGTTATTTACCCACTATTAAAATATACTTTACATATAATAGGTATCTCCATAATTTACATTACATGACATAAAAACATAGTTTAATCATATTTAATAATTAAACATTTGATAATAGTAAATTCGGAACGTTTCTAATCTACTTCATCTTAGGAATGTTTGCATTTATTCCGTTAAGTTAATTATTTGTTGGAACGGGTTGGATACGATGATAGAAAAATATTAAAAAGAAGTTCGAAGCAGGAACATTTCTTTGTTATTTCCTCAAAGTGACATGCATCTGAGCCGCACAGTAGGTGGTTGTGGACATCTTTGGGGGAGGCGTTTATCCACATGTGGGCGTCTTGCGGTTGATGGTGATTCGATAATACACAAATATTATAAAGGCGAAAGATTGTGAGTGCGTATGTTTGTTACTTCTTCACGTCTACACGGCTGGGGCGATTTTAATATTTGCTATGGAGTTAGTTGACACCTTCGATTAACACATAGGCTACGTTTTTCCATAATAAACCGCGGGTAACACTTACCGTAAGCTTCAACAAGCAGCCTGAAGAGATTTTCATGCCGGAACTGCATGGCAATGTGTAGTGGTGTATATCCCTGTCAAAAAAAACGCGACTATAAAATACCGCAGATTTATGTGTAAATATTTTTCTTTAACCCTTGAAATAAACTTCAAATAATGGTGGGAATACAGATTCCCTGCGCCTTATAAAGGCCTATAAATTACAAAAGCAAGGAATTATTGAGTTATCGTTACCTTCTGTACATAAGTAATATTGATTGTCGTAGACTGTACAAATACAGTCTACGTCCACAATAGGGTTGACATAAGAAAATGTAAAAATATAAAGTGAAATGGGTACATATTGACCAATATATTTAATAAAAGCAATAATATAAAAAAATACATGTGTGATTAACAGATAACACAATTGCTAAATTTAGAAAAGAATAGGAATTTGAATATAGTCACGCGGGAAACGAATGTCAGACTTTGACGCCCATTTATGGCTTCTGTGTAGATTTAAGGCAATCAGTCTCATACAGACATTTAATCCCTAAAACGAACAAAATCGATACATAAAATCAAATAAAATCAGTGCAATTCAACACTAACAATACTTAGAGTCATAGTAGAAAAACTAAAACACAATGTTGACGACCGGTCTGGCCTAGTGGGTAGTGACCCTGCCTGTGAAGCCGATGGTCCTGGGTTCGAATATCAATCAGGGCATTTATTTGTGTGATGAGCACAGATATTTGTTCCTGAGTCATGGGTGTTTTTATATGTATTTATCTATTATATATATCGTCGTCTAGTACCTATAACAGAAGCCTAACTGAGCTTATCGTAGGACTAGGTTGATTTCGTAAGATTGTCCCGAAATATTTATTTATTTTTAATATACATTATATTATGTGATATTAATCAGTATCTTACGGACAATGGTGGCATTTTAAAACACCGCGGGAGATGGAGTCGTTATTATCTACTAACTTTTTATGATTGAATGAATAAATTCACCTTGTAGCTACATTTTATTTTTCTTAATTATATACGGTCAGGGACTTAAATTGTTGAACCATTTAGGGATCAATTTACACTGGACATATCATAGAGTATGAATTAAAAAAGATAATAGCTTGAACCGTGTAACCTATGTACACATTATGTCCGTATACTATTGATGAGACCTTTTGATTAAAAAACGTATCAATCGTATGATATAAAAGCGTAAAAGGCAATTAACACTCCACCAGAGGACGGACAGCAGCTTCCTTACAGTGGTGGAACAGCAGGCTTTTTGCAGCAGTGGACATCCCTGGCTCTCAAGTAATTATACCATCACATGAAATATTGTAATAACTATCAATATTTCTATCATTTTTTGTCGTATTCGCTTTACGTTCGCGACAAACCCATGTTGAAAGACCATCTGTCTCCCTCATATTACCTCCAATATTTATATTGAACTCGATATTAAACTTAGATCTAGCTGAACTCAGCAGTATAACTGCGACAGGTGTAAGGGGGAGGGTTTCAATCGCGCGAGAATATTTTAACATAAAGAAAATATATAGAGGATACTGGATAATAATATCGTCTTCGCTACACAAAACAAGATATGAGTTTTTTTAGTAAGTCAATGTGGGTAAGACCGGCATACTATTATTTTTAAGGGAAGTCCGTCATATGATACTAGGTAAATACCTATGAGATAATGTAGGAAATTGTTCGGTCTTTCCAGATAGACGGTCTTACCCACATTTTATATCTAAGCCTAAGAATAAGAGCCAAAACAAAAGTATCAGACATCTTAACCCAAATAGATCAGCAAAAGTGGAGATGGACAGGACACATGATGAGGGAAAAACGAGAGAAGTGGAGCAAAAATATAACGAACTGGTACCTCAGAAACGGTAAGATAAAGAGGGGGAAAAAAACTCAAAAGATGGGAGGATGAGCTAAAACTTGCTGCGGGCCCCACTGTAAGAGAGAGGCCCGCGATAGAGTACAGTGGAAGCAGCTAGAGGAGGCCTTTGCCAAGAGGCACACTGAATTGAGAGACATACTCTGAAAATAAATAAATAAAAATGAATAATAACTATTCAGGATGAATCGGATAATATAATAATCTAAGCCTTTGTGACTTTATCTAACATTTTATGCGTCACCACTCAATTTCAAACATTCTAGATGCGAAAGGCTTTCAACTTTGTGTGCTTGAAAATGATGACCTTAGGCTATTTGAATTTTGCCACACTAGAGAATAAATACACGTGAGTGAAGCTGGGTTAAATAATTTAATAAAATGTAGTGACGATACTCTTGTTAGTTGAGTCATAAGACAATAACAAAAACCACATTCCTTTAAATTCAATATGAAACATGTAAAAAAAAACTAATTATAGGCTATCCTCACACTGATTGACTGAGCCCCACGGTAAGCCCAAGGATTATGTTATATACATATATAATATATATTTTAGCCGTATGCAGTCCACTGCTGGACATAGGCCTCCCACAAATATGACATCTATCATCTTGGGGGTAGTTGCCATAGTCGCCACGCTTGGCAGGCGGGTTGGCGACCGCAGCTGTAGATTGGGTTTCGACGTACGTCGCTGCCCATCCGTAGGACTTTTCCCTTTGGCGTCTCTTACGACACCCGCGCCGGTGAGCCGGTGTCTAGTCAGCCGGCATCACACGGTAAACATATTGTACACATATAATATACAAATACTGAAATACACACAAAACACCAATGACTCATTAAACCCCTTAGTGGGACTAGTGGGACTTGAACCCAGATCCGTCGGCTTCTAGCACTAGGCCAAACCTGTCGTCAAATATTATAATAATTGTTGTCGCATTATAAACTAATACTATTATTCCGAAACGCATCCTTTACTAATTCCAAGTACCTATCTAAAATCTACTAGGCCTGAACTCTGGAACATTTACCTAAACTTAAAAGTGCCAATGAAATAAACAACATAAACAACACCTAATATATAGGTACTTAGAATCGATTTCAATGCTATGACTGGCACTTCCCACGAATCTACAAGTTAACTAGAGGGGTAATAAAATAAAGCACGAACTTACCCCATTCTGCTTCCGTCGTCCGCCGCGCACCACATGAAAAAGAGTGTAACGACAATTTAAGTATACCGTAAACCAGGCAAATAACCCCCAGCAGTTGCTCATTTGATTGGACATTACTCGTACACTTTATAGGTAGAGTTGTACCGGCATTAACTACTAACTTTTAAACGGATACGACAGCAAACGATATAAAAATATCGATTATAATTGGTAAGTTTTTGTATACATTCGAGTAATTAGGTGTATACAACATTTATTGTTGGGTTTAAGGAAATATTATTTAGATTGTAGTTACTAACTAAATCGCACAAGTAATGTAAAATGGTTTCTTCGTTATAATATACGAATCGTAATTTCAAGCACTCGTTACTTAATTCAATGTCATGAATATTATAATACGCTGTGGATTCATTTATTATGTGTAAGTATACGGAAAATAGAAAAAAAAAAAATGTACATTACTACAGAGGCAGGGAAGTAAGAGGTTGTCGGCCCATTATTAATATCTGAACATTTTGAACAATCAACCAAATTTGATGGCAAATGAACAAAAGGACAGTACAATTTAGGCACAAATTCGGTTAATTTCGTCCCTATCTAACAAACACGTACATGTCATAATAACATAGTTAACGATATCAATTCCGTGCTTGATATAATGTGGTTTGTGTAAATAACAAAATATAATCTGTAGCTCGTTTAAAATACTTAAAACAATATTTCGGAATTCATACTATCAGAACAGAATAAACAAAACCGACCAAGAGTTTCGTATTTATAGATACAACATGAGGAAAAAACAGTCAAGCACTAGCAATCACTTTTTTTGTATGGGAGGCATGGGAGCCCTAAAAAACTTACCAACATTTTCATTCCAAGCGCTAACTTGTTACGCTTAGGCATAATTATGATGAGAGAAGCGCACACGGACGGGCTCAAAGGTGTCTAATTAAGTAAAAGGGAAAATGTCAACTTCAACTATCAATAATGTTGATACTGACCGACCGCTCGTAGACAACCTGCCGCGCGGCCCCTGCCAGCAATTTCACTAAATTCTCGTCACCACGCTTACAGGCCCAGTGCATCGCTGTCTGGAACACAATAAATCACTACTCATACCATACACCACACAAAATCATCTAACACTCGAATTTTTATCCAAATAACAATCACAAATAGGTATGTTAAACGTAATTAGGCCGTTGGATATTATAATTTTTGAAACGATACAAAATGTTAAGCAAAATATAAAACTAAGCCAAAACACAACTCCCATTGAAAACGAGTTTAGTAGGTCGAGAAACAAATTACTTGATTGCCAGGCTTTTATTTTATATATGTAAAACACTTTGATGGACAATATAATGCCGAAATTATAGCTCTTTATAATCGGAACGTATTAGGATGATTTGCATCCAGATTAAAGATTATATTTTGGTGAAGGTAGGTGTTATTAGCATAGTTATAGGAATTACCTTGCTATCATCATTGGTCATTTTAATTTTTGGAACGTTTTTGTATAAGTAAAGCATAATTTCAAGGAACCGGTGGTGTTTTGATAGCTTAGGATTAAGTATAACAACAGTTCAGGCGGGGCCCGTAGTTAGAAGACTGACAAGTTATTTATGTTGACATCGCTTAAGTAATTTAAAGCCGGGGGAAAAACGATTCACAGCGTATAAAATGAGGCTACCCTTTGCGAAGGATGGGATTATAGTTCCGACTTGGAATCAAGCATTAAATCGCTTGCAACGAAACTCGTCGAATGCCTCGTCGGCCACAGTTTCAGTCAGCATTAAGCGTCGGGATATATATTACTTTATCTGGGGGTACGTACCAATCGGCGTATGTACAAGATGTAGGCGGGATCGTAGCTGATTCAGTGGGGTAGTTAGTGGCGGGCGGTCCCGGGTTCGACGTCGCCCAGAGAAATATTGGCCCCGAGGGAAACGCTGTTAATTTGCCGCTCACACAGAACTGGTGCAGCACGATTTTCCACGTATCTACCTACGCGTCCGCGCGGACAACTCCAATATTGATGGAGGCATTTTCGGACCGTGTTTCCCGTAACCAATTGTTTGTGTGATGTTTGTACCGTTTGCAAAGGTTTTTCAATTATCTTTCACATAATAACATATTTATTGTACATATTCTTAGTTAAATATAGAGGCGTAATTTAATCGAGGGGTAGATCGATTCACGGCGTGTAAACTCAGGGTCATTTACATAATTAAGACAGTGGAGTGAGTTAGAGGCATTAAGATTATGTTTATTAATAACTACAACGCTAACATTAGTGTAATAAATAGCCGAATACTTACATACTGCCGGTCGCATGTGACGACGCCGTCAGACAGCGCGGGGCATGAGGACAAAAACAACAACATTTGAATAAAAATAATATTATCTTATAAATATTTATTATTATAATAATGTCCTTCGAACAAGGGATCTCCTGCAAGATTAAGGTCCTCTGAGTCCTTAAAAAGCTTATTAAGTCCACGTTTCCGGGTGACCCGGCGAGCGAATTACTAATTTATTGTCGGTTAGGCTAATAAATTTAAAAGGGGATTACGTGGTCCGCGCACAAAGCAAAGCTTTATAATTTGCCCGATATAAATCTTGCTGTTTCCTTCAAACGGCTGACTTTATCATTAAAGACGGATTCGAGGTATTTACTTGCTCAAATAAACAGCCAACTAAAGCGAATGTTTTCTTGAGCTTCTCTTTACGATGAGTCCTAGTAGTCCCTCATTTAGCTACTGTTACAATTCTTAGAAAATTAATCCTAGATATAATTTCCAGTTTAATTGTTCCGTAGCGACGAATCTGCTTTAAAAACGTATGAAAATTTCAGAATTTTTACAATAATTACTTTTGTTTTGTTAAGTGTAAAGTACATGTGGTGTGGTATTATGTACCAGCATACCTACTAAAGTGCGTGTACCTTTTGAAGTGTGTTGTACGTCCGAAGTCCGTGACATAAATTAAACTGTACCTCCTTCTACATCACTTTTAGGAGTCAATAAACTTATTCCACTTCCGTCCACTTTAACGTGTAAATTGTTAAAGGTCATTTTATTTCGTGTCTTAAAAAGCAATTTTGTGTTCTGTGACGGACCATAAAATAAGTATCTTCGGTGTTAAGTTACCAACACTGGGAAAATAGAAACGTGGGTACACATGGCCATAATATTATGAAATTGATTAAGTAACTTAAATCGATCTCTGATAAGTTTATTTGTTTATACATTTTATGATTTTTGAATAACCTATTAGATTTTGATATATTTTTGATTAAGGTAATTTGGGATTTATTATTAAGGGTACACTACGAATCAGTTTAATAAGTTTATTAAAGTGTCAAAAATCGACATAAATGTACATATGTAGTTAAGTTATAATACGCCTTCAGCCCGAGTTAAGCACAGGAAGTAAACGTCAAAAAAACTACTTACCTAATTACATAATAATTACCTAATCAGTAAAGTTCTGATTACGCGCGAGCATTTACGAGCCTCGTGTGTAACTCAGTGGCGTAAGAATGGTCAAATAACATATCATAGAAATTTCGATGGAAATCGACTTGGAGTATCGAGTAGGTACTTATGTATAAGTTATAAACTTATTTTTTTTTTTTTATCTTTTTACCATGGCCCGGATTAATTGTGAACAAAGCCCGGCAAGCAAAGTGCAGGACTCAGTGCCTCCAAGCAACATCCGTCGGCGCGTAATATTGATTGCGTTTGCATGTACGTCAATTAGTGTACGCGGGGCGATGCGTCTTCAACACGACTAATTATTGTCATGTCGACCTGAGTACCTACGTATGTAGATTACTGGGTATATAGCCTGACAGCGAAGTGATATATGTGTCAATCAGATTAGAGACACTTAAGATGTCTATATGTGTTATGGATGACGCGGAACGCGAGGTATTCGATTTGGCGAACAATACAATATCGCTAGACGTTTCTATTACGTCACCGTTGGCAAATTTGGTACTATATACCGAATAGCTTTGCGATTGAAACTAAACGCATATAATAATATAAAGTTGATTCGGCGATCATTGTACCGATAGTTGTTTCCGCGAACGGTCTCATAGCGAAGAGTCTCAACCAACACATCTTGAGAGACTCTCGCTACGTGGTTGTGGTTGGATCAAGGGTCAGATTCAGAAGGTGGTAATCCTGGACACGGCGCGCATAGTCCGGCGGTTCCTCTCTCTGAAGCCCTGACCACCGGCTGCCTGGGCCCTGCCCCGTTGCCGGCGGCTCCCTAGGTTAGGTGTTTTATAATATGTTTATTGTTTGGATATGTTTTGAATGTATACTTATATTCTACTTTTATAAAAATATTGTAAAATACCCAATGTATGAGATAAGATAAATAAAGAATATATATTAAGAAAAAAAATGTTTGTATACTTACACCCTGTTGGAATTAGTAGATGACGCCACCGTTTCCGAGAAAGATACAAAAAAAAAACAAATTAACATTTTTCACATACAACTCAGTGTTCTTAAAAACGCTAAAAGATAAAGAATTTTACATCTAGAGTTAAATAGCAGTGGGGCTAGCACAACTGACTATCTTAAGCACAAAACAGCTATTGTCTGCCTAGTAAAGAATTAAGTTGAATAAAACCTCCCCAAAACTACTTTATAGCCGCAATTTTGACTGTGATACGGAGATCGCGACGCAAGACTGAAAAGAAATTATGTTCGCGATCGACTCGCAAAGGATGTTATGCTAGCGCCATTGAATGCGACATAAACAACTAAAGCCCCATTTAGACCAGGCAAGAACTTGTAAACGATTTTCGTTACATTGCGGGCTATGGGCGTATGATTAATTCGGTCGCTTTCTATAACCCCGCAATGTAATGAAAATTGTATACAAGTGCTTGCATGGTCTAAATGGGGCTTAATGTAATATAAATTGAAATACTTGACATATATTCAATAAAAAAATACGAGGTCCTACGCAGAATCAAAGTAAATCAAAATAATTAATAAATAAATAATTTTATATGTTCTTAGTTGCAAATAATGTATTTTTTATTTTTCTATTCTATATGTGGAAATATTAACAGTGGATAGTTTTGTGATAGTTAAAAAATATAGTCTTGTCGGCGGTTTAGTGACAAGCGCCATCATTATCATACATTTTTAAGCACAGCTTAATGCTTTGCTCGGGAACATCGTAGATCGTAGAATTTTATTCATCAACCAAAGTACATACAAACCATTGTCAAAATCTCTGTATAGCTCCAAACTTACCGTAAAAGGATCCTGAAACAATAAGAAAACACATTTAAGTACGGCTCGCAAAACAAAATCGATTAGTCTGCGTCTTCGTCATTACTTAGCATCAATATCGAGTGATCTATTCCCCAATCTCGTATTAATATAAATGAGTTAACTCAATTATCTATTCAATGTCGGGGTTAATAAAGTTTATATTTCATTAGCATATAACGTAAGAGATGTGTGGTTTGATATGTTAGCAGTTCGTGTTCCATTAAAGGCCGTGGTGCACTTTAGTCCAAATTTCAGTGCTCCAATTATGTAGCTTGCATTAGCGCTTCGAATTGTTATTAAGGTTACACTCCTTGTGAAAATTGCGCTGCCGAGCTGTAATTTCACGGAAAGATTAATAAAATTGTATTTTTTTTTTAATGTGAAGCCGCATTCATTTAAAGAGCGCAACCGATGTGCCCTTGTAAAATGGTAGAATAAAATATAAAAACAATTACCTACGTAGGTACAAACCACTGTAATCACACTACAGCTACTAAGAGTAAACACTTACATATATACGACTACTTATATGTTCTACGAAAAACCAAAATTTCATCACACCCAGTCGGTGTGTTGCTCTTTAAGAACAATGGCGGAAATAGCATTTTATTCAATAGAGTGGATAATCATTCGATACAAGTTATGACTTTTTTCCATTTTCCTCATGCCTCGATATAAGCATGTCAGGAAAAAACTGCTTTTTACCCTTGCTATTATAAATAACTTTTCTCTTTTTAATAGCATAAATCAAATGGAAGAAGTAAGTATTTTTTAAAACTAGCGATTGGCTATTGGCTGCTTATTAATACTAAACTGTATAAAAGTTAAATTAATATTGAATTTAACTTGTATTTTAGCTGGTGACCGAAGAGCTGGCGGCTTCTTCGCAGAAAGTATCAGCATTTGGGATACAACGAGGAAATGCCGCCAGCATCTTTGGTACAATGCCTCAAGGGCCTTTTTAGATTTTATACTGTAACTAGTTAAGTAGGTACTTGTAGTTATCATAATACAATTGTAATTTCTGTAAATGAATTTTAGCTAAAAGGTTACTCGTGTCAGCGAAATAAAGCTTTGCTTGTTATAGAAAAGTACAAAGTAAAATAAACATTTCATATAAGGTGACGGCACCAGTAATGGACAAGGAACCAATCATGAACATTAGTGCTTATTTCAAAGGAGTTAAGTGTTGTGCATTTGTTGGGACATATTCAATTTATAACTTTATGATTTTTGAAATAAGAACTAAGTGTCCATCATTGGTGCCTGTCTATTACCTTAATTATGTTTTTGCTATACATTTTATGTCATCGGGAAATTCGTCAGTATCCAGTAAGTAATTCGTATCTTCTTGACATCTGTAGCAGAATCGCAATTCAACTTATATTTTCTGTTCTGATTGACATTGCACTATTTAGGGTATACTAATATATAAATAAATATATGATGAGCGCAAAAAATTGTTCCCGAGTTATGGTTATTTTATATATGTGTTTCAGTATTTGTGTATTGTATATATCGTTGGCCGAGTACCATCCCACAACACAAGCTTTCTTGAGCTTACCGTGGGGCTCAGTAAATTCGTGGAAGAATGTTCCGTAATATTTATTCATTTCCTAAGGTATAAAAATTTGAAATAAATATGTTTATAACTTTATGTTATACAATAAATGTAAATAACATATTTAAATATGTGACTACATTCGCATAAATACACATATCAGAAATTACCAATTTACTGTGAGAGGTGAACGTATAATGTGTGATTTAATTAATCTCTCTATTCAGAATATGATGAAATAAACAAAAGTTAAGTTAACAGTTATAATCAATTGAATAAGCCTTTTTTTCACAATTGACAAAGGTATTAGATATCACTTTTTCATAGAATTGTATAACGTATAGATATCTATTTTATAAATAAAGTATTTACATAGTTAAATACAGTATACAATTATAAATTATTTTAGAATATACAAGTGTTAAGTTTGCTTTATCAAAAAATTCAATGCCCCTAAAGATAAAAAAAAGTGGCTTTAGTTACATGTAATATAAATTTATTGAATTAACCCCAACCGCTCTCACGCTCAATGCAAAAGAAAACATATTATAAACCATTAAAAACACCGAATAGTAGGCACCCATAATGTACAGCGTTCTCGTAAAGGCCGAATTACCAACTAAACTGTAAAAAACGTAGATAAAACTCTCGGCCGTGCATATTCCCATGATCGCGAGACGGTTCGACGGCGTTTTAATACACCCATAATCGCTGGCGATGGCGGATCATATGAAATATGTAATACCGCTAATAGGTCTCGGGTAGCTTCCTCAGCGGTTGTTGGGCCAATTTCGCTGGGTAATAGCCTTAATATCCCATCAGTGGGTCCATGCGTGTACAAAGATGAGGACGTAATGACGGCGACCGAGCGCGGCCTCTCGCCCGATAATTCACCTCTATTCGATAAATCAACTAAGCCTAGTGTTCATTTTGCGAATCGAATATGCTTGACCTTTCGCAAAATGTTACATATTTAATCAAGGAGAGAGCAGATGCGAATCATTTCTATGCGTAGGATACCTACTGTTATTAAACTTCATATTGTTCATAGCTAAATATGTACCTTCGGAAAAATTATGCATTTCGCCGATAGAATGAAATATTACTCCAACATATGATTTGTCACACAACTTCAACCGCCTATCGCCTTTGCCAAAAAAAAAACACTTACATTAATCTCAATCAAGAAACGTTTCGACGCGAAATAATTAGTCTGAGACTTGGAAAAATATGTGCAAATGATACGCTCGTATGGTTAGAAGTGTGTTGAATGAGGATTTCTAAAATAAGGAGATAATTTATTATCGAAAGCGGAGCCGCGGCAGTGAGGCAAACATTTGTAGACAGTTATTAAGCGTTAGAACAGTGCAAGTACAGTCAGCAACAGCATATTAAGATGATCGCGTGTAATAAATGGCTAGGAACAACCGTATTACTAGGAAATAAGAACCGCGTTCTGATCAACTGGTGGGCGAAGTCTTTTTTGGTATCGCTACGGTACCCACCGGCACCTTTATCAGCATGTATAACTAGGGATATTGTCATCTCTTTTGCGTGTGGCATTAGTTACATTCAAAACTAGAGTAATAAATCAACAAGACGAATACATTAACATTACCAACGTATTTTGAAACCGTCGAGTCGGAATATTGCTCCATAAAAAAACGGATGAGTTTAAAATATAGCAATTTGACAAATAATGAAAGCAAGGGACTGTAAACATGTTTTAATATTGGAGTCATTAGGAAGATTTTTTGAATAATTTACTCTTTTTCGTGAGAGTAAATTCAACCACTTTAGTTGACTTCATAGTCGTAATAACTTTGTAAGTATACGAAAATAAAATAAAAATATTGAAGCGATTGTAAAGTCACACAATTGTCAAAATACCTATACGTTATAATAAAGCACTCCACGAGTGTTTTGTATAAGATTAATTAGAATTTAACGATATCATTTTAATACTGAATACTTACGTTAATGAATATTTTTGAAACAACAAACGCTGATAACCCACAAATCTTTCTAGATTAAGACGCTCAACACGGCAATTACAAATATAAAATCGTTTAAAAGAACCGTTGATCGTCCGTCGTAAAACTGATAACGGTTTTAATAGTGCTCTAAAGCCTTGTAATTACAAAGTATTCGGACAATTGGGGTAATAATTTTTAAGTGAATTTGGAGTATAGTTGTCGGTAATTGTGGAGAATGAGCGGCGCGGGCGCGGGCACCTCGGGGTGTCGTTAATAGAGTGTTGTGCGTTCGTTTTGTCCGCGCGTAACTTTATTTCGGAGCGGCTAATAAATAGCGTGATGACAGGTGTCAGCTGCTCGACCGCCTCTGCACTCTTGCGTCGATGTCTCATTCCTCACGTTGTACTCCTAAATTCTCTTATTTTATCAACGCTCCGTTCAATTTTCGTTTCGTTCCCTCGCCATTCTATTTGTTTGTTTCGGCATTATCGTATTACTTGTGCTTATCCGTTCCGCTTTAGTTGCCACATTGTGTAAATATATCGATACATGCTAACTTATTTATGAAGTCGGTATAATTTATCGCTGTTTCCCTAGTAGTTTTTCCTGTAAAGTGACAAATTTTAATAGCCCTTGATTATATGATATACACGTATCATCCATCAAAAGACAAGAGGAAGCAATATATTTTATTTGTGATGACAAATTGTATTCATGGAGTCATGTGCGCAGCATTAAGATGCTAAAAATTGCTTTTACTGCGCTGAGGGATCATTAAGTGGATCGATTTTATTGGTATTCGGAATATTGCGGTGGAGAGGCGGAATGCGATCGGGGATTTTTGAACGGTCATAAATTAACCGCACGAAGACAAACCGGACGAAGATTTATATGACTTAATGGCGAAAAGCACCCGAAGAATTATTCTTAGCGTCGGAGATTCTTAACCTTTTGATTGACAATCGAGTGCGGTGTCTCGTCTCGCTCGTAAACGAGTGCTCGGCAGCTTAACGCAAGCGCCACCAAGCATTTTTACAATACTATAAAACCTAGGATAAAAACGAAAGCATTACGACTGTTTTCTTGGTTATACGTTAGGTACATTGTATTTTAATTGCCAATACTAATAAATAAAAACTGCATCCAATCCATTGCCCAAAATCGCAAACAACCTGAATACAATAAAAAACGAATCCAGCTATAGGTACACATTTTTACTATAGTTAATTACCTACAGCAACGCGTTATATAAATAAAGAAAGGACGCCCATTGTGGCAGAGTGCGATGCGATCGCCACAGCGCGCCTTGTCGCGACAAGCAAATGCACTTATCTTACCGGCCGTGAAAAACTGTTCCCAACTCGCTGTCGTCGGTTAGTTGCGCCTATCCGGAGTCATTGCCTCCAGAGGTTACGTTTCAACAGGATTTGGAGACCCAACAAAACAACTTACAAATCAGAATGGGCGCCGAACAGAGGAAACAATAAGTCCCTCTTAACTCCGGTTTTTATTTCTTTTATTCCATTGTATTCTTCCTTCGCCACGTTTGTTTACATTACCGAGGATTCATGAATGAACCGGCACTTTTTCAAATAGACGCCGATGACGTATGCGCGTTAGTAGAAAATCTTAATGAAATAATTAGCGAATCGCCGATATATCAGCTGGCACAGCGCGCCCGTCGTAAAACCGTCAACGGGCCGCTATAAAAACAAACAGAAGTCTTAAACATCGATACAAATAAATTGTCCGACCAAGAATGAATATCAATAAATTGAAAATGTAACTCGTAAAAACATATCATCGATTATTGTAAACAGCTGGCGGGCATTTATGCAAAACGAGTTGTTCATTGGGCCAATTCAACGGCGGTAGCGAAGATAGGAAAGGCTTAATTGAAACTTACAGATCGGGCTTCGGCCGGTCGGTCGGTCTGGCCCGGCCCGGCGCCTGCAGCCGCGCTCGCATTCTTTTTCTAAGCCCCCATCAGTTATCGATTTGTGTTTTGATTACAATCCATTATTCAATCGCATAACAAGATACGAGGCGCGATAACCGACCGGGCGATGACGCTTTCAGGCCATCTCTCGCCAACTTGCTTCAAACTTGGCAATTTACACAAAATGAAAACTTTTGTTTGACAAAGACCGTATTAAAATCTTCAAGAGAACTTGAATTCTCAACGACGGCTACGCCATTAATCTTATTATAGTGCACATGACTTACCAACTTTCCAGATACAACAAAATAGACAAGTAAACCGAGAGGCTGAATTAAGTATTTATACGATACTTAAAAATGCAAATTTTGAAAGAAAAGTCTTCGGCCAGTGGACGGTGGACTATAAGTAGAGGTAATGCAAATTATTTAAGCCCTATTTCCATGCGGTTAATTCTATCTATTTAGTCAATTGATTGTGGCAGTTAACCCGGCCGTTGGCAGGCGCGTAAATCTCCCTAACGGCTGATTCGCAAATAAGACGACGGCTCAAGCATTCATGATAGCGGTTATCGGGGCATCTCGTTTTCCGTTGCGTTTTGTTAAACAAATAGAACCCGGAGCCGGTAGGCGATCCTAATTAAAAACTATATTCAGCCTCCGCCGTATATTACGCAGATGGAGCCCTAAGGCAGTTAGTCACTCCGTCTGGCCGCCTCCCAGCCGTTTAGTGTTTATAGCTGTGAGACGACAGAAGAATTTTGTTTCACTGCCTTGGTTTGCGTTGGACTTGTAGCATGTTCTCATTAACGAAACCGTGTTTTGCTGTTATTTGTTGAAATCCAGTGTTTGCCTGTAAATTATTACTTAATAAAGATTTTGCCTTGTATAAGGTTCTATTAATAAAATGGATTTCGTATATTCTCCAGCCAAACCTTAGCTTTAAACAACACGAGCCACCTGATCATCAAAGACATGGGAGACTACACTCGATAGTAGACACGTGAAAGAGTATGTTCATCAAACCTTCAAAAGCTAACAAGAAAGTGCCCCTAAAACACTCCCATCAGTGATCAGAAGCCAATTAAATAACAAATTACAAATAAGAACAAACATTTCGAGTTAATTACAAACAAAATCCAATTGAATGTTTGATCAATTCATAATTAGAAACAATTGTAGATATAAGAATATATGCGAGAGCGCGAGGAAGCTGGCATCGGAGCCTCGTTTATAATAGACCGAGAGTGCAGCCTTTTTTTTAATATTATATTTTAATGTTTAAAACATTTCGCTGGATGCTTAGACAGCATCACAATAGAAACTCCACTGGCATTGAAAAATGGAACACAGACTTTAATGAAGTGGGTATCGTGAGGATGTGGATAAAAATATTATTTCCTAGAAAGTTTATTTTATTAATAACACAAAAAAACGAGTTTACCACCAATACCTATATACATCGCGATACATTCGCGGTTCAGCATCGCAACAGTAGCGATACCAAATTAATGACGTAAAATATTCTTCTCTGTGAAATGTTGGACGCAACCGTTGAAAGATGGGACCTCAAAAGTTAGGAAGGATCACCACATATGATCACTTCCGCATACTTAGCATCATGGAATTTGGTAGCCGCCCCATCGTCACCCTAGTCTGCCTGTTTGAACCTACGCACCCGCCGCGGCATCTTCATTATGTTCTAATCTTATTAATATATGTAGTTATTACTGCAATTTCATACATCTCATAACGGTAAATATTGACATTATAGTAACTCTAGAGATCCTATTACGATATTCATTTATAAATTTGAAAAACATAAAATAGAATTATAATTGTTAGTTGACACCAATGAATATTATACCTCGTAGCTTCTGTTAATATCCAAGCAACGTGTCTTGCAAGGAAATTATCGGAAAGAATTAAACGGTGTATATATATGTTGATAAAAATATTGCCGCCACTGATTATAACTAATGATTTGACAAATAATTAACCATTGGTTCTACTCGTATAATTGGTGTATATATATCATTTGACTCCGGTTAAGTAAGAGCAATTTAGTCGTCGACTCTCGGCCTATAGCGCGCCCAACCCACCTCGTCCGCACTAAAAATTCGATCTTATCTCCCATATTTTAATAGGTTCCCGTGGCGGCACCTCCACCGCACTGACCGGTAATTGTATAAAGTATCTCTGGAGGAATAAATTCAATATTCCGTTGCGGGGCCGGCGGACCCCTTCGCCTCGTGATAAAGCTTAAATCAACACACGAAGTAATTACGATCGAGCCACACTTCATCACAGATGCGAATAGTGATTAACTATCGAACGCCCTTGGTTGCGCGCTGCTAGAGCTCAGACTGTACCGATTGTAGTACAATGTCAGCGAGTTCAGTACATGGAGTTCGCATCTCCTACGTTGACGATCTAGTTTACTTGTAATGCGATTTGTTTATTTGGACACGCTGTTTGGTTTACATGCTTAATTGATTAAGTTGAAATTGTGTAGTTGGCTACACTTACATGAATTCAGTACATTTTTCAATAATTTATTCATTTTACATGACAACCCAGGTGCATAAAATATTTGAATACAATTTCCTAAGGTAGATAAATTCATGATATGAGTACATTGTCCAAAGTAATTCTATAACAGCACCGTATGACCGTCCAAAAGCTTAAGAAAAACTCTCCAATTCCATTATGATTTAAACAAATTCAAATTTTCTTAAATCAAAATTACATTTCACTTGTAATGGTTGATCAATAGGCGGCTAGCCACTTGACAGTCCGAGGATAGCATAGTATCCAAAATACTAAATAGTCTCGCGGGATGGACGGTCAAGTGGCTAGAATAAAAACAAAATTAGTTTATATAAACATTTTGCCTCAATACGAACTCATTGTTCTGACTTCGTAACTTATGCTGCGACGTCCTTGCTTTAAATTAGAACCGAAATTGGAAGGGAGCATATTTTACTGGTTGTGACTTAGATTACACGTCCCCAAAGGGTTTACTGATTTCAATTTGTGACGAGAATTGTTACTTCCTTAAAGATAACGTCAGGACTTGAGTCCCAACCGGTCTACATTTGGTTAGATATCTTTATTTATTAGAATAGCAAAGGTGGTGATTAATCTATGGTATGTACCGCATTGCAAGATAAAATTCGTTTGTTAATAAAGTGAATTTACTAGTCAAGCCTTGGGTATAAACAATTGGATTGTTTGAAGTTACAGTCTACTTTACTGATTAAAAACTATACTTGCTAGTCTATATACAGATTTTTTTATTGGTTTCTATTTCTAAGATTTTACTACTAAATAATCAAAATTGCATTTTACTGGGAGAGGTATGAAGGTGGCCCCGCAAGATATAATGTTTCATCGCGAATTCAATCACATTTTTTTTTAAGTTTGTACACTAACTTTTCTTGTGAGTATATATATTAAGCTTATTTAATTATTACTTACTTAATAAAAGTAACTAAAATTAATGTTTGAGAATGAAGGTTTATGACAGAATGGTTGTAAGCTGGATTTTTTACGTCAAATTTTGTAAATAAAAAGTAAACCTTGCGCAACGTCATGAGAATTTTAATTATGTGTACCTACCTGTAGGTAGGTTTTTTTTTTTACTATTTAATTTAAGTAAATATAATATCGCCAAATATACCAATAAAATCTATCAGTTTTTGTAAAGACAATCGTTGATATATAAGTACATAGTTGATAAATATGTAAACACAAAAACGCAGGCGTCGGAAGATTTCGCAATTCATCCCTTTTAATTTTAATTAATTAAAAGTTTTAGCTTAAAGAGTGCCCAATCTTAACGCAAGGGTGGTTCTCGTTGAAGTTCTTTTGTATTTTATTCTAAAAAGAGAAGCTTTTCAGTAAAACAACTCCCAATCTGGAACAAAATATAAAAGTTTCGCAATAACGTATACGCCTCGGGCGGGATCATCAAAGACGGGAATAAATACCGCCTAAACTTGCCCTGCTATTTACTAACTTAATTATTTGAAAGAAATATTTATAAATAAGGGTTTAAAACACAGAACTGTTCGCAACTCGGTGAAATTAAAAGCGATCCACTACTGCTCAATGTTCACCCTTGTTTGATAAATTGAAATATTTTTGTGAAATTTCAAAACAGTACATATTGTCGGGCGAATCGAGCCGGGGGCGCCCGCAACGTATATGAAGATATACTGAAAAAGCACATGTAGTACTTCAGCTTAATGCAGAAACAGTGTCTATACGCGCGCATTTATAGCGTAATGAGGCCGTTATATTCGCACAAATTTGGTACCGCCGTGGGCGGGTTGCGGCAGCATCGCACCTACTTCGCTGCAAGCGGCCTCCCAATTAGCCTTAAAATAATGAACATGTTTTATATTTCCACGGGAGTGCGGTGTGTACTTATCCCCGTTGGCCCGGAGGTCATGCGGCCGTGCCCTCTCCCGGCCCGTGTAAAACACGGGAGGATCTTCGAGTATAATAATTATAAAGGGACACGTTGCCCGTATTTCGGTTCTAGCGTTTTGTTAAATCATCCCAGAGATATTGCGGGAGCTCGGCATTGTTCATTATCATTTAGGTACCTACTTGTTGAATTGTTAGCACCCATAAATAGCTACAGTCATACCTATTACTTTGCGGAATGATAATAAATATTTAATGAGGGAACCGTTAAGTATTTTAGTTTTGCACATACACGCATTAATTTAAGCACTAAGTCCCGTGATATGACAGCTATAAATTAAAATTCGTAGCGAACACGCCGACGGGACACTTAACACTTAACATTTTAATAAGTATTTAACTGCTTCCTGCTTCTTTGGTCTACAAATAACGCGGTCGGCTCGAATATTTAACCGAGCCTGAATAAATAATCAATTTAGTCAGGCGCGCTGATCGATTGCCACAATAGCGGGCGGATGATACACTCCGCCGGGCCGGAGATAAATAATCCGAGACAAATGCTCGGGACGTCTCCCGAGAACCGCGGTGACACTACATTTAAAAGCTTCAATTGTACAGAAATAACCAAAACGCGGTTCAGATCTTTCTCAAACTAATCGGGTATCGGGTGGTTGACGACAATCGTGATTGACTGCGCAAGTGAGACTCTAATATAAACAAATTAATACGGAGCTAGGCGTGCGGCGGCGATAATTTAGAGCGCGACGCCGACGCAGCGGTCGCGGGGGCTTCGTGAGGAATCATTCCCAGGCGTCATTAAATGCATTAACAAAAAAAATATGGCACTCAACAGTTGTAAATCAGTGTCGCATAACACAATCTTTACTCTTATGAAATATGCGCTTCCTGTCTAGTTTTGATTATCATAACGAAGGAAACATATTTCTCAAAAGTTCCTTTCAAACATTTTTTAATAACATCTCAGCTCGTTGCCGTCCCGTTTCTTATTTATTGTTTAGGTAATTAAATAGGCGATATGTTACTGCTGTAATCTCGACTGGGCTTTTAAAGTCGAAATCGAAAACAGCGTTATTATCTATTACATTAACATGTTACACGTGTTCATCGCGCCGCGTTGAGTTCGCCTTATCAATAACGGGAGCAATTTTAAGAATGAGTGGGTCTATAAATAAGGCAGTATTTACATTAATTATGAGCTTAATTGTGTAGAATCCCTTTGATTTACAAGCCGCTCAGAGCCGCCGCAAACGAATTGTACTGGCTTAGCGAAGCACCTCGGGCTTTGACTGCCGCCTCTACGCGAATTATTTTTGCTGTAAAATATACCTAGGTATAACAGATGAAAGTGAATTACATGAACGGCTGCACCATTCATTTCCAAGGATTAGCAGATATGTGCAGTTTGTGCATCAAACACGGATTTAGATGCCAGCGATAAATTTAGAATGTTAACTACATGAGACGCCCACCCACTTTAATTTGTAGCTTCGCGTCTTTCATCACTTCTAGTGCTATATGAGGAATCTCTACCTAAAGTTTAATCAAACCAGCTATGTTTGTGTTTTGCTGCGTACTATCAATGGGTTCAATCATCAATTAACATTTAGATCGGAATTGTATCAAGCTATATTCGTTACTTTTACATCTCTGTCAGAAAGAGTACTTATCGCTACACAAGTAAGGGGTTAAGTGTTACAAATTAGGGGTTAAAGATGCTTTATTATTACTATTGTTCTTACAAGTAATACAGCTGATAGATCTCAATCAAGTGGGATTATGAAATTATCTAAGCCTTAAAAAAATTTCGTGTGCAGGACATACCCGTCATTTCTTCCGGGCTTGAAATAGACATATCCAAAATACACTTCTACGCCATGTCATGAAGAAGCCTAGATTCATATTAAATTTTAAATTAAATTTTTCGTCGAAAGATAAATTTCTAACGCGAACAACAACATGCAATATTTTATTACATGGTACGGGTAAATATCCCGATTTTCAAATTTTAGTTGTATCTACACTTCACGTTTTTACTGAGTATATTTATTTTTACACCCCCATATTTGTGTATTTTTGAATAAATCATATATACATAATATATTTAAGTATCTAAAATTACTTTTTTAATACTTAAAGAGAGATTTTGAATTTCAAAAGCCAAATTTATCACGAATAGTCCATATTATTTCGATAGTTTTATGTTGCTGAGCATTCCCATTGAATCGTCGTGATCAAAATCGAAAATGTGTACAATTGCAGAATATACATATATGTATATCCAGTACGGGCACAACGAACAGGGTAGTAGTACGCGTACCGCCGCAAGCAAACGCGCGCGGCATGTCGGCCCGCGGCCACGGCGGGGACATGCAAGCAGTCCTACGCTCTAATTCTATCTAAAAACCGCGTACACAACTATACATAAACCACTCCATGCCAATCCACGCATATAAGGATTTTATTTGGTCAAGTGTCACAGAAATATGAAACAATTGGGAAACAAGAACAAAAATCTTCGCGCTTATTTTTCTTTTCACTTTGTTTTCCATCAGCACCAGAGGTCGACAACGGTGTCATTTTCCTTACATACTAAATGTTTTTTTTCTACATTACCACTAATGACAGTATGAACGATATAAATTACCCAGGTAATGAACCTTTCGAGCTAATGTTCCGAATGTTGTATGTGTGGGCCTGTCTCTTACAGTTTCGTGTTTTCCTCTTGTTATACGGAAGCCTGAAATTCCAATAAGGCCTAAATTCATTGATTACTAGTTTCTGAACAAAAAAGTCAAAAATCAAAAATCGACTGTCTCAAACCTAACTTAATACACAATCATAAAGTACCCAAATAGTAATTGTAACCAGAAGTTTTAGTTAGCTATTGTCATCACCGCTTCGCCGTCTTTACCACCTTCGGCCGTTTCGATTTACCGTCGCCGCATCGACATATATCCTAGAATGAGCCAACGCAAATCCTGGCACCGGCATCGATACGCAATCAAATAATTCCCGCGCCGAACAAACGGCCCAGCCCGCTGTTTAGAAACAATAGCTCCGCTGTGCAATTAGTTCATCCGATAGACGGTGGTCGAACCACTCGTAAATCTACTCTCTTACCACCAGTACGTAGTTGTGGCGCCGTATGTAGATTCCCCAGTTAATTAATGTGCCATGCTGGTAGCGAGGCCTCCCTCGCCCCGGCCGGGCTTCGTAAATTGCGCAACCATCTACGTACAACTCCCAATTCTGGGAAATTAAAATTCGGCGCTTAAAGATACTGTTGGTTAACAAACGAGATGTTTACGCTAATGCGGCATCAAAGTAGCCGAGGATCTTTGAATGAGATATCAGTAGATTTTATATCAAGTAACGGAATGTCTAATTCCAGGCAATCAAAAGATCCCCTTGAACCTCATAGTAAGTATTATTTATGGATGAGATAGTTTTTAAATTTGTAAAATCAATCAAAATTAAGATTGATTTTACAAGTTTAAAAGTTTTCTTGTGTCTACTTCTTCCGTCTGTCTAAGGACAAAGCAAATTCAAAATAAAATAGTAAATGTTAATTTAAACACGCTCGCCACTTAAGCAGCTTAAACTAGGTTCTTGAAAATCAATTTGAACCGAACTGTATTTTCAAATCACTAAAACCCGTATTGCATTTCGAGAGCGAGCACGTAAAACAAATCAAATCGAACTCAGTCGGCAAATCCGACGCGCCGATCAAGTTCCTTTTCCGAGTACTCCGAGTAAATACCCTTATACGAATTCACACTCGTCTCGGATAGGTAATAGTTTGTCATGTGATCTTCAGTCTGACGGATCGCAGACGGGCCCACCCTCATTATCCCTTTCATGCTGAATTTCAATTAGCATGCTTTCGTGTTTTGCAATAACAGACCGAACCCCGCTTGGTGAGTACAATGCCGACGGGTTGGCATACAGGGCCAATCGGTATTTTGCACCCTTGGTTGAACAAAGTCACATGTGAATGTATGGCACAGATACATGCGCCGATATGCTTTCGAGGGTCGGATAGGCTATTTATAACAATAGATCTGGTAATAGATTACGTGACACCACGCGGCAAGGGAGTGAGGTATTTTTTAAGAACCTGTAGTATTATTAAGTACTATCTACTACAAATCTGTAAGGATAAATAAGTCATGTTTTGTTTAATTGTTCCCGATCTTTTATTGAACATGTAAGCCGATTCTACCGCAATTAAGAGGGCAAAACTTATAGGTAAGTACGAATAGGTATGTGTCACTTAAAGAATACACAGTATTGTGAACGTTTCTGAAGGTTGTTCTTAATAACTAGTCCAGTTCTAGTCGATTATAAAAGTTGTAAGTTCATTTACCTTCCTATATTTTATGTACTAATTTTCCTGCTCACAGAACACAAACCGAACTGCGTTGTCCAGATCAAATACAGATTTACACTCCTGGCGCCACAACCAAATTACTAAACCGGCACGAATGCCATCCTGTCTTTCAAATTTGATTGCGTCCAACATCACACGCCCATGAAGTCTATAATGAAATGGCCGTATAAAAACAAAACTATGGGCATACATGATTAGCTCGATACACGAGTAAGGTAGAACTAAACAAACAACTATTACAATAACGCTGACTCATCGTGTTAGAAATCACTTATTGTGGGAGTGACTTGCACTACACTCAGACGCAAGTGCCTTATGCTGATAGTCCGATCCACGAGGGAGTTGATCTATGGCATAAAACTTCCCGTTACTTATCGCTCCCAAAGACAAATATTCTAAGACTAAGAAATTACAACATGAGATTATCTTTAAAGTAGGGAACTGTGATGGATGTAGGACGTCATCTAGCCTAATATCACATTCTAAATTCATACGTTCGTCCCTCTTCAATAAACAGATACCCGATTTTAAATAAACTGCCTATACAAGTACAAATTACCTGCATGTACTTAGCTTATTCTACACCTAAAACTCTGCACTCTTATGATTGTAATTAACGAGCTACTGAAGATGCGAATCGGCAAAAAAATATCGTTTAAAAAACGGGTGCCGTTGACTGGTTTATACGGTCTGAGTTGGGCGATAGCGCAGTTCGGACCCCCCGTTACAGCCACGGATCATCAACTTATTGTTCGTAAAGGTCGAATTTGGTCAATACAATTGCAAGTTTTGACGCATACGATCAGATAAATTTTGATGAACGGGCCATCATCAAATTTATTCAGCATTTAAGCTTGTCTATTTAAGATTATCTGGACATATTTATTACCTATACCATCGTCAAAGTTTGTAAGGATCTATACACCTAAGCGCCCATGTTTCATATCATCTATTCGTAGGTACAAAGATGGGTAAGGGACAGTGACATAACACTTTCGTATATGGATCACAGGCGAACTAAGATATGAGAGAACAAGAGTGATCTTTTGTACAAATATTCGCAAATTTGTCATACTAGTTGCATACATTTGCTACAATTTATTAGACAGAGTGTACGGTAATTGTGTTTAGTGATAACGCTTATTCATTATCAAAATAGTCAAAGCACCGATATTAGTTAAATCCTAAACTGATTTTATCTCGGGCTCCACAAAAAATAATAGAGGACGTCGTCGACCCTTCGCTTGTACGACACGCATAAACAATGGCTCGACGGATGGGTCAAATGAGGCGCGTCAACTCGGGTTGCACTGCCGCCTTGGCGCCAGGCTCGAGTTGCAGCGAGCTGGGACTTTATCTCAATCAAATATCACTTCTGCGCACACGTGCTGTTAATACTACAAGGTGCTAGAGTTTGAGGCTGAGACCGTTTACGTATCGTTAACGAATTCCGGTTGTATGCAATCGTAAGATACCGATTACGTACCGAGCACACACTTATTTCCGTTTTAACTTGCAAACACCAGGCCAAACTGGTTGATTGTTAACAGATTACTTTTGTGCAATTTCTTAATTTCTCAACATTTTAAAACTAATAAACTTAGGTGTCAAACTGGGCAGTCCCCTAAGTTTATTAGTGGCAGTCACAGCGTAAATAATTCTCATTAACGAAGTTATTAACCTATTTACTATGTTATCTGATTGCAAATCCCATAAATTCCGTATCGATCCAGGCATGTACACATATGAATACCTACGCACGACTTTTTCACTTGCATTGAGCGCGAGCCGGAATAAATAAATATATGGTTGATATTCTAGGTCCATCCTTCACACGTTGTTCGTTGTTATAATTATTTTCGTATACATGTGTAATCCGAAACCAGTTGCGATCAAGTAGCTATAGCATTGTGTAAAGTAAGTTTAAACAGTGACTTCAATTTCACAACGATTAGGTCAAATGCAGCGTCAAGGTATGCATTTATTTTCTTTTCCGCAACATTGGCACTAAGTTCACAGTTCATAAAGCTGGGACAAGACATAACCTTGGCACTAAGTTCACACAAGCTGGGATAAGACATATCTGCGACTTCTGTGAGTGCTGGTAATATCAAAGTATTTGGTAACCCACAATTTATTATATATATACACTACCGTCAAAAAGTTTAAGACGAAACACAAAAATGTATGCAAATAATCAACTTTTTCATACTAGCACCTGGGTCCTTTTATATGAACTAGGATGTTATTTGAAGAATTGAGAGCTGCGATTCTGAGAGAGAGATTCTTAGAACAAACAATATCGTTTAAATCTCAAATTTTGAACATTTACTTTTAAGTGCCTTCTCAATCAAATACTTTTTCCTTACAAATGTATAGAAAAGAGTATTTGCTAAAGGTACAAAGCCAAAAATAATAAGTTTACCTTGTTTTCTATTAATTGCAAATTTATTTTGATGTTATTTAGAAGAGTTTATAACAATAAACTAAACATTGTGTTTGGTCTTAAACTTTTTGACGGTAGTGTATATATATATATATAGTGGAGTTGAGTCAACAATTTAAGGAATACAGCCCAGGCATTTTGCACGGTTCAATGACACTCGGCGGGGCAGCTCGGCAACTGCAGAATCAGCGGTGACACTATCTTTGACAAAAGCGACAGCCGTAGATACGTTTAACACATTCGCTGCCACCCCCTCGAAAAATGTATGGAATTGAACGCACATGTGCGTTGGTGGCAGTGAATGCGTTTTAATCTTCAAACTTTTTCCTACATGCGTTTTAGAAACCTAAAGACTCTTACTTACGAGACCAATTTTGTGTCTGTGAACGTCAAAGTCACTTTTCACCGCTAGAATAGGCACTTTAATGAATAAAATTATTTTCTTTTATCTACTTGATATCAAGCGCCATAGTAAAAAGTCCCGCGATTAACAGACACAGAGACTTCCTAAGAAAGTGTCTACCCTGCGTCGCCTACAGTGAAAACGCGAACTTCAAAAATCGAAATTCATGATTTCCATCTCAGTCAAACCAGTAATTGAAGTGCGTTAGAGATGGATATATTCTGTGCTGTGGTAGCCCCTTTCGGCACCGCACTATTCCGCGTGTTTTGAGTTTTAACACGACATGATGCCAGAATTTTTGAGGTCATCCGTACCCGGCGGCTTTCGTCGGAAATGTCCCAGACGACATAAAACAAGAACTAGGTAACATTGAATATTCATTATCGGTTTATCTTTTGGGTACAAAGTTCTGTTACCGGGGGTTATGACTTAGAAATAGTAGTTCTAGTGGTTTTTTATTACTAATACATATAGTTCATTACAGCATTAAATACATATGAATGAACTTACGATATAATCTTTTTAAAATGTTTTGTCGGCATTGTAACTTATAGCATTCGGGAAAAGTCATTAAAAAACACATCACATTCATGTTTTTGGTTCAAGTAGAATTTAGTTCTTTCGTTTTAATGTCTGTTTAATAGGCTTTGAGGTAGCATAAGGCGTATGCTAGATAGTTTAGTTTAAGAAACGATTTTGAAATCTATTTGTTGTATATAGTCGCCAACTTAACGTGTTTTCGTTCAATACCGCAAAATACGAAACATTTTAGAAGGAAATATCTGAAACATAAGACTTGTTAGGTATACATGTAAATGCGAGTTTGAAATATACTTTATTGTAACCTCTAGATAGGTAACAGCATCATGATTATGACTTTTGTGGATTTTTTTTTTATATGAGCGTATGTTTGCATATCATCTGACCGCAATTTAAAAGTCTACATCAAGATCTATGCTCTTGCGATTATATTTTATAATAATTTGCTAATTGTTATTTTGACAGCGAGACATGTCCATAGAAATACTAGTTCTATGGATATGTCCCGCTGTCAAACTAAGTCTGAAACTGAACGCACTGAGTCGTACTGCTATAAAAACGATATAAGTCGCTAATGGGTTTGTCAGGATGCAGGGAACGTGCTTTTGTATGGACATTATCATTTGTTCTGTGATAGTGTATATATTTATATTAAATGTACATTAGGTGTTATATTAATATATCCATCTTACAGCTCTTTGACGCCTAGCTGTAATGCTGTATTGATGTATTTCTGATATAAATAAATAATTTACTTAAGCTACTTGTTACATAAGTGATGTTTCACAAGTTACATTCAGTTTCAGTGTACCTAGAGGCAATTAATAAAATTCTAGTCTTGAAATATATTTTTTATGTACTTATGTGTAAATAGGTACGTAAAATTAAATTATTTTAAACTAATCGCTTAAATTAAACGCTTAATTGTAAATACAAAAGAGGAAATGTATAAAAAATGTAAAGACGAGTGACTTTCATTTAAAAACAACTATTTCATTTATTAATTTAACTAAAACTAACAATAAAATCCAATGAAAACTAACATACGGCCTCTGCGGCATGGTGCCGAAGACGCTGGCAGTATTTCCTTGCTGAATCGTGAGGCTGATTCGCTGAGCGAGGTCTTTGCCAGCTCTTCGGTCTACTGTGCATTTCTGAGTCTCTTTTAAAGTTCTTTAAAGAGACTCAGAAGGTCAGGGCCCCACGGACCGAGGGCCTCAACTCCGAATTCGATAAAATTGTATTCTGCGCCGACACTACTGAATTTCCCAAGGTGAATGTTAAGGGTAAACCTACCCTAAGAGTAAACTTAAACTAATAAAACCTTATAACTAAACCTTAAAGACTTGTGTTGTAGGTACTCAGCCAACGAAATGAGTATATATATATAATACTTAAGTGCATATACGCACGACCCAGGAACAAATATCAGTGCTCATCGCACAAATTAATGCCCTCACCGCGATTTGAAACCAGGACCGTCGGCTTCATAGGCAGGGTCACTTACCACTAGGCTATGAATAGTTTGGAAACATGTTCACTAATTAATTCGTTTTTGGAGTACAGAAATTTCATTTGTTGTTACCCAGTGGATACACTGAAGTATTGCCCTAAGGGAGTTTGTAGTATTTACAATAATTGGACTTTGAAACATACAATATTGCGAATAAGCTCGCTCATTAATCGCAATAAGTATGCATTATAACAACCAGCTCTTCTACCTAGTCTTTAGTGACCCTGCTCGTTTGTGAGCTGGATTCGAATACCAGTAAGTATATTTATTTGTTTTTGACGACAAGTCTGGCATACTCGGTAGTGACACTGCCTATGAAGCCTACCATTTTAAGTACTTGTGTAATATATATAACTTTGGATGAATACCCACAACACAAGCCTTCTTGAGCTTACCGTGAGTTTTTTACATGTGCCCCGGGGTGTTAACCGCGGTTTATTAGGGAAAAAACGTAGCCTATGTGTTAATCCAGAGTGTCAGCTAACTCATTACCAAATTTTATTAAAATCGCTTCAGCCGTTTAGACGTGAAGTAACAAACATACACACTCACAAACTTTCGCCTTTATAATATTAGTGTAGATATGTTTTTAAGTTTTTTTATCTATTATAATATCACAACATTCACAACCTCATTACACTGCCCTTATTGCTCAATAGAATTTGATGTGTGTATTGTACGAAAATATAATTAATTCATTTTGTTAGTACTTTAAAATATGGTAAGGTTTGGTTATTATTGTGTTTCGATCGTGATACGACATGCATGAAAAAGTGCGAGTGAGATGTAAAATTACACGACGGGCGGGGCATACTTGTAATAACAAGCACAAATCACATTTATGTAAAACAACAAATTAAAACCATAACATTCATGACAGAATAAACTCATTAGCTCATTACCGCTTCAGGAATACGATACCAGCCAAGTTTATAACCCGCAATACATTTTAAGAAACAAATACATTTACAAATGATTAAAAAGAACATAAGTCTTAATAAAATATCGAAAGAAGACAAATAAAGCATAAACCTGTCGTGCATCACCTCACAATGTAACAAGCGAGCGGAACGAAACTGCCTGAGAATCGATTCTGAACGTGTTATGTGTCACAGCTAAGTAGTATGCACTTAAATATTACCGCTTTTGTTCTAACGCCGACTGTGACACGCAAACTTCAAGTAAACAAAAAAAACGTATAAATAAAACATAGGAATGTATTACGGCATTTTGATCTGATACTGTTAATGTCAAATGTGATGCTTACGTTAGATATGGGTTATACTAGCGTTTTAAGCGCATATTTTAATCGATATAGCATTTTAGTGTAGATGTTAAAGAGGCCCGGCGTATTTATACGCCACTCGACCAAAAAAAAGCACGTTCGATGCTAAAACACACTACCTAACTGACGTCGAACGTCATAAATTTCACTAGCGTGCGTAAAACGTGCACGTTTAGCGTGACTCGTGTCTGGGATATATACAGTATACCTATACCCCATATCATAGCGTGATGTTAGCGTCGAAGCAGCGGTTATGCGAAGTTTGCTCATCGTCAACCCAACGTAGGCGCAGGCCCGGTACCGCGAACGTCGAAGTACGTACATTGCGGGCATCTGTCTCTTTTATTCCAATTAAGGGTGCCATGAGAGTGACAGAGACAATCGTCCGAAATTCACGAATATCGTTGTTCGCGGTAGCGCCGCAGGACGCCTACGCTCTAAAGACGCTAGTGTCAGGTAACTCGTTAAGTTAACATTCATAGCCTGTCCAAAAAGTTCCTTTGACAAACAGGCCCGGTACCGCAAACATCGAAATTCATATATTTCGGGCATCTTTCTCTTTTACTTCAACTAAAGTGTCATGAGAATGACAGAGACAATCGTCCGAAATTTACGAATTACATTTTTCGCGGTAGCGTCTCAGAGAGGCACTGCCTTTACTATTCTTTTCTTGAAGTTATTCAGCATAAGCATTTGTCTTGTTTACTCCAAGTAAGGAGTAACTAGAGTGGCAAAGACAATCGTAAGTAATTTTTGAAATTCGATTTTCGCAGTAGACCTTTTAGCCATTTTCAACACTTGTTATGTACTAATTATCTTACACTACCACTATTAAACCCATAATAAGCATCATGGATATTTTTCATTGTCCGAATAACTGAATTTTAACTTAACAATATTTGTTTACTTACATACAGTCAGCAGCAGAAGTGGCTAATCGAGCGAGATGTTCAAAATGAACTTAACACGACTTTATTCTTATGAGAATAAGAGCGTGACAATATCATTCTGAACACCTCAGTACACTAAGTTTCTGAACATCAGTAGGTACTCATTTGGAAAGTGTTGACTTAAAAGAGCACCTAAGTGAACGTATGCACCTACACATAGGACATAGATTAGTTCCAAAATATTTATATTCAAAACACGTATGAAATCGCAGGAAATATTTATTATATTCAATTAACCAACCATTTGTGACATTATCTATGAAAAGGCACTGCTTATTGTCGATGGCGCTTATGTCGATGTTCAAGACGATACAATACAAACGCAACGCGATTCGACGTAAGTGCCATCGACAATAAGGTCCCTTTTCCTAGATAATGACACATTTTGAATTTTTGGGCTCGTAAGCATAAGTCCTAACTGTAGACGCAACTGATACAAGCACTGAGAGGTTTCATGCACTCGATTAGTGCTGGAATGTGAAGTGTGCCGAGAAAAAAAAACTTTTCCTGCTAGACTAAATATGGTCGGGTTTATATCATTTGTCACAATATCTGACACGCTCTAACAAGTATGTGAGCGCAAAAGAGACGGTTAGCGCGATAGACGTTAAAATGGCAACCATGCCATCCGTTTAGTTTAAAGTGTGTAATGTTGCAATCTCGATTTTTTGATTGACCTTTTTAGAAATTTGAAACGGCCATATCAAATTAAAGTATTGTTGTAATGCTGAGACTATTATGACTATTTGGTCAATGCAAGCGGGCGTGTATCTCACCCGGAGTAAATCATTAAGAAAGCTCCTGTCATAGTTAAGAGTGAAAGATGTCAACGGCGCGACAGCAATATAAATCAGATCTAAATTGCTTTCCGCAACGACACTCCCATAGTCGACTTGGCGTTAATAGCGCGCAACCGAAATATTATACGTCTGTTTAAAAATATTTCACCACCGCAAAACCATTGAGACAGATCTGATACTTCTCTATACTGAACATCCGACGTTATGGATACGGAGCGCTTTTTACTATGAAATAGGAACCCGGCGCCATGTAAAAAAAAGGTTGTAATTGCGCCCAAGTTAGAACCAATTAGAGCGGCCCTTGTCAATATACTGTGAAACGGAATGATTATTAACACAAAAAGAGTTATCGTACGCAAACAACATTTAATTAAGATGAATAAATCGAAGACAGTGAAGTCGATTTAGTTAAGTTTTGCGTCGAGCTTTATATGAAAGGAGCTTCAAAAAAAAATGTTTATCAATCGGGGTTTTATGGAAATTGTGCACACCAAGTATTCTAACTGAGGATTATAGAATTTATAGAACACCTTGATCGATAACATTTTTTAGTTGAGTAAGGAACGCGACTTGTGGGTAAGTTGCGTTCCTTCAAACTTCAAGCTCTGCGTATGTTTCTTTTTTTCTAACTAGTACAGGTATTAAATACAGCGCTATCTGTTAAACTACAGTTAAAAGATTTTAGCACTTGAAATAGCCATAAATTAAAATGTTTTGACGTTGGCCAATCAGGTTTGCTTTTATACTTGATTCTAGCTAAAGATCTAGCCAGCCGAACTTTGTGAAGGAGCCAAAGCATATAGCCTACTGGTATCTTTCAAGAGTAACTTTCAAGAGAACGACATTCTCGAAATAATTTTAATAAGGTCCGCATAATTATAAGTTTTTTTTTAAATAGCTAGGCAACCACACGCTCATTCACCAGAAGTTGATAGAAGTCAATGATCTAGTTAAAGAGAATACAATTTAATACGCAGTACAATTTAATTATTTATAGTACTCATATATATTCAAATAACACTGGCATAATAAACGCCCTAAGACCTAAGTCAATAATCATAAAAGATTAAATAAATACCACTGTGGGAAATAATCGGATGAATTGGATTTAATTGTATTCGGAGTGCTCCTCCCAGAATGAAATCGGTTGATCGTAAATCAGCAATAAAATGCCAGTCGTTTTGTTGGGTAAACAAATCTTTATCAACGCTATTACATGATCGTTAGGGCGAATTAAAATATTAAACTTGATTCTAGACAGCCACACACGAGACTGTCTACGACCATGGAACATGGTGGGACACAAGTTAGCCTAATATGGTCGGGTTTTTGTCTTTTGTCACAATATCTGTCCAGCTCCAACACGTATGTGAGTGAGAAAGTGACGGATAGCACGATACACGATACAATGGCAACCATGCTAGCCATTCAGGATAGTCTCATTCCGCTTATAACGTCTTCCTGTTATAGGAAGGTAAATGCGTGTTACTAATTTGTTAGCACCTTATATACTGGGTGCGGCATGTAATAGGAGCAACAATTTTAGGGATCGCTTCTACACCACAAATGTAACAACATTTGTTCTACAACTTTACACAATTGGGTAATTTATTAAGTACCTACTTGCGATTTTTTCAAACATACTAAAAAGTCTAGTTGACGTTTACTGTCAGCCTACAAACTTCATAGTTTTCGCAATACTATAAGTTAAATACTAAATACTAAAAATTAAACTATAAGTTATTTTCAAAAGTCGTAAAACAAATCCCAAGTAGCAAAATTCTCCTATTAGAAAAAATTATAAGACTAATAACTCTTATAGTAGTTTTATAAACGTTTTTGACACGACCTACCGGCTCGGAGCTCTCATAGAAGTCTTATAATAGTCACGTTTTTGACCAATAATCTTATAACAACATCATACAAGACGATTTGATCTTCAGACGAATTGATCCTATAATTTAGTCTTAAAAGCGTTTATAGGATAAATTTATATGACCCTTACAAACACAAATAGTCTTATAAATACATTTTATATAGCTGTTATAAGTACGCATATTTTAATCCTATAAAAGCATTTATAAGAACCGCTACTCCTTTTAAGGTTTTATATCTATCTGTAATGGGACAATTAATCCTATAAAGGCTATTGATTTTACTCGTTATAGGTCAATAAAATTACATGACTGATCTGACTTGATGGTTACTTCTAATAGATCACTAGCATGAAACTAGCATTAAGTTTGATAATTATACGTATTTTTGGGCTTATAAGGGTTTTATGCTTGTCATTATAAGAGTGATTGAAACAAGTGGCCTAAAAAATAAAAATGTCAGGAATTTTTGTCTTATAGCAGCACTGGCTTAGTATGAATGGTATTATTAACGTTCTGATACTAACTTTTAAAGGAGGCGATCTGAAAATCCACAATGGCAATGGCAAGTGTCAGCACGTTGTACTACTTAACCAGTAAATAATTAATAAGCAGACCTTTATTATGTATTTTTAAAAGAGGGCGTTAAGATATGTGTCTCTATGATTATTACTTTATCAATAAAATTTATTTTACAAGTTATTTTTTTCTAATTCACTTCTCAATCACTGTTAAAAAACAATTCCTTTTATATACTATAATTATGAAACAATAAGCACATTTACTTATACCCTTTTCCAGATTAGTTTTATTTTATTAGAGCACAAACACACGTTACACATTACCACGGGAGCCGAGCGGGAGATAAGCCACTGGCCACTATAGGAATGATTACTCCAGTACCAGCATGCACCAGACCGTTATAAGACTAATTGTGCTTGTTAGTTGCGTTTACTAGACACTTATAGGAGCAACTTATCCTGCAAGAGCATTTAATATGACGATATTAAAACTGAATTGCACTTTATAAGACTGTAATAAAACGACTATAGGTTTATTTAATCCTATAAAAAGCGCCCAATTGTGGTTTTATAAACGTTTTTGGGAGTTCTATAGAACTGAAAATTTCATGGTCTTAGGTTATTTACAGGAGCAAATTTTGCTGCTTGGGATGTTGCTACGTTTGTGGTGTAGAAACGATACCTAAAATTAATGCTCCTAATACAGGCCACACCCGGTATAACATCGCAAGTTAAAAGCTTGTAAAAAAATTATCAGACTGTTTTTTATTTATGGTATTTTTTATTATTATTACAAATAAATCAATAAATAAACATTTTGACTCTTCTTACGCAAAATAATATGGTGGGAGAATTTTTAAAATCAACAAAGCTTATGTTGTACTAGACTAAATAGTTAAACACAGTAAACGTACCTCGCGAACAAATATTTTTGAAAATCGACAAACAAATGATCTAATCGGTATTGAAACCGTCCCGAGCTTTAGTTTCGTATAGGCCACCTTGGCTAGTTCACCTCTGTAGCTTGGAAAGCCCGTTTTCATTCTTTAAAAACAGGTAGCAAAACTGCATTTTATTCACAAATAATTTCATACAAATTTTGTAGGCATGTGTGTTGCCGTTAGCTGAGTTGGGTGTAATTAACAAGGATAGGACAAACGCCCGTCATTTTGAAAATATAACCCTGTTCCGTACAGCAGAGACTTCCTTATGTTAATAAAAAAATACTATTTTATACATTTATTAGACCATAATTTATATCCAGTGACAAATTAATTTATGATTGACATTCCGAAAAATTTACTGTCGCCAATAAAATAGAATGACCAAGATTTTTTCTAAATTTTCAGTTGTGAGTGTGTGAAATGTGAATTTATGACCCATTTATGCGTTGAAAAAGTCCGTTCACAGTCTACGACGTCATAGGGGCATATGTAATCGTTGACATTGGTATACTGTTCTTCCAAAATATTTTAACATCATAAAATAAGGAAGTCTCTGCTGTACGGAACAGGGTTATATTTTCGAAATGACGGGCGTTTGTCCTATCCTTGGTAATTAATAAGTGATTGATACTAATTTGGACGTTTGAGATGATTTATACTTTGTATTTTCTCCCGTGATTCAAACCCTCCCAACGCTAAAGATTCCACTATCGCTATGCTCGTAGCTCAATTTTGCAATCTTTCGCTATTCTCAATATTAGCACGAAAAGGAAGACACTAACTTTGTATAACAAATAATATAACTATTGGGCCTCACACGTATTGTTTTAGTAAGCTCAAAAAGGTTTCTGCTATAGGTAATAGATGACAATATACTTATATATAATAGATAGATACAAATAAACAATTAAATACGTAGATATAAAAGCAGGTCTCACGAAGATATACTGGAACTTGTCGAGGGGTTTTTGAAATTTATAGTATTTATAATTAAATGTGGACCACACGGGTGGTTAGGAAAAGCTAATCCAGTCCACCATAAATACTAAGTAATAAAAATAATTTACTCTATCCACTTACTGGCCAACTAGCATCCTAGCATTTAATAATTTTAATTTTACATAAAAGGTTAAATTGGTATGTATCATTTATGAAATAGGTAGGCTTCCACTACATATTGTGTGAGGATACATAGGTAAAGAGACAAAGTAGGTAAGTACCTAATAGATTATTTTGCTTTCGCACCCTCGGTAACTCTGTCAGTGTAGTTGGTACAGCTCATTGTTTCTAAACAAACACATACATCTACATATCCTTCAACATATCTGATGTATAGGAAGCCTTACAACAATGGAAATTGAACCATATCATTCCTCTATACCCGTGAATCCATTGTCATCGACTCCAAAATAAATTTATCTGTATAGTTTTTTGTAACCATTGACCATACATTGATTATGAAAGCAATACGTCAAAAAAGCTAATGGTATTCCAATCAACGTTATCTAAGTTTGTAAAACGAGATGTTATTGTTAAAAACATCTAAGACCGTCAGCAAAAAAATCGATAAGAGTGCCTTTATTCGTTGCACAGAATATACCTGCCACAGAGTCCGTGGCACAGACTCCGCATAATAAAGTGTTTACGACATTCTGGCGACACATTACGCTTTTGGCGCTATTTTATAGCTATAAGTAACTGTTGTTACCACGACTGTAACAAAATGCAATGAAGACACCCAATCGTACAAAAATCTTATTAGAGCTTATTATAGATTTGTATTTTCGGTACTAGAAGACAACATACCAACAAACAAAAATAACCCACAATAAAACGGCTAATCGTATTCTTAATTAGTACCACTCGATATTGATCCCAAGAGTTAGATGGTCCATTAACTGTTCTTTCATTCGAAGCCACACTGATAAACGTTATATACTGCCGTACACTTATTTGCAACCGACGAACTGTAACTTTACTAATGTTTTAACGAAAGACTGAAATTCCGAAGCTTTAAAACCGGCAGAAAATAAAAAATAAGACATCAAACATATTACACAAGCGACCAACAAGAAACTATTATAAAATAAATAAAAATTATGATCTTAATTCCGACATCAAAATAATCACTTACAATGATCAACAACTCGATAACGGAAACGTCATGAAGTGTTACAAAAATCTTATTAATTTATATTTCAAGTTATCATCAAGGGAGGGTTATTAATGTATGAATATTAAAGCGACTCTCATCTAAATAGGAAACCATGATGACATATTTAAGTGGACCGTTTCAAAGAGACACAAGGCGTATAAAAAAAATAAGTACCCCACACACTAAGATATTTCTACAAATCGATGATTCTATCATCGGGCACGGCGAATACGAAAATAAGCATCAAAGTGTTTTTTAGAGGAAAGGCGACAAATGTCAACCGGCAAGGCACAGTGGCAAACACATGTTACATATTGTCAGACAAAATATACTAGTGCTTTATGAGCTCGCGGAGCGGATGGAAGAAAATGAAAATAACCAGTGTTCTACATTCTAAAGCACGTGTTATGTGCCATTGAACATCTCCGGACTATACGTTTTAACAAATTGAATCTGTATCGACTATTTCACAAAAAGATGTCCTAACAGAAAATTTTATTACTCAAGATTATAACTGAGCTGTGTTGTCAAGTTTTTCTCAGTACACGAATAACATTTTTCTGTCAGTTAAATATATTATGTAGCAATCTCGGATTTGTTTTGTTCAAATTTAAAGGTCGATGCGCAGTCTCCTTAAATAATGCTTAATTAGTTTCAGTTAACATACCTGCGAGAGGATGCCAATAAAATTTAAATCTACTGCGGCGACGGTTGATTTACAACAAATCAATAAAAGAGAAGGCTATCATTAACTCTTTTATTACGTATTCAATAAAAGTAATGTAATACGTCGGTACCCGGTAATGACAACTCAAGTCTGAACGCGATCAAACGAACGACGAATGTATTTTTATTCATATGCAAATCAATTTAGCATTTGGTAGGCACTCGTAAAAGATAATTAAGAAAGATATTCTCCGTTAAGACCGGACTTATGTAATTTAGTAATTGTGATCGTATAAATCAGGTAAGCGTACGGAATTAGCGATCTCTCGACTTATATGACGTCTATATATCAAGTGCGTAAGTATCAGAACAAATACAATGGCTTAGAAAAAAAATCGAGCCTTGAGAGATGGCTCGTAAAAATAAAACAAGGGACGTCCGGAGATATGTCAAGATAGCATGCGGCGGGGGGGCGCGAGGCGCCATCGCATCGGGCCCAATTAGAAGCACACCTTTTGGACATGTGCTCTCACTCGGCGCTAACTAACTAACTAAAAACGCAAGGACGTGGGCCAACCACATCCGTTATCGTTTGTCATATTTTTTTTGCCTGTGAAATTCCAGCATATCCCTGATTTTAGAAAAAAAATCGCAGCACTTTTTTTGTTGTTTGTTTTTGTGGTTCAGCTGTTAGTCGTTTAAGTTACGATTAAGTGCATAACTGAGATTTTCGAAGATAACGAAAACACTAGTAAGAATATTTACCGGCGGTACAAAATTATTAACAGTTGGCTCTTCCATAAATAAATAAAAATGTTGTTGCGGATGATACATTTTCGAGTGTACCGTCATCCTCCTAAAGTTTAAGCAAACATTTTTTTTTTCAACAGTACTTGTGTTTGCTAATATATGTTATCAAGCTGTTATATTTACGATACGACATTATTTGAGATAGCGTATCCTATATCCAAACGCGTTAATGGTTTCCTTTGAATAGAGCGACCTCTTGGAATGGACACCGCAAAAACGGCTGAGGATGTCGAAGTGGCCGGAAGTGCCAACACGGAATAAAACCCATGGGATAGATTCTGATGACACACGTTCTTCACTTAAGGGGATTAGATTTGTGTGCAATTCAATTCGGATTATAAGGTTTATGATAAAAAAGAGAAAATGTAGTGAAATATTGTTTGAATGATGAAAACTTAGTAAATTACAGATTAAAATTAGAAATAATTTTGTTAACCTGCCTAGGTATTCATTTAATAATCCGCGTCTATATTATGCCTCAAAAAACGTGAAAGGTTTGTATTACAATTAGAAATAAATTGGGTAAATATGTAGTTGATTGAAAGTTATAGGAAAATGAATATAAGTGAAGTGAGTTATTTACTGCAGTTTACTTCTTGTTAGTGTGCTTTTAATGTTTTTTTTTTCTATTCGACTCGTCTAATGCATTGACGAGGACGTAAGAGACTAGGCGATTTAACGTGATAGCGAACGAACAACTTTATATAATTAGTAATCGACTCAATTATAACGGTTTGCAGAAATAAGCTAATGCATTTATAATAAACAAGAGATGTCTATATCCGGGGTCAATAGAAAACAAAAATAATGTAAACAAATCCATTCTTCCCAATTATGCAATTTTAAAAAGTAACTATGGTTCCATTGCCATTGTATACACATAAATTTGTTACTTGCATTCTTATTTAGTTTTAATAGGTATGCGTTAATTACTTACATATATATTCAGTGGAAACAAACTTCTATAATAACATTTTGTCATGTGTCAATTGTTTTTTTTTTGCTTGGTAATTCAGTATTCAGTCAGCCATATTTGTTTACATTAAGTATTTTATTTTTCTATTGACTCTGAATATATATGCGAATATTATATCTTTTCGAATCGGTATTTCTCGGTTTTTAAAAATCTAGTATGGCTGTATTTAATTAAAGTACCATAGGTACCTAATGTATGAACAGGATTTAATAAGAAGCTTCATAAAATACGTTATTATATGATCATAGTAATATCGGTAGGCAATAGCAGTAAAAACTGTGACTTTAAGTAAAGAGACTAGAAACTATTAATTAAAAACTACGTACAACTAAATGTATTTGAAAAATAGTTTAATATGAGCTAGTTAAGCACGTGGTATTCATGAATAATTTACGATAGGAGTTTCAATATTATCTTATATACCTATTTTATGACTATAATTAAATTTATCATACTTTCTTTATGACCGGATTCTTATTTAAATAGTTCGTTATGTTTCAAAATTACGTGGTAGAAGTTACATATATAATGTACATATCTTTATTTCATTTTTTACTTTTAGCCAATTCTAATCAATTATTTTATTAAAAGTAGTAACATTTATGTTGTATTAAAAAGGGTTGTATATGGAGATATATAAAGGTTTGTTGGAAAACTATAAACATACTCCGTAGGTACTTATAATCGCTAGCTGGCCGGTTGCAGCAACCGTCTCTATGCGACGTGTTATTTTATTGTCACTTATATATTTTCCTCGGTCTTTGTAAATGTTGTTTCCTTCGATTTCTTATTACCAATATATTTATTAATTCGTATATAGGTGTATAATTTCCTACAAGGTTGAACTGTAAGCTGTGTGGGTACTTCTTAAAAGAAAACATAAAGTGATGTATCATTCGTAGACGAGAGAGAACACGTGTCAGTATTTGAGTAGCAGCCTCAAGGTGGAAAGCGAGCTGGAGTGGAGGAAACCTCGTACGCACGTAGCGGCGGTTGCCAAAGACAGAAAGGCGAAGAATCTTGTGGATGCCCTATGCTCGCCACCGTCAGGGAGTTCACCCACATACTTTAAAACCAAATTGGTCGCGTACCCAACGGTTTCAGAGGAATTTCCTCCCGCGTACGCTAAGGTTGTGGAATGAGCTTCCTGCGGAGGTCATCCCAAAGGACTACAGTATGGGGTTCTTCAAAAAGGGTGTATAGAGGTTTTTACGGGTTCGGCAACGCGTGAATGATGCCTCGGTATTGTAAACGTTCATAACGCATGCTATGGTGGCAAATACCTTTGTGGTATAAAAAAATGCAGATCCGGTGTCGACCAACACCACCAACAACGACAACTTAACATTATATCATACCCGTTTTGTAATCCGAAGACAGCTCAGCGTATTCCAATCCACTCCTAAGAATTTCATCATAATTCGCGGAGAACGGGTCGACGTTCGTCGTACAAGTTCAATAATTCGTTGAAATTATGAGGTTTCATTCAAATATGATCAGGTTTTTTTGTTTTACATCTTAAGTACATACCTTCGTTTTAACCAGCTTTGAGTTCTCCTTGCACATTTTCGCCAGGGCATGGTAGTCGCCCCTTGCAGCGTTGAGGATCCACTGCTTCTGCTTCGAGTCCAGGGGGTCGGACTCGCTTTTGGGATCCAACTGTAGATAAAAGTTGAGTATAAGTTCAAATATAAATTTAGTTACAATATGTGAAAACGTGTTTTGACCGAATAACAATTACAAAATTTATGTGGGTCATTTTATTTAAAGTTGTACACTCAACTTGTTTTTTTAATTTAGATTTTTTTGTGTGGTTTCTACTCAGAATCAGAGCTCTTTCGAGCCTGATAGGAGAAAAATTGTGTCCCAAGCTTTTTTATTCCATTCCGTTACTATTTTTCACACATTTCATATGGCGGTAACGGAACGGAAGTAATAAAATATGTATGAAAATTGGAAGCGTTGTGGAGGAAAAAATAGAAGAGGAGAGATACTTACAGACACCCTATCTTCTTCGTCAATGTTCTGAAATAAATAAAAAATGTTACTAATAAACAAAAATTACGTGTAGTTATTAATACTATTCATTTAACATTCAAATTATAATTTACACCTTCGGTATTCGAAGATACCTAAACATTTTGCTTGTTTTAAAATGCATTAGAAACGTTTTAATTTTAATGTTGATAACATTATTTAATATAATAAATATTTGTAATTTAGGAAGACATCACTGAAGAAACAAAAACGTGCGAAAAGCCCGAAATTATTTATCTCGATAATTAAAGATAAAACAATAATGCAGCTTCAACATAAGTATATTTTTATAAACTCTAATTATAAAATTTTTATAACGCACGCCTGTTTTATACAATTAGAATAAATAGAAAAAGACAAACGCATTTTCTTGAATAAATTTACTTTTAAGTACATTTAAACTGCCTACAACTGTATAAAAATATATAATTGGATCTTGTATTAAAAGTAGTATTGATATATAATTTATTTTATTCTTTCTTCACATTTTATGTAAAAATTGTATTATATGAAACTTGTTTAATATTGTCTTTGTATGGTTAAGTATTTAATTTCAAAGAAATTATTGAAGAAACTGAATTTAGCTAAGTTTATTTGACAAATAAGTAGTCCGAAATACGGTAAGGCGCTTAACTTGATTATTTGTTTGTTTTTCCTGATTCTACATATCATTGTACAGAAACGTCACGTTGGTGGTTTGCGTGTCAGCCGTAACCGAAATCGACTGTGCGCAAACGCACATGATTCATTCATTTAAAGCCAGTCCACGTCCACCTAGTCACGAATGTTACTGTGTATTACAGTATCTATTGCAAGTATTACGAGTATTAAGGAGATTCATAGTAAATAAAAAAATATAAAAATTAACGGCTGGCTTTATAGGACTCGATGCTCTAATTATTAATTCTAAACGTGTATGTTTATGATAAGCGTAATCGATAATCTGATTTAAATTTTGTAGTATAATATAATTGGGCCCAAAATTTATTATCGCTTTTAGTGGGCAGCATGATTGAAATGTTAGTGGTCATTAAGTGCATAATAAATATTATAATGACACTCATTCATAGCCGAACAGTCAATTTACCAAATGAAGTAGGTACATCATTGCACTCGACAACTGAAAACAAAAGGTTAGGCTTATAAATAAAGACGATATTTACATACATAATAAATATCTTAACGACACATATAAATTAATCGGAACCTAATATTTCAAAATTAATAAATGAGTACTTATATTGTGAAAATAATATTTTGAATTAATGGTCAATAAATTCGAATTCTCCCGTCTTCAGACCTGCGTTGCGATTGATTCCTCGGTAATAAAAAAACAAGTGCCGTAACAGGGTGCAAGTAATTGAAAATCGTAAGTACAGTTTAATACAGTTCATTTTTGAGTACTTAAGTTACCGATTTAAGTTTTATGTCGACGGAGCGCAGGGCGTGCGCTTCGCAGCATGGCCACTTTACCACCTGTCGTTATATATTTATGTCTACACTATAGGCCTCACTGTTAGGGACTTTGATATTGACAAGATAACATCCTTAATGTGATGTGTTTGATTTAATAACAAGATTAAGTTTGTACGTTGCTGGGTTGTTCCGCGTTAACGACAATTTAACTATGGACAGAACTGTTGTTTACGCGACTTTCATCACACGGCAACTGTCTCGCCACGCGACAGCAGCTATATCGATATCGATGTAATTTGGCCTATGTTAACACGTTCGGCGAACGATAGCGATTTTACTAAATGCTTACAATATGCCGATAGAAATTAACTCGATCACTCAAAGCATGTCACTGGCATTTTCCGAAATTTTTATTACTATCCCGCTGACATAAGCAAACATACTCCGATGCCAGTGGTATAGGAATACGAATGTCTTTCACACAACTGGTGTGTCGCCGGCGTTGGTCGGTAAATTTATTTGAAAACACTTGACGATTTGTCCTTCTATGCCGTTGTCTTAGACACAAATACAACACGTGCCACTGGCATAGGAGTACAACAATTTTGATCAGAGACACTGGCATTGGTGAAGGTTTAATAAGATCACAGACGCTGTGTCATCGGGGTGAATGTAGGTCACCTAATACTAATCGCGAGACTGTTTTTCTAGCATACAATTAAGTTTGGCCGTCACCTATTTTCTTCGACGCTGAGCTAACAGTATTTAGAATTAAAATTAGTCCAAATCCATTCATTCATAGTTCGTTCGCGTTTCTTTTGTTTTTTTTTTTCTTATCCTAACAAAAGTACCATCCTTAAGTATAACATTCAATGAAGAAATCTCATCAGGCGCCGTCTCAATTACAGTTATATGAAACCAGAGACCAAGTACATTCATTGATCATACAAACCGCACGAGTCATTCATCGGGATTCACGAATATTATTTTAGACGAAGTATGTTTTTTTCTGCATTTGGTTAACTTGTCTAACACGCTCATTTGCCGTGGTTGCAAATGCACTTTAATAGCTTGTCTTATAAGCAGAGAGAGGAATTCACGTGGCACTTTTGTCAGTCGATAAACGAGAAGGCTCTATGTCAGCTCTAAAGTAACACGATAAGTCCGGTATCCTTATAAGCAATGTTAAATATATCACATCACACACATCGATCTACCTAGTATTAAAGAAACCTCTAAATATAAGGCTCGAGTTGTAAGTAAAGACGAATATATATTTAAATCATAAATAGACACATATTTAGGTAGATAATCTCTATAACGCTTTTTTAAATGATGTTTTCTTTACCTCCATTTTCTATGCGGGGTTACTATAACCACTAGAGAGATAACAAACTTAAATTGTAAAAGAGTTACTGCCATCTGAATATTTTAGGCGGTTGGTAGAATGCTTTGATGGCGGTTTTCTAGGAGATCGTAGGTTAAATAGTCAGAAACTCAATCTTTATCTTCTCATTTAACATAATACATATTTGCCACTCTAAGTAAGTTTATCAGTCCGTAGTTTAACAATCTTTATCTAATTACTTTGTTTAGGTGTAGACCTAAAGAACTGAAGTCTTTATACGAATAAGGCTTGTCATATTACTTGGGATTCGTTTTCGAATTTATCAAATTTCCCGTAAACAGAGCGTTATATCATGCCAAAATAAAATTAACAATAACTAAACTTCACATCAGAGGATAGATCAGAATTATATTTGAACGTAATGAGAACTTAGTCACTATCTGATGAATACTTACAACTGTATCGGGGACATAGAGCTATTCTTGTTATTTAAATCTAAATAACCAACAGTTTGACAAAACGCACGCCTTCATGTCCCCGAACATTGCAGAAATGAATCATGAGTTATTTAAGTATCTGATGTAATCTCTCGAAAAGATATTGATATTCTAGCATAAGGGAGTTGAGGGAAGGCGCCGTACGGCTCCGGGTTCGTGCTGCGACGCCCCAGGACGCCTTTACGCATCAGGGTGTTCCGCGGCCACATTATGGTGACGACGGGGCAGCTATATAAAACTGACCAACGCCTAACCTAACCAAAAGGACATATCTTAATACTCCTCCGTAAGAGACATACGCCTCTTCGTCAGGCTGTGACTCTGACTTTATTACGAACTTTGGAGATTCGGAGAAACAAAGCTAACGCTTTTTTTTATTTGGCGACGTAACAGTGTATTGGACTTTGTTTTGAATACTAAATATTTGATACTTTCGTTAATAAATTGTGTATAGTTAAAACGTGTAAATTATTAAGACTATAGACAACCGCTGAACCGATTCGGATATGGACATAGTCTACATTTTTGGATATCCGGCCCCGGGAGTGACGGAAAATGACATATGATAATTCCAACAAGATTAAAGCCGAGAGTGTAGTGCGAAAGGCGAACTTATTCGCCAACTAACATTATAAATGTAGAAGCTTATTTTGCGTTGTAATGATTTAAAAAATACACATAAAATCAGATCTACTCCTCTCTGCCTAACGATCCTGAAATAATTACGTGGTGGCGATAATTAGTATTTCAACAAAGTAGCAAATCTATAATTCACAGAAAAACGATTGCGAGTTCCATTCTCTTAAACCCAACAAAGATGCGTGAAACAGATCTCACAACAGATCGCACCGCAGTATACTCATTCCTCGGTGCTGTATCGCAAGAAACATTCAATTGTCTTGCATTTACCGTATTGACGCATATAATACCCACTTTTATCTTTCAATGGGCCTGTGTTAATTCATCCGTCCTTATTTTCCATCAATTCGACAAGGCTCGTTAAGTGTGGCATCCGTGTTGATGCCGGTGAGTGATTCTCAGGCCGAATGGCAGAGGGAACAATGAAATCGGTCATATTTTCCTGCCAACTCGCAGCAGACCGTGATAACTTATCTCCACATCGCGTATAACAACTAGAATACGTTTATACAGCAAGTTGATGGCGTATACTTAAAGCGAAGCTTATTTTCGCTACCTTCTTGAAGGATTTATGGCGCATAGATTGCACAATTTAATTTGCGAACTTGCATCAGCGCTGCCTACGATTCCCGTGAAGCCGTCAATGTAGGAATCTGACTCTAAAAGGTCCCGAGGAAACCTAAAATTAAACGCGAAAGAGGCGACTAGTGTAATAAAAAGGTTTAACAGAGTGCTTAGCTACTAAAAACGAATTGGATTTCGAGTTTAGCACATACTCAAAGAATGATTAAGGCAGCTCACTTACAGACCCCCGCGATAGGCAGTTTTCTGGGAAGTTAGTGAGCGCCATTAGTAGGCAAGTCATATTGCATTATAAAGCTGAGCCCGCAGCGTGGTGCTTGGGGCACGAATAACCTTTTTTTAGGTCTTTACGTGGCACGTGCAGCTCGGACACACGACAGTAATTATTGGACGACAATCGACCGCGAGTCACGAGCCAATACTCAATTGTATGCACTGTGAATATCGATATTAGGGGACTCAAGGTGGCTCGGATTGACGGTTGAACTTCAAAATGGCGAAGTCGTCTTGAAAATATTTTTTTTTTGTTCAAACGTAGATTAATTTGTAATATTGATAGCGTGCAGTGATCTAAAGCAGAATTGTGCAGCAAATGACGAATTGTTTTTAAAACGCATTTCACCACTATTTGGTCACCACCGCCAATCCCGGGGCCACGGCCGCCTCGTGGCTTTCTGCAAAGTACAGCTACCACTTTTCAGATCGCAAGGGCTACTAGCGTACACTGGCATGCTCTAAGAGCAAACTTGTTATTTATTCGTTTGACTTGCTCCCATCACTTTGACACTGGCGAAATCATCAGAATTGATGGAAGCCATTTTTATTTAAACTATCTATCTATCAAGGTGGCTCGCCTGCACTCTGCGCTGTGTACCTACGTGATACTCATATCAAATGGCACACTCGATATTTATTAATATAAAAAATAAGTTGTCCCAATAAAATGACAAACCATTCAAAACTCACAAATCAACTACTAGCACTCCTACTATAGATGGCGTAGCATCGGATCCGGATCGTATCCTCGACGGATGTAAGTTCCCTAAAAACACGTGTGTTACGATTTGCGTGTCGGGACGCATGTGGAGATGACAAATCTCGCACGCGACTTAAACTTACATGTAAATCGTTAATTCCTAATCGAAATCATTTATCACATTTAATGATATCCCACCAAAAGCATTAATGTGAATGAATGCCAAGTTCATTAGCAGTTTCACTAATAAAAGAAGTGAGTTGTAACTAGAAAATAAAGTGTTTTAATTATCCTTGGACCACCAGCTGCTGCCGTGTTCTTCGATTGCTTCAAATGATTCGTAATCTTTGATAGTAACTTAAAAGCGCGACTTTTTTAAAGATAACGGATTATGTGCTTACGAATATGATAATGACTTTCGATAGGTTCTACAGTCGCAATCAGATATATCGAAGCGTTCAATTCACAAATATCTGAACAACGCCTCTATTGTCAACGCGATAACACGTAAGTTCAGATGTTTTTAATACCTTTGCCTCTTTCAGTAAAACGTACTAATATTCATATATACATTAGTTAATTTTAATTTGTAGTGCGTTCATTCCAAGGCTTTAGACAGGCAGTTATAAAAAAATACATGAATGCATTAGTATGTGTACTCGTATTAGGTAGGTACTTATTTAGGCTTTGTATTTGATATAAAGTCGTCTTCATTGTATAAGTACTATAGGTACAAAAAGCTATAAAAAGTAAAAAAAATACACGTATGATGGCATATTGCTATAGCTTTGTTCTCATTTATTAACTTTTTTTAACACTGTTGACGAGCGGATGCGTCATCTATTTTAGTGTTGACGTACAAGAGGGACACCGATCTGTACGGGGCAGATTATGTAGATTTGACAAACTATCTTTCCTGTTAGTTTATAAGATTAACTTTATAATTAGTAGGTAGTGCAAGGAATGCAACAGATAGGAAATAAGCGTTTAATACAACACATCGTTATAATGTATTATGAGAGAAGCAGAAAACAGGGTTAAAAAGCACGTCGAATTAGTACACGCAACAGTATACAAGACGACAGACAAGACGCAAGTTGTATACAGTTTTGCACCTTATAATATTGTGTTAAGGTGTATGTATACATGTATGACCTTGAATGTGAGGTGTTGGTATAAGTTACTATCAAAAATTACATATTTAGCAACTTTTTTTACACAATCATCAACAACTCATCGAGAGGATTCTAACGAGCCTAAACACCACGGTTTTATCTTGCACATTTTAAGAGTTATGGCTACCTTCTGGCTACAGTATCAGATCAAATCACTTGTACTATAATATTGCGTTATCAACGAGCATACACAAGTGTGCTAAATTTCAACTCAATCGGGTAAAGATATCTGCTTCAAAATTAAGTTGCAAGATTTCGCCCGAACATACTTGCGTCACAAGTTAAATAAAAGCTTGTAAAAACCAGTTTGAATTTGGAATTTATAGCGCGATGATACGGTAAACAATTGAATGAGTTTCTATGGCTGTTAAGGCGCGGTGTACCCTTGTACTTGGCTGAATACGGCAATCGTAAAGTCCATTTGGCGTGAGGCGTGTGCTGACTAATATTGTCGTTAGAAGCTTTGTTTCCGGCATTACAGCTAATTTATAGCCAGTAACTTGATTTCATATACTTTGATTACTAAATTAGGGACGCAGGAACGTGAACTAAATGACCTGTAGGTACTTTTAATTAATGTTGTGTTACCGATAGTTACATGTTACAGAATCCCGTATTTATAAAGCCTTATTTAAAGTACCGAGTAACCGTAAACCGTTAAGAAAAATAAGAAATTCTTTAGTTAAATCAACAGTGTTCACTTTCTACGAATATGGAGGTTGCAGTTCCAATACTGGCAAAGCCATTTTGTTCATAACGAATTATTAAAAAAAAATACTTATTTTTAAACCCACTTAGATCTCTTTTCGTATCCTATCAGCCGCGGAAGTCAGCTGGACTTCGGCCTCCCCCGTAGACCGCCATAGGGAGCGATCTCTGAGCATTGTGGGTTAATGCGATATCGCCACGCTTGGCAGGCGGGTGGACGATTGTAGTACCTACGTAAATGCTGCTGCCTGATCTCCGGCAGTATTTTACCCGAGTCCAACGTTTACTGTAAGTATACTAAAGGGTGAACACTATTAAATTGTCGCCTACATTTTTACTTTGCTAGCGTGTTGCATCGAACCTTTTTTGAATATTCTTTTAAAATTTTAAATTTAGAAGGCTCGTAATATATTAGACAACCATAAAATGTTCATTTGTTTTTTATTTATGAAAATGGCGTTACACGAAAAAAATGTTCGCGAATTAATTTTGCAAGAATTCAGTAAAAATCCTCATTTATCAACTTTAGATCTGGCAAAATCTTGTCAAACAACTCGGAGGACGGTTCAACGAACCCTAAAAAAAATTAAACAAGGTGAAACTATAGATAGGAAGCGGCGTGAAGGTCAACCCACCAGAAAATCTAATGTTAAGTTACAATCAAAGGTGTGCAAGCTATTTGATAAGAATCCGAGTATCTCTTCCCGGGATGTGGCGAAAAAAGTAGGCACTAGTCAAGCAAATGTCCAAAAATTAAAAAGAATGCAGCAATACAACCTACAAGAAGCAAAAGGCGCCCAAGAAAACTGTGGATCAATCTAATCGTGCGGTTAGACGTTCTAGGTTATTGTATACCTTGTTGATTGAGAAAAATGTTGCCTAATTATTGACGATGAAACCTACGTCAAGGCAGATTTCAAGTCTTTACCAGGTAACCAGTACTATTCCTCTCGTGACATCTCGAATCTTGACGAATCGGAAAAGGTGATCCCGGTAGAAAAATTTGCAAAAATACCTTGTTTGGCAAGCTATATGCCAGTGCGGCATGAGGAGCTCACCATTTATCACTACCGGGACAATTAACACCGATATTTATATATCAGAATGCTTGAAAAGAAACTGTTACCATTCATAAAGAAACACACTTCCTCAACATTGTTTTGGCCAGATTTAGCAAGTTGCCATTATTCGTCTCGAACTTTGGAATGGTATAAGGCGAATTCAGTCGAGGTAGTGCCTAAGGAGAGTAACCCACCTAACTGTCCCGAACTTCGCCCCATCGAAAAATATTGGGCTAATATAAAAACTAAACTGCGAAAAACTTGCCAACCTGCCACTTCATTACCAGATTTTCAACGAAAATGGATTAAATGCACAAAATTGTTAAGCGATGATTCCGTGCGAAATTCAATGAATCACGTCAAAAGTAATGTCCGGAAATTTTCTCGTCGTTCGATGAAATAGCCCTAATATTTTTTAAAATGATTTTACGCTGTATAAAATTAGTCATATAAAGAATTTTGAGCACTTTGGATTTTTATTTTGTCGTCTGTAGCATGTTCGACTTGCGACAATTTAATAGTGTTCACCCTTTAGCATAGACGTAGTTGGTTAGTCTACATACTGGTTATAATAGTACTGCAACACCGTTGTAAACTTTGCTCAATTACGCATCCCCCGTGTAGGGGTAGTCCGAGTGGCTCGAAATTATTATTGTAAAAAATTTCACTCACAACATCCCCCCGGTTATATTTTAAATGTGTCCTCCGGGTGTAGTGTCGCATTATACCAATATGAGCCACCGTTGTGTTTATTATTCTGTTTTGCAATTACTCATTGTGTTAAATTAAAAGAGATTATGCAAGAGTGATGCATGGCGAGCATTTTCTCGCCTAGCTTAGAAAAAAAAATATATTTAGGCTTATTTTAGTATTACAACTAATAATGTAAATACATTACTCGAGACAATTCTTTAATAGATTTTGTGTATTTATCATTTACTAATAAAACCGGCTAAGCGCGAGTAGGACTCACGCAAACAGCGTTCCGTACAATCCTCTAGGTATTTAAGTAAAAGCAACAAATGTATGCATAATTATTATCAATTATTCCTTTATTTATGTGCTATAAGATGTTGCTACATAGCAAATTTCAAAATTCTGAGTTCACGGAATGTACTCTGTACGTTTTGATTTCCTTGGGTGCATCGAAAATTTGCGGTATAAACGGCTGTATTTTATGATTGCTTGGGCTTAGAAATTTCATGACCTGAGTATTTAACATGAATTTTAGCTTGATACCTCCACGCGTTCCCGGGAAAAAGGGTCTTGAATGACAGAGAGACAGACAACAAAGTGATCATATAAAGGTTCCATTTTTTCCCTAGGTACGTACGGAACCCTAAAAACACAGATTTTCAACATAATGGCCGCTTTTTCTGTTAAAAAAATTCCTAAAATTCAACAAAATAATGAAATTCCCGAAGGGTGGGATATCTCGGGTGTAATCGGCCTATTTTATACGTTGGTTAATAATCTACTATTGATAACAATCAATTTGACCATCCGCTTGGCAGACGAGGGCTAAACAATTCAATTAGTCGAGCCAGGAGCCAGGTGTCGACGTCATTAACATTTTATATTCATATCGCCAATAGAGTAATTCTATTATTACAGTATTAAATGTACACTTAAGAGCAATGAAAACAAACAGCTTTGTTTATATATAAACTGACCAGTTATGATTATAGTGTATTTGTAGCTGTCACCATCATCATTATCATCTCAGCCACAAGACGTCCACTGCTGGGCATAGGCCTCCCCTTTGGACCTACACATGTACCGGTTGGGGGCGACCTGCATCCAGCGTCTTCCGGCGACCTTAAAGGCTTGGGCGCATAGGCGCGTTTTGTCAGCGTGGCGGTAGCGCAGCGTGACACCGGTGTGGCTAATGTAACGAAATAAGGCACACATTCGGACGGCAGCGTCGCGCCCCGCTGCGCCACGCTCACAAAACGCGCCTATGTGCCCAAGCCTTAAAGAGGTCATCTGTCCATCTTGTGGATGGACGTCCTACGCTGCGCTTGCTAGTAGTAGATTTGTAGCTGTAATTTTGACAAATCACTACGCTTGCCGGACGCTATCACATAATACGAATTCGTATCGTACGTCGCTCCGGTGTGTGACTGAGACGGAATCCCCACTTTCGACTTTTAGACTTTACGACGGTTGTTCCCGCTCGCGCACATAGCGGTAGTGTATGGGTGGGCGTATCAACTATTATTCGATGGTATTATGTACCAGCAGCCAGGAAAAACAGTGGCATAGTTTGTTAGAAGAAATGTGGCACAGCGGCCTACTAACATGTTTGGTAGCTGACCCATGATGGACATATAGTTACTATAAAAGTGTGGCTTTAAGAGTGACCCTTTTGTGTGGTCCGTAATTATGACAACGAGTGACATAAAATAGTTGATTGAGCCACATATACTGTGAATAATGCCATCGCCACAATCAAGTACAGTCTAATCTGTATTAAGTGTAATTTATTTTTATTTTTTATCATACATATGTTCAGTTGTATATTTTCTTTTTGTATTATTCCAATGAATAAAGGGCACGAGAAGAGGGTGATATGCTGGTTAAATAATAATAATGCTTGGCTTGTTAATCTAAATATTTAAAACAGTCGTCTATAAGTATCTATCGCTAAATAAACAAAATACTCATCCCTATTTTGGAGTACTAAATAGTAACTACTTGGCCAAGAGTGAATTAGAAAACCGATATAGGAAGGTAAGTTTAAAAAATCTTTAAAGTGTATGTACCTTTCCCCAATAAATTATTTAAAAGTATATTAAAGCACGATGAATAAATGTGTTAATTTTTCGTTAACTTACCTAATACCCCGAGTTCAGGGTCAAAATATTGGTTAGTACGCGATGTATTCTACAATGTCGTAAGTGAATGAGATTTTAACACGTTATATGCCGTCTTTGTATAGATTGGGGATAATGGGGTCCATCAAAACAGGTGCTACGGTCGCCGCAGGCGGCCGGACCTCAAATTTGTGTAATTATTTAGGCCCAGTCAAAGCAATAATTATCTAAGTAAATAGTATTTGTGGCTTTTGAGGACAACATTATACTCATAACAAGAGTTATAATTAAAATACGATTATTTTGAACCGGTTGTCTTTATAAATACATACAAAACGGTGAATAGTCGATTATGTAGTATATAGCTAAAAAACTTTTAATACTTGATGGTAAGGACTTGTAGATAGATAATTTTGAATTATGTATATATTAATCTGCCTCACGGATTATAGTTCTATTTTTATGCTATTTCTGTATCAGATTAATGGCAGTATGAGATACTTTTGGCTTTGTTTTGAATTTAAAGCAACCTGCCAGCGTCCCTTCAATAACTGTTTTAATTGCCATCAATAATTCTTCACTCGAAGTCAAATTATTTTCGGTAATAAATTATTTACACACTCAAACCGACTCGCCTCTCCATTCTAAGAAACACAAAGAAGACTTAAATGACACTCTAGTGAAATTGCTCCTTTCAAGAGAGTAATAGCATCAGTGTAGTTAAAACCAGTAGGTATTCCGACTATCTCGGCTTGGCACGTGCTAATGCTTATTTTAACGTAACGAGACAATCACGACGTGTCCGTGGTCTATTATAGGTTTTTATAGGGATGGTCGTATAAACTACATATTTATACGTATTTTATAGTTATGTAAGTAACTAATCTGGAAGCAAATTCGGTACATGACACAAGCTGAATTTTATATCAAAAGCTTAGTTTTATGTATAGAAAATCACTAAAGATGTAGACGTCGGGGTAAGCCAACTATCCAGCCACATAGGTAGTCGGCGTCTAGTCGGGAAACTAAGCGAACTATTCGGCGGTTTAAAAAATCCTACAAAAAAAAACTACAAACCAGAGCCCCTAATTGACTTACTATAAATCAATACGTTTATACTTAATATGCTTAGATATACTGGAAGTGTTAGCCTTTTTCCCAGTCACCACGGGATATATCCTTGTTTCCATCACACTGAGACAGCAATAAAAGTTCAAATCAACTTCTGCTTCTGACTGTACAATATTAAACTGAGTCTAAAACACAAAATACCTATGAACAAATAATTTAAAGGGTAGCAGTGTTATTAAAAATATGTTATTTATAATTGTTGTCATTGCTATTCTCAAAAGGTATTTAGGTTAGGAGATAACATTATAAGAATCTAAAATAAAATATATATGCAATAAAAAATTCTGAAATTTAAACAGATCATTACTAGATATTTTTTTATGAAATAATACTATTACTCATATGTTCAGCTTGACATTTAAGTACTTTCAGGGTATGCTCAATTCCTCACCTTCTTTGGTGGTCTAATAAGTATGAGTGGGCTACTTTATTTGAGATCATACTCGTAATTGTTGAGTACATAACTCCCACCAACTATTGTGAATCCACCTGAACACACATTCATTTAGTATATTTAAGTGCTTTCTACTCATTTCAAATAATTGAAATATTTAATTATTTCCTTTCAACTGTTTATAATTCAAAGTATTTCAAAGACTTCATAAAGCAGTTATGGAATAGAAGTAATGGAAAATGTATAAACATTACAATACTGAAACACACAAAGACTTAAGGAATGTTTATTTATCAACAGGTCTGGCTAAGTGAATAGTGACCCTGCCTATGAAGGCAACATTCTTGACAACAGGTTAGACCCGGCCTATGGAGGCAACAGTCTTGGGTTCCAATTCCACTAAGGGCATTTATATAAGTTACTGTGTCATTGCTATTTTGGATGTCTTTACTACTTGATATTGAGACTGATGCTGCCATGAATGAAATGTTTTATTAAGTTACAAGTTTGTATTAAATAAATAGAGTAAGTTATTGATCAACATTAAATGTCAAACCAGTTGGTTCAAAACCCAGTGAACCAGTTGTTTCCAGAGCAAAGATATTTGTTCCTGAGTCATGGGTGTTTTTTATTTCTTTAAGTATTTATATATTATTTATAAATATTGTTGGCTGAGTATCCCAACACAAGTATTCCTGAGCAATCTGTGGGGATCAGTCAGTTTGTATAACAATGTCTAATAATAATTATATTAAAGATAGTGATGATATATTATTCCGGCAGATTTTTGAGCTTAACAAAAGTAATCAGCATTGTTGGTAATATTTAAATTTATCATCTTAGTTAAGAAATAAAAATAAATATTGAAAATAATTTCACAGGCTTATTGATGTAAATGTTTCCCAGATATACATATGCTTTCAAAATTTCAAAAATAGACTATTTGTGACATTATCTATGAAAATGGACCTTATTGTCGATGGTGCTTATGTCGTTTTTCAAGATATCGCGATACAAATGTAAAGCGGTTTGACGTAAGTGCCATTGACCATAAGCTCCCTTTTCATAGATAATGCCACATTTAAAAGAACTAAATACAAATTAAAACATTTAATATTTTTGTTCTTATTTTATGCCTAGTCCTTACCAATTAAAAATAATATGCTTTACTCACTTGTGCACTAAAGTTCGCTTGATGTTTCAGCATGTCTCCCTCGGATGCCATCCTATTGAACATCTGCTTGCGCTCCTTCACTGAGATCATCTGTTCATTGTCCACCAGCATGCTGTCACTCTTAGATATAGTAGAGGATGACAAGTTCTCGGCAATCGGCACCTCATCATCATTATTTGGTGTAGACAATGTCCGTTCCAAGGGAACTGTGGGTATGCTATTCCTTTTTTCAGCTGCTTTATCAGCACTCTTGCGTCTTGGGTGTACTTTGGGCGGGACATCTTCAGGTAAAACGTCAGTGGACAGAGTTAAACTAATGCTTGACTCGCTTTTGTGTGATGGAGAAGGGGTTTCACTACTTGGAACTGAATTATTTGTCTGAATCAAGTTGCTTAAAATACTTAAGTCTTGGTTAAGTTGTAATGGAGGCTGAGGCCCGAACGGCACGGACTGACTGTTGCCTTCAGGCTCTGATACACTGTCATTAGCAACCACCTCTTCTTTTTTATTGCCATTCGACATGTATTTCTTTTTAAGTATCAGCCATTTCTCATTATTTTGATTTTTTATGTTAGCCAACGCATTGACGTGTTTCTTGAAAGTGTTCCTTGCTTCATCTACAAAATATTAGTCATGCTTTAATAGTTCCACAAAGAGATGATACAGGATAATGTTTAGTTGTTTACGTACCTCGCATGTCGGGATTCATAAGAAACACTTTAAAATGTTTCACCAACTCATAGTTTGTTACTTTACCATTATGTGCTAGCATGAATTTTAATATTTCATCAAAACTTAACTCTGTCGGGGTAGACATAATGATTTATGATAATAAAATAATTGTGAAATTCAGATAACAAATCAAATCAACTTTATATAAAAGTACAAATGTCAAACTGAGTTTTCTCTACAAAGTCACGCCAATGCTGCAAGCGATTGCATCACAAGCGTTCAACCAATGAAATGCCTCCTATAATTGCATACTTTGATGTGATTGGGTGAATATGCCCAGACAAGCACCAAGCGACCACCGAAGCTTAAATAAACGTTCCGTTTCAAGCATCCATTACAAGCACATGTTATTTTTATAAAACCATAATTTTAAATGCAATAATTATATAAAATCATAAAAAACATATATGACATGAATATGTATCCTATGACATCGTGACCTTAAGAACGAAACTTATGGATTAATTGTAAATAATTTAGTAGTGTTAGAGGCGAAATTGACGAAACTTTTGACGCCGTCATCGTTATCATCTCTGTCATGTGACAATTACAAAAATTCAAAGTTTCACGGTTTTTTGCACACTATTACAAATAAACGGAACTGCCGACGAATAACAAGGACGGGTGGCCAACTTCTGGATGGAACATATTGAAGCCAGCATGGACCTGCAGCGTTGGGCAGTGAAGTTGTGGAAGTGGGAAGTGAATTTTCACTTATGAATTGGAATCGCAGCAGCGCAGTTTGCCTTTTCTGGACCTAAAAGTGATCGGTCGTATCGATGGAACCCTCAGTGACATTGTGACATGTGACAATGTGACAATTTAGGTGGAATGGGTATAATGTAAGGAGGAGGCTACTGATGCAGAATATGAGAGGAGAGTGTCCTGACGACCGACATTTTTGCCCTATGTGGAAGGCGTAAGGGGTATCCTATAAAAACTGTTTACACTCAGTTGTCCAAGATCGCAGGATATCACCGATAGGTCACCGAAGGACGACTTTCTGAGAGTCAATGAACATATCGCAGCATGCAGAAATCGCCAGGTGAACAAGTCTCCCATTGCGGAGCATTTACTTCACTGCATTTACTAGACACAGGCCCAAACCATTGGATTGATTTCCATAATCCTAAAATCCTTTTATGGATCGTCGTTTTTATAGTAGAAAAGCCATTGAAATCAAAATACATTGTACTTATTTCAATTTATGAGCGTTTTTTCTCATTACATCCACTGACATCAACTGCTGGTCATGGGTCTCATAGAATGGGAGGCTTAATGCTATAATCGCTACGCTTGGCAGACTGCGGCTGTACCGCGAAAAACGGCATTCGTTAATTTCAGAAGATTGGCTCTGTCACTATCATGATCAATTGGAGTAAAAAAAAGAAAAATACTCGAAATATACTAACTTCTATGTTCGCGGTATCGGGCGATCGAATTAGTCCTTTCGCATTCTAGGGACCATCCCCGGGTTAGAAATAATGGAACGAGTAGAATTAATCTATTCTAATTGAAAGTGGTCTACCAGTTTTGTCAAAAGTTTTTGCGAGAGCCAATGATCACTACGGTTAACTTTTCTAACGGAGTTTAGAACATTCACAATTATGACGTTTGTCAGTTGTATCTGAGATGCTTGCGGCGCTACTGCGATATTCGCAATTATCTCTGTCACTCCTATGATGCTTTAATTGGAGTAAAAGAGAAAGATCCTCGAAATATACGAATTTCGAAGTTCGCGGTGCCGGGCCTGACATTTGAAGACATGGGTTATGTTATATTGACCTTTATTATCAATGCCATTATGTATTAATTTGCAATAAGCTTCCCTTCAATTCTAAAACTTTAATAGGTAGGTACTGAAAGTTTGAATTACTTAGTTCGAGCCTATAGCTAAAGCCATTTTGAAAAGTTTGAAACTCATATTATACCTAAGTCATATTGGCCGATTTGGCTAGGCGAGTTAGCTGCGATAATACAAACTTGACATTTCGTATGACGTAAATATCATAAATGATAAAGAGAATTATTGTCAGGGGAAATCGCCCTTGTTGCCTCATGACGTTCAAACGAACCTCACTCCTAGGCTGGCCACATGTGTGACCGACTGAACCTACTAAGGTTACACTTTTTATTTTTACTAGCAAAGAAAATCAGATTAAGTCATAACACAGTTGACTTATAGAATACAACAGAAAGTGCATAATTCACGGACTAATGTAACATATTTACGTCGTACCTACGTGCCAGTGGTTCGTTACAAACCTTAATTAAAAAGCAGAATAATATCAACCTTTATTTGCGTCAAGAGAAAATGCACCTAAATAACAGATTAAAGCATGGGACAGTAGATACGGCGCTGTCGAATTAACATTTTGATAGTTGCTTTGTTGCCCTATCAGTAAACGGAGTAAGTTTACTCGTATAGCAATTTCAGTGAGTCTTTCTTATAAAAACGCTCCTTTCATCTTTTTCCTTGATAACTACATTGCGAGATTTGCGATTCATAATATTTTTTATCATTATTAGTAAATCCCATAATTGCTTATGTGTAAGCTGAAAGGAACGGGATTATTAACTTGCCTTAGTATTTTAGATTTATGAAGGGAAGTTAGGAAATTAATATAAAGCGTTTGACTGATCGGCAAAGTTTTGTTTTGACGCTGCTTAGCTGACCATAATTTTAGTTTTGCAAATAGTATTATTTGTTTCTCGTATTTGGGATTGAACAGTAACGCCATGGGAATAGATTTCCTAGCAGATCTGCCAGGTATGATTAAATGAATGAACGAAACTCAAGTTATCAATGTATTAAGCCACCGGCACGGCGAACGGCGACCACAGATAGCCCACATACGAGTAGGTAAGTACCTTTTGTCTCAAACGGAATCTAGAAAAATGACTTTGATGTATTTCACTTACTTACATAGGTTTTTAACTTGCTCTTTTAATGTACTTAGTCAAGATTGTATAATTAGACAATATATTTAGTAACATTTCGAACTTACCAGTTTCGTTTTTGTTGTAAAGTAGACTTTGTAAATAGGTAGATATATATTGTAGATTAATGTTAGAGCTCTATTTACTTCATATAATCTGCGCCCCAAGGATTCGTTTCTCCTGTGTTCCTTTCGTAGCCTGAAGCTAATGGGACATGTTTTAATGAGCTTCTAAATGTTTCCTACTGTACTTACTCTTTTAGTGTCTTTTTTATTACGCAAAAAAGTCTACTGAAATGTACCAGACCTATTTACTTCCATTTAATCGGATTCTTCGAGGCGGTGCCGTAAGGAGTTGGTTAAGTGGCTTTTGGTTATTGTTTTTATCCGACTTTCGAAGAAGGGAGATTAAACTTTATATGTTTTTTTTTATGACCGAGGTGGCAAACGAGCAGACGGATTTCCTGATGGAAAGCCATTACCGTCGCCCATGGGCACCTTCAACACCAGGAGAGTCACAAGCGCGTTGCCGTAGATAACGTACATTAAAAAATAATCTATGCTTTGGCTTGAAGAAAATGCCTTACAATAGCTTTTTTTTAACCTATTTGTTTTTTAAGCTGTTGGTATTCTAAAAAAAAAAAAACATATAAACCTTCCTCTTTAATCACTCTATTTATTTAATAAAAACCGCATTAACATCCGTTGCGTAGTTTTAAAGATTTAAGCATACATAGGGATATACGGGCAGAGAAAGCGACTTTGTTTTATACTAGTTATGCAGTGATTTAAGAAAAAACATGAAATGAAGGGTCCACGGAAAGAACATGTCTAGTCACTTTGACAATATTTCGAGATATTGCGGTTTTTGGGTTTGGAATGATTCAATTAACCAACCATACAAAAGTAGATTAATAATCATGTTTACAATTATATCAGAAGGTGTAGGTAATAGTTCGTTGAGAGGTCTACATTTTGAGATTAAAATCTCATTTTTGGAAAAAAGTGACTAGACATGTTTTTTCCGTGGACCCTTCAAATACTATGTATGTCAACTAATTGTACATTACGTACAGGTATTATTAATTGGCGTAAGAAATTTTCTATTGTACCTTTGAGCAAAGCTTTGGGATTTCCAACACCCCTGAACTGACGCCCTCGGCTTGCCGCTATTTCCCTTTCATAGTTCACCTTGAAAAGTGCCCTGAGGCAGTTGTGCCCGAGTCTTACCAGATTACAGCCCACCCGATCCCTTGCATTAAGCATGTTAAATAGATCACATAGATAGTTCATACACTCATATTTTTTTAAAATACCGGAGAATAATTGTGACAGAAGTGGACGGGTGTCACAGTCTGTCACAGGGGAGATGGACAGTAAGAATAGGAAAGTCTAAGAGCAGATGTTATTTACTTACATTTATTTAAAAAAAGAGGCATCTGTTGACAAAAGAGATAGTGTCTTAACCCTTTATAGGGCAACTTCAAAATTGCAATGCAAAAATGACCACCCCACAAACATAGTCTTTTTGTATTTTTATCTTAACAAGAATCATTAGGCCAATCGAGGCGCGATGAGGCTTGAACGCACGACCACAGTGACTTTTGGACGTTAAAGGGTTTAATAATCTCTTATAAAAACAGGTACAAAAATGTAGGTAAACGTTGTTAACCTTTTGAACGCTTTTCCTCTCGCGTCAAAATGTGACGTGTACGCCATGGTATGACTAGTGAAGAACAAATATAAACCTTATCTGTCAGCAGGACAATTGCTTTGACAGCGTCCGCCATAGCCACTTTAGTTGTCGGTGGCGTGGCAGGCACAACATCACGCGACCACTTTAGTGGTGCTTGGCGTTCAAAAGGTTAATATTTAGCTAAGTACAAAATTGACATAAATATGCCTCTAAAGTTATAATTAATGCACGTAGCCGAAGAACAACTTATAATGTATCTAGGCATGTAACACTAAGCTATAATGTTTCAAAACTTAAAAAGCACTGTACAAATACACAACTGGTAAATGAAAATAAATTTATTAAAAAAATAAGTCTCAAAAATACGTGCTTCACTTGTGAAAATCAAAATCAGGATGGTGTTATAAACTAGCCAGTTGGTTTGAAAGAACTAGGTTACTCCCACCTCGTCACAGCTACTAAATATCTATTTCATGACATTTTGAACTAATACAAGTCCCGAAGGAATCATCGGTACTAACTGGAATTTGGTTACATGGCTATAAGAGAAGAACACTTTATTAATAATATCGTTTAGCTCCAAATTATTTTTACGTAGAAAAAGATAGATAATTTACCTTTCCACTTGATGTCACCAGCGCGCTCTGAGGTGCTAATGACAGTTGAAGCTTATTCTTTGTTTCCTATTTCTTGCTATCCATCTCGTCTGTACCCTTACCATGAGTTGTGACTTTGAGATTTTCGATAACGAGTATCGAGTTTACTATTTGTGCATCTCGTGCACAAAAATAATACAAGCGAGATGCACAGATAGTACAATGTCAAAACTCATGGTAAGGGTACTTGTTTCTTAATAAACTGTGAGGTGAATGCGATACGAAAGTCGGTCGTGAGTACCAAATCATCAATAGTGCCAAAATGAAACTGGTCATACTATATTTTTTTGGTTAAATACTCCTATTACCTAAGGAAGATCCCTGCAGTAGGTACTGTAAAACTAGAACCTTTCTTTGCCTCGGATTAATGCCTGATTCAACCATGATCCCTCTTGAATTATAACCAACTTATTTTGTGGTGTTTGACTAAGTACTCGTAGTTACTTACTTATATTTGATAGGTACATACCCTGTTTGAAGTCTACTGTCTCAAGTTGTATTTAGTTTATAAGTTATAAGAACTTCTATAACAACATGAAAGCAGTAAATTTATTATTCTTTTCTATAAAACATAATTCAATAAAATTCATAATTTATGTCAGTAAACAATCTTGAAAGTTACCAAAACTAAACCTATTGAGATTGACTGAAAATAGAAAAATAAAAAAAACTTTATTGGTACTGAAGGTTAGGATTACCATTTACGCAAAAAATATTGTGCTAGAAGATTCCACCATTAAATTTTAATATGGTAAGCATGCGAATAACGAGTTTTTTTAGTTATATTATTAATTTATGTAGTTATTAACTATTTAGTATATAAAATTAATGTTAACTAAGAATGTGTGCATCTATCATGCGTAGGTGGTGGTTTAGCGATACACGAAGTGACTATGTTGGAAAAAATATTTGTACTTTTTTGTGTGACATTATTTTTTTAATATATTGGGACATTTTTCCATTTATACGTAGAATGATGCCGAGTAAGCTGGCCGCATTACCTCGCTAGATCGCAACAATTAAGCGTTGGGCGGAGAAACAAGCTATTTTCGCTAATCTTAACACTTTTCTTCCGCGCTGCTCCCAGCGTTTTCCTATTATTTGAGGATTGGGGATATTCGCTGAGCCCCCGATTTCTTTGCCGTCAGTAGGTCGAGAGTGGCAACATTTTGGAGTAGGTTACGGAGTTCTGGAAATTCAATTCTTGCCGCAATAAACGAGGACCTCACTAGTCTAATTTTCAAATTTTTGCTCTCCCTGCATAGAGATGCGACCGGCAAGTAGTTGTAAGTTTTAATTTTATTTATTTATTTATTTTTCAATCGTTTTTTATGGTTTTCTTGTCTGAAATAAATGTCATTTATTTTTATTTTTATAGCGTTTACAAAGAGAATGGTGGATAGGCTCCTGACCACTCATTGTGTCAATTAATATTGGCATCAATGTCACGAGTATTAGGTACCAATACGAGTCTATAGCACAATATCTTATTACATATAGCGCTTGACCGCTTGCAATGAATTGCACTTATTTCGGGCATATTAATAAAAAAAAACAAATGAGATTTACTTCACACTCTTGCCACGAACAATACGAACTTCCACTTCTGGACATAGGATCATAGGCATATTTTCCAATACATACATATTTTCACGACGGCACTTCAACGCTCATAGATCTTATTTTTTTGGCATTTTTCAATAGCTATCTTGTCGGAGATGTGTATGTGTGGTGATTTTTTGGGATTATAGCGACCTACATAACAGTATACTTAATCATTTCTCTCATTTTAAAAACTAGTACTTACTTATGAATTATGTTTCTAGAATTACCTAAGTAGCGGTCAAACGCGATAAGTACTTTCAGAGACATGCGATATGATCAGTATGCCTCAAATACCTACGGGAAATCAAACTTTCGGCTAACAAATCGAGGAGGGGTTAAGGCTGGGTCGCTCCCGGACGGTTAGTACACTTCGGTCTGGTGTCCATGTATGCTATTTAATATGTAATCCTTTTGTATGTTTTATAGTTATAAAACGCCAACTAAGCCAATGCCATGCCATGCCAACTAAGTACCGGTTGTTATATATTCTATAGGCTGAAACGTTGTATTAATCTAAGTTACTACTTATTTTTTAATAATTACTAAATATGATAAACTTTGTCAACGAAAAAATATGGTAAACTTTGGATAGATCGCACTATACGTATAGTACCTACCTATAGTTATAAATATATAGTTATGGTCTCTTAGTAACAATAGACCCGTCAAACTTTAAGAAGGAAAACTGAATTTTTTTAACCTAAACCCGTTGCTATTTTAACTTGCTCGCTTGTAGAGTTTTTATGTACATGGAAATATGTGTATTTAGGTTCAATTGAAACGGAAAATAAGGTATACAAAAATGGAGGACTGACAACTGAATATCTAAGTACAAAAATCATTGGTAAAATATTCTTATAATTATATTAATTTTATAAGGTATTTTTTATGACAAAGATGAAAAACTATCAGACGGATTGCCTGATTGGTAAGCAATTACCGTCGCCCATGGACACCCACAACACCAGGGGAGTCACAAGTAGCCGGCCTTTCAGATAGGAGTAAGCTGTTCTTGTTCTTGAAGGTATGAAGGTCGTTTCTCATATTTAAACTAAACAAGAATGTAAGTAACAAGTGTATGTGTAAATATTGACCAAACATTATTTAAACCATGGTTGTTTTTTAAAGGTGCGTAATTGCTAAACTGCGAAGGTATATGGATTTGTTTACATTTCTTTAGTTTTCTATTGACCTCAGGGATTGATGGTTGAACCTCAAAATGGCGAAGTCGTCTTGAAGATATATTTTGTGTTTTTTGTTCAAACGTAGTTTAATGTGTAATATTGATAGCGTATTATGCAGTGATCTAACGCAGAATTGTGCAGCTAATGAAAAATTGATTTCTAAACGCATTTCACCACTATTTGGCCACCACCACCAATCCCGGGGCCACGGCCGCCTCGTGGCTTTCTGCAAAGTCCAGCTACCACTTTTCAGATCGCAAGGTCTAATACCGTACATTGGCATGCTCTACGAGCAAACTTGTTATTTATTTGATTGACTTGCTCCAATTAGTTTGACACTGGCGAAATCATCAGAATTGATGGAAGTCATTTTTATTTAAACTATCTATCTATTGACCTCAAACATATACTAGCAACCACCAAGAGGGCTTCTTGTGCAGTCTTTGATACTGACGTACCTACATTCTGTATCCTAGGATCCAAATACGTCTTCCAGTATGCCGTAGTTCGTTTTGGGGTGATATCGAGTAAAGTTGCTAGGAATAGTCGGCGAACTTTGTAATTATGTGGGCCGTCCGTTACACCACACCTATGTACCTACGTAACATTGGAGAACTTTCAATTTAGTGAACTGGTAGTTGCGGACTTTCCGAGTCTAACAAGAATTAGACATTTAACTTTTAATTGGCCGCTTGTACGGTCTTCGGGAACTTTGGCACACTAAGTGTTTAACTATGTTTACGGTACGCTTTCATAATGACCCGGGCTAATGTGTATCGGTTAGATTTAGACAGGGATCAACGGATATAGAAGTGTGATACAGTTTTAAGACTTGATCCGACAATAGTGCCTTCTTTGTCGGTGTAATTATGGCTGCAAATAAGCTACTGATGATGGACATTTGTGTCATGTGTGCTTTTATAACTCTATCAAACTCATGTTTTTGCTTGATTGCTATTGATGTCCATTTCGATGAGAAATTGATGTAATACTTAATATGTCAGAGAGCCGTCATAAAGTCAGTTATTGCGAGTATGTTCCTAGGATAAGTAAAATGCTTTTGTATAAATACATATGTATTACCCTAAGAATGATTTTAATGCATAGGTACCCAATTAGATTAATTAGTTTTAACACCAGCTGTCAAACTGTTGTAACAGTTATGCAATCAATCTATCTCAGATATATTTATTTTTATTTGTTTAGTTGACTATTTATAACTTTTTGTTATTAGTAAACTAATTATTATTTATTGTAATAATGGTATAAAATATTTACTAGTGATTGAATAACCAAGTTATGAAAGTTTGTTAGCGAAAACCAAGTTATAAAAAATGAAATGAAAGTTGTGCAAATGACAAATATTCATCAACTTTTTATAAGTGACCGCCAAGTAAAGTCAGCGTACCATCAGGATCGTACGTCGTTTGCTAAAATGTGCATCATGGTGATTTCTCGTTGGTGCTAAGACCTTGGTGATGGTTCATGTTAGCAGCTGGTAAGCAGAGTAGCGGGGCTGAGAGGTACGGCCATGTTGCGGCCGCGGACGGCGGGAAATCGCGGCCGCCCATGGGAGGCGTGCGGCACCGGCTCGAGGAAAAAGGATGGGGAGATCCGGAGGTTGGGCGGGGGAAAGAGAGGGCCGCGAGGCGGCGCGACGCAGAGGGCGTGCGGCCGCGCGGACGCCACGCACTCCTGCCTCGGTCGCGTCGACGGGCGGCCGGGATCGCGCTCCTCGGCACACTGACTCTGCACGCTGCCTGCACAGACTTTTCTCTTGCGTTTTTCGCCGCGCCGGTACCGGCGGGCACGTGATACCTGTTTTTTCTCTCTCGCTCGACTGTGACAGCCGGGTGTCGCGTGCGATCGCACTTTTCCCGCCACTTCTAGTGGAAATCGGACGGCTCACAAGTTTTTGGCGCGAAATGTGTACGGATGGTTCCTAGTGTCAGAAGCTAGAATGACTGCACGGTTTGTTTGTGAAAAGTCGTTGGAGCTGTGTTAGCCGGTCTATAGTAGCTGTAAAAGAGTCGTAATAATGGATGACTGGGAGCGGCACGTGACGCCTCTCCTGCAGGACATGGGCTGCCCCAGCGAGGATGCTCAGGATGACTTCTTTAACCAACAAGACGTAAGTCATAAGTATAACCTTTGCAGAACACTTTACCGTCTGTTGATGCCGCAACTACAAGTATGTTGTACCAAAGTATGTACAAACTGAGCAAAATCTCCTATATAATCTGTAACTTTCTTTAAACTCTTTAAGGGAAACCTAGTTTAAGGCTACTGCGAAGTTTTCAGACTAGGTTTGAGCAACTTGTAACTGTAAGCTTAAATGAATGGAAGTAAAGTCAAATTTCGACACCTACCTATATAAGAATTTCATATTACGTTCCCGCCAAAGTGAGCGGATAAGTCAGTGACAACTTTAGGTAACTTGATATGTATAAGCATAAAAATGTAATCAATTCAGCTAGAAGCGCTAAACCCGATAAGAAAGACATTAACAACTATTTACATTAAGCCTAGACTTCTAGAGTAATCACATCACATCAGTCTCTTAGCAATATTTTTAGTCAGGGTAGACTACCAATTTCAACGTAACCAAGACTTTATCACATTCGCGTTAAGGTTCATGAATGATCACTTATTTAAGTCGACTATTGCATAGTCGGATTTTCGGGAAAACATCTTGATAAAATACTAACATTCATTCATATTACAACTATATTTTTCTTACACTAAAGTTTCTTACTAAAAAAAACTAACGTCAAGAAATGACTAAGTACAGAGTAGACCATACGTGGAAATCTACACACACACTTAACATGTCTCATTTATATTTACTATCACTACCTATTTCGTAGATTTTTCATTTCATTCCATACATATATAAACTACATATTATGTAATCGCTATCCTTACAAATAACGGCCACTAAATTGTCATTATAAGTATTATGTTCAAATAATAATTCTATATATATTTTATAAGCCTGGCATAAAGTGAGTCAGTCTAAATATATAAAACTCTAGTATTTGGTATCAGGAAGTATATATTTACATAAGTTTATATGTATATGTAGGCATAAGTACCTATATATGCTGCCATTAAAGCATTAAAAAATTTGGCGTTACCAAAATTTGAATTTCGAACGCAACTACAATGTGATCTAAGCATGCACTTGGCAACTTGAAGGGGCAATAGTTTCGACGTTCAAACTTATCCACTCTGAATCTTACAAAGTAGGTTAATCTCCTAGCTTTTCCCTCGTAGGCACGTAGATGTAGATAACAATTGCAAACTTAACGCCGGGTTGACTTTTTTATACTAAGAACATATAGCCCGCTTGATAGTGAGAGGACAGAGCAGGCTCAGGACACCTGGCCCGGTACCGCGAACATCGATATTCGTATATTTCGAGCATCTTTTTCTTTTACTCCAATCAAAGCGTCACGAGAGTGACAGGGACAATCGTCCGAAATTTACGAATATCGTCTTTCGCGGTAGCGCCTTTGCACTCGTCGTATCGGCCACATAACTTTGATTAAGTAATCTATTGATGCTCCTACTGTGGAAATTTAAGACATGGTGTGTTTACAACAATGTAACTTTCAAAATCTGTGTCTATACACATATTTTGAATCTAAAACCCAGTACAGAAGATATGTCACTGTACTCACTGTAAAAGTGGTGACGTTACCTATGATCAGTCATGTGTCAAATAGACAATGTCTTAATATAACCAGTTGAGCCTTAAAATGGCGAATAAATCTTGAGATTTTTTTTTGTCTTTTGTTCTTTAACGTTGTTTAGTGTGTAACATAGATAGCTTATTACGCAGTGATCTAACGCAGTATTGTACAGATCTCAAAACACGTTACACCATTATTTGGTCAACACCCGGTAGTCCCAGGGCCCCGGCCGCTTCGTGGTTTTCTGTAAAGTCCAGCTGCTACTTTACAGAACGCAAGGCTTACTACCGTACACTGACATGCTCTAAGACCAAAAATGTTATATTATTTGATTTGATTTGCTATACCTTTAAACTGGCGATATCACCGGAATTGTTGGAAGTCATTTTTTTAAAGTATCTATCTATATAACCATGACCATGAGCAATATGTAAAGCAACAATAAGTACCTATAGAAAATATAAATATGTTTTTTTTTATACGTAATAAGCTTATGGGTAGGTAGTACAGTACAGAAGTATTATTCGTCAAAATCGACATTTTTGTTTATATGTATAATGTTAACATTCTCATTTGAACTCCTATAACTTAGTTTAAAAATCACAAGACTCCTAAAATAAATGAGTATGTAATATACTTATAATACAATACAATCATGATACCATGTAATTATTATTTATGAAAAAAATTGAGCAGTTAATGTACTGCGAATGTTATGCTGAACCTTTTCAAACTAACTGTCAAACAGTGTTCTTAACTCTACTCTAGTGTATTGCAATAATTGCAGGCCGAATTACCATTTTGTATGGATAATTGTATCGTTAACAACAATAATATTACTTTGCTATTCCGCTGTTTAATAACGTGCTAGTCAATCAGTGCTAACCCGTTATATTTACTTGCGTATTTTTTCATGCATTAATGGTCCCTCCCTCCCACCGCAAAATTAAATACGCTTGAGAGGAGACGCTTGAGATGTTGCCGGTCCGACGTCCGACAACGGACCGGCAACATCTCAAGCGTCTCCTGAGGATGCCTCGTAGAGAGGCGAAACACGTGTCGAGTTTTGGTATTATTGGTGGTGGTTTGTTATGTTTATTTGCGTATTTAATTTTGCGGTGGGAGGGAGGGACCATTAATGCATGAAAAAATACGCAAGTAAATATAACGGGTTAGCACTGATTGACTAGCACGTTATTAAACAGCGGAATAGCAAAGTAATATTATTGTTGTTAATAATATGGACTTCCGCAAAGTAACGCCTGATTCAATTAATAATTGTATCGTTAATTTAAGCCTAAGTTTATTCGCCCATATTAGATATACACAAGTTCCAGAATGTTCCAATAAATTCCGTTCATTTGTGTCAACGCTCATAAGATTTTATTAAATGCTAGTTAGGTACCATTGAGAGCATTCTCAGGATAAGGGCTTTATTCGCAATATTCTTAAAAGATGACGTTTGCTTTATTTGATATTTAAGGTACACAATCAAATTAAACATAGCAAGACAATGCAAATTGATATCTATTAAAGTTGAAGAATAAATATGCGAAATGCAATACCAAGAATTATCCACGATAAAATTTGCAATTTTCCAATTTTCTTTTCTGTAATTAATAATAACTGCTATGCAGTAGAAATAAAATATATCCTTTCGTCCGTCCTCGTTTGTCAAGTGTGACAGTTACGTCAACTGTGTATAACGCCAATCAATACAATATTGACTACTTCATTTAACCACCACCACCTATAAAATATTCAATTATTGATATTATACAGAAACTATAATTTATTTCATTCCATTCGACCGCAAAGCAAAAACTTCCGATGACAGCCGCGTAATGTGGTTAAGTAGGGTGTCGTCGGCTATAAGTGGTCATTATTTCGATTTCATTTATGTTATTAATTTTTCATAGTCGTAATAAAGATGTTTTGCGAAAATATTGCAATTTTACAGACTTCCAGACCTCCAGGTAGACAACGTAAAGTGCACATTCGCGACGCGAGAATATTCCACTAATTGTGATTTAATCCAAAAGATATACATTTGTTGTTTATATATAACTATAATATTTACTGATTTTTGACTATAATATTAGATTCTACTTATATACTTTATACATAAATAACAAAAAAAAATTTAGTGATTATCTCCACTCGTAATGTATTTAAACGAGTTTATTATTCTTCTTGCTAGATTTATTATTGCATATTCTATATCTACGTAGTTATACATAAATTATTGTGGAATTGGCTTTGTAGTGGTTGTACGGGAAAAGGGAAATTTCAAATATTAAATGCCTATAAACACAATACCACTACATACGAGTAGAATGCCTTTAAACACACAATACGACTAGGTACAGATGCAATTCCACGCTCTCGCTAATCTATCTATATATATATACAGTCGCCATTAGGTATATCGGAGCTGTGGAGGTGGTCACAAATATCGGAACAACGCTTCTATTATCAAGGCGATAAAGTGCATGCTCCGATATTTTTGAATACCTCGGGTGCTCCGATATATTAGATGGCGACTGTACGTATGTAGTGCGGTCCAAAAGTTTCCGGTCTGACAAAGCAAACAAAGACTCGTTACAATTGTATTTTTTTATTTTCAACATAGTCCTTCTATTTGAAATCCACGTAGTGGCAATTTAATAGGATAGTATAAATGACGATAAAAATGACATATACCTTTTTTTTCAGCCAATAACTTTTGAACCGTGCTTGTATATATTAATATAGAAAATAGGATCTGGCGTTTGTCCATCAGACATAGACCACCACTGCTGGGCATAGGCCTCCTCCAAAGACTAGGGAGCGTTCTACACTGCTGCCACCGACTCGCATCGACCCACAGGACCTCCGTCCAACTAATTTGTAGATGGCTGACGCTGCAATTTCCTGTAACTGGTCGCTATTCTAAGAAGTTTCTGTTCCAACGGCCAATCTGACATCAAATTTGAAAGTAATTCATAACTAATAAGGGCAAAAATGTTTGCCACTAGGAGGAAATATAAAACATACTAGCTATCTAAACTGTCAACCCTTATTATGTTATATAATATTACAATGACTCACGAAAGTTTATATGTATACCCCTAATTTATGATCTACGTCCCTTTCTGACGGACACATATTTAATTAAGAATGAAAGGAACAATGTTAAGTTAGACAAGCAATTAAAAGCCACGTCTCGCAAATAAAAAATAAAAATCTTAAAGAATCTGCGCGTTGATGTCGTTTTCAAATCAGTATTCCATAATTAATATTGAAGTATATTTTAAAATAGAAATACTTAATGATCATAATTCTGTAGATAGTATCATACTTGTACTTTAATTGAGACCTTAGCGAAATAATACAAAATGGCTCAATTAACTAGTTTATGTCACTCCTTGTCATGGTTACCTAAGTACGGCCATTTGGGTCATTCTTGACACCACTATTTTTATGCATCTAAAGACTACATTACCACAGAGGCCGGGAAGTAAGAGATCTCCGGCCGAGAATATGTGGATCGTTACGAGGCCGATATCTCGTAGTATCGCACACTGTTAAAATCAAAACGTAGTAACTCTGTACACTTCCCATACATATGTACGACCTTTTTCTTTTGATTGAGAGAATTAATATACAAGTTTTTTTCAAGCTCACGTTTTTTACGCCAATAATTTTATTTCACCATTCACATATATGCAGCCTTCGTATGTTTTGGTCAAATCAGTAGAGATACCGATTAAGCGATCGACCCGACATCTATATTAACACGTTGGTGGACAGTAAATGACGTCATCTGTCATAGACCATAGGAAACAAAAACATACGCGACGCCTATAGGCGTACTGTCCGCCAAAGTGTTAAGATATCGTAAGTTGACATTCCGTGGCTATTAACGTTGTTGTGTACACCGTTTTGCAGCGTTATGATCAAACGACATCAATGACAGATGTAATCAAAGCTTTGAAGTGGTAATAAGCGAGAAACAGTTTTATAATGTGCGACTCGCAGATCAGTCGGGCGAAAACATGTTATTTCATCGTCAATTTAGAATGAAGACCAGTAAAATATGTGTAATGATTTAATCATGTCTAAGAGAACAGACAGAAGACAAGGGAGGATCCCTTGGTTTTAACTTTTCTGGCATTAATGTACCTATTATAAACTGAACCTAAAGTGTGAAAATACGGTTTAATGGTGCTTATTTCGGGACCGTGGAGCAAGAAAACTAGGCATGACACAGAATTTATAAATGAAGAAAATGTTTATCATTAAGTTTTTATCACTCAATTATATTTATTTTTCAGAAGGCACGTAAGAAAAAAACGTTTTTTGCATACAGTTTGGGTACCCTACTGACATCGTGTCGCTTCCCATACTGCATATGTCAAAAGGCATAGGGTGACCATGATGATGATAGTTTATTATCAATTTTAATCAAAAAATAGGAAAAAAACAGTAAATGCTGTAAATGAATCAATAAGATAATATTTACCAGTTACAGAGTTATATAAACTGGTTCTGGATCAAGGCCCAGATATCATTCTGTATAGTGTGTACATATATAATATTTGTCCAATCACTCAGTATATTTATGAGATGAGTGGAATAAATTGATACATATTTACTACCATAACACTTTTTTTGGGTTTGGACTTTTTAAATACCTATAACTACTACGTTCTACTCACGCTTGAGAATCTTTTAATTCTTATATAACATTTCATATGCCCTTATAGAACAAAATACATCTTACTTTTGTATTTACCAAAAAAAAAAAAACTATTTTTTGTATCATATAAAATGCTCCCATACAAATATTTGATTTATTATTACTTATACATAAACGGGACTTAACCGCGTATATTAACTTTAAAATTTACCTTCGACGTTTCAAAGACGACGTTGTCCTCGTGGTCTCGGATTAAGACTGGCTAAAGTTCACATCAACATCTTCTAGCATGTATAATAATGTGTAAAAATCGTGAAAGTTTAAATAATTAAATGTTTGATTTCTTCATACGTCTAAGTAAATTATTTTCATCGCAGGACCGTGATCCACTTGTGGGTCACTAAGAAACGCCCAGCTTTGCACTCTGATCATCACAATATTTCATATAGAATACTGCAGAATTCTATATAAAATGCAATGCTGTGGAATCTATCAAAAAATTTGACAAAAATCAGCATTACCTATATAGTTTGAGCACCATTGAATGCAGTTAGAAGTGATTAGATTTCATTATAGTGACCCATATGTGGGGCACGGACTTGTGAAGATAGATCGCCGTGACCCATGTATGGGGCACGGGACTGTGTATGTATTTAAAATAAACCAGTATACTCTGCAGCTGAAATATAATCTAAGTTCTATTTTTTTAATTATCCAACACTGCCAAGTCTAAACACTATGTGTAGCAATAAAAATATATCTTACGGGCATCAGCGTTCGGAATTTCATGGAAACGTACGACACAACTCGTGCCATGTGGCACCGTGCCCATTGTTGCCAGTGTAAAGTATAGTTTACCATCTTCCTGGCTGTTCAGACTAGCCATAAAGTGCCTACGCAAAGAGATGGGAGGAGCCTTAAAGCCATAATACTGCTGCCGGATTCGCGATGTCACTGCCCGTTGTCTTTGAATTTGAGGCAACTTCAGTAACTCAATTTTTTGACGTTGTTATTCTCTGCCAAGCGTAGCGTTGCTTAATGTAATCTTAATTGTAATCTTCATCTAAGCTTTATATTTAAACAATACATATCTACGAAGTAATCGGTAAAATATACTTTGTTATGTCTGACTTTAATGGTTTTGCATCCGATCGACACATCTCTATCTACATGAACTGACACTGGATATTTGTGGCATTATCTAGCAAAAGGGACCTTATTGTCGATGGCGCTTACGTCGAACCGCGTTCCGTTTGTATTACGGCATAAGGTCCCTTTTCATAGATAATGTCACATTTATGATACTCTCATATCTTTGAAATATTGTTTTTGTTTAATATTATGTTGAAGCATTTGTTTTTACGCCCATGTCCACGCTAAGTCACCATAATTCGAAAGTATTCAACACCAAACATACCTCTAATAATAACATCAAATGGGGCACAGATCAACCGCCCAAAAAGTCTACCTCATATAGATTAGCTGTAACTAACATACCTATTGCATACCTATAATTTTCTAAGCATTTGATCAGTCAATTGTCAAGGAAACCATAAACAGATATTGCAGACTTGGGCATAATTGAAATTGGATCATAATCCAATGTCTTGACAATATATATATATATATATTTTTAAGGTTGAAATATATTTATTCGAATATATATATTTTATTTTTTGTTCTTTAAAGTTGTTTAGTTTGTAATCGATAGCTTATTACGCAGAGATCTAACGCAGTATTATGCAGCTAATGGAGAATTGATCTCAAAACGCGTTTTACCACTATTTGGTCAACACCCGGCAGTCCCGGGGCCACGGCCGCCTCGTGGCTTTCTGTAAAGGCCAGCTACCACTTTACAGAACGCAAGGCCTACTACCGTACACTGGCATGCTCTAAAAGCCAAACTTGTTATATTATTCGATAGATTTGCTACAATCAATTTGACACTAGCGAAACCATCAGAATTGATGGACGGAAACCATTAATAAAATATTGTTCATGAATGTAAACTTATTTTCTATTTCTGTAAGGAAATTGTCATTTAATTTCTGGATCAATAAAAGAGTAGTGATATTGTAAATGCGTTTTGTGTCAACAGATAGGTACTGTAAAAAAATCGGACGATTCCATTTTTAACATAAAGATATCTAGCTGAAACATTGCCAAAGTAATTAATAAAATTAGTCATCGGCATATGCTGAGCGGCATCCATTTTGGTGTTATCGACTTTAGTATAAGATGTAAATAGATTAAGTTCTTTATTTTCACCAAGTAAACATTTTTCATGTCATTTCATAGTAAAGGACTATATATGCTCATCATGATATCTTCTCAATCACTTCTGTACCCTTACCATGAGTTGTGACATTGAAGTTTTCGATAACGAGTATCGAGTTTACTATCTGTGCATCCCGTTCGCACTAAAATAGTACAAGCGAGATGCACAGATAGTAAACTCGATACTCGTTATCGAAAACCTTAATGTCACAACTAATGGCAAGGGTGCTGCATATGTAATTTTCTCTTTGACTCGCCCATAACTCTTAACATCATCAGCAGTGACGCTATTAGCAAAACCTATTTGCAAAGAACTAATTAACGAAAATACAGCATGATAAAACTATCGATTAGAAATAAGTGATTATTTAACCCGGGCATATATGGAAAATAATATTTATATATGCTGTTCTTTTTAATGGGATAACTTGTCGGTCATCCGATCAAAGACTGTGTTTATTAATCTGAGATATAAATATATATATTGTATATTGTACGACTGGGCGCCTATTTTGCGTGATATAAATATAAAAAATCGCCCTATTTAATTAGTTACAAAAAGTAAGACGACAAATTCGTATTGTAATTTGTTTTATTATTTGACTGTGATGTCATAAAAATATTAAGTTTACCTATGTAGGCACAAAGCTGCTGCTTTAAAACTACCGTTACCTCAAGCTCCGTCATAATAATAGTAATGACGCGTCTCATGATACGGACAAGGGCAACATCCGCTTAGTGTTCCCAATACATTCCATTAGATTAATGAAAGGGGCTCTGCGCGTTGGCTCGGTCCAGCTTCGCATACGCCTCCCAAATGTCCGAAACACTATTGTTCCGTATACGGGAAAGCTAAACACATAATAATAAAATATTTATAGCTTTATTCATTCCACAATATGCAGTTTTATATAATTGATTGGAAAAACATAATAAAATTAAACCAATATAGAATACGTATTCATATACATTTTTAGGAGACTTAATTTCGATGTGGGACCCTTCATGGTAAAACCGTACATTACAGTTCTATAAAAAACCCTAATATTGGATAGTGAAAATTATTTTCCATATTCCACAAACTTCCGTGTTACAGTTTAAGTACGAGTAGATAAAAACAAATGATAACATCTGGATTACTCCACGTAATTATTGGACGTAACTTGTCATTTGGACGGAGTAAATAACAGGTTTCGCTTTTGACAGTTACGTATAGCGTTCTCTATGTAATTCGAAAAAAGTCGTTAATGTCCCTTATGTTGTAAGGTTCGCTTATATAACTGAAAGCGACTGTAAAACCATTAATGTTTAGGTTATTTCCTGGTATGCTCTAATACACTTTTAATGGCTATCGACATTTTTATAAAGTATCAGTCACACATCGTAGGAAGATAATTTACTGTCGCTATAAGATATATCATAAAATTCATAAACTAAACTAAAAGTGCTCTAAAATATCAGATTGTTAATTACGACGCCTTGCTTTCTGAATAGATACCTAAGCATGTTGAAATATATAGAGTGCTTTTTTTATTTTTTTTGAACCTGACTTGGGCTTTATGCACATGTGTGGTGCGATAGAGCAAGCGGACTACTACTGGAATACTCCTACTGAGTTTTCGCTTCCAGTGAGATTGGTTGAGACGGTCTCAACCGAATCTAAGCTTTGACAATAGTTCTGGCCTAGGGCTAGTGAGCCTGTCTATGAAACCGACGGTCCTAAGTTCAAATCCCAGTAAGGTCATTAAAATATGTAATGAGCATAGGTATTGGTTTCTTAATCATAGGCGTTAAGGAGGTACTTGTTTAATATATCGTTGGGTAATGGGTACCCATAACACAAACCTTACCAAGCTTACCGTGCGGTTCTGTCAATCTCTATAAGTATCGATGTCTTGTAATATTTATCCCACCAAAAACATAAATGTAAAAAAGGAGAGCCAAACTCAGTACAAAAATTATGTTTGACTGTGGGCGTCGCTGCAAAAATAATGGAGAAGTACATGAGTACCAAGTTCTATACAAAATTTAAATATGTATTGATAGGAACAAAATAACACAATCAACAAGTATTAAACTCTATTTCTTTGCTTTATTGGATACCTGAATTAACATTTCATGAAGGGAAATAAAGCGTCCGTATTTCAGGCATTTATAATATTAACGATTTTATCTATTAAAGATATATGTTCCCAGATGTCCGGAGTAATTCCATAAAACCGCTCAAAATCATTTTCTCTGAATCATTCATTCATTTTCATTTACAAAGGTATTTTTGTATATAAGCACTTCATCATCATCATATCAGCCCTTTATCGCCCACTGCTGAGCATAGGCCTCTCTTCTAGTACGCCACTTGTCCCGGTCCTGAGCTAATCTCATCCAGAAGTGACCCGCAAAGCACTTGTCAGTCGTAATGTAGTTAAAGTACCCTAGTAATGAGTAAATTCAAATTATTATTTCGTATGGATATTATCAGTTATTAAGCATTTATCCATCATAAATATCTATTAAATCTATATCTTGTCGTCTTAGTATCCTTCTTTAGCTCACTATGTGAATAGTTCAATGAGTGTATGTATAAGATATTGTCCAATATAGAAGTCATTTATTAATAAAATAATAATAATTGCATAAAAGCACATCCAGAGCCTCTAACATGGTTGACATTTTATCGTATATCGCGCTATCCGTCACTTTCGCACTCACATACTTATCAGAGAGTGACAGATATTGTGACGAGTGATAAAAACCCGACCATGTTAGGCTAGCAGAGCGCAGGTTTCGTCGTTCCATAGAAAATGTATCCGCCACAGGCTTCGACAATTTACGAGTATATTAAAACAAAAGTCACCCGCAACACGCATAGTCAATTCCAATATTATTAATTTATTTATGATTTTTCAGCTATCATAAATTACAACAACAATAAACTAATAAATATTGAGGATTTTAATCATAGAAAAAAACGTAATCATATTAAAACTATCACTTTAAATAAAAAAGTTGATAATAAACAAAGAATGAATACCTACACAACAATAAAAAAGCAATAACTAGTAATAAATAGGAAATTCATTGTAATTAATACAAGTTGTATATTAATAGTTGTAATTTTCGAAGCAACAATAACAATACGAGTAACTACTTAACTACTATATTAAATCAAAAAAGGCCCTTAAGGAATTGTACAAAGGGTATGGTCAAAAAAGTGCACGTCTATTATTTAATTTTTTTGAATGATAAATGATGGATGTCATATCAATAATATCGATTATATTCTTAAAGTTTTAGAGTCAATTTTTTCCTTGCGTTAGTGAGGTGAAAAATAGTGTGTTGCAATCGGTAGCAAAGTGTGTTCCCTCCTCGTGCCTTGAGACCCTCAAGATTCCACTCTTTGAACCACGAGCATAGCAAGGAATATTTCTCTAGCTCGTGGTTCAATATTAGCACGAGAAGGTAAACACTGACTTTGCTCCCTTGTATGACAAATAACTATTTTTTGTTTATATCATAATATCGGTAAGTTACGTAGCTTAGGTGTTTTGGCCTTTGTGTATTTACCTAAGTAGAATTGCAATAGTTAGCGTTACGCCTGGCGTGATCGGACTCCTAATTCACCGGACGACTGGACAACTTCAACAAAAGCACTTTGCCTAAGTGCTTTAAGACTAATGAGGCATCCGTGAGAAAGTCCAGTGGAAGTGTTCACGTGTACAGCGGACATTGTGACACGTGTAGCCATTGGTCCAACGGGTTACCCGCATTGTTTTAAAGAACCGGTAGTTTTAATGAAATTCTATACTTCTACGCAGCTGTGCCACACTTGGTTGGGCCGCAAAGGCCGAATAAATTTTATGCACATCATAACGAAAATTATTAACATTAAGAAACAGAAAATTAAAACATTTTAACCGATGCCGGTAAAGGGTTCTGTTTAAACAGTATACAAATGTGTTTACGGTAACGAAATACTCACTATGTTTAGTCATGTGTGTAAGAATAGCCACATTTATATAATTAAAACTGTTATGAGCCATTTTACTACTACTTAGTTGATACACCCTCAGCGCGAGCGATGTGTCCTGACTCGGCTTGAAAATGGGTACCAGAGCTTACCCGAAACATGTCGCCTAGTGCGATATAATTACACGTGAGTACGATAGTTTGATCGCGTTTCGACAACCGACCTTCGTTAATTGACAATGTGCAATCTAGCAGATCTGTATTCTGCATCGATAGGCAAAAATAGAAAGTAAAATGTTACTGCTCCAGCAGCCTCACTGAATAGAATCCTGCTAAGTAGCATAAGATGGTAAAATTTTTATTATCTAACTACCACACTTGGTAGGTAAGTGCAAAAGTGACGCATGACGCAATAAGTGACAATATGGCTACCAACCTAATCAGTTTGTATCTTTGTATATAAAAAGATCTCAGTTTTACTCCCAAAATCAATGATCGTATATACTTTAGTTAACAATAGTCATAGTGTACGCAAGTGTGATAAGCTCCCAAGCCAGATTATAGTTATCAGTGTACACAATAATTTTCCATCTTATCCCAAATTTTGCATTAATTTGCCCACAAGAAATATTTTTACAGGCTAACCTTACCTACTTTGTACAAATATTAATTGATCGAAAGGTATCTTCCTTGTGTCGTCCCGGCATTTTGCCAAGGCTCCTCTGAGAAAATATGTAAGACTATGATTAGTTACGAATAAAATTATTTATTGTTAACTTTATCTCATGGAGGAGGAGGAGGTATATGCTCTTTCGCCTTGTGCGAAACACTCCTAATACAAGTGTCAAACTTAAAATGAGGCTTCGACATATTTGACGTAATAACCCAAATTACAAATAAATAATTTTGTTTTTTTTTACTTTATATTATGGTGTCAATAGTCCAAAAATAGTTGTGTAATATATCAGGTAATAAATTAAGTAGACACCTTTTAAAACAGGTACTTCAAGTACGGAGCCCTAAAAATACACCTGTTGTAATAAAATTGCGATAATCGATTTTCAATAACAGCGGAATACGTAATTCATGGGACAATATACGAGTAAACCTATTAACCTAAAAGCTAAGAGATAATATTAACATCTAACCCCCAACAAATAATTAAAATGACAAATGAAAGCGCAAGCGAATAAGATCCGATTGAGAATCACGTCAAAAATGCCCGGCTGTCTTGGCAACCATTGGTACACTAAGGCAAACGTACCAGTGCTCAACACGCGAATGCCCAATGAATGACATCGTTCTGTCACCTCTAACTTGAAACTGGCATCCATTTTGTATTCATTATTTACTCGCGGTGTAATTTTTGTGTTTCACTCGGTAGCAAATGGTGCTCTCCTCTCGTGCCTTGAAATCCTCCTAATGCTCAAGATTCCACTCTTTTAACTTTGAAATATTTTCATCTTTGGAATATTTCTCTAGTTCTGGTCTTAATTTTGACACGACATGTAAACACTAACTTTTCTCTCTTGTATAACAAATAACTATTGGAGCTGATTATAACAAAGTATAGAAATTAAATGCCTGCTTTAATTAATAGAGTTTTATTTATAGCGTCATTATAATTCAAAATAGCATTAATCACTTAATAATAAGCAGTCGTTCCCGAGACTCCGATGGCGTGGAACATAGTTTCACATTACACGCTTGAGCACCCAGTTACCGAACAATACTGTCGGCTCTCACTTTGATTTAATATGGCTACCTGTGTCACTTCTTATTGCACACTATTACCAGTTTTTTGGTACAGTCACCGACTTTAATTGTTGAGCCACTTACGGTTCAAGCGATAGTCTTTTGTTTAGTACTGAATACATGAAATGCCCAATGTAAAGTGAACCCTAAATGGCTCAACAATTAAAGTCCCTGACCGTACATATCAAACTTTTTTGCATATTGTTACATATTTGCGGCATTTGGGGTTGAAACCCTGGGGCCGCGGGGCCCAAGTGCGCACCGACTCTACTAAGAGATATCGGCGCGTTTTATAGAGGTTTGTGGTGACCAGAAGGCTGGCCACTATTTCGCCCAACGGATTAGCATTGTTATCCAGCGCGACAACGCGGCCTTCTGGGCACCCTAATTAATGACCAGAACCTAGGTATTCTTTTTTATGTATAGTTAAGTTTTTGTTAGTATCTTTATCATGTTTTTATTGTATAAGTAAATAATTATTTATAACACTAATTTCGATATTAATTGCTCCATAGCGGAAGCATCTGGACAAAAAGTTGCGTGGCATTGGGAATTAAAAAATATTGCACATTAGCCGTGAACAACATTTATCAACAAACGAGTTACTATTTTTATATCATTTTTATAATTTTAATAGATAGATACTAGATTATAAAATACTTTTACAATGATGGTAGGCTATACCTACTACTAAGCAACTTTTTTTGTTCTATCGATTTAGTTTGCACTATCGATTGTGTCGATTCCTGTGTTAATAATAATATTCATGCATGTTGCATTCGCTTGACAAGCTCGTTGGATGTTGTACAACGTCCGTGTCTAGGTACTTACCTATTCCAAATAATGTTTCCGTAATTATCTCAGTGGTTACCAACTTTTTTCTTATTGCTCTTATACGACCTAAATCTAGTCTAGATGCGACGGTATTGCTTAACTAGTTGCATTTTGTCTTATACACGACATGTCTGCTTTTGAAAAGCTTTCAACCCCTATACCCCCCTCATTCAAACATAACTATATAATATAACTATAGTGTACCTCTTACATTTCATTAAATTGTCGAAAGGGCCTCTGCGCGTTGGCTCGATCTGGCTCCGCGTACGCCTTCCACAAAATTGTGAGTCACCAGAACACGTAGCATGGTTGCCATTTTATCGTTTATCGTGCTATCTATCACTTTTGCACTCACTTGCTGACAGGTATTGCGACTAGTGATAAAAATCCGACCATATTAAGCTAGCATTAAGGCTCTGGTTTCCCACGATCGCGGCGTGGTCGTGTAACGACCGTTTCAAAGCTCTGTACTCAGTACAAAGTGCCACCAGTGCTTTGATGACTATTGACTATGAATACCTACTATTGAAAACGTTGGTCCGTCAATATGACCGTCGATAACATAATACAAAGTCATTCTGATTTTAAAATATTGATAATCAATAGTTTTTAATTGGAAATACGTGTCAATAAATAGCACTCATTTTTAATCCTTCAAAATATAGAGCTATAATATAAAGTTAATCATAGCCCCTGCTCACAAAATTTAAAATTTAAATATACTTTGCTTAGTATTATCAAACAAAGTGACCACCAACCACTTTTTCAGCTTTTTCGTCTACTTACCGCTCGCTTGCTCGAATATGTAAGAGCAATAGAGACACATTAGCAAATCTTTTATTTCTACATTAGCGGTAGAGCCTCTGGCGGTAGAACCTCGCATCGTTTGGGCTTTTATCAGTCAAAAAGTTCTGATAACTCATAAACCAGATTAAACTCCTACATCCTTAGGAAGCAGTGTTTGACTGGTTGACTTTTTACTGAAGTAAGTACCTAGTAAGTTTAGAGACTATTATAAAACACGGTACCTTAGATATTCTTATACACGTCGGTAAAAATAGTCAAACAAAATTTAAAGCTGCTTGATAATTAGACTTACACAATTAGTAATACGTGACTTAAGTGCCTCAATTATAACCCAAATACTAACAGTCACTATCACATGATCGTCAAGTTGAACAAACAAGTACAAATTGTAAAAGAATTCGTACATTGCGTGCCCAAGCGATGCCGCCAAAGAAATTAGCATTCGGTCGACCCGTCGCCAAGCCGTTCGACGGCTCATTATAGAACGCTGACAGCCAACGTTATCTCCTTATCAAGCTAACCTTTCCGTGGTAAACGTTATTATAACATTTTATATAATAACACAAATGATAATAAGCCAGCGGTAGGGTGTACTTTTCACGCGAAACTAGTCTCTAACTCCAAGTTATTAAGACACGTGTTATTGTATGATAATTACAATATTAAAAGTATAAATAATTCAAGCTATCGGTCTATTAGTAATACGTGACTTAAGTGCCTCAATTATAACCCAAATACTAACAGTCACTATCACATGATCGTCAAGTTGAACAAACAAATTGTAAAAGAATTCGTACATTGCGTGCCCAAGCGATGCCGCCAAAGAAATTAGCATTCGGTCGACGCGTCGCCAAGCCGTTCGACGGCTCATTATAGAACGCTGACAGCCAACGTTATCTCCTTATCAAGCTAACCTTTCCGTGGTAAACGTTATTATAACATTTTATATAATAACACAAATGATAATAAGCCAGCGGTAGGGTGTACTTTTCACGCGAAACTAGTCTCTAACTCCAAGTTATTAAGACACGTGTTATTGTATGATAATTACAATATTAAAAGTATAAATAATTCAAGCTATCGGTCCGATGGAAGCACGCGACGTACTTCCGGAGACTTTGGTCTAATTAATGCGTGCTTCGGACCCGAGGCTCTTGACGAACGACGAAAATTATATACTTGGCTAATTATTATACAAGTGGTTCCAAGTACCCGGTCCGAGGACAATAAGACCGGTGTTCAATTAGAGGCTAGGAAGGATAATGTCACATGATCAATTTTGGAATGGAGAGGAAATTACTTAATACATGTAGGTATATCTTTGTCTAGTAATACTTGCAGTACAAGCTTTATTGTATTTACTAGAACAGAGCCCTGAGTGTAAGTTTTTAACGTAACTTTACGTCACGAACGCGTTTGCGTTTCCCATATAAATAAATAACATTATCACTTACGCGTTCGTAAACGTTTTTTTACGTCAAAAGTAACTTACACTAGAGCCTCTGGTCGAGATCGAAATATTCATTGAAATAAATAAGCACACTAATCCCTTTGTAAATTTATTACCTACCTATAAAACTTTCTTAGTGCAGGAGTTAAATTAGATAAACCGTTGGTAGACCATATACCGGACCTTCTTGCTATTTATAAAGAACCTGAGACTTTACGTTGGCATCAGTAGTCAAGGCATTTACACATGTGAATAGGTATGTCTGATATAGTACCTGCGTTACGAAAAATGTCTTATTCACTACCCGAATCAACCAATAATTTTCTTTGATGGACTCACAACCCTAAGTATAGGTGAGGGGATTTAAAGACATAAAACTTTGCAATAAATCTACAATGAGTTGAAAATTATCGATTTTCCTTGCAATACACGATTGAGCAATATGATACACAATACGTGATAACGTGTTATCACAGACCATTACCTTCATTACATCACGCCTATTCACGATATAGAAAATCATGTCCACTTTTTTGTTTAGTATCTGTTTAGTTAGTAGAACCTGTATAGTTAATAGACATCAATATCATCTTTTTAATCAACATATGTATTTGAAGTCTGTTGTAAATTTTCCGGCGAAGTTTCAAATGCAAGTAAAGAGCATTGTTAGTGTGTTTATCGCTTAAGTATAATTGTATAGAAGCGAGTATCTCACGTTTAAATATTAAGTCGAATATTGGTCGACATTTTTCGGTCCGTAAAGAGCGATACATATCATCTCGAGCAATATTCGACTTATAAAACGTGAAATATCCGCTTCTGTACAATGAATTAGTGTATGTAATGCTATTGTTTCCTTTTTGTTATTCTAATATTTAGAAAAGTACGTAAATAAATAAATAATTTCGTTGATTCTCACTATAGTTTTGCGGTTAGGTACAGTATAAGTCATTGTCTGAATAATTGCATCGCTGTGCTAAATAAAAACGACTAAACTCTACCGAAGAATATTTTCTCTTTCAATCTTAGGTTTAGTGTATACTAAACTATATTCTTTGTATAGTTTTATCCGGGTTTACCTCAATAGTTTTGTGAATTTATCCTGCGTAAAACTTAGTACCTATAATCACAAGTAATGCTGCCATGAACAAAGGTACGTGTGTAAACGAGCTATACACCCACTATCGGGCTTTAAATCACCTTGTGGTTGGTCAGGCAGGCAATACTAAGCTGATAACAAAAGAAAGTCTATTCCATCACCGAGATTCCTATTAGTTTAAGTCCTTTTAGTATCGCGACAGCACCCATGCACACAATATTCGTGATGCACAAAATTAGACCTATTGTCACAGTAATGAAGATCAAATTGGATTGATGTGAGTTGATATGTTTATATCCACTACACAGTTGATCTGTTTTGATAGCTGAATATGGCTTTTAGCGGCGAGGTTTGCGCAAAGTGTTTTAGCTTCAATCGATATGCAGTTTCCATGAAATAATATTGCAGTCATGTCAATTGTACAGTAATACAGTCGCAGTTCATACGTAACACTAATACAGTCAGCAGCAGGAGTTGCTGCGGGTGAGGTTTTCATAATGACCTTAACACATCTTTATAGTTACGAAAATAAGAGCGTATCTAAATTATTGTGAACACCTAGCAACTTTTGCTGCTTACTGTACCTACTTCTTTTGACACAGAATTAGTAGAACATTTTGTCTCAAAAATTCTAGTATCTTTTTGTATTTATTGACGCATTACTGATGAAAAAATATTGATTTTAATTTAATAAGGTTATCATCCATTTTTTAAGGTTATCTGCTGAGAATAACTAGAACTAATTATTTGATCGAAATCTACGGAACCCTACACTGAGTAAGGCCCGACATGCTCTTCGCCTGTTATTAATATTGAAATAGATAGTGCGTTTGATTCTGAGTATATAACAAAAAAAAATGATGGATATTTTTCTTAAAAATGACCTAGTATAACTAAGATAAGAAACAGTAGTACCAAACTTAAAATTGTTATATTGTCTTATTTAATCATTCGTTCGCTCGATTAAGTTTTCCTATAGGCTAGTGTTTATTATGTTATGAATTCTATCGAAGCCGGCTTCGTGCCAAAACCAGCGTGTTTGAAGCACCTGTTTGCACCTTTATACATTCTCATAGCGTGCATTTACGCAACGACCAAGGTGCCCAGAGCCAAAACGTTTATTACCATCATAACCTATACTCAATTAACACCGTACGTACCATGTAATAAGGTACATTTTAGTTTCTAAATATAAATTAACTTGTATTGTTTCTCTTTTAATGACCTCACTTAAATCGGCAGGTGTCTATCATACATACTATATTACGTTTAACACAAATTAATTATCTTTTAAACGCAAGACATTTAGCGTTGGCCGTTGAGCCGTTTAAATATTATTAAAAATATACAAGATTTATATATATTACAGTTTAAATTCGACATTAACATCACAAGCACGCAAACCGCCGAATATTGTCTATAATTAGTTACTTAAGACCATTTAATGTTTCTATTTAATGATAATCAATTAATCGTGTAGTGGGTTTATTAATTATGTATCAATATTTATAAGCATATGGATGGCGTAGAAATTCATATTTGAGAACGTTATCGTTGATAGTCGGTCAGAGATAACGTCCAATTAAAACAAGTCCATCAAAACATTTTGTGTAAGGTCATTGCACCTGCTGTGTTAGTATAATTTATTCATAAGGATCCATAGACTACTTTCCGGAGACTACGCAAACAGAAAGAATTCGATCGTGACAGATTTCTACTATATATTATTTTCTGCTGTGTGCCGTATTACTCAGTCATTGTTGATATTTTTGTAATTTCCTCGAGTATAGGACTTACACTCGGGCTTACCAGCCAGAGTATTGTATTACAATAAGAAACGCAAAGTAGATTTTCTCTTTCAATATACTCATGTAAGAATTGCCAAGCATTAGAAGAAAAGCTTACGAATTTGTATGGTCACTTTTTTAATATAATTATAAATACTTACAGTTAAATATGTGTCTGAATGTAATATTATATATATATGTGTGTATGCGTGGCAGCGCACTAGCACTTATATTGGTGAACCAATACGGATGCGAAGTTTTATTAAATTATTTAGCCAAGGTATTTTTTATCATAATCGGGTAAGTTGTTTCAAGGTCAGCAAGGTTGGCTTTAATTTTTGTACATAATGCTGTCATAATTTAAACAATTAGCGTAATTATTTTATTTGTTTGTATTTAAACATACGTGAGTCATTGTAAGATTTTATGAATGAAAATTACGTCCTTTTTAGTCACTGACTCGACATGTTTCAGAGAGCATAGGTCTCATTTTCAAGTGCCGAGTGTCCGTTCGCTTCGCCGCACGCGCCGCCGGCTGGTTACACACTGGCGCACGGCGCAGCGCGGTGATTTTATTTGTTTCTTCACTGTATATATTCCATCTAGCAGACCAGCGCTCTGTGTAAGTTTCTGTTGGTTCACGACGGTCACTTCTGAACTCGGCACTTAAGTTTTTTATCGCTTGAAGGACCCTAATAGTTAAATGTATTTAGTTCAATTTTAGATAAAACATTTTAAACGATCTTTGTAGTCTTATCCTTTTGTAGCTACATTGTAGTATAATCAAGTAGGCATGACTATAATTTAAATTAAGTTATACAATTACCTACTAATAATGAATATAAAGGTATATATTTCGGCGGTCGTATATACCTATTTTGCACTGGCAACCTCATTCAATAGTGAGCCTTATTGCAACATAATAAAGTACATATTAATACCATTTTCCCATACGGCTTAGTGGCCATCGTGTAATATCTATTCATACACATTTTACGTAACTGCAATGCATACAATTATCTAACTACTAATTAAATTTCCACCCTCTTACCACCTTAGTTACAAGATTTGAAATCGTGGGTTTTTGTAGCGACTAAGAAGCATCGCATAAATTCTTTACGAACAAAATTGCTAATCTGGTCTACACGTAATTGTATAGTTTAGTTTTTAATACGCAGAATTAAGTGGTTTACAAAAAGTTTTCTTGGTGTTTGAGTCCCTGTCGACAAATGAATGAAATGTAGGTATTGTGTCTGTCAGCTGGTTCATTGGATCGCACAAGATTCCCCTTCCGTTCTGTCAATTTTGCATTCCGTTCACATTTACTGGCGATGATCGAGATGCACTGAAACTAGTCACATACTAAAGCTAATCTCATTTTAAACTTAGAATCTGTAAAAAACAAAACCCAATAGTAATTATTATTGAGGCGACATCTCGACATAAATTACCCGCGTCGTCGCAAATAAATCTCTGCCTCGGAGTGAAACTGTGTTTGAAATTGATTTATTTACTTGTGGTTTCATGTAATCGGCACTGTGTGTTAGGGTGTCTCCATATGAGCCGAAGAACTTGAACAATATGAGTTGCCGATTTTTCAAATTAAAAAAAAATATGTAGACAAACAAAAGATAAATTATAAACTATCAATAGTAAATCTGTTATTATGGACATATTTAAACTTCAAGGATAGGTAAGTCACGTCATGCACACACAAAACATCATACATAATTTGCTTATATCGGGTGTCTCCTGTAACAAGAGCAATGAAAATGAAAATGAAAATAACTTTCTACACCACAAACGTAGCAACATTTGTTCTATGACTTTTGAATGTATGAAGCAAGAAGTGTAAGTACCTAGGTATTGTGAAAACTATGAAGTTTGCAGGCTGACAGTAAATATCAACTATTATATATTATGGATGGTATTGGATGCTGTTTATTGAAAATACTACTTAGTTTGTTCGAACTAATCAAGTAATATATTACACATTTTTTTTTAAGTTGTAGAACAATAAGTTGTTAATTTTTTAAGTTTTGTTGTCGTGGTGTAGAAGCTACTCCTAAAGTTTTTATTCTTATTGCAGGAAACAATATAAGTATAGGAAAGAAAGGCACGTGAAAATAATTATATCTAACATTTTATACATAATTCTATACTGTGTTGATAAACAGTTTCTTTAGTAACTGACTCTACGTATCTGCAGAAACTAATAAAAATTACACAGCCTTGTAGGTAGTTGTTCCGTAAGTTCCTTTGAATTTTGTTTATTTCCTTTTCATCAGTTTTTATAATTCATTAACATTTACATAATATTTACCCATAAGCTCGGGGTAGTTTAACCATACTATTACTACGAAGTTACTGTGTCCACCAAAGAAATTTTGTGGCACTTCTTGTAATGTTCTATTATCGCCTGTTTCATGTTTTGTGTAAATAGTATGTGTTCCTATTATATTGACTTAATAAATTCTTAAAAAAACGATCTAAATGCTTCAACTAAGTTTAACAGTAAGCGATTAACTATCGGCGATTTTCGGTCCAAGATACGAACAAAAGATATAGGTATACTGCGTGGCGGAAAAAGAGACTAAGAAATTTTATAGTTCATCGCTGACTGTTCACACTGCCGGCCAATACTTTTTGTGAGGGGAATTACTGGCCCACGAAGAAAATACTCGGCGACCGCTACTCGCTGGTCGCCGATCGCCCATAATGGAACTACTGCCTAATGTCGATTTTAGTATTTTATTTAGGCATCTTAAAGGCCGGTAAATTGTGACTCCTCTGGTGTTGCGAGTTTCCAAGGGCGGTGGTAGTTGCTTACCATCAGGCAATCCGTCTGCTCGTTTGCCTCCTATATCATAAAAAAAAAAACAATTCAATAAAATTGGTTTTCATGAGTGGAAAAATTTAATTCTATTCCGCTACAAGACACTGTTTTTTCGAATCGTAACGGATGAAATTCGCTCAATTCTGAAGAAGTCCAAGCAGTATACTTTTGCTTACTTACTTGGCCGTACTCTTCTTTAGTGTTTTTCTGCTAGCTAAAGACCTCCTTCATTTTCTAGCATCCCGCTGAGAACGAGTCTACAGTTCTGCACTCGACCCATCTCCTAACCACGTTTTTTATGTTTTAGTCACATAATGCGTAACGTCTATGCAATTTATTGAACACTATTATGCCAAACAAAAGAAGCAGTTTTTATTGAAGTTACCTATTAACCTGTCAATAACTATTTCTCCTGTAATTACTTAATGATGGATTTCTACTTTCAAGTCCAACTTTCCAAGAATACTGTAGTTGGCACATTTAGGTTTTACAGTCCCATTATTATCGGAATAGGCAATTATCGATGCTTAAAAGGCTTTTTACCCTAGTATCTATTTTGCAACGACACTAAACAGTTTTATGTATGACTATAAATTAATACCTACCTTGTTAAAGCTGTTTCCTTAGTCTTGCTCAAATTTAATTTAAACCACCCAAATAATATTTAGTTTGATTGACTGTATAAAGACGTTATCGTTATCGCTAAAATCATATATTTATATATAAATAAACTATTAGGTAGACATACATGGAATAATGAAAAAAAAACTTACTTATTCTTCACTTAAAAGCTTTTTACTGGATGGAACTTGTATTCAAATTGAGTCAGCATAGAAAAACAACTGATGCTTTTAAAAATGCAATTTTCATTCGGCAGTATTGCAAATAGCAGGCTAATTGACATCCACTACAGGAAGCTTTGAGGGTGTCAGAACCGCCCCTGACCGTGTTCTGATCGGGAGAGCGATGGCGACTTTACCAGTATAATCTGATATTCAGAAGCTTTAAAACTACACTCCGCGTAAAAAAGCTTTTATTTTGGTTAATCTTTAAAGTGTGATAGCGCGTGGATAGTTAGTAGTTTACCCTACTCAATGTCCAATATTTCCGATACTAAAAAAATACTAGATTTTTTTATTTTATTTTAAACCATTGATTAAAGACTTAAGGTTTGTTTTCCAAAAACTAAGAGTACAACGATATATTGCAAATTGATATCTGAACGAACGTCTTTAGGCAATTGATGAATTTTTCAGATCCATTCTCACAGTCATTAAGTAGTTAGACAGTTAAAATAATGACTGTTCATTTAGGTAGGTGTTATATCAATTTTAGTAAGTATTAGAAAATATTTTCGTTACACTATAAACATGAGAAGTTAAACTACCTTTCAGGTAAATCATTTTGAGTTCTATTCAATGATTAGGTAGGTACTGTTTTCGTCAAAGATAAATAATTACAATTCTGCGCCGTACACATAGATGTACGGCGCAGAATTGTAATCATTTATCTTTGGGTCAAATGTGCAAAAGTTTGATATCTATTATAATATATACCCATGAATGGCGTTCAAGAGTAGGTACTATTCATTTTATATTTGATAAATATGTCTTCAATCCACTGTTTACTGGATTTGAAGGAATTGTAAAAATACTTGTATTTAAGCACTTTGAAGAATAGTAACTGTATTATAAAAATGTACATACATATTCTTAAGCGTGAAGCGGCAGAATCCACCTGTGTTCATTTTTGACAGCTTAAGTTGATTTAAATTAACGGTTCGTTCACAGCTCTCCGTCAAATTTTGTACCATCAGACTGTACTGTCAGAGATGTCATGTTGTAAAACATCAATGGATGTCGAGAATTGTAAGGAGCTACATTGTAAATGTAGTGTAGTCAGAACGTAGTACAAATAAATAAGGTGACTTGGTGTCAAACTTTACGGGTTTTGTTTCCAATGTCTGGATCGTTAACTTTGATTGCAGACACTTCCCACCCTTTTGCCACCAGGGAGCTCTAACACCTGCACAAAATGTTAGGAATAAGTGGGTAAGAAAACTATGCCGCATACGGGCTCAACAGCAAAAAAAATATTACTATAGCTATGACAAGAGAGGAAAGGTCTCCATATTTAATCTTTCGAACGCTTTTCTTAAGCAGCTGTCATCACATTGTTAGAGAACTATCAAACTTTTCATGTAATAAGAATATTTCAACTGTTAGTGGTGGCGTTATTAGACAATTTAATACCACCGACCCATATTATGAGATCCCTACTGAAGCGCTATAGGGTTTGATACATAAATTAAGTTCGTTAAATGATTACTGAAAGATAACGTTGTCAGTAATTTAATGTTAATACGTTAACCAGTTTTCCGATTAAATTTTGCATAATGACATTAAAACGTATTCAAAAGTATACAATTTATACAACTTGACCGACTGTACCTCAATCAAGGCGACACATTTGCACACAAAATCAGAACAGAGTGGAAACTATTAGCCAACCAACATTATTATGGACTCGGCCGAAAACTTTTGCACCGAAAACACAAAGTGACCTATGTCAAGGCTTCCCCAATAAACATACTACCTTTTCTCAAAGCTGGGATTCGTAGTCCAGCATCCCTTTTAAAAGATAATTACTCGGCTATGTACCAACTGTCACCAGTGTTAATGGATTCATTACTTTGCGAAACACTAATAATAAGTTTGGGTACTTCTGTTTTATTCATTGTTATATTCTGCATTGTGGTGTTTGGAGGTATTTAATGTAAATGTCGAACTGGTTTTATAGTGTTCAAGTCTGCTTGTAAATTTAGATTTTATTTTCTCTCCAATGTTAGCTAGAATTTTTTGGTAAAACGGCGCCAGTAATTTTTTTGGTACATATTTAATTTATAACTCTATGGTATTTGAATTAAGAACTAAGTGTCCAATATGTGTGTCCAACATTAATGTCATCACCATATCTAACCCAATATGGCTCAAGTAAGATTGTTGGGAAAAACTTGAGTGTAGGTGTACATGGAATTATCAAATTCAAAGATCGACAGTATGCACATTTAGCATAGTAATGTGTAAGGGGTATACATTATTATTAATTGTTAATTAATGAATATGAATAACGGTCGGGTTAGAGGGGTCACTAAGGTGTCGATGGTGAGCCAGGCAACGACGTGTCCGTCAGATAGGGATCAGCTGATAACATTTAACAAGCCTAACGTCCTTGTACGCTCGCGCACAGTCTTCCGAACTACTTCTAATTTTGAAATAAATCTGAATGCGCCCTTAATCACATTACACTAGATCACACTACAACAATCAATCGATAATATAAAAAAACTAAACAAAAATGGCTTGTATTCTGACTTTTAATGATTGTTTTTACTACGACGCGATTTCATCAGTAAATATAAAAATGTAATATGAAACTAGAGACCAGAAGACATGAGACGATCACACACCTATTGTTTTGCAGTCAAAAGAAGCTCTTTGTGCACTAATAGGTATCCGCTACTGGTATAATACTAAAGAACACTGCTGCTATTGTTTCTCGATCACATAAAATTTTATAGAATATTTTAGCAACACTTACCTTAAGTACTTAATGACCTACTAAACTACTGTACTCAGCACTATAATGAGGACGACTACAATAACAGTTCTGTACACGCCTGTATCTCCACTTACAGTTGATTGTAAACAACTTTAAAAAAAAACTCCGTCCCTCTTTTATCTTTGTAGCAGGTACTAATTATATGTTATTATTTAATACAATGTTATTACGTAGAGTACTCCAAACTCTTATAAACGAGTGAGACGGAATACATGGTTAAACAAGGTGAATACAGTAAAAAGGAAATTAACCAGTGTATCGTTTTGTTCCATTCGGCAAGTTTTCGACACAAACGGATATTTAAGCTGTGGTTGGATTGTTAGCCGCTGAGAATACCCGATTCATATATTATTCATGAGTTTTAATTATGAACGTATCCAACTGACGCTGTGCCATAATAATTAACGTGGCTATTATTATCTGTGTCGAAATAAGTGGTTACCTAATTATTACATTGTTATTTAGATGTGGTCTGATACGTCGGCGGACTGATCGGTTTTCAATTGACAAGTACATTTTTATTGGCGACCACCGGCGCAATAGGTTTCGCGGTTCTCCGATGCCTCCGCATTCAATTCGAGATAAGACTCGTTGGCGAGTGTTTTTGTTTATTTTCACAGTCTGTAATCATAATCAGTATAATCTTCAGCCGTGATGGCATGTTAGCAATTATATTGTACATGGTTAAAAACGGACGACGTAAACGCTCGGTTTTCGTGATCGCTATGATGTTGATGCTATCTATTGTGCCTATGTATACAATAAGGAGTATAACACGTGAAATAACTAGCACATTTGATAATAAAATTTAATTTTCGGCATATAACTTTGTGGGTAGGTATGGCTTCTAAGACATTAAAAAAGTAAAATGCCTACTGTGTTAAAAACTAAATGTTGAAAAGATGGGCGACGTAATTCGGACTGTTAATCAAAAACTGTAAGACACGACTAATCTCGTTTGTTCGCGTATAGTTCCAACCTGCTATAGATATGAGCATCTCCCTACTAGCCTTAAGACAAATCACTAAAATATACGCTCAAAGTAATTATTGTTGTACGCATGCTATCGGCAATACGGGAGCCAATCGAAATAACGGAGGCACTCGGCCCATTACAGTGCCCCGGAGGCGCTGAGCGGTCAAAGGCAGTCCTTAACTCAAGGTCCCTTCGGGCATTTATTTGAGAATATTTTCCTAACTAATTAAAAGCGTTAAAATAAGAAGATAAAAACTTGAGTTCGTTATCGAAGGCATCGACCCGCTTTGTGTTGCGGCCACCAGCGCGCGCGCTGCTCGAGTAATTAACTAAGACTAACCAGCCCACAACAAAGGATGCAACTCGAAAAATGCACTTAAACGCATAAAATTGCTCACGCCGCAAAAGGTGAGCTCATCGGTCCTTTTTTGGTGAATTAGAGGAAACATGTTGGTAAAAATATTATCCGAAATGTGAATAAATTATTGAACAGTTACTGATTTGTATCAATACATACCTATTCTTTGATAAGTTTGAAGCTAGTATATTAAAAATCATAATGGTTACACGGATTTCAGAAGCATTTTATCTTAAGAAATGTTAATAGAGCGAACTCTACTAAATATTTGGAGCTTATTGATTTGCCTAGTTAATTCATTTAATCCATTATATATTCGAATAGTTCAACATATTTTAATTACCTATCTATGGCTGTCTCCCTTAATACATATACGCTTTGGTCTACCTCTACATTGACATAGCGAGTGACAGGACAATGCGTTAACTGGCCCAATAAAGTGGCCCAGCGTAATAGGTTTGCGCAATACCTAATAGCTTACGGAGTCGTGTTGGCTCAGCTAATAATCGAGCTACATGCACGGACGCATATCTGTAAAGACGGCATGTGTGTCTCGTAATAAAACTAAGTCTAAAGTCAACCAATTTCTAGGACACTTCGAACCTTGTCACAGTGATGTTAAAAGTAATCTTTTGCATCTTTCATTTAGAATTTTACTGTGACAAGGAACCAAGTGGCCTATTAATAAAATTGGTTGACTGTACATAGAATAAATGTGGGATGGGGTAAGACCATGACAAAAATACAACAAAGTGGCTTGTAACTTCACGTCGTGATAAAATTTCATAAGTTTAGCTCGGTTTAGCGTTACGCGGTACTCTAAGTAAAAGTCTCTCGGTAAAAAAAGGTTTATTTTTTATGACTATAAGAAACTATGTTATAATCAAACAACGGACTAAATAAACTATATTTTTAATAAAACATCAACTTTGATGCTAACTACCATACTACATAAATATTTAGAAACTTTGAACACCAGCCAAATCTCAAAGATGAAAATAGAACAGGTATCGATTCGAATAATTATCGAAGTTTGAATGCAGGTAGTAAATGTGTTAGAGCAAATATAGTGTTTATTGCAGAACAAAACGCGTGTTAAGGAAAGTTGGTTTTTATGTTCTTTTCCTCCACGGGACAGGCATTGCCTAGTGTGGCGTTCAGTAAAAATGTACCCAAGATTATTATTTTTTGAAATAACAATTTTTTTTTTTAAGTTTGTGGTCAGACTCAACTTCGTCAAGGCAGGCGCATTAGCGTAAGAAGGATCCAATGAACGAAATGTTAGAAACAGAATAGGTACGTCAGCTCCTCCTTGGCTCATAAATTAACAAAAATCATCACACGTTGCAAAATAGAAAAGAGTTAAAAACAAGTAGGTAGTCTTTTTTTAAAACTTGGGTTAGAGTAAGTTTCCCGAGGGGATAAGCTGAACCTTGCAAGCCCGTCTCCAGACAACAGGGGGGTTACAAGTTCGGATAACTGTTCTCAAAATATATTCCGTGTTGCGAATAAGATTATAATATTAAGGAGCCCGGGCCTCGGGTTGAGCACCTAATGTTAAGCAAAATTATAATTGGGGATCTGCGGCTTCTCGAGTAACAGGTGTATTTGAAGCAGACACTTGCATATTTCAAAACTGGATGAACTTCGCCAAACTATTTCCAAAGACGACTCTGACATGTATAAAATTATAAAGTAATTTAAATGAGCAGACATTTCCAGTTTTGTGTTTGTCTTCAAAATAATATCACTCCATTATACCAGAGCCCTAAGTGTAAATTTTTAAAGTAACAAAACGTCACCATGGCATTTGCGTTTATATGGATATATAACATGATCACTTTGGACCCGGGTATGTCCTTAAACTACGTCCAACAATGAGAGGTAGGGTACAGCGATGACCATCACGCTTGAATCTGGGGCAGCCCAACTGGGGAAGTACCTCCTCCTTACAGAAGACCACAGCCATAATAGCACTGCTACCTTTCAGGTATGTAGTGTTGTGTTCCTGATGGTGATTAAGGTTCCCAGAGCTCCAACCCCCCTTAAAGGCCGGCAACGCGCTTGTGACTCCCCTGGTGTTGCGGGTGCCCATGGGCGACGGTAATTGCTTACCATCAGGCAATCCGTCTGCTCGTTTGCCGCCTATGACATAAAAAAAAAAAAAACTAACGCGTTCGAGTTTGTTTTTTACGTCAAAAGAAACTTACACTAGAGCTTCTTGGTCTCTCGAACACACATAACTAAAGCGCTGTTTCACTTGCTTGCAATATGTTATTAAGGTAAAAGTAATACAAAGGTTCAGGTTATATAGGTATTAGCATCATACACATAAAGTCGATTCAAATAAATACAAATCAACATTAATGCCACGGGCCACAAGGCCAGTATGAACAAATAATAAAGAATACTGTACCATCAATCGTCCCCAATCAAAAGCATCCCGTGCGCGTGACCGAGAACGAATGATACTGCATATAGTTCATTCAGAAAAGCATTCAGCCCTGTCCGAGACCATCCTCATCTCTCGTTATCTCAGTTCATTCATTACCATCTAGCTTTATAAAACTCGTCCCTGGAACATATCGCGCCTCGATTTTTTGTCACACCACTTAATTATCTGGATTTATATCAAGATAAAATCGAGTCTCTAAGAGATAAAAAAGGATTTTTGTAAAAACAAAAGGTAAGTTTGAATTTGAAATGCGTTTTGGGGTCCGTACCTACAAGGAGGTACCTTTTTAAGTGTCGAAGTGTGGAAGAATGCTCTGGTGGGTTGTCGTTTTGTGTAGATGACACTTTGTTAATAACGCTTGGTCGCTTGAATAGTCTGTGTTAAATGTGCTTTTTAGTTTTTTTACTGCGATACTTTCACATGGGCTTATGATATTACATATTAGGTTCAGAAGAGGCTATGTCTAATTAGCTATAGTCACTATGACGTCTCTTTGCTATAATTTGTTCTAAATATGATACTGCTTTTTGAAACAATAAATACCTTCACTTAACACTTAGTGCGTAAAAATTATTAAAAGCTTTTTAGGGTTTTACTCGACATATCTAACTTTAACTGATTTCGCTAACAAGTAGTATTTTATGCTAATATATAATAAATAATTTTAAACGCTCTACAAGTGTAGCTTTTTCAATATGTACTTAGATACACAATATTACATTCATTCGAGCAGAAAAATACCGCACAAATACTTAACTTCTCTGATGCTATACGAATCATGGCATGTTATCTAAATTGAAATGTGCTACGATTCTTAAGTATACACTTAAGAAAAATATCATAGATTCATTTGATTTGTCCCTGGTGGCATGGCTTTTGACCAGTTCCGCTTCTGCCCAAGTGAACCCCCGGTGCTAGCATATTCTATCACCTTCTATATGTATAATAGCTCATTCCGCCCACAGTATAGGTATGTACGTAATCCCTAATATGTGCGATCATCTAATAACGTACTCGCGCGGGCAGGTACACGGGTACAGTCGGCGACACCTGCGCCGGCTCCCACGCGCTCCTGTCACATGCTAATGCAGTTCAACTTCGTCTTGGAAGCTCTTAGCTGGGTCTCAGACATGGTTATTGATAGACGATACATTTTCCGTGAGGTTTGAGTAGGTATTTCACTGCAGCTGACAATTTCAGGTGCTATTGTCATGTGAGAATACTGGCTGAGTGAGATTTCGTTATTAATATCGGCTATCAAATTAATTCGCGATGGGAATTGTAGGAATTATTCCATTATTTAACCGATTCGTTGTGTTTTCTATTTTCAAAAACTTTTGACTGTGCCGGCGGCCAATTCGCTCATGATACGACAGGCGTGCCTTAGGATATGGTGACACTCCTCTTGTGTCATACCTACGCCACACGTTAAAAACATTGATGGCTCTGTTGTGGCATCCGCACTGAATCAGTTAAAAGATGTCTAGTAGTAGTAAGAACTGCTTAGTACCTACTCTATAAGCCCAAATATATGAACATCTTAAAAAAAATTGCCAGGTAAGTATGCCATTTTTGTTTGAGCGAGGCAGGCTCAACCTGCAATGCAATTGACGTAAACATTATAGTACATTGTGCAACGAGGATGGTAAGTAAGGTATAGTAAACGCGAGTCTATTAGAAGCCCGACGACGAAGTCGGAGGGCTTTTAATGACTCAAGTTTGTTATACACTTACCCCCCGTGGTACACACAATGTTTTTCATCACATTTGCGAGGAAATAAAATAAATTCGTTAGTAAAATATTAGTTAGTACTTATGTAGGCTTAAAATGAAAATACACTTTGAAAACTACAATCAGACCTCATCCACTAAAAAAGATTGTCAACAATGTCAACTTTTTTCAATGTCTTCCACAGATAATGTTAACAACTGCGTTTTGTTTTCGAATTTGACAGATCATCCTGCCAAATAGTATCAATTATCAAAATCAAATATAAAACAATTATTTTTAATAAAAACTAAACATTAAATTGCAGTCAAATTGAATATAAAGATATGTTTTATACATATTAAAAGTTGGTTGTAGCAAACTTTTGAAGATATGAAATACACCTTGGCTGTTTGGAAACATCCTCAGTCCGAAGTGAAGTATGAGTTCTATATATTTTAAAACTAAACTTAACAGCCCGTGTGAGCTAAATCGGCTATAACTGCTCTGTACTCTCGCAAGTAACAACGCCATTGACGAGCAAGTGTGATGGAAAATGAATTTCAATTCAAAGTTTTTGTGACACTTGTGATGTTTTGACACCAAGCATAATGGTGTACAGATATTTGTAATTATACACACACAGATATATCGGAGTGGCCAAGGTGGTCACACATATCGTAGCAACGCCTATATTATCAAAGCGATAAAATGCGTTTTCCAATATATTTGAATACCTTGGTAGGTCCGATATATTTAATGACAATCGTCGCTACAAACTACTCTTAATAATCTTTGTTTATGTAGTTTTGTACTGAACGGACAGAGATTTAAGAAATTATAGATTAAAATATGAAATTTATTAATCATTGCCATTGAGTAAATCAGTTGTTTATACAATAGTTATAAATAAATGTTTTAGCGACATACGTGTCGTACCGACACACCTTGCGCTTGAGTTTGAAAAACTAGAAGACATTAGAAAGAAACATGTCTAAATTCCTACCGACGCCATTGAATATGATCATAGTGCATTGTTTATCAAAGCTTTTAGCATGCGTTAGCGTGGTCGTATTAAATATGTCTGTAAGCAATACCTACTCGTACGAAACCAATACCTACTTCACCTACATACATGTCGCGCCGCCGGCGATGGGACTTGAATCTTACATTTACTGCATTTCAAATTTACATGCCGAAAAATGGTGTTTAGTAGTCGATCTTGTATTTAGGTTCTACGGAATGAAAGCTATGTTTCAAATTACTCTTTAAGTTGTTGCTCTTAGTGAAATATTGGCTAAAAGCTAAGTATTTCGGTTACTCGAAGGATTGGGCGAATGATATAGTATTTCTTAACAGCTTGTGTGCATATTTAAGTTATGTGTGTGTTACTTATTAAGATAATAACACGAAATTCTAAACTTTGGTGAACCCACAGGAGAACGAAATCTGGGTTTGTCACGGTACTCCATTTTTGCGCACGCCTGCCTTCTAAAATGTTGTAAATTCTGTAGAAAATTCAATTTGACAAGGTCTTAAGACCTACAAGCAGTTGTTTAGTTAACGCTACTATGTATATCATGCAAGATCTGTTATCATTATCAACATTTGAAATGATATTTAGTGTAAAAATAAACACAGAATCACATGGGCTGGTAAAAAATCGACAGTAAGGGTGTTAACTACCTATAATCCGGGAACATCACTATAGTGTCATTAACTCAGGATATTTACTCCGCTAGGACAACCTTGCATACGTCCCTTTGAGGGTGCGTGAGTACACACGGAATGTAATCTCGCACTGTTTGGGTACGACCTCCTTACACCACAGTGCTAACTGAGGAAATCTTGGTTCTAACGTTGACGATGTTGTACAAATGTACAGCTTTTGAAGCAGTACCCTTACCATGAGTTGTGACTTGGAGGTTTTCAATAATGAGTATCGAGTTTACTATATGTGGATCTCGTTCGCACTAAAATAGTACAAGCGAGATGCATAGGTAGTAAACTCGATACTCATTATCGAAAACGTCCATGTCACAACTCAAGGTAAGGGTACAGTTCAACTACAATATAAACTCGCTAAAGTCAAGATACCAGACAAAACACGCTTTACACGGGACAGCTATTAAGATGTTTGGAATAAGCAGCACGTAGGTATATCAAAGTGTATTTCTTTAAGCCGTTTCAAACAATTTATCAAAAATCTCTTGTTAACTCATACAAATTCAATAATTTAATATAATAATCAATTTAATAATTAATTTAATAATCAATAAAAACCCACATAGTTGGACCAACGAAAAAGATTTAGGGTATTTTAATCTTATGCATAATTTTAGTTTTAAAATTTTCAACACTGCCAACTTTTTCATGATTCGGTTTAAGCTACATAATAATAACTACATTCATAATAGAAGTGGCACAGTGGTATTTATATGTTATCTCGAAACCACTTTAGGTTCATATATAATATCTAAATGATCTAACTTAGGATTACCCTTGTATAAGACAACTTACCTACATGGTACATAAACATACTTCATATAAATACCTACATATTGAGTAAAAACCGTGAAATGTCAATAGATAAACCTTGTTCAGATACTGACACTTCTCCACGACAAAAACTAAGTTAATTATACAACTGTTAATTACAAGAATATCGCGTGCTGTTTAAGTCAGGAATGTATAATTTTGTAAAAAATGTTTAAAGCTGATAAGGTTTACGTCGAATGTAAACATGGCGACACGTGTAAGTGAAACAGAAAGAGGGATAAGACTTCCGGTCGTATCCGGGACAACTTTAGGGATCTCATACACGCCCTGGTTCAAAATTACCAAATGAAACCGTGCTCGTTTACAAGAGTACATTATCACTTTAGGAAAGAACTTAATACAGATATAGTGAGAAATATTTTTTCTTTGGGAAAACTTAGAGCTATGTCATATATATAAATATGGAACTGTTAGAATTTATTTATTTAAACTTGATATATGAAAACTTAAATAAAACAAAAAACTAAAACTATGAATAACAAAAAACTAAACTTAAAATACCGTACCGTAAACGCTGGCAACATTTCCTCGCCTTTATATTTTTCCTTACTAAATTGTTTAACGTCAAATGTAATTTTTCGCATTGACACTTGACACTAAACAAAACAGTTATATATTAATATGAAAAAGTCACTCCTTAAATACAATATATCACCCATTATTGTGGATTAATATCTACGACTATAAGAATCATTCAGAACTGAATTAAAATACAATTAACACGAGAAAATGGAATTTTTTTTTCATTTTAATTATTGCGAAATATTTGCTCCTGCGCGACATATAGAAGCATCTATAGATCCTGAACCTAGTAACCTAACCACGGTTCACACTTGGCTCATATTTGGTTTCAAGTGGCCTGATTATACCGACTTGGGGTCGTTAACAGACTACTTAAGAACTAGAGTTTTTGCTGTACGAACAGTTTCTTGTGGTCAAAGTGACATGTGAAAAAAGTTAAGTGCTTCCATGTTTATCTGTATTTTATTGACAAAATTTAGATTTCCACGAGAAGTTTGTTTCTTAGTATACCTACATTATATGTGTATATCTATATTATATTCAGGTAAACGTTTATAACTCTGTCTTTCCTAAATAAACACTAAATGTTAATTTAAGATATTGTTTGTATGTACGCCCATTTTATGTATAACTAATTACTAAATTATCACCATTTAAATTTAACAAATTATGTAGTATGTAGTTATAATAGTTAAAAATTATTAGCGGTAGTTTTGTGATATTTATTAAATATCTAGTGTTCGTGGTTGGCCTAGTACCTAGTGTACCTACGTACTGCCGTACCGTACAGACATAAGGCTTGGACAATATACTAAATATTTGTAATATAATTAGTCGAATATTTATTTCATACATTTCCTATAATCCTTTCTGGCCATCACCTATCATTATTCATAACATAATCATTCTTCATACATCAATTAATATGTAGGTCTTTAAGACCTTGTTACATTATATTTGATTAATGACTACAAGATTTAAACAATGAAGAAAATAGTGTTTTGTTCCTAGATAATGAGCGCTAAGCTGATACATATTAATGAGGTCTGTCCGAGAGTTTTATGACCGAGAGATAACAATACACATAGTCGTATGTAAGTATTTGTCATTAGTAAATATATACGGAAATGGTACAATTAAAAAATCATTATTTTCCCAGCGGGTGAGCCGTTGGTCGGATGTGTAGAATAAATTACTGAATCAAATTTGGCGGTTACGTAAATTTCAATCTAGTATTGAGTAATGTTTAGCTTTATCCTGAGACACTAAAGGTATAAAATGTCAGTGTACCCGTTATAAAGATTTGAATAAACACGTGTCATAGGAGAAGCAAATTCTTTTTCACCTCACTAGCTCGGAAAGAACTGTTTTGTTCTTAAAAAAAACATAGCAAAGTTGCATTTTATTCACAAGAGTGCAAAGCTATTTCATACAAATTATTTATTACTAATCGAGTGTTTTAATTTTGATATTTTCTGGTCGGAAGTTCTTTTATTTAATGATGGATCCCAATAATTTTGAATATTTATTAAAAGTTTTAGAGTATTTTTTTCCTCGCAGCAGTGAAGTGAAAAATTATGTGTTTCACTCGGTAGCAAAGTGTGTTCCCTTCTCAACGCTCAAGATTCCACTCTCTATGCTCGTGGTTCAATTTTGGAATCTTTTGCATTCTCAATATTAGCATGAGAAGGTAAACACTAACTATGCATTCTTAACAAATAACTATTACTCACTGCTATGAAGATAACACCGGCGGCGTGTTGCTGTTTAACAGTTTTCCTAGCGAATGAAGAAAAGGCAAATACATAACGGCTCCATTTTGCCTCAGATAAATGACGCCGCCACTAGTCGGTAGGTGGAACAATAGTTCCTATTTAGGTCTAGGCTGAAGAACAGCGCTGAAGTGCCGCTCTGACGATGACTCCGCCAGCAATATGCTGACGCCCAAACCTTTTACCACAACACTATCGAATACCACTTGGAAAACTAGTTTTTGTGGCTATAATAGTTATTTATTATACAAGGGAGCGAAGTTAGTGTTTACCTGCTCGTGCTATTATTGAGACCCGGAGCTAGCGAAAGATTCCGAAGACTGGAATCTTGAGCAGTGGTTTCAAAGCACGAGAGGGTAACATACTTTGCTTCCGAGTGAAACACACAATTTTTCGAGAGGTGAAAATGAACACTAAAACTTATGTTTTCAAAATTATTGACATACTTCATTTATCATTCAAAAACATTAAATGAAAGAACATCCTACCAGCGTACATCAAAAAAATATTCGTTTAATAATAATCAATTGGTATGAAATTACTTTACACTCTTGTGAATAAAATGCAACTTTTCTATGTTTGCTAAAAAGTAACTGTTATTTCGAAGCTGAAAAGCCGAGGAGAAAATGTTTTTTATCTTTTATCTTTATCTTGAACCCACGCACAAATATTAGATGTATATTCAGGTATCTGCCCAGCTCCAACACATGTCCACCCGGGACACCGCGTTGATTAAGCCTCCCCATCCGCAATGCGTATGGCCTGCACGCCGACATATTACCAGGCCTCGAATTCTGATTGTTTAGAGAATTTATTACACTTGTGCCTTGTACAGTTAATTGAATCCGGCCTGGAGGACGGCGCGGGCTGAATTGGCCGGCGGGGCGGTCGCTTTTTGTTCCATAATAGATTTTGACGGTTACCAGTGTAAATAACAATAGATTTTGTTTCATAGCCAAATGTTACTCAACATTTGGGCCGTCACTCTGTTTGTTTACCAGTTCTGTGCTATAATTTGCTCATAAACTGTAATTTGTATAACGGCACTTACATATAATGAGGGCTAGGCACATGTGTAACGTTTTACAATTATTTATGCAACATCTAGATATGTTTATGCACCGCCACTAATGTATAATGAATAAAGGAAATGAACTTATCTAATAGTTACGTGCATTTTTTTTAAAGCTGTCTTTTCTTGTCTATTTAATATTGAGCATTTTAGCTTAAGGTTACATTTTTTTATACAACGACGGTGGCAAACAAGCATACGACCCGCCTGATGGTTAGCAGTTACAGTAACTTATGGACGCCTGATTATGGGCATACAGACGTAATTCAAACTTTCTCATTGTTAAATTAAATATGTGTCCATTGAATAATATTCAAGTAACCAGTCATTGTTTTCGCAGAATTTGGCGGCAACATACCTACTTTCGTGAGCATAGTTTCTACATATAATTTTTGGATATCGGACGGTTGAACAAATACTAGGATATATTATATTGCTATGTTATACGAGTGATAGTTAAGACAGATATGGCGTTAATATTTTAATGCATGTGCCTTCCATGGCAAGTGCCTCCGATGCGGGCCAGCGGCAGTTTCACATTACTTTATGAACCGTTGGTGGTCAGGGTATCGACTGAGGGCACACCTGCCTCAGGGCCCGACATGTCACGCACATTTGATTATAACATATCAACAAAGATTTTAACTTCTGTTGAATACAAAAATATTACTCAATTTGGATGAATTTGAACATTTTAATTACAAATAAATATTGGATAATATTTCTAAAACGAAAGTGAATAATTTGTTTACGTATTTATTTACATTTAGGTAGCTGTGTCATGTAATTATGATTAGTGCTCTTATTTCGTTTTTGTTTATTTAGTACCTACCCTGTAACTTTATATTTTATGTTTAGCCGCCATTTGTAAATTGATAGTGTCCTTGTTCAATAAAAGTTTCACGTATGAACAATTCATAAATATAATATTGGCATCCATATCAAGAATCGATATAAGTTTATATAGAGCACTACAGTAGCCTCAAAACTAAAGTATCTGCTTATAAAACTTATAATTCTATAAATAATGGGATTGCCTAATACTTTATAGAATATACGGAACGGAAAAAGTATCTCTCTAATAAAATTTTACTCGAGACGCATGTCATGGGGAGATATTAGATTCACCACAGCCAGAACTAGTGTGTAGTAGCGTGTATTTGAAGCCGCGATGGTCGTGGGTTAGAATCAGTGAGAGTATTTATTCGTGTGATGAGCACCAATATTTGTTCTTGGGTGTCTTTTATGTATTTGTATATTATATATATATATATATATTATTGTTGACTGCGTTCCCGTAACACAAGCCTTCTCGAGCTTGCTGTACAATTGGGTCAGTTTGTGTAAGGATGTTTTATTATATCTGTAGGTTAAATTTAAACTACACAATGTGATACAAAGTCTACACTGAAAAGCAGTAGTTTTCTATATGATCTTCGATACTGAGCAATAAGTACATTACTCTTTGTACTAAATGTAACATGGTGCCACACACTCCTAATTATTCCAGACGGACGTTACTCGTATATAAGTTGAATCAAGCAATTGACATTAAAGTTTTCTCAATGTCACAGAAGGTGATTTAACGTACAATAGAGAGTTCATACGTTGTTTCGCACTGTCAAGAATAATTTGTAATCTTGTTAGCACCTTGTTTTTAATATATTTTGCGACTTATTGACACGGCACGTCACAATGCAATATGTTAATAAAGTATCATTTAGGTACATTAACTAAAGGCGTGGTTGAGGTTCAGGCGTTGTTATTGTTTATGTGTTTGCCGAAAGGACGTTTAAGGAGATTTGTCTATTAAACGTTGACCTTAAAAGCCATCATGTCTAACTTTTTGGTAAGTACCTAATATTCCAGAAACATGCCTCCATTTTTGTAGAATCTGATATTTTGTCTATGATTGCAACTAAAGGCAAAATTGTGAAAGTATAAGTTTCGATTATTTACAGCTTTGCTAACATATATCACAATGGTTTAAACAAGCATGCAACTATTATATGGGTACTTCCTACACGGTGTGTTCGTGAGGCCTTTCATTGCTTGTGAGGTTCTAACGAATAATTTGCATGTTAGTTTGTCAACTTAACCAGATCTGCCGTGAAATAAGTGGAATCACATTTTCTTTCTTACTGAATTAATCGTCACGCATTTATTTATTGCTTTAATTTTACTTGCGGCTTCAATATAATTTTAGGTAAATACATGGATGTAAATCAAATGAATAAATTATACCAGTATATAAGTATATTATTATTAGATTTCCTTGTCATTACTGATGTGGTTAAATATCGTCAAAGATTTTTTTTTCGGAATTAAACACAAAAATTTGTGGTTAATTCCAGAAATCAGTTATAATATAAAATGTTTGATATTTTGTGAGGCGATGAATGATAGATGCTTAACTGTTCTCATGTGATTGTTATTACTCATAGTTTAGGTATCTGTTATTGTGAAATACAAATATGTTTACTTTTTAATATTTTTAGTCTAAGTTTCACTTTACCTATTATCTAAAGTCATGTAAACCTTATTGAAATCAAATAAATAAATATCACATGTACCTATTCCGTTAAAATAAGTGTCCACATTCAGAATTACGAGTATACACAATTTTTACTATTACCAAATTACCCCAATTACACATACTTACAAGTTAGTTGATTCTCATTCAACTAAGAGACTATACCTTAAATATATGCCTTTCAAATGACTTAAGTAAGGTACTCATTACACATTTGATTGGAAAAAACTCTAACGGTTAAGAAATAAATGTACTAGTGAATTTCTTATTTAGATTATTTTCACACACTTTTAGTTTTCGCTTTTCGATTTACATACAAGCAAACTTGCAAAGATAACTTGGAAATGTACACTTCAACCTTTTGACACGTTTTGTAAGGCTATTATGGTATTATAAGCCAGTCTGTTTTTTCTCAAGTAGATCACGACAAGACGTCGACAGTAGACAGTGTAGACAATAGTCGACGAAAAAATTGTGAATAGGAGGAAAAAATATATTAGTGAACGAAACATATTCTAAAAATGCCCGTTAACCTAACGCTTTATTAAAATAAGAAAAGGGTGATGTGGGACGGCTAGTGCAGTTTTGAACCCAATGCACAATACATTAAGGTTAAAATTGTAACTGGTCGTTGCGAGATGAGATTTTACGATTGTGGATGCATATGGCATTCAAGCGAGTCACAAGGCGGTGTCGAATTGTGATTGTCCTCAAACTGTGTTTACACTTCGGCGGCAGTCGGCGCCTATTGTGACGGAGTGGAGTCACGACCTTAACCCCGTCGCCTTTCAGATTCTAGGAAAAACCTAAAAACCTTCGCCAATCCAGGGTTAATTAACCTTTACTGAGACAAGCGACAAGCGTATCGCTCCACCGACTCCGTTATCTGATCCATCGTAAAAATTAATTACGTACACATGTTCATAAATATCTAAACTGTTAGCATTTACGGCTAACGTTCGCCGTCCGTTCACGCGAGCATCGCCACCTCTCTCGGTTAAAGAAGCTTATTTACTTCGAAAATCATGTCGCTTACGCCCTTGTGTACACTTAGACTAATACTTCTACACGCACTCCGTTGCACGTAATTAGTAAGGCAAAAACTCAACATGTCAACCACTAGTTTTATTTAGTGTTAGTTTTTATACTTCCTGCCGCAAGAGACGCTTGGGCTCACCCATATATTCCGAAAATGCAGAATTGTCTTAAATTGCTTGTTATTAATGATGACAGATGTGTGGCGCCAGATTTAATCAGTTAAAAAAGAGTCTTTAAGTCGACGCCTTAGGGTTGCTATATGCTGAGCCAATGTCAGTAGTCTCTAAAGGCAATTGATCGGATGTTGATACTGGAGCTATGGATACGCAATTAGTGGCACGACTTTTGTTTACAAACATTTTTTAACACAATGCATGACAAACGTAGTCATATACCTATTATGCGTGGAGACAATTTATTCTGTAATATACATATTGAACTATAGATTAGGTTTAGCAATATTCTACTACTTTTCTAAGTTTTCTATAACTATACCCATTAATGATACACAGAGGGCGTAGCTTAGACACATAAACCATTGACGCGGGTAAATATGACATCGGCGCTACCGCGAAAAACGATATTCATAAATTTTGGATGATTGTCTCTGTCGCTCTCGTGATGCCTTAATTGGAGTATAAAAGAAAAAAGATCGAACTTCGACGTTCGCCAATTAGCAAAATTCACACAATACTATGTTAATTCCAAAATCATTCCTACTCCGTCACAATATGTGAGTCATAGTTACAAAATTACCTGGCATGTTTTTTTTTTAATTCTTTCATTCTTTTTTCTCTTTGGAAATACATTTAGTAGACCTAAGTATATATATATTTATAGATAGATAACTTAACACCGAGCTACAGTTCTAATATATATATATATAATCATAGCCTATAAAAGTGAGCATGAAAATGTGACTTGTTTAGCTGCTACAATTTTAGTTAAAAAAATATTTGATACGTTTTAGAATCTAATAAAAAGTTAAATATAAGGTTCTTATTATTACTGGGTTGGGTTTCTTATTATTTTTGTTTTTACAGAGTATTTAACACAATGTGTTTTGATTAATGAGAAATGAGCAATAAAAAATGCGTTATGTTATTTTTCTCTTTGATAACGCTGCCAAGTTTACAAAAAAAAATCATAAAGTAATGTAATATTTTATATCACTAAGTGCACTACCCGATGTTTCATTACGTTGAATTAACTTATTCATAAGTATTACTTCTTTATTAACTTCTTCATAATATTTTTTTTGTGCTTGTACAGTCGCCATCAGATACATAGGAGCGGCCAATGTGGTCATAAATATCGGAGCAATGCCTCTATTAAATATCAAGACGATAAAGTACATGTTCCGATATTTTTGAAAACCTTGGGTGCTCCGATATATTTGCGACTGTACCATGGTACCATGACTTATAATTAAGTAGTATTATAATTGTAGCAAACGTTTTGTAATAGTAACAATATACCTAACGTAGCAAAGATTGCGCTACGCAATGAGATCGTCGGTTTATATTATCAACTTGTCTCTGCTAACACTTAAATTCAGCTTGGGAATTACAGCTGAAATGTTTTTAAGTTCAAGACTCGGGTAAAAAAGCGTGTACATGTATGGTTGATGTTTTATGAAAATGCATGTTTGTTTCAATGTTTTTGCCAATAGGTACTCGTGTTAGACATTTCACCATGTCACCACATTGTCATAAGTGTCATCACTTTGTAGGACATGTTATTTTATACACTGGCACGGTCGAGTTCATAAATATGTATTCGTTATTTCAATGTAGTTAGGTGAAAATGTGTATACATATTTGTGCTGTGCTGTACATAGCATACCTACATGTTTATATACGGGTGATGTATCCGTAAAGGAGCAAAGGCGAGCATGTGTAAGGATTTTCGTAACTTGTTGAGAGGGACCTTTTATCTTTTATGTGTTTTGACTGAAAGATGTAACGGTTGTGACTAAGAATTAATTTATTCACAAATAATTAATTTATCATACAGAAGCGGCCTAGCTTAAAACCTTCGGTAATTATGGTTGTATGTTATTTAAGTGTAATATTGGTAACGACCTAGTTGGTCTAGTGGGTAGTGACCCTGCCTATGAAACAGACGGTCCCGAGTTCAAATTCCAGTAAGAGCACCTATTTGTCTAATGAGCACAAACATTTAGAACACCGAAGGTAGCCACTAGCCAAGTTGAGCTTAGCAGTAGTCAATATCTTTGTCGCAATAGCAAAGTCTTTGTGGTCATGCAGAGAAATAATATGGAACTTACGTCAAAATTTGAATATAGAACGCCGACATGCGTTTACACTTTACAGATACGTTACTACATAGGTCAGGTGATATAGCTAAGTTTTTCACCTATAGTAACGCATGTCGACGTTCTATATTCAAATTTTTAATTTATACCAGTGAAAACCAAAGTTATTTATATAGTTTTTTAACTCATGTCTTTTAACAATTTTCGGCTTCGCATCTAATTGTTACCCATGCCACTCGCCTTTATCGACCTCTCTTAAACAACGGTTGCATAAAATACTGGAATCATCTTACTTTTCTACTAAATAAATAATATTTACATTTAAAAAAAATAGTGGCATTTAAAGAGCCAATAACAGACCAGTAGTGGATACCAGGAAAAAATGAAAAATGTTGTAGGCAAATTTCAGATAGTTAGTCTTTCGTTTTCTGTCGGGAGTGCGTAACTATTGGAAAGGTATGAGTACATATATATATGTGGTCATAAAGTACCTATTATTGTATGTAAGTTCTCAAAATAATAAAAAACGCAATAGCTATTTCACCGAAAACATAAAAAAGATGCATATCAGTACTTTTTGATGGTGCAATCTTTTCATCGTTACTACCATATTACAGGCGAATATAAATATAGATCCTCCTTCATGTGTTACTAGATCAAAGAAACTAATAAGATTAATAAGTACTTATAATTTGATTGTGACTATAATTCTTCATATAGGTAGGTGTATGTCAGCAACCGATCGTAATATGCGCCATATCATTCATTGCCTAGGCATATCGTGGCGTAAACGTGGAAAATATCTATGCATTACCAGTATCAACGGAGCCCCGACATCGGGGCTCCTATATCTGGTATGTTTGCCCTTCGGAAATCTGAAGTAACATTACGAACCATAGGTGAAAAACTCAACGGAAGGACTCTATGTAGTTACTCGGAGAATTAATATGGAACTTACGTCAAAATTTGAATATAGAACGCCTACATGCGTGTACTCACACGTTACTACTAGTTATATAAGCTACCTGGCTTATGTAGTAGTAACGTGTGCTTAAAGTAACTAAATGCACCTGATTTAGCTATGTTTTTCATCTATACCTATGTATTAGTTTAATGTGACTAGCATCAAAATATTAGGTAGGTACACATAAATGTAAACGGTCCGGCGGATGTTACGACTAGCCGCCAACATGTTATTATATTAAATTAATACCTAATCGATGTGAACAGGATTAATCATATAGGTAGCTACGTCTAATACTAAATATTTACCAATAGATAATTATTTGTAAAAAAACACAACACACTTCCCTTCCCGTATCACAACACTCAGAATACCACATAACTACAGACAAGAGGGACTTTAGTATTTTTTATCTACATAGGTACCTAAATTACCTATAGGTGGTTTGCTAGCGTAAGGTAATTATGATAGCTTTACCCGCACACCACTAAACGGTTTGCGGCGGGACTTATCCTGCTCCGTACGTTGATAAGAGGCCATCAAACAGAGCTGGTACGTAGATTCTGGGGCTGAGTGCACGTTTCGTAGCAATTCAACACTCACCGGATATCGGCGGCGACCAAATATCTACCTACTTAGGCACCTATATGTGATCCGAGTGCATACAGTCTTAATAGCGAATACTTATTTATGCTATATTATTTTTAAAGGGCGATGCGGAAAGAGCGTGCGTCTTGCAATCCGGAGGTGGAGGATCAAATCCCAGCTCGTAGGGGAGATTAGTCCAAAACCGGGTATGGGGGTAAAACCGGGACATGGCTGTTTAGTTACTTGTACAGTTACAAATTTACCCGCTCTCGAGTCACTGCTGTCAGCCATCTTGGTTAGTTTGTCAACAAAAGTTAAAAGGCGTGCGTGCCGGCGTATTAAAATAAATCCAGAAAATAGTTTTTAAGGGTGTTTGATGTAATATTCCATAAAAATCGTAATCATACCAATGATTTGTATCTTGAGGTAAGTACAATTAATATTGTTTATGCTATTAGGCATGTATTAAGGTTTAATAAACAATGTTTCGATTGTTACTGCATCATGATTTCAGGTTAGTAGATTTTTTAATCTCTCGTATGTCCGTTTGGGTCAAAACCGTAAGGGGTAAGACCGGGTAGTACCGGTTTTGTACAAGTGTCTTCTTTTGTGTAATGTGTTTTTACAACTTAATTTTATTTAAATTATTGTTAAAGTTCTAAAGAAAATGGCTCGAAATTATAAAATAACAACAAACCGAGGCCAGTTATCATTGCTAAGGGGCAAAACCGGGTATGGATGCTTGTCCAAACCGGGTATACCCGGCTTTGGACTGACCATGGGGCAATACCGTAAATAATAAACATTTAAAAGTTGATTGTTTTTTCTTCGTGTGTTAATGAAAACAGTGATCTCGCCTAATAAATATGTTGTTAATGAGGTAAATTAAAAAGAGAATAATATAGATCGTTGATTTTACTAAAAAACAAAAAAATATCGAATACTTTCCTTAACGTCCCGGTTTTACCCCACTTTCCCCTACCAATGAGTTCGGAACTTACATATGTACTAAATATCATATGATAACATCGTGAAGAATCTGGACTAATCTCAATAAGGCCTAGTTTACCCTCTGGGTTGGAAGGTCAGATGGCAGTCGCCTTCGTAAAACTATTGCCTATGTCAAATCCTAGGATTATGTAGTCGTCAAGTATACCGCAGGCTCACATGAGCCAGTGGGTATTCTCCTCCCCTCCTCTTGGCTAGCAGAGGAGCAGTGAGGAGAGAGTCCCACATACCCCCTCACTACCATCATGGCCCTACCCCAGGCCCGGGAGGATGCGCAAACGCATTTTCCCAGCGACAAAAAAAAAACAGGCTCACATGAGCCGTGGCAGAATACCGGGACGGTAGGAAGATGATGATGCAATTTGACACATGTCCGTATTTGTACCTACATTGGCTACGGTAACCGCTTTACATTAGGCGGGCCGTGTGCTTAACATTGCCGAATATTTTCTTTTTATTCAGTTGAGATTTTCAGTGTACCAATTATAGAGTTATCGCGGGCCTTACTACTAGTCATATGACCACTAACGTAATTACAATAGATAAAATACTGACGCGTGTTCTTCTTATTTGGTACTAGTTTACCCGTCTGCCGGTTTTTCCTGGATAAAAAAGTAAAAAAAAAAATATTTAGCAGCAATATGAAAAAAAAGTTGACGGTAGATAGGACACATTTATCGTTGGTCACTGGCGGCAAATATATACAGTCAGCAGCAAAAGTTGCTAAGCGTTTGAAGTGTTCAAAATGACCTACACGCGCTCTTATTCTCTTGACAATAGAGACGTGTTGAACACAAATGCTTAGCTACTTCTGATGCTGACTGTACCTACAAATATCTGTGAAACTAGATTTGCCGCGGCATAATTAGGTACACAACCGTATTGTTACCTACAACAAAGCGGGTGTTTTTTATTTGATTAACCGCCTGCTTTTTCAGTTAAAATAATTAACTTGTAATTTCAAACCCTAATAAAGACATTGAATTGGGTTATAAAACTCTAATCAAACATTAATAAAAGGTAAGGAAAGATAAAAAAGATAAAAAGGGTTCGTCAATTGAACTGACAGGCAATCATCACGGTTTTTTATGTAAATGGGTTTGGTCAACATCACCTGTTTGGTACGATAGGATAAGGCGCGGTGGGTGAGGGTTAAATCACAATCGGAAATCATTTTACAATCATTCGTTTTATATTTGATTAAATAAAACTTGACGATGGGAGGGTTAACCCAAAGATGCCTTTGTTTATTCAGTTAATTTATCAGTTACGTTACGAAAATTATTATAATAGTTTAAATGTACACTGTACAGTCGCCATCAAATATATTAGAGCTCTGGAGGTGGTCACAAATATCGGAACATGCACTTTATCGCTATGACAATAGAGGCGTTGTTCGCATATTTTAGACCACCTCGACAGCTCCGATATATCTGATGGCGAATGTACAAATAAGTCCTTAATCTAATATAAATGTAAAAATCTAGATTTCACACGGTTCAGGTTTAAATTTGTTCCTTTTTGCAACTTAATTTATAAAATTACCTGGGCAGTCACTGCCCACATAGAAGGCATTGATTTTGTTTAACCCATAAGGGGTTGAATATTAAAAAAAATCGCAATAAGCAATCCGGAGCAATCAGCGGTGTAAAGTCGTCTTTTCCATATGTTGACATGTCAATTAATAATGCTTAATTTCTAGTTATTCTTTGCTGTGTTTTTATTATTATTTTTTTATTCATTTCATATCTTAGGCTAGGTTTTTATAACATTTTTATAAAAGTATATAACATTTTTATAAAATTATATTATTATTATTTATGTTTTTCCCTTTCATTATTGGAAGGGAAAATTCCGTATTTTCATCGTATTTATTGTTATTTCAAAATCATAAAAATTATATTAGTAAACATTGACATTGGATTTACTGTAAAGGGCCTTATACTCGTACCTACATAGCTATATTAATTACTAATGTATATTAAAACATCCAATTTACCAAAAAGTGATAGGTACCTAAGTAGAACCTACCTCTTTTCAGCTGTTACTAGGCCAGCTGATAGGCCACCCTCGAACATGACTTGAATTATCATGACCATAGTCGCCACGCTTGGCAGGCGGGTTGGCAACCACTAAACCTGTTGATGGTGTTGACGGACGCTGCTGCTCATTCGTCCATTTTTCCATTTGTCGCCTCTTACGACACCCGCGAGACGAGATGGGTTAATGCTGTTCTATTAACGCGTTTCAGCTTACTTAGCTTCTGTTAATGTCTCCAGCGATGTAATGAATAAAATAAAAAATACTGTGTATAACAGGGCTAGTGTTTTAATTTTTTTTTTATATTGAGCAGATTTGGAAGTAACTAAATTAGTTATCTATCAGATTCTGGCAGATAAATTGGTCATGTCGTGTCAGCTTCGGGGCAGATTCAGCTAGCATTTTAGTATCTATACAAAAACACGAATATAAATAATTTGCATGCATAATTTATTTCAAGATTTATGAAATACACAACCAAGAATATATTACTAGTAGAGCAATCATTAATTGTCACAACATATGACAAAAAGAACAAAAAAACTTTATAGGTGTAAAACTTAACTAAAGGACCATGTCAATGTAGTTGTGCAGAATTGCAGATAGTTAGTATAGAACTTACGTTAAAATTTGAATATAGAACGCCGACATGCGTGTACAGACACGTTACTACTACATGCCTAGGCCAGGTGCTTTAGCTAAGTTTTTCACCTACCTATATCAAGTCGAGTGTAAGTTTTTAACGTAGGCACCTAACTTTACGGCACGAACGCGTTTGCGTTTCCCATTTAAATAACATTGTCACTTATGCGTTCGTAAACGTTTTTTACGTCAAGAAAAGCTTACACTAGAGCCTCAGAGTTACAAGGTAGCTGCCACAGTGCTGGTTTTCAGTTAATACCGAATGACAATACATTTACATATAGCACAGGACATAACTAATATAACTTTACATAAAAATAACTTTTGCATAGAAGTACGATTAAAATTTGATTCATAGGTACAAAATAGTTCGGCCCGCAATGTAACACACTGAGTGAAACACTCGTTGAAAGTTATGTAGTTTCAAAAGCTTGTAATTTGTATAAAATTTTACAAAACATAATTACATATATACAATGACCATTATTAAAAAACCTATTATATAATGATTTTACTTGTAAATCCAATTTCTGGTTTAATTCTTCGCCCGTATTAAATTTACACACAGTAGGTAGGCTTTATGATTTTTTAGTTAAATAAATCTAGGTATTTTAGTTAGATCTGGATGATTTTATTTTAATTTTAGTTTGTCTTTGTATTTTGAGGTATCATAGGGTAGATATTTGATAATTAGGTACCTTTATCAAAATTCTTGGTATACCTATGCGTATTTTTTTACCATACACATAGTACTTAGATACTTACGAGTATTATTAAATATGTTACCTACCTAATTCAGTTTTATTAAGGGACAAATATTTATAATATTCGTATAATATTCCTTACATATTTAAGAAGCCCATTTGTTTTCTTTTTTAAAGAAAGACTATAGACATAATAGTAGGTAAGTAGATAACAGAAGTTATGGGAAGAATAGGTAGTAAAAGTCAGACATTTATTTACTATCCTCTAACCGCCCAGAAATCAAAGCTTGCTAGGCCAAATGCAACTATGGTTTGTCATAATTAAAATTCAAAATGGCATTCAATGGGAGACCTTTTTATAGGTCTCCGGGTGTAGAGTGAACAATTTAAAACCTTGATTGTACCTAGAACGGCTAAAACCTCTACCTAGTTTACGTAATATAAATTATTTTATACTAAACAAACCAGAACAGTTGTTATCAACTATATGTCTACACTTTTGCACCTTATTACGAAGCAGTAACGTGCAGACAGTACAGAGTAAACATAATTTCACTTCACTACCTCGCAAAATCCGTTTTTAATCTTTAATAATAAATAGCAAAACTATATTTTATTCCCAAGGGTGCAAAGTAATTGCATATGTTTGAATGTATTTATGGCACTAGCTGGGTTGAATGTAATTTTAAATTATGATTTTAATGATTTCGAGCAAACTTTCTCGCGTTTTTCTCGCGGTAGCGAGGTGAAAAAACAATGCGTTTCAACAAAACAAATTTTCTTCCCCTCTCGTGATTTGAATTACCCTACCCTTTCCACTATTTTGGAATCTTTCGGAATTACCACGAGAAGGTAAACACTAACTTTGCTCCCTTGTATAACAAATAACTATTTGGAAGTCGACGAAACAATTCTTTCTTTTTAAACAAAAGCCTGCAGCTACATACCAAATTTTCTTATAACTTCGAACGTGTCACCTTACTTCATTCGCTCTTCGAATATCGACTCTAATGCATACAGTACAGAGTTCGAATTCGACTGGAGGGTATTTGTTAGGGGTTGACGTTACTAAATTAGTGGTTGCATCAATTAAGCCAGCGGAATGATGTGTCAATGAAGGTACTGTTATATGTATATACAGTCGAGGACTTGTGTTGAGCCATTTATGGTTCACTTTACATTGGGCATGCCATGTGATGCCGGCTGACTAGAATAGCACCACCCCATCTCCTCCCGCGGGTGTCGTAGCAGGCGACAAAGGGAAAAAAATTACGGACGGGCAGCAGCGTCCGTCGAAACCCAATCTACAGCTACTGCGGTCGCCAAAACGCCTGTCAAGCGTGGCGACTATGGCAACTACCCCCAAGATGGGAGGCAGTCCAGCAGTGGACTGCATACGGCTGAAATGTTACATTGGGCATTTCATAGAATAAGTACAAAACGTTTACCACGGATGACATTTTATCGCTATCCGTCACTTTCGCACTCACATAATTGTTAGAGCGTGATAGATATTGTGACAAGTGATACAAACCCGACCATTATGATGGCGCCCGAACTGTCTATCACTAATCATATTAAATGAGTGACATTTTCTTACTCATTAATATGGAACTTTATTGCTTAGTGTCAACGTGACGTTAAACAATAGAGTTTCACATTATCAAATATGAAAATGTCACCCATTTAATACCATCATTCATTGAAAGTTCGGGTGTCTTCGTATTCCGATAAAGAACCGACTTTTCCCGAAGGAAAATCATTTTCTCACTACATCTGTACCTACTTACCTATTAAACGACATTTAGCTTGAGCCTTAAGTGGCTTAATAGGGTCTATATTGACACCCATAATGTTAAACTTTCGATTTTTTTTATCCATACCGATGTTTGTCATACTCGTTGGTAGCCATATTGTCATTAGTCATAACTTCAAAAGTCAGAATTGTCTTTTACCCGTTATCATTAGTCATAACTATTAAATTTCATACCGTTATTGGTCATAACGTTCAATATAGTAATTGTATTGAAAGGTAGAAAGTCAAAAGGCATACTAGTTGGATCTGTGGGGGTCGCAGTTCTAACCTAACCTAACCCACTTTTCTGGTAACAGTTCGTGTCTGTGGGGGTCGCAGTTCTAACCTAACGTAACCCACTTTTCTGATAACAGTTCGTGTCTGTGGGGGTCGAAGTTCTAACCTAACCTAACCCACTTTTCTGGTAACAGTTTGTATCTGTAGGGGTCGCAGTTCAACGCTAACCCACTTTTCTGGTAACAGTTCGTTTCTGTGGGGGTCGCAGTTCTAACCTAACCTAACCCATTTTTCTGGTAACAGATCGTTTCTGCCGGGTCGCAGTTCTAACTTAACCTAACCCATTTTTCTGGTAACAGTTCGTTTTTGTAGGATTATGAAATTTGATGTTATGCTCATTAGTTTTATGACTTTTGTCTTATATGACGTGTAACATTATTGCATTTAATTATTATATTTATTTAGTTGTATGTCTGATAACTATTATGACTTATGATAGTTATGACTTAAAACAATATGGGTAACAATTTCTGACTTTCGAAAATCGGACAAATAAAATTATGGGAATCAAAGGGATCCCGGCTTAATAATTTAAATTATTGTTGTTTTGTGTCTAGGTAGGTACCCTATTTATCTTAAGTAGGTACCTAAATTGAATAAGGCTATTAAGTGCCTATTACTAAAACCTAGGCTTAATAGGTAATGTTTCATAGCGAGATATAATTTGCTATAACATCACCCTTAAGAAGAATAGATACTTATGTAGGTACTTAATTATTGAATTAATTTGGTAAGAAACCTAGTTTATTTATTCAATAGAGAATGACTTGTTTTACATAAGTAGACCTATTAGATATATATAGGTAATATTCGTAGTATCAATTTTCAAATTATGTATCAATAACAAAATAATAACATATTGGAACCTTTTTAAACCCCTTGACATTACGTATTTTAGTATCCCTTCGCCTCGGGGTCCCGGTCTATTTTATGTTAATTTTAATTGATTTTTTTTGGTATATTTAACTATGAATTGTTTTTAGGTAGGTATTTAGTTGTATTTGTTTAAAAAAAAGGATAAAACCTATTGGTTATATTTATATCTAGGTCATAAAACATTATATGATGTACCTAAATGTCCCATTTATATACTTATTTAAAAAAAATCACATTCAAGAAGTCACATTTTAAAATGCCATTTTTTGAGTAGTAATAGTTTATGTTTACTATTAGGTATATAATGTAAGGCATAAAAATACAAGTTTGGTTTTTAAGTTTGCAAGATATCTTTAACACATAGGTATCTAATTACGAGTATGTAGGTTCATTCGTGTATAATTGACCTAGCGATTTTTTAAAATTATACTTACTTAATTAATTAATACGTTTTAGGTATCATTGTTTTCATATTAGACGTTCTAGATGAAAATCACTAATGAACAACCTACTAATAACATGCAAATGTTATTTACCAACTGCCCCCATAAACCAAGACATTCAAAAAATTGCGCCGAACCAAAATAGAAAGCTACAATTTTATTTTAATTCCTAAGCTGTATAAGTTCACGCAAGTTCATACTTGTAAGTACAAGAGTTAAAGCCGAGCAATAGAAATGCAATGGAAAACGATTAAAGATTTTTTTATCCCGGGGGTGGTCGAGCGCGTAAATCTGACGAGGCGCGGCATAATGAAACAACTTGTCCCCGGTCAGAGCATTTTTTGCCACTAGAGATTTGTTTGCTCGGACTACACCGGCGCGGCCTGTCTGCCCGAGACCCATAAACATGTTCCCATCGAGCCTACATTCCCCCACCCCACCCGGACGTAGGCGGCGCCGCCGAACGGGCGGCTCTCACGCATCTAGAGGGGACAAAACCCACCAATTGCTCCGAAAATTTCCGCTCGGCGTTTCGAAAGGGATAGAAAACTCGCTCCGCCATTGGAGGGTTAGGCGTAACTCCGCCCGTGAGGAGGGGTCTGATTGGTGGTGTCCTTCGGCGGAGGGGCGTAGCGGGTCGGGCGCGCGCCAGTCTGTGTTGAGATCCGAGCGCGCGCGCAAGCATAAGGCCGCTCGCACACGGACAGCGAAGCGATGGCGACGCAACGCGCAGCCGCGGCGCAAACAACCTGTGATACGTTAACTTAATTATTTTTAGATGTTTGTAGGTACGTCCGTGTTTTAAGACTTTGAGAGACAGTGTTTTGTGAATCCGCCCATATGATCGTCCCGATGGCAGCGTACGCACAGTTTGGCTACTCATACCCGCCCGCCTCGCAGGTCAGTCTACCTACCTCAAACCTCACGTACGACCTTCCCAGCTTCAGCAGGCATTGTGGCTGCTATATATTCAACTCCCATTTGATCGACATTGTTCCTATTTGACTGATTGTCCAATAAATATGGAATTTGGTACACGGAGTCTATTCAGGCATGAACCGAACAGTAATTTTCTTATTTGATTATACAGTCTATTTATATTATAATGAAAAGATACCTTACACACCTTTGTGTATAAAATATTTCTTTTTTATCAAGTTGTCTTTATAACAGTTCAGTTTTATTATCCGACAAGTTTTTTTGCAACATATACACGTAATTTGTGATCTCTAAATGTTTTCTTGTTGGAAATAAAGTTATAATAACATTGTTATTGGTATCTTATTGGTATTAAATAAATAAAATGTCATATGCGTAAGATATTTATCTAATGTTATGTCTCTTAATTAGCTGCTGTTCTAAGTATTTTAACTTAAAGCATTTTTAGTAATTGTTATTATTTATGGTTCCTTTTTAAGCTGTTTGCTAAAATTGACACTTTACTAAAAAAACAATACGTATATAGCTATAGGTATCATATTAAGAGTACCTACCTTATGCGATAGTAAGCAAATTAATATATTTGAATTTAAGAATTAAATGTATTCACAAATATTAAAATACAACAATGTATAGGTAGGTATATATTTAAACATATGTAAGTACGCACCTATTACTTAGCTTATTGTTCCTATATTTTACATACAAAATAATAGAATTATGCTTTTGTGACTGCTGATATCTATCTATAAATTAATAATTAAACATTTCATACATATTTAGAATAAAATAATTGCCCAACACATATAAGCAGGTAGGTAGATAATATGTGATAATTATAAAAGGTAGATTAGGTAGTACTTAACAGCTAAACAACACATCACATGGTATAAAATACCTATTTTTAAAATAAATATAAAATAAAGTACCTATTTACGAGTATTAGATTCTCTTAACTATTTGTAACCTGAGGTTTAGTTTATGTCTTACTGTGTCAAACTGTTTCAAAAGTTTTTCAGGCCTTACAGTGCAATATACTTACTCTTCCTGTACCTATTATAAGTAAGTCTATATATAAAAATTATTATTAAAAAAATTATATATATAGAAATGTGATTTACCGTGATGTCATTAGGTTATATTAAAGTAGTTTGAATTGTCAAAAGCACTAAGGTTACTAGACATAATTTAATATGCTCTTTAAGTCTTCTTATATTTTCTAATTTTCTTATGTTTTTCTTATATAAGAAACTCCCGACAGTAAAAAATATCACCAAATTGTAATTAGTGAAATCGGGATCAGCCGTTCAATAAGGGAATTAATGATTAAATTATATGTATTATATTAATAATTATATATAATATATAATGCTGAAGATCGCGGCAATCCACTAGATGCGGGTAGCGCAAAATCGGTCACTGTGGGTCTCTATGGGGAAGGCCTATGTCCAGCAGTGTAAGTCCTTTAGCTGATATTATGATACTAATGATGGTATTTAACCACATGTACTAGGTATAATCAACTAATTTGATTTCTAGGACACTTCGAACCTTGTCACAGTGACGTTAATAAGAAATCTGCGTCTTTCATGTAGATCTTCACTGTGACATGGAACCAAGTGGCCTATAAAGCAAATTGGTTGACTGTACGGCGTCAAAAGTAACTATAAACTGATAACATTTGAATAGCAATAGCTAACATTAGTATTTAAAATTAAAGTTAAATTTTAGTTCCAACTGCTAGGTATACTCGTATAAAATCGTCTAGTTAACATTATAAATGCCATAGAATTCTGAAATCATCATCGAATCATGTGTTTAATATATTACCGCCTTAAATTACATAATCAGTCTTCGACCAAGCTCCTTAAAAAAAGAAAAAATCACATAGATATTTAAATAAATTTAACCTTTAACCATATTTGTATTAGGCCTATGTCTAGCAGCAGACTGCATACGGCTGAAATGTATGTATGTAAAACCTATAACCTCGCCCGTGTGCTAATTTCGTTCTTTGAAATGTGCAAAAATGGTTTTCGCACCTACTGTGCCTACAGTTTTAAAATAACTGATTTAATTAGGTAAATATTATTATTTTTTAACAGCGTGAATTTTGTTACAAGTTAGTATGCTCTTTAAGTCTTCTCTTTTATATGTCTGCTCTTTTATATAAGTCAACATGAATAGTCTAGTTTAAAATAAGTTTCTGTCAATGACATTGGAACAAGCTTTTATTGCCGACTGTACTTTAAAGACACACTCAACTACTCATGATTCTAACGAGTTTAAACACTACGGGTTTATCTTGTGTATTTTATGGTTGCTTTGGCTAGCTCCTGGCTCCAATGTCAGTGACATTAAAATTAATTTAATAAAATAAATATTTCGGGACAATCTTACACAAATCGACCTAGTCCTACGGTAAGCTCAGTAAGGCTTGTGTACTAGACGATGATATATATAATAGATAGATACATATAAATACTTAAATACATAGAAAACACCCGTGACTCAGAAACAAATGTCTGCGCTCATCACATAAATAAATGTCCTGACTGGGATTTGAACCCAGGACCATCGGCTTCATAGGCAGGGTCACTACCCACTAGGCCAGACTGGTCGTCAAATCAGATCAGATCAATGGTACCATAATATTGCATTGTTACCGAACTAACCTAACCTAAGTAGGTATTGAATTTCAGCTCAATCGGTTAAATATATCCGCTTCAAGATTGAGTTGCTTTCAGCCGAACGTAACTTACATATTTACGTAGGTACGGTCGCCGTCAGATATATCGGAGCTGTGGAGGTGGTCACAAATATCTGAACATGCACTTTATCGCCTTGACAATAGCGTTGTTCAAATATTTGCGACCACCTCGACAGCTCCGATATATCTGTTGGCGACTATATGTATGACTACATTGCAAGTTAAATAAGATCTTGTAATATAGGTACACTGTGTAATACGTGGAAACCGAATAATTTTAATAGCGTATTCCTGAGGCCAAAAGAAGTAAAAAATATCATATAACTTTTGGTCAACTCCGGCAAAAAGTATTTTTTTTTGCTTCATGTTAATATTTGGGTTAGTACGGGCTAATATATTATTACTTAATTATAACAAACTCAAAACGTTAAGATGATTGTATGCCAGTCAAATGTAAATACTACAATATTTAATACATTGAAATAAAAATAAATAAATCTGTATTTTTTATGTATTAATATTTCAGCCGTAAGACGTCAACTGCTGGACATAGGCATAGGTACCCCAAAAATGTCTTGTATCATTTTTTGTATTTGCCATAGTCAACACGCTTGGCAGGCAGGTTGGCGTCCGCTAAAGCTGTAATTATGGTTTTAACGGACGCTGTTGCCTATCCATCGGCTTAATCCTTTTGTAGCCTCTTACGACACCCGCGTGAGGAGATAGTGAGGTGATATTCTCAGCCGGTAACACGACCTTATTAGTGTTTTACACTAGGGCTACAGATTTATACTTGAGTCTACTGATTTAATATGAGTTTAGTTCCAAGCTTACGGGGCCACCAACCGTCCAGTGGCGCCCTCATTAAGGGGATTGTGTTTTCTAATAAACCAATTTATTTCTGCAAAACTTAGTTCTGTTGCCACTGGACGCTCGGCGCCCTCTTAAATAGGTGCAAAGTATTTTAAAAACAAAAATATACCGGGTGTTTCCTGTAGATAGAGCAATAACTTTAAGGGTCGTATCTACACCACGAACGTAGCAACATTTGTTCTACAACTTTTAAAAAATGTGTAAATTATTACTTGAGTTTTTTTCGAACATACTAAATAGTATATTTTCAATGAACAGCATCCAATAGTCTACATACTTCACAGTTTTCACAATAGGTTTTTTTATTCACATTTAGTAATCTATAAGTTATTTTCAAGAGTCGTAAAACAAATGTTGCTACGTTTGTGGCGTAGAAACTATGCCTAAAAGTTATATCTCTTATTACAAGAAGCAACCCGATACGAATACAATTCTAGGGTATACAACTTAATTTTGCAACGCTGTTGTGTATGCCTGTGTAAGCCTAAGAGCTTGATTGCATTTGACGACCATAAATAGTTATTTTTCTGTTATATTTAGACGACTAAAATCGTTGAAATCCGATGCCCGCATGGGCAGAGATGCCTATCGCGGCAGATGGCGCCTCTACACCATCAGATAACACGCAGGTAGACAAATAGCTAAACATTAAACTTAGCCCGCCATTATACGTTTTAGTGTGACACATCTTTTATCTTAACGGATATTTCGGTCGCCAATCGCAAAACCATAACTTTTCAATGTCTATAAAAAAACATTTTATAAACATCAATTTATAGCCAAGTTTAAAAATTGTCTGTTATGTTGGTACGTCTTCTTTACTACGACATAGTTATGCGTAGTCATTTAGCAGATAAAAAATTAAAACACAATTTCAAAAACAACAAATTATAAAAATAAAGTTGGGTAAAGTTTTCTGGAATCTTCAGATGTTCTTCGTTTACCATAAATATTATAATAAAATTTAATTATTTAAGTGAGCGTAATTAGTGGTCTAGATTATGACGACAGATCTGTCCTAGTGGGTGACCCGGCCTATGACTGGGTACAAATCCCAGTAAGGACATTAATTTGTGTGATGACCACAGACATTTGTGCCTGAGTAGTCGATGTGTTCTATATGTTTAAGTATATTAAAATTATATGTAACGTTGGCTGAGTGCCCACAACTTAAGCCTTCTTGAGCTTACCATGGGGCCCAGTCAATTTGTGTAGGGATGTACTGTTATATTTATTTATATTTTAACACGTATACCAAACAATGGAATATAACTGTCGTTTATTCAATTTGATTGTCCGAACATTAAAAAAAAAATTATGTTTAAATAATTCGCATATTTTTACAGATGGCGGCCTTAAAGCGAAAAAGTCATTGTCTGCCAGTAACTATGAGCCTAAACAACTACTAACTAACTAACTAAGTGTAACTCAATGCAAATTGTATTTGTAATTTCCAAATTCTACGCTAAAAAGATTCATACTTATTTTCATTAACGGGATCTGTAACAATATTAACTAATACTCGTAAATAAAAACTAAGATAATCTAACAAAAAATATCCTTCTCCCTTCTATAAGGCTTTTGTTATTGTATAGGTACCAAAAAATCCAAACGACATCAAAGACATGTAAAAAACATAACAATATTAGAAAGAGGTACTGCTTTTTAAACTATAACGTATATCCAGTTAAAATAATATAATTTATTTCTGAAAACACAACATAATAGGTAGGTAATAAAACATCTACAGGTTAGTTGTATTAGGTCTTTAGTTTATTGTATTAGTAACATTAAAGTAATAAAATAAATGTGCCAGTGAAAAAAAAAACTATGCCTCATCATTTAATATTAAAAATAATATAATGTTGTTTGCAGAATCCCTAAGCATCTAAACAAAATATAATAATAAAACAATCGTTACTATAAATTACTACCTAATTATTTATTGTTCCGTTAAATCCTATATTGTAGCTATCTTGATACATATATATTAAATATTATTACAAAAATTATAGCGTGTACCTTACAAAATTTTATTGAACTCAACTGTAAGCCCAAGATAATCAGCCAACTGTACACTTATATAGAACACAAATACTTAAATATACATAGAAAACACGCATAACTCAGGAACAAACACGTGTAGGTATTCATTACACAAATGCCCTTACTTGGATTTGAACCCAGACCTGTCAATATATATATACATATACATATATAATAATTAGGTTACAGCCTTGCGAGTGCCAAACATACATAAAAGCTTTATAGATATCAACAGAACTAACACATTTCTTCTGTTTTTTCAGGGACGAATTATGGAATGCAAGCTAATAAATGATATACACAATTCACTTGCATTTTTAATTTTGACCCCTAATGAATATATCACTTATACGTTTGTCAGTTGCTGTAAAATACGGGACGATAAATATAAAATATGTCTAGTTTTTCTTAAAAATATAACGATATGAAATAAATAAAATATAAACCTATAACTTACCAATTTTAAACAAATCACCAAGACGCGAAAAATTCTACCGCTAAAACCTTAATTTTGAACCCTAATGAATATATCACTGATACGTTTGTCAGTTGCTGAAAAATATGGGACGATAAATATAAAATATGTCTAGTTTTTCTTTATATAAATATAACGATATGAAATAAATAAAATATAAACCTATAACTTACCAATTTTTAACAAATTACCAAAACAAGAAAAAATCTACCGCTAAAACCTTTCTATATATTACTTACCTCTCACTCGTATAGTTCATCTTTTTAATATTTTCTACATTACGTAGGAATATAATAGGTATTCCTAAACGGAGCTATTCCAGGTAGACAATAATAATCAGAAATTTCTATCGGTTTTGATTTTTTTCATAGATACATTTTTAACAAAACCCTTAATCCAGCCACGGCTACCGACGCCACAGTATTTCTAAAACGGTAGGTTGGGGGAAAAATGAATGTTTTATTTACGAGGGGTAAAATGAAAAGTCGTATACGGCGGTTATTTTATATTAACCCTCATAAAACATCATTAATCCTTGCCCCATTGTAATTAAACAATATCTTAAGTTTTAACGCGATCAAGTGCCATTTATTAATTAAGTAAGGTAACTATAACTACATGATAATTCGCAACAAAAAACGGAAAAATCGATAGGTATAGAGAGTCGCGTTCATCTGGCTATTTCTCTCTTTTTTTTACTATGTGGTGCAGCGCCATCTATGTACGCCTGTTGAGTTTTTTGACAGTGTGACATCTCCATAGAACTAGGTGTCGTTAATGTGTTTGCCAGGATGCCGGGAACGCGTATAGACGTCATTTATTAATTTTAAACATTATTGCATAAAAGACAAACTTAAAATACGAAAGGAGGACTTTAGGCATTAGTCTAAAGGCATTTTCTATCAGTCAAGACAAAGGGCGGATTGCAGGTCATTCCATGTTTTCTATGTTCGCAAACAGGACATATTCGAACGGCTCATCAATCTGCAACACGTCCACACTAACCCCGAGAGATCGGTTGCTATTTTTGTTCCCGCACCGGCTGAGTTTGAACCGCGGGTCGTATCAGACCGTAAAGTGCAACTTGACGGCAATCCTGCCACGGCTGGTTGCAATCAGTCAATTAGACGGAAAATTGCACCAAGACACCGATCGCCATTGTTCCGATTCCAATTTTACACTCGTACTTTGTGTAGGGTTACCTGAAACGAATTTCATAATATTAAAAAAAAATAAACCCCCAAACAACATTTTAAAAGTTAACGATTACCTGAAAATACCGACTACTTACTACATTAAATCTAAGAAAAGCCCTTGAGCTATTGTACCAAGGATGCTGGTGGCATTTCATCCTTATATCGCAACGCTGATACATAGTGCGAAGAAGCCGCCCGATCTTCGGTCACCACAACAAGACGCTTTGCAATTTCTGCCTTTGAGTGCGCTGGGACTCCATGGACCTAGACACATATATATGGGACGTAGGGGTTGATAAATATGTACAAGTAGGTACATGTGCACAATACAACAAACAAAATATTTGGATCAATTTATCAAATGCTGACATTTCATTTAGATGAAGTACTGCTAAATACCGCAATGTATGACTGTTATGAAAAATCCTGACGGCTGGTAACCCTGTTCTTACGTCAGTAATACTGAATACGTCATGCGTGATTATTTGGCCGATCACCTATTGCACGATTAAGATTGATTATTACTTTTATGCGATTATAAATTGCGTCAATTGTACTTAAAAGAAATGATTGTTATAATAATATTATAATAAATGTTATAATTTTTTTATCTCATTTCGACCTTCTGGGATATACAACAGACTGACTTAGCGGTATTACGTCGGCATTAATTTGTTGTAACAGTTATCAAATGCGATGAGGTAGGTACATATAATTATTTTTAAAGAAGGCCTAAACTTTTGGTTTCTTAACTAAAACTGGGACAGTTATCAGCAATAAAATATCTCTGAAATGAATCCGCCGATATATCTGACACAATTTAAATTAAAGCATTAACGGCGTGTCACATATATTTTTCAGGAAATTCTAGCTAATAGGAAACGTCCAAATATATAACAAATATAATTTCTTATTTATATAAAAATAGTTATATCAAGCAGTGCCTATACTAAAAGGCAACATATACAACTGCTATCATTATTTTTATTTCCGAAAATAATCGAGCATCAGCTATCAAAATCTAACCAAAACCATAAGCCGCGTCGGTCAACTCATTACTACGAATTCATCCGAATATCCTGCAAACGGCAACGCTGTGCATAAAGTGGGCCCATTTATCTGGAAATCCAATGGGAGGTCACGGTAAAAGTCCACAGCGAAGCCCGGGCCGGTAGCACAGTTTAATTGAGTCCTGCGACCTCATAATCCGAGTCGCCGGTGCCCGCTAAATGTTATTTATACGTTCGCCACAGCCGCCGGCGCGGTCCACCGGTACCCGGCACCCGGCACCCCCCGACCTTCCACGCGTCGCCGCTTTTACTGTTTTTCTCCGTGCCCACTCTAACCCGGCAGTTAATTTGCAGTCCGATTATTGCTATTGGCTTTATGCTTGTTATTAAACTTGTCGATAATTTAACATGGAGCTCGGCTTCTAAATTGCCGTGTTTCGCCCGATTAGCTCGCGTAGCCGCAGATTGAGTTAGTGGCGATTATTCGTCGCCTTTCCATTTGATTGTCAAGCCATGTACGCGACGCACACGGAGCCTTCGGGACTTCATATTCGAGTGAGTGCACTTTACTTTCATACGCAACTTAGTCGCGCTACACATATATGAAAAAGTTGAGTGTTCGATCCTTCGTCACAGCATCGTGAGCGTTTAATTTGAACGTCATTTCTCGCGTACTGTAATAAAACATGTGCATTCTTTGTTTTTCCTCAGAAGAATCTAGTAAATCGAGTCTTCGAGCCGCGCAATTGTTTTTAACACAATTCAACTATCGATTTCTCCACATAAGAACAGTCAGGAATTTATTATCTAGTAAAACCCAAGGTTTAATGCTGGCAGTTAACGCGATATGACTGTCATTTGCACCTAATTTGGTGGGGAAACTTAAAAATAAAGACGCGTTCGCAATCTCAATGGCGACATTAAGCGAGGCATCGTAATTTCATGGGATGAAATGGTAATTAAACGTAATAGCCGGTGACGTTTTTTATCAGTTGACTTTATTAATAATCTAGGTAGGTACTGTCGGAATTAACATACTTTTACGCTCGGTCGGTTTGGAACGTTGCAGAATTAATGGCCGATGCTGCGATTGTGCCGCGCGACCATAAATGAAGTTGCCCACTCGATATAAACTACTGGGAATTCGGCCATTGGAATTATCGGTGCAATCCGAGTGATAATTGAATGGACGTTAAATAACTATTAATTGCGGGCGCGACTGACATTTAGCGAAACGAAACGTCATATCTTGGTATAGTGGATATAGGTCATAGAGCTTTGTCGCGTCGGTGGGATATTATATCGGCGCGACGAGTCCCTAGGCGCGCGCATCGCGCGTCCATGTCGCCGCTGTGTCGCGCCTGTCACGTCACGTCGTATCGATCTGGCGTGACATGACGCGATCGATTCCGTCTCGTCCTCGTGCCGTGCCTCACGCACCTGATTACAATGTTAAACGACCCCATTTGGCTTTATATGTAAATGATGAACTATGCGATTATACCTACGTGATTTTGTACAATACGCATTGCTCACGACTGCGGTGCTCCGTGTATAGTTCAAGTACTTTCTGACAGCTAAGTCACGGCAATGCGTTTTAACCGATCGTAAAAGAAGGGTAGGTAATGTCTTTCAAATATACGTTAATGGTATATTTCGCACGATCTTCAGTTAAAACGGATTCATTGTTAGATTCGGCCCAGTAGTGGGAATAGGTTGTCGTTGTAAAAAAAAGATATTATATAAAAAGGGTTTTAAAATAATATTTCCTTAACTTTTACGACTGGTATTAATTTAATAGGTAATAATAAAAAATATATATTCAAAAAACAATTCTAACGATTATTGCAGAATCGTAGCGTAGGTAAGGCAAGTACAAGTAAAGTAAAAATATCGGAGCTCATAGTTTTACCCTAAACTGTAAGTTGTATACCGTTTACGCGTAAAAATAAACGACAGTTTTTAACAAAAAAATATTTGCACTCGCAAACTGTAATGCACGATCATAAAGGTGCGAGAGTGACGCTAAATTGATATTGATACAGCGTCATATCGTATTTAATTTTTGTTTCTGAATACCCCTTCACCGTTCGGATCGATAGCTCGGCTCACATCTCCGTCTAGCACGCAAACCTCTGAAGTGTACGGTCGGCAACGCGAACCGACCATTAACACCAAACTGTACATAAAAAGGTGTTAGTTTAGTTCTGGATTACATGACCAGTTTAAGGTTAGGGACGATATATTTGACAACGATTAAATGCTTGTTAACCACAGGATGGCGATAGTCATTTATAGCCATTCGTCTTTATAGTTAGGTATGGCTGACATTTACAAGTCGTTTCATAAAATGATAACATTCTACGCCAAACAACTGAAACTAAATCAAAAATGCATTATTGTTTGGTATAGTTTATTTACATGTATTTGTCCAAATTCTTACTTCCTAAACAAATGTACTGTTTCTCGAGTCCTGGTTCAATAAATCTCAATCAATATATCTGATTTCATAGAAAAAAGAACTACATACCTAACATAAACAACTAATACGCCATTAATACGTTCGTTTAATAGCACCTAGCTACATTTATCAAATTATATATAATTCCTGATAGCGCGTTAATTGTTAGCAGCCCCCCCTTTGTAACTACGACTAGGTCTATCAATTCCTCCTCCAGCCAGCTCTTGGACTTTTAGATAATATTTTCTAAACATTCTCACAATCACAAGCTGCAACGATTTCCAGTTACTTTGCTCGCCTGCCAATTGTGGCGACTATAGCAACTGGCTTCCTTCATCAGTGAACGATTTACGGCTGAGAGAAACATTCATTTCGAAAATCTCCATTCTTAAAAATGGATATACGTCTTAGCATATTAATATTATGCATTTCCATTGAAAAGTATAGTTACGAGTAGATGGACGGACCACCTCATTAAAGTCGCCGGAAGACGCTGGAAGCAGATCGCTTTCAATCTGTACATGTGGAGGTCCAAGGAGGCCTATGTTTAGCAGTGGAAGTCTTATGGCTGAGATGATAATGATGACGATTGAAAAGTAGGCAACACTTCCACATTCAGCTTTATCAGTCATTCTGTATCAGTTCCTAGTTATTATTATGGTTGAAACCGTAGAATAAATATATAATTGTGCTCCGCGGTTCGGTTTATTGAGGAAAAAACGCAGCCTATGTGTTAATCTAGGGCAATACCAAATTTTATTAAATTCGATCCAGCCGTTTAGACGTGAAGAAGTAACAAACATATAGTTACACTCACAAACTTTCGCCTTTGTAATATTAGTGTAGATTAGTGGAGATTCAGAATCACTTCCAAATTCTCTTTAAAAAAATACCGAGAAATAGTTGAAACCGTGTAATAAATATATCATTTATACGTACATATGATTAATACAAAAAGTATTTTATAAATAACTAAAATATGAACTACGCTACAGGCGGCACCAGAAGTAGCTAAGCAACCGAGGTATTCAAAATGTGCTTGGCACGTCTTCATTGTTAAGAGATTAATGGGTGTAAAGAACATAGTGATCACCTAGCCCGTTTAGAAACTTCTGGTGCTGACTGCACATGATCTAAGACAACCTCCTCAGCATTTTCCTCTTAAAAACCCTGTCAGTGAGGTCTCAGAAAAGAAATATCGCATTAACGACAAAACCGTATAACTCTTTATAATTATGGTGACATTGGATGTCAATAGCTTAGACATTTTTTTAGTTTTAAAAACAATTTATTGAAGTCTAAGTTTAAGTTTCCTTCATCGTAAAGGAGTCGTTAGATGAATTTTCTTTTCTTCAATAGCATTTTCCAGATCTTTTCTTTTTTTTTTTGCTTTGAATGATGTTCTGACTAGTTTTCATGTTTATGACTTAATTCTCTTTAGGCTTATGGCGATAAAAATAATGTCTATAAGTGTAAATATTCCGCGTTCCCCTAATGCACGCTAACTCACTAACGGCATAGCATCATAATAGCCGTAGGCCTATGGTTGATAGGTACCTACATTTTTCACTCTAAAACCAAAAGCAGAGAAATGTCTATGACAAAATTGTTACAACAACAATGAAGTAACAACCCAACAACCTGCTAAGTAGGTTCTTGGTGACAAGTCAGAAATAAAAGCAATTACTCGTTGAGGGCCGTGGTAATTTTTTCCCCTGGCCAAAAACATATTTAAAACACGCGGAGTGTGTAATATTATTCATTAATAACTTTTGCACCTGTTAATCTAATAAATCACTACCAGACGCCTGAACATTTAGCCATCCCTGTCTTCCACTTTCTTCCTTTGTATATTTTTTCTTCTCTTCCTATATTCTCGGGTTTATTATTGGCCCATATGTGCTGACCCTACTTGGTGCACGGCGTCGGCGTCGCTCCGGCGTGGGCCGTGACGCGAGACAATCCTGTGATTCGAGCACAAGGACTACAGTCACACTTCCTTTTTACCCCATAAAACTGTGAAAGCCTGAAGCAATAAGGTTCAAAATTGAACGGTTTCTCGTTACTAATGGAAAGGATACGACGCTATTGCGTCATACGCTGTATCAACTGGAAAATACAAAGGTATTAAAAGATTTTATGAAATTTTAATAAGGGCTTTCAAGAACATAGGCATTTTGAAAGGCGCCGGGATTTAAATTAACTTTACCACATTACGAGACACACACTGATGAATTACCACTCAAATTCGGTATAACCACTCAGATTCGGTTGTACCACTCAGATTCGGTTGCACCACTCAGATTCGGTTAAACCACTCAGATTCGGTTGTACCACTCAGATTCGGTTGAGACCGTCTCAACCAATCTCGCTGAAAGCGAATACTCAGTAGTACTCCAGTAGTACACGTCAAGTTTGGTGCGGAACGGTCCTGGATTTTCCCCAGGCTACCTTTCCCCCACACAGTCCGATCGCTCTACTGTGCCGAACGGTCATAGAGCCTAGAGTCAGGCTCCAAAAAAAATAGACTGAATTAGGAAACGTGACAATATTAATTTTTTTACTTTTCAATGCACAGTAAGAATTTTAAATAACTTGCAATATGGTCAACAGTAAATACACTTTATAATTATTTATAGCCTAGGGCTTAACGTGGACCGAAGACGGCAAATTCACGACGCTATAAACGAACCTGGATTTGTTTCTTGTGGTGTCGCTGTCGTTTATTACTCTGTTAACGTAGGACCATCCGAGCACGTCAAAGTTAAATCATATCTTAGTTACTCGGGCGCTTATGTCACGGGGTTCCTTATTTGTATACTTTGAGCGTTACAAAGGTCATAAGCACCGTTGTTGCTGGAGGTCAGTTTGGTTTAGGCGCTAGTGTCTGAAGACGACAAAGATTTATATTTATGATAGGTGTAATAACGCCGACGGAAACCTGACGATTGAGCCTCCCTTTGTGTATTCAAGAATGATCTTGATGCATTAACACCTGTTTAATATGGGATTATCGGTAAAGAAATATGTTTCTTGTGCAGTTGAGCCCAATAGTCAATAAGAACTATTGTTCGTTAACAGTATAATTATAATGCGGATTCTACTAAGTCTTCAAGAAGGCAACTGGGATTATATGGTTGGGTAAAATATTGATGTCAGGAAAATAAAAACAAATATAGCATCATGTGCTTGGATGTGGACACATTAAATTTTGGAACACAATTGAGTCAAAAATAAAATATAAATATTTTAAATAAATATTGCGGACAATCTTACAGGAATCGACTTAGTCCTACGGTAAGCTCAGTAAGCCTTCTGTTGTAGGTACTAGACTACGATATATATAATAGATAGATACATATAAATACTTAAATACATAAAATACAGGGACTCAGGAACAAATATCTGTGCTCACCACACAAATAAATGCCCTGACTTGAACCCAGGACCATCGGCTTCATAGGCAGGGATACTACCCACTAGGCCAGACCGGTCGTAACACTATCCACTAGGCCAAACCGGTCGTCAAAGAATTAAAATAAAAGAGAAATTTCAAAATTTTAATATATTTTCTAGATTTAAGTATGTTAGTTTTATGCGATTTTTATAGTTAGCTTTCCTTAATAAATGTTATTCTACGTAATTTCTGTAAGATTGTCCTGAAATATAAATATTAATTAATTAATTTATTTATTTAAAAAAAATCAATCTTTACACCTTTTATTTGTATTAAATTATATTTCTTATTTTTTTCCCCTTAAACGGTTATTAAATTCTCAAGGTCCCAAGACACTTTACATTTGACTTAAGCAAAACATATCAATCATTGTATAGGTTGCGTGTGCTATTGGTATTAACACTGTTAAGTACACATACTATGTGTGACCACGCACTGACTTATGTTAGAATATAATTTATACCTTTTTTTATACTTATATCTATTTGTGTGACCCTAGTGATAAAGGGTACAAGTGAAGATTATTTAGTATGAAACTTATATCCCTTTTCACTGAGGCAGATTTGTAAACTAATTAAGCATTTGTGTCGAAAAAATTTAAAATTATACCTACATGGACTCCTTATTACGAGTACTTTTATATATTATACATACTTAAGCCACTTTGTAAGGGGTCTTAGTTCTTACACACGGCAAGTACAGTCAGTATCAGTAACGTGTAAAACAACGCAACAAAAACGCATATTTTTTTACAAATGAGGTATTTTTCTACAGTTCGATTTTCAAAGTTTGTTTTCAATTGATAAATACGCAGAAATCTATCTCTTCTTTGGAAGCAATTGAAAAACGCTGCGCGTGCGCTGATTCACACGCTACCATAGATGCTGACTAAAGGTACAACAAATGGCACATAAATTATTTTTCTTAAAAGCGTTCAGCGACTCACTCAAATGTTTTGTACAGTACAGTCAGAATCATAAAGATTCTCATTATCATCATTTCAGCCGTAAATCATCCACTGCTGGACATAAGCCTCCTCCAAATATGACTTGTATCATCTTGGGGGGTAGCTGCCATAGTCACCAGGCTTGGCTGGCGGGTTGGCGACCCCAGTAGCTGTTGATTGGGTTGCGACAAACACACATTAGTGCTAATTAACACTTGTCATTAGAGAAGTGTAGGTTGTAAAACGGCGAAGAAACTAAATGAATAATGTTATGTTAGAAGACCCCGGCTTACGACCGTGTTCCTCATAATTAAAGTTAAATAAGCAAGTCAGTTGCCGCCTTGCTCGGCAAAATTAATACACGACTCCCGTTCGTCAAGCCAAAAGAGAGCAAGTATGGCGTTTACTGCCCAATCATTATAATGATCGGTTATCGATTTGTACGGCGTGCCTCTCTAAAGGACCAAAATTTGTGCGCCCGATTACCTGCCCGCGGCGGCTCCGTAATCTATGCCTACCGTCGTCACGATATCATCGACTTATCTCGTTCCCTCTTATAATTTTGGAAAATTCATATAATAACATCTGATAACAATCTAATTATTATAATGTCCTCTTTAACATATCCCGTTGGAAGCGAAATTGGAGCGGCCCTCTTCGGGATAATGCCTTTGCTAATGCAATGGAAATTATGAGATCATCTTTATACATTTAACTGTGCTTTTAAAATAAACACATTACTACGCCTTTACTGTCCGCTGGTCGGTTTTATGATGGCGCATTCCGACTCCGGAACGGGCTTTATATTCAAATGCAGATACCAAATTACAGGTAGCTAATGTTTTTCAATTACGATCCCCAAGTTTTAATGCACGTTTGCGAGTGTATATTTTACGCACACTATTAAAATGGTAATTACCGGGTACTGATAAAGCATATCTAATAAGAATCGGAATTTCTTGATTGTTCCGAACTGCGAGGTTGAAATAAGGAGGAATAAAAATAGTCCGTAATATAGAATTGATGATGTGATTTGGAACGACTAGTAGGTAGCTGTCAGTATAGATCGCACTATGACGTGGACGGGGGAGCTAGTCAAGGGGACGGCGGCCGATGTCCGAAACTCATCAAATATTGATAGCGGACTGAAAGCGTACCAATGGTACCTACCTGTGATGTAGCGAGCCATCCAATTCGAAAGATTTACCTACTAGACGAATACGAAATGAGACCACGCCCTCGGCTGTCCATGCGAAAAGAAAACATCTCGTTGTTTCGCCTTCAAGGGTTTGTATCCCTATATTTACAGAGTTTATACGTTGTCCGACGTAATGCATTTTGGAGAAGGTATTGTAATTGAACATCGAAGAATATAATAGCGATAAAAACTTTGTTGGTAGATATATTGTGTGTAAAATGTTCTACATATATTCATTAACAAATGAATGCGACAACTTTCAAATTCTATCTAAAAACATTACACTCACCGGAGCAAAAGATTTCCTCAGGCGGATAATTTATTTAACCGTTATCAGTATACACGTGGTCTATTTTTTATTTTAATTATCAAAAGAATTAGTTTTATAGCAACTTAACTGTCCCAAACAAACATAAGCAGACATTATATATACAACAATTTGCATAATCTGACCGTAAATTTAACTGATGCCAATTAACAAGCACTATTGCTTAGGTGATCATACTAAGATCCTCATTAAAAAGTAGGCTTATATTAAGTCAATTTTGCGGGTTGGCTTTATACTGTAATTATGATGAGTAAACATAAAAGTAATAAACGAACGAGAAAATGAACCAACTTATTCAAAGCACGTGTGTAAGTTTCAATACATCGTTTAAAAATCCTACAGCCAAATAAAATTGTGATCTCTGATGTTACTGATACATGACTAACACATCACCTTTATGTAATCAACTAATCATGTGACCACAAATCTATGTAAATAGATTGAGTAACTTTTATCTCAAGTCACCTACACGTGTTTAGTTTTTTACTACCAATATTGACGTACAGCTCAAAGAAAATCTGCCCTTTCCTGTCCACATGACAAAGTACTCCGCCTAGCGTTGATTAAACGCCCGAAACCCAGTAGGGACGAAAGCTGACACTCACTTTTCCAACAGAAATATCTCTAACAACCCCATTTCAAACTATCCTCCCACATAAAACATTATTAATCCTCCCGAAGAGCCCCTCTCTTTGCTGAACACTCTTCATTTGACAGATTGGTCTGAATTACTAAAGCTTTTTTTTTAATTTAAGGGCAATAGAAATCGCAGGATTCGTTACGAAGTGTTTGCACTGTCATCTAACTGGGATAGCTTTACGTCCAAGTAGTTTTTATTAGAAGTTTTGTTGACCTAGGCGGCGAAGCGAGCGCCCCTCGGTACACATTGGTATAATATCGCTTATATTTGATTTGATCAACCCTCAGCATCGTTGGTTACAGATGCTTTGTTATTATTATAGATTTCCTCGCAGTTTGATTGCCCTTTAATAGATTTTATTACGCAGTGGTGCTTGCGATCAGATGGTATACTATAAAATGTAATGCAGTTTTCATTATAGAATATGTAAAACTGACATCGCGTGTATAATCTACGTTATCTGACATCTAATCGCTTAGCGCAGTTGAGTGTAAAGAACATTTTCTCACATAGCTTGAGACAGCATTAACGTAAATGTCTAGTAAAAAGTTAAAACAACATTTTTTGCTTTCCTATAGTTACCCTAAGTACCATTGTACCGTATCACATGTCATTAGCGTACCAAACATGTATAAGTGCATATACAGGTACTGATAGCGTTGTAATGGTTCCGACAAAGCTGCTCAATGGCTTGACGTACCTCGGCAAATTGTCAGTGTTACACAGATAGCGGGGTTTCAAACAAAGACAATCACGTATTAATAATAATGTTTGAGCGTGATATCTAGCTCACGATAGGCGGGCAAAATCTGATTTCATACTACATATAACGTACGTTTTCCGTGGTGTTTCTGTGGTCGTGATAAGGGCGTGTTTCGATTGGTGGTGCGTATACCTATGCTTTAACAAGGCTACTCCTAGTTTGCCCTCTGACGCGTACAGGGGGGTGGGGAGAGTCGGACGGGCCGATTAGACTTGTATAGTTGTAAATATCAGTGTCGCGGCTATAATGACACATAGTGAACACGTTATCGTTGGATATAACTAATTACAGGAACGCACGCGATGCGATAGCGATGTTTACACAAACGGGGCCGGGTCTTTGTAATCGTAGCCTCGCGTCGAATGATGCGCGTCGCTGCGCAGGCTCGGGTTACCCGCTCTGACAAACTTACATGTGCTGGGTGGTAATTGGCTGGTTAAGGACGAGTCCAGAAGACTTGATCAAATATAACTTTGCTAGGCTTAACTGACTCCATGTACTGCAAATTTAAACATGTTTTGTCATACCTACCATGCCTGTAGGCTGTAGTTCCTTTGACCTTTTGAAACGTAACTAAAAGGAATGATTTAGTTAACTACTATTGAATACAATGTACCTATAAGTAGGTACTTGTATTTTCTGAACAGGTAGGGGTTCAGTAAACAGTAATTAAAGTCATCCAACTGTATTAATACAATCTTCAAAAAAAAAACTGACATTATCACTAGTAGAATAAGATTACACGATAAAAGACGAATATGTGTTAAAATAATTGTGATGCCAATGTTTTCAAAAGAGACGTCCGTGGCTGAACCAACTCAGATATTGATCTTCCCAACTAGAATATTGACGATGACTGTACAAAACAAAGAGCCCTTTAAAGTCTTCTCGCTCTGTTTAAAGAAAACAAGCTAGAGGCCCTCATGTTAGTGGTTGAAGTGGGGTTCATGTGTGCATAGTATCTTACGCTATTATTTCTAAGTCAAGCTCGCTCTATTGACCAATATCTGTTGATGTCCTCTAGAGCTCTCGGCCTTTAATCTTTTGCCGCCCAAGATTGTTTAAACAGGGAAAGTGTGTGTTCAGTGTGCTGGGACATCAGCTAATATAATTACTTGACTTATCTATTTGTAGCTGTATTTCATGGACCGGAACCTCACGGTGAAAGACTGAGAGTTAAAGGAATAATTTCATGTTTGTTTTGTTAGGTCTTTTTAATAGTATCAATACAGTATTTAGGTGGGTAGTTGAACAAATTATACATTTCGGAAGAGAGAGAGACAGAACTTTAATCTGATCTTTTCGTTAACGTAAAAAGGCGAGTAGATAGGTACTTATAGTTAGATACGTCTAGTCTGGCAAACGAAATCAGAACAGAATGTTTGTTAGTAGAACAAGTTTTACAATATATGAATTAGAACATACAAAATTGTATTTATTAGGGAACATGAAAATTCCATTAGGTATTTTATAAATCCCAATCTGTGTATGTCCTAATCTGAAAAATATGTTTTGTTTTACCTAAACAAAACCTTAATATCAATGGTTGTAAAAAAGTTTTTACAAGTAATCACTCATAGTTACAGTTACAGCTCGATGTTTGCTTTGAACGCGAAATTTATTTTCTGCCAAATTACGAGTATACCTTCATTTTTGTAGAAAACCAGAAAGAGTTGGTACAAAATATTTAACTATATGGAACTAAAAAAGTGGAGTTTAGCTACTGTATTTTAGTATTTTCTTTAAATGTATTTTCCCGGAAATTATCAGAGCATTCCTACCTCGTTCATTATTTCGTTATTTTCTCTTCATAACATAACATTATTTCAGTCACCGGCGCCCGCTCCGTTAAACACGAGGTGACAATCGCGCGTGGGCGCCCAATAACACTTCCAACCGAAATTATTGGCCACTGACACTATATATACTTTTAATTCAATAAAGCTGCGACTATTTTCGCAAGTATAACTTTTGCTTCAAACCGAGTAAAAAGAAAAATACAGAACACTGCATAAATTAAGCTCCACAAATAGAAACCTAGGAAGATGATCAGCTTTATTCAAAAGGCACTGTTAAACATTTCAAGAAGAGTAAATTGAAATACGCCTAGCCTTCCAAAGACATATAAAACTACAGTCAACCAATTTGATGTATGAGCCACTTCGTTCCTTGTCACAGTGAAAATCTATATGAAAGACGCAAAAGATCTCTTATTAACGTCACTGTAACAAGGTTCGAAGTGGCCTAGATATCAAATTGGTTGACTATACCTAGTACCTAGTACCTTAGTGATAACATTTTGTTTTATTGCAGTTGCTCGTGGGCAGCAGCGGGGCGGGCGCGGGCGGCGCGGCCACGTCGCCAGACGGGGGCTCCAACTCGGCGCCTCCGCTGTCGCCCGGTGGGTCCGCCGTAGCGGGCGGCGCGCTGTCCCCGGGCGCCGGCAGCCACGCCAGCACCCCGCGGCCTCCTGCTGCGACACGCCGCGGCCCATCATCACCGACCCCGTCTCCGGACAGACCGTCTGCTCCTGCCAGTACGACGGGGCCCGCCTCGCGCTCTCCTCCTACCCTCGGCTCTCCAGCGCCGCAGTCGGCGTATACGGCACGCCGTACCCCTCCACCGACCAGAACCCCTACCCCAGCATCGGCGTGGACAGCTCCGCGTTCTACTCCCCATTGGTATGTAACGTTTCAATATCAAGATCTGGAATTTTATACACGAACGAGATCTTAATAGAGCAAATTCTTAATAAAATCAATTGGTTTGCCTCGGCGCGCAGTTGAATCTCGTGGCAGCGTTAACATCGAATGTTATTCTCTGCCTATACTGTGCAAATTGTTACGAATAGGTCGTTTGCAGTTTGTCCGCATAGGAGGCCGGGTTTATCGCTCTCGGTACAACGTGTTTGGCTTTTCTGGCGAGCGGGAGGAGAGCACCAGAACCGGTCCGGACGCGACAGGCCAGAAAACCACCGACACCTCGCAGCGCGCGTCGCCGCCCTGTCACGACACATTAATATTTAAAACTCAGTGGAACCCAAAAAACAAACCACCATTATTATACCAATTACGTTTATATCAGTTAAGTTGTATATATGACGTCTCAACTTAATGCTCAAAATGTCAAATGACTCGTTCGGATTTCTCCCTTTTATTTGAAGATTTTGAATGTCAATAAATTATGCTCCCAGTCCGCTTTATTATGAAAAATGTTACGAACTGAATCCAATTTGTGGTTGCGCGAAGAATGGCTTGCGCTACTGTTCAGTTTAACACCTTGTTTGGTGCAAGGGGGACAAATGGGCGGTCGTCGCATGCGGCTGGCATAATCCCTATAAGGGTCTATAGCCGCCCGAGGAATCGATTGTGCACTTGGAAATCGGAACTCGAAATATTTTTTAATCACTTAGAAACTGGTTGCGGATTTTGCCGAGATCAATTCGTAAGGTTTTATCAGATCGGTATTCGGTGGGGCGAGGCGCATGTGAAATCTGTTAAACCTATAAAATCCTATTGAACAAAAAACATTATCCGATTTTGTCAAGTGCTAAGAGGAAGTTTTGTGGCATGTAATATTGCAGTGTCGAGTTCATAACGGAAGTTTTCACCGAGCATGACGCTTGGCTCCATTTATGATTTTAGTTCACTTCTTTGTTTTAGTGTTTCTCGTCGCGGTTTACATATTGCGATGATTTAGCTTTAAGGTTTCTGCAGATCGCGGCGTAGATAGGATGTTAAACCCCGAAATTGTTCCAGAGCTCGTACTTAAATGTAAAATAAAGAGTGCGTTGAACTCGGTAATTATAATATCATCTGACAACTCGTGTCAGTAATTGTGGATGCCATCCCAAATCGCAGTTCTGATCTCTATCTGTCATTGTATTTAACGAGCTCGTAGCTACCTACGAGTACACTGTGACCCTGCATGCATGTTTAATAACAGGTGTTTAAATGTATGTACTGTCATTGTGTGCTCTGTGCTCATACCTAACTCACGACAAGCCGAGCCTGTTCCGTGCAAGCGACAATTTAGCGAACAATGACGATGCTCTACCACAAATACGACGGTGTCTGTTTGTGGCTGCGTATGTCTAACTAAGCGGCGTAGCTAACTTAGTCTGTAGGAACATCGGGAGAGGGTTTAGTTTCTATTGGAGACACACGCGATCGCGTGGAAAAAATATGCAACTGCCATTTTTGTACGCTCGCGACTCCGGTGGCGCCGTCTGTGCGACCCGCTAACAATACAACCAGCGCCATCTTTTATCTATTGTGCGCTTTTGATAATCAATAAAAGCGGGTTGTTTGTGCGGTGGCGTTTAATCTGAGGTTTCAATGTTGTCGACCGCGCGCAACAGTGAAATTAACACGTTTTCCATTTGAGTTTTAATAAACGGCATCATATGTTTTTATTGTGCAAAAACTGGTGATATCTCGCCGTAAAAATAATAAAGGCTTTAACGCTTTTTTATTAAAACATTCCCGTGTAGGTATAGCCTCGGTTAAAATGTAATATTTCTTCTTCGGTTGAGACAATCAAGTTTTATGATACGACCAATAATGGTGCCGGGTCGGCGCTCGCTGTTATCCGCGGGGCGAATAATATTTGTTCAAGTGCGATTCTATTAAATGATCAAATGATATGATAAGACCAGGCGTGAACGCTTAAACACAAAGTTAGATAGGGATTTTCACATCGCATCTCAATTTTATATCACGAACCTTTGGTACATTTGTATAAACAAAATTAAATCGAACGTACTCGACAATTATGTAAATCTGTCTTTAATTTACGTGACTAAACAGGAGTGTAATCTCGATTTAATAAAGTCCTTGCAAATAGTTCGGAAGCTTAATATCTTTCGTCGGCATGTGCGGGTTTATTGCGAACGGAAATCTTTGAGCACCCCATCCCCATATTGCGTTATGGCCGCCTGATAGACATATGACGACGACATACCAAATTAACTGCTACTCGTGAGAGCGCATCTGTGCTGCCTGTTTAGATCTATACCTACTTGCTCTTTATTTTAAACCCAATCGTGATTGAGTTAAGATAGATTGCAAATTATTAAAGTACTTACCCAACTAGAGTTTAATTTTATAACAGTTTATTCTAATAAGAAAAAACAAACTCGTTGGAATTAAATGTAAAAAAAGTACAATATATAAAAAAATCTTACTGTTTGGATATTGATGTCAAAATAACAAAAAATCTGCGTTACAACTGCAGTATTCCCATATGTCCGTAGAGAGTGAAACCGAACGATTTATCTTACTGGACACATGGTGGAAGTGCAATATTGAAAACTCATCTAGTTATTCTCGGGATTGCGCCCGCAATGCGAGCAAAATGATCTCAATCTTCGCAAGATGAAGCGTAGCGTGAAAATATTCGGACTCGCGTGAGGTATTAGTTTTAATTCAACCATTTTGCGATACAAACCGTCCCTCGATATTAAACATGAAAAAACGCCTAGAGCTGGCCCGCGGAGGTATCATCAAAGCATTAGAATTTTACTTTTCTCGTGATATATTTAAATAAACGAAAACGTTTACTCGGTCGAGCTTTTAAAACGGTTCTTAACTAAAGTAAACAGATACGGTCCTCATCCAAAGGACAATTGGGAAAAAAAAGTTTTACGGCCGTTTCATTAGACATCGCGATTAAATTAAAAGTTAGATAAGCGGGGAAAAACGAGCAACGGCCCTGGCCGACTGTAAAAACGTAACAAAATGCCAATTTAAATAAGTCACTAATCTTAAGTCAAAGAGAATAAGTTTAGAAAAAGGAGAGCAGAAATTCAATAAAGGAGGGCGATGGAGCGAGACGGGATGTGCGCGAGCGACGGGCTGAACCGAGAAGGAAAAAATAAACAAATCTGAAGAGGAATCAGGCGAATTGAGAATAGCCATTAAGGTGTTAATGAGGGTCTTATTAAGCCGTCTACTCCCCGTGGGTGGTCGCCTTGTTGCCCGCTTTGTTCATTAATCACCGCGCATTAACTCCGACCTAATTACCCACTGTACGATACACACTTACTTACTACTATTGTCACTTTTCGACTACAGTTTTAAGTTGCTATAAAGTTGCTGTTACCGCCCCTCTGCGATAGTTTACGGCCTAATGCGCCTTGGGAGTCGTCGAATTGATATGGGACAGACATGACTTTTGAATATTTAAGGTAATATTTTATGCGACCTATTTTAGAACTTGTTAAGTTATTACTTTAAATAGACAAACAGCCTGATGATACCGATGTAAAGCAATGTTTTTGCAAATATATTTTCTAAACGTCGTATTAAAACCACACAATAAGTGACACCTTATAATTTCTTAATATTGCTTGTTTGTTTTTTTTCGACGATATAATAACTAATTAATGACAGATCCCTCTTGTAACGTAATTACTGTCACTAATGAGTTAATGTTTTTTTTACTAGTTAGTCGTAGATCCAATCAATAGGTTGTGGGCAATGTGCGCACTTATACAAATCCGTAACTGTCCGAGAATAAGTTACATAGTCTGAGGTTTTTCAACTATAGTAGAATATCAGGCACACGTAATTATTTATTTAAATGTTTTTTTTTTTATATTGAGCCAATAACACGTTAACATTCTCTAACGGCGAAAGGTCTAAATTTAATCGTGACTCTTTTATTGTTTCTGAAACGTATATTTAACTGAATTATATTTTGACTTAAAGCGCCATAATGTCTGATATATGATGTTACTAATAACATCATATATCACTACTAATAGCTAAATTATTTAGGTACACAATTGACTCTCCGGATTTTTATTGTTTACAAAAATCATGTTGCGAATCCAAAAAAGTAAAATTGAGTTAAATTATAATTAAATAAGTATTACTGGACATTCTTACACAAATTGACTGAGCCCCACGGTAAACAAATGATATATATAGTATAAATACTTAAATACATATATGAAACACCCATGACTCAGGAACAAATATCTGTGCTCATCACACAAATGAATGCCTTTACTGGGATTTGAACCCAGGACTATCGGCTTTATTGGGAGTGTCGTACCCCTATCCACTAGGCCAAACCTTTCGTCTGTCGGCAGATTTTGCAACAATAACGAAAATAAGGCAAGTGCAATATAGGAACTGCTACATATATGCCGTTTATCGAAATATGTAATAACTCACCATATTTTTGTTGCAAGCCTAAATTAAATATTTATTTTCTTATCGTCGTACTACATCACTCGAATAATTAATACGGAAATACAAACTTGTGTTAAGCTGACCCCATGCTGCTTGAGGAATGACTCCATAAAAAGTACTCTAATCAGCTATAAACATCTACTGTAAGCCTATTGAAAAATGAATACGCAAAAGCCGTTTTGCTTAACGGAAATTGCTGTGCACGATTGCATTATTATCGTTAAAGTGCTTTTAGACAGTTCGTTAAACGTCCAATTCGGGAGTATGTTAGTGACTTGTGGCAACACTGGCAACATGTGTACCTGGATGCACCATTACTCTATTGCCGATCAATTAGTCACTCACTTCACTTTCTGACTAATGCTCTTGTTATATTTTATTTCTTTCCTAATTAGCTTAGGATGGGAAAGCGGAGAGCGTTCACAAATAACGTGATCGATTGCTATCTAGCTACTTTGTCAATAAGTTCGAAAGTCTCTTGGCATCGTGAATGTCGCAGCTGCACATGTGTGCGTGCTGCGGCCATCATGCGCCGGTAATCAAATATGGTATTTATCGATATTCTATAAACGGATAACGTATCTTTAGATTGCGCGGCGTCATAGATAAGAGGTAGTTGAGGATACTAATATCATAATGGATGTAGCCGTACTAATAAAGGACTAAATGCCGCTACGAATATAAATATTATCATACTCAACATGGTCACGATTTTTGTTAATTTACCTTTTATAACAATATATACCTAATAGTAAGCCAGAAAAGGTTCTTTCCACAGACTCGGAATAGTAAAATGGTGCATTATGTCTTAATATTATTTTGTTACCTCTAATATCATTAATTTCATAATAATAAACATTAACTGTGGAGTAAATATAAAACAGCCACAATATTTTGTAAATGACCAAAAAAGTACCTTTTAAACAATAAATCTATCTAATACCTACCGACCCGGTAATATTACAGTGAATGTACCAAGCATCAAAATTACGGAACATAACACGGTGCATGCGATATTTCTTTGCTTAACTGAGTCTCTTATATATATATATATATATAACGCAATAAAAAACTTTTAGTCACCGTTTAAAGGGGTTTTTTTCTTTTAAACTATAAAACAGGTATGAATTTGTCAAGTACGTATTGCATGTAATAAAAAGACCCTTTGACCCGGGCACACGGCATCATGTCACCAAGATACACGAACACGAAACATACTGATAAATTCATAACTTACAGACTTACATATGTAATTTTTTGTAATCTCGCCGTATCTCATACGGTGGAGGTATATATGTATGAGGCAATGGTGATGCCGATGAAAATGGGTGGGCTTATCGGCTGGTCTATCGGCGATTTGACACAAATTCGTTATACTTAGATTATGTGACAAGTGATAAAATGTTGTAAGGCACCGCCTCGCCGTGATTGACACCCGCTTATTGACACAGCGATATGACGTACGAGTACTTCTGTGGCGCGCTTATCTACCGGTCGGCATTGTAGCGATGCCGTCTAAGTGCCTGATGAACGACTTAGCGCTAGAAATACACTGCGTGTTTGCAAATCGATAGCCGCAACTCTATCGGTGACAATGACGTTTATAAACAGTCGCGGTCCAACCCTCGTCTCACCTCGAAAGCGTTAATTGCTCCGCAAATATACTCATCTTCTACTAAGCGTTTACTTGCGGACTTTAATGACTGGGCAAACAGCGGCCGTGCGGTCAGCCGTCGGCTCGCTGCTAATAAATCTCTGGCTTTTCCCCGATTTCCCGACGTCCCGCCGCGGCGCTGGCCCCCCGTCCGCCGGCACTCTTATAAATTACCTACACGCTTCCACTATAAATCAAACAATACCCTAGCTAAATGTATTTACTATTGTTTGAATACACTTCCAACACTATCATGGGCCCTATCTTGACCGCGGTGATGCGATAATTCACTCGATCATTTGCGGGGTCATAGGTTTGGTGGCGTTAGTCAGCGGTCTCGGCCGGAGGAAATGTGTTAGTTATGACCCTTTGTCTGGGACGGAAGCGGAGGATATTGTGACCGGTTCCGAGCGAAGGCATTCGCGATCAATCTTGAGAGGAAAGATGTGGACGCGTCTCGGAGGAAGTGTGCTAATGCGTGGTTAGTGCAATGGCCGGCTGGTGGCACTCCGCCGCCACTACTGACAAATTGCCATTTGAGATACACTCGCCAACATAATGCCTTACATTAAAAATTGTGTTTTATCTACTTGAACACTTATTAAATTAACTTCATCATTACGAACGCTGCTGCTGATCAGACAATACAAAAATAATAGCAATATCTTCATTAGCTGCACAATTCTGCGCTAGAACACTGCACTATACGCTACCAATATTAAACATTAAACTACGTTTCAACAAAAAACAAAAAATATATTTCCAAGACGATTTCGATATTTTGTGGTTCAACCGTCAATCTCTGGGTTAGATAGGGTGATGGCACTAAAATTGGACACTTAGTTCTTAATTCAAAAACCATAACGTTATAAATTGAACATGTACCAAAAATGCACAACACTTGACTCCTTTGAAATAAGCACTAATGTTCACGATTGTTTCCTTGTCCATTAGGTACTGGCGTCGTCACCCTAGTTATAAATTTACTTTACATGTCACACAACAGGACGTGAAATGGACGAGTGCTTTTACACTAAACATGCGTAGTCTCAAACTTGAAAATATTTTCTCTTATAGCTTGCATTAAGTAATTTTCTTTACAAAGATGACATTAATTTAAATGAGGGGTTTTTTACACAGGCTGCTGTTACACGCGATTGAGTTTGAGTATTTAATGAAACAATAAAATGCAATTAGGCGTGGCCAGCAGAGCCCAACATTTATAACCCCAAATTATCAAATGATTTGCAACGTTGAACTTGGGGTTTGTGGTAGCAAACTGTGTATTTAACTTCCACAATATAATCTTATAAGAACACTATAATGGTATACCTATTTCGTGTATTTAATTTTAACAAAAGGGAATCTTTTTCTCGCACATACAAATACGGGATGTTTTTTAAATTAAGTGTTTTAGGCTCAACAATAGTCTACAAAATGGTTGCTGTTAGGTAAAAAAAATGTGTAAAGTACGATGTTTGAGACTGTACTTACCTTATCTACTCAAACATATATTAAAATGCTTTTTAATTAGAAACAAAGTCCTTAATATTAATAACTGATGTGCATCAGTCGTCCTATAAACACGACGTGTGACCATTTAACAGCATAAAGGTGCTTATTCAGCTCGTTATCTGACCGGAAGTGAAAAAAAAAACTCGATTCTTAGTGTAATTTTCGTCCGCCCGGGTCGCTCGGCGAGCTAAGCATTGAATAAAAAACAGGCCTCCGATGAAACATGAGATAGTTATAACTAGATATATTGTTTTTATTTTAATCTGTTTTTTTGGTACCGCTTGTGAACTGTAGTCACCCAAAATTCATTTAAGTATAGATAGATTAGTATGGTAGGTAGTTTGTGTGGTTGTGGTTAAGGTTTAACTTAAGAGATCATGTATTAAGCAAATAACCCAAATTATATATGTACGCTTTAGGATATAGGTACCTACCTACTTTTATAGATATTAGAAAATTCTATGTTAACGAGATAGGTTGAAAAGGAGCAAATAAATCTCTCTCTTTCTAATAAAACCAAAACATATGAAATAGCAACATTTACTTGTAATACATACAACTGCGTGTCATTTATGTTTTACCTCATAAAAACATAAAACGCGAATTGTACGCCAATCCATTGTAATCAGACTAATGAACCGAAAGGTTAATTAAAGTTTTACAACATCATAATGCCACCACTGTAAGACTATTATTACGGACTCAACAAACCCAAAAAGTGGTCAAATGGTGATAAATATCAACGCATGGGTACATTGAAACAAAAACTTTAACACATTCTTAATCAAATAATATTCCTAGGTACATGCAATTTATAATTAAGGTCAAATTATTCAGGGTGATTTCTGGGTCGTGACCCAGAACTAGGTTTTCTAGCTCAGAAACTGATCACTAATAGTATCGTATGGTAATATTTGATCAAAACAACGTTAATGATCTTTTCTTATTTTTTCGATCTTAAACTAGTCATGTCATGATCTCATACGCAGTATGAAAAGCGACAAAATGTCACATAGATTAGTTTAACGAAATTGTAAGCAATTTATTTTCTACTTTTTTGTGATAAAAAATAATATTATTTGTGATAAAAATAGCATCACATATGAAGTCATCAATTGTTTTTTTGTTCCGCGACCCCGAACTCATCCTCTATTGTAACGAAAGTAGTAAGTTTGCTGAAGAAAATAACTTTGAGTTGACAGCTCCATGTATTCAACAGTTTCTTGTACAAAATAATCAAAGCAATTAGATAAAGGCAATCTCAGAAATGAAGTAACGAGTTAATTATGTTATCTAAGACGATTACCGCTCTCTCATCCCCATGTTGAGTTTGAGATTAACTTAATGACAATATTTCCAAGGGTTCCTAATAAAGTGGTTGACGGTCTTTACACTTAACAAATTGATATTTCAAGTGTAGACGAACTAACTTAATTATTAGTATTAAAAAATTACAATATTTTCTTAAATGTAAATAGTTCTGATGTGAAGCATAAAGAGAGTAGGTACGGGTTGAGTTTGAGTACTCAATTTTGTATAATATTAGGTGGGAAAATTGCACATGCAAATTATTATTTGTGTAAATACCTACCTGCTTTGTAAACCTTATCATTAACATTGACATTGACAAATAACGAAACATGTCAATTCACTTTTAATGGAAATAAAAGGTTTTCGAAAGCTGCATCTCTGTAAACAGGCTTATTTCTAAACCCATCAGGTTTTTTGCACGTTGAAAAAAAGGGCAAACTTACCGTGAAACGACGACGTTAACGCCGTTTATAATATTATGACACCGTGCCTTAATCGCACGACCACCGGGGCTCGGGCTCCAGTTTGGGAATAAATGATACGTCAACAGCAACAATGGATGAATGAAGACGCTCTCGCATCTATCTAGTACTGTCAAAACGGTGCGTTCGGCCAGGCGGCTCGGTCTCGCCGCGCTCGGCCGCGAATATTCGTGCGACTGCTCCACAGTTGGTAACTTGCGAGTTTTTTGCGGGTTATTGTAGCGATTCGGACAGATGTCACGGGCAGGGAGGCCCCGACAAAAGCGCTCCGGGGGCGCTTTGTCCTCCCTCCCCCCACCATTAACTGACACCTCTCCATTTCAGTATCAAAATAATACATATAAATTATTCACTTTATTTATTAGAATGTTCATTGTAGAATAGTTATTGCTCTAAATGGTTTTTAATGTCCCTATTTTATAAGTAATTTATACGTCAAGCTTCACAGCTGCATTTTACCCTCGGCTATTAGCGAGGCATCAGATAAATGCGTTATACGACCACCCCGGAAACTCTTATGGGTCGTATTCAATTTGACTTATTAATCCGTATTCAGATGGATTCAATTTGGCCGCGTAAAGTTTTGATGGATTTATTAACACGGCTCGCGAGTAGTCGCCTAGTTACGGAGTGTGGAGCGGTTGCGGTCGAGTCCGCGGCGCGGGTGAGCCGCACCGAATCAATCACGGAGGTTCAATAATTGATCTCCCCTAATTACGTCTCCCCCACGCGGCTCATTAAAGACAGTCTGTTGTTTGTTCTCCTAATTAAAGTGGAGGTTTATCGGCCGGCCTCTAATTGATATCATTGCTGTTTACGATCATTGAGTTACGAGCCTGATCGATCCCGTACGGCACTTAAACGTGACCGCACACTGCCTGGGCCCGCGACTTGTTTAATCCCAGTTTATTGTTTATTTATTTATAGAGACTCATTAACGACATGCTAATTCGCCTTTAAATTAAACTTCAAATAATCAACGTAGTCTGGGCGCCTGGTGTAATAAGAAAAACTTAGAGAGCTACAGCGACGCCAAAGGCTTTTTTTATGTAATTGGCTGTATGACAGAGTACATAAAAGAGCAATTAATAACAAGATTTCTTATAACGAAACACGTTTAGCAAAACCTATTTTCGTAAGTGACTGCAAGCAAAGCAAATTGCAATTATAAGCAATCGTTCATTTTAATAATGCGTGTTGTTAGTGCATTGATTAAGAACACAATATCATGCCCAATAAAATAATATCAACTCGATGGCGGCGTCAACGTTCTGCCAAGTGGAAAATAACCAATTCCGTTTAAATCACAATCTAGCAATTCTTTGATACCCATGAAATTGCCGTAACGAAATAAATGTTAAATAAAACGTAAAATAAAATTATTGTGCCTCCACAAACAAATAATTGGAACGGCGGTATAGGTATAGCGGGCGCGCCCGGGCCCGGTTCCCGCTCATTTTATGGCTTATTTGGGGGAAAGCTTTATTGAACTTAGCCACGTTGTGTGTTGCTTTACAAACATCGCTTTTAATTCCATATACACAAGCTTGATAATAGCTCGCGAGCTTCAACCGCGTCTTCACCGCACGGCATGAAATGACTTTTTCGTTTGTGCGAGCTCTTTTATCCACTTAGAGTCATCTTTTTTTTCACTTGCTACAATTCACTTTCAGATTTTGCCATTACCTACGGGACTCCATACCGTTGTTATTTTTATTGTATGAATAATATTATTGTGTTGCACTGTATGTAAAACGAGCAAACAAGCGAAACTTTGTTAAATGAGGTATTAATGCAAACACAGTTGTTGTGATCATCAACTAAAACGTTTGTATAGGTGGACACACCTAATTTTCAGAATGCTAAATTACTTGAACCATTATAACTTTTTCTAGTTCCTAATACTTTCCTTATCGAACCCGTTATTGCAAGATTACACAAAACTCCCACAGATACGGTAATAAACTAACCATAACACATTCGCGCCATAACATAACTACCTAATCCAATCACCAAACTTGGCCCCTAAACTAACAGACACAGTTTATGAAGCAGAAAATGGCGCTACACTACACCCAAGTATCGAGACTGTAACTGCGTACAGTAGCCAGGAAACCAGAGTGCGGGATGATAGAGTGCAGTCGATTTGGCAGCCGAACGGGGCACGGAGGCGCCTAGCCTGAGGCTCGGGGCAGTAAGCTGCTTCCCGCCACCGACGGGGCAAAAATTTATGAACCGTCAAATAACTTATCACCAGTTAATGCAATGAAATAAACGAGCCTTATTTATGAACCGCCGATCACTCTTTTAGGGTTCGATTCGAGCGGGCATAGATTAATCCCGGGGCCATTAACTGAAGGGGCTTAAAGGGTTATTTCGCGTGCAAGGTAATACTTAGGTACCGGGATGAAATTGAAAAATTTATCCTCGTAGGTACAATTTGAAATTAGGTGTATAAATCAGAATAAATTTAGTATTTGCCTTCGTTAATAATAATTTTTAATTTTATCATCCTTTACTTTATTATGTCTTTCGAAAATCGGTGTAAATTTTGAATACTTTTCGTTCAGTATAACAATAATCCCTAAAAGTAATTATCAGATCAGATAAAATGACCAATATAGTTACCAATAATCAAATATCTAAAAAAAGTAGCTTAGATCTTGAAACTTTACTTTTTTTCTATAAATTATATCAATTTATATTAAGAAACGTGTAAAATAATTTGTTTATTACAGAACCCTCCATCGTTTTTCCCGGCTGGGGTTGTCTAGTTGGCTTTTATTTATGGATCTTCTCGCGCGTGTGAATATGGTTAAATAGTGGGGGCAGCCCCTTCACCTCTGTTTATATTTATTTGGGGTCCCGTAATGAGTCTATCTGCGCTGACTCGCGAACCCTGTAGAGAATTGATTAATACCTTGTTAGACCCAGTGTTACGGAAAAGGGGGATACCGGATTTCAACCTATCTTGCACTTTTGTTTAACTGTAATTGTAGCCGTCTTACATGTAAAATAGAGCACACTTTATAAAAACAATTTATTTTTAGGGTTAACGAAAGATTGCGCGTTAACTGCGAATAAAAGTTTGTTTATTAACTGGGATTGATGGAATGGTTAATTAACAGCGTATATATTTTGATTATCCATTCTGGTGTGAGAGAATTGTCTATTTATGTGGCCATATTATAGCCGTAAAGCGTAGATGGTTTTAAATACCGCTGCAGTAGCTTTAGGCCTAATCAAGGGTATTTTTGTATTTACGAGTAGTCTTACTTTTCTCGTTCTAGTTAACATAGTACAACCTAACGTTATACATATCTACATAGAATATAGATATCGTAATTCTTAAGGCCAATCGTTCGTTTCTTTAAATATTAAATAGAATAATATTTAAAGTAGCATTTCATGTGATTATTTAAATATGTAAAAAAGTATTATAGGTAAATGTTAAATTTGGATGATCATATACTAACTGGCGTTAGATAATAAGATAGCTTAAACATATGTTTAAACACATTACTTTTCTAAAAACCTTTGTATTATTAAGAATTGTTTTAAAGTAAACTGATTCAAGACTTGCCCACAATACACAAGTCACCCTGAATGTGAAAGGTCGTTTTTACTAACTTATATTTATTTATGCTGCATACATTATTTGTAGATATCAAAAAGATATGCATTTTTTCACGTACCGTGGACCGACCAATGAGCACTCGATTCAATATCAACATTGGCACCTACCTACCCTCACTCGGCTTATCTAACTCGAACACATCTGCTCTTTTTTTCAACGGCGCGTCCGTTGACATTTGTCAATCCACTTTCGTAATAATACAAAAAGCTAATCCAAAAGTGTCAATTGTGAACGTTAGGGAGATTTCAGTAAACAGAAATCTAACATTTACTTAATTTTGGTAAAAAATTACAAATATCTGGTATTTCTTCTCGATAATAATTAAACAGTGCTCTAAAATTCTATAAACAAAAAAGTATGCTTGATTTTTTTTGCTTATATGGAATTTTTACTAGGATAAGTTTTTGAGTTGTGTTACGTCTTGCGGATCAGGAGCATTGTAAATAGCCTCTTACTTTGAAGGATATGGTCGCAAACCGTCTTTCTTCTTTCTTCTTCAATAATAAAGCCTAAGTATTTGACCTTATCTTGCAAAAATGTACATTTGCTTAATTTCAAACTCAATCCCATGATACGTAAGCGATCAAGTACACCTCGAACATTGCGCAAGTGCGCCTGTTGAACATATTTAATATTCCATATAAAACATGAGGTAGGCAACGCGCTGAATCCTCTGGAGTTGCCGGCGTCCACAGGCTACGGTAACTGCTTACCATCAGGCCGTATGCTTGTTTGCCACCGTCGTTGTATAAAAAAAATTGTCATAAATTCGTGCCCATTTTTTGTCGTAGAATCCAAATTCATAATTACCTAATGCCAAGTGGTGCCAATAATCGGTGATTTATATTATTAGGTATAGACTAGAAATCAATAACTCGCTTCTTCGCTTACGAGTGTATTTCGCGAGCCTCTATTAACAACCCCATTAGAGATCCTATTCGTGAACGTACATCGTTGTATATGTTGTAGGTGTCGGCGCGTGCCTAGCTAATGTTGGGGGCGAGACAGTCATCACTCTTAGTTAGCGAACCACAGTCAGCCCCAAAGACGCACTTTTTAGAGATCCGCGGGAGACACATGACTGATGACGGTTATTACACTAATACTTGAGGATTTTCATGTTTTCATACTTTTATTATTATGACAATATTATTATATATTAATGAATTATTTCTGTATTCATTCAATCTGTTAATTATATATTTTTATTATTATAATAGTATCTTTCTGAGTTTATTATTACACCGTTGACGTTCATCAATTATACAAACTGTCTATTCATTACGTTACTATAGAGCTCTTGCTACTATTCGAATATACCTAATTCTATAAAATATTTTTTAACACACTTGCTCGTAAAAGATGTTATTACACGTAAACAAATCGGACTGTAAGTCTTAAATTACGCCCTAGGACTGTAAAGTAACTTTTTAATTTGAATACGTCGTTTCAAGTTTAGGTAAATTTTAAGGTCCAAAGCAAAAAAGGTCGTTGCATAAGATATTTATAAAATGTTAAAATTTAATTTTAAAACTGACCCTAAATTTTTTTACTCAGCAAGTTTCGTGGTCTAAATTCGGAGCTCGACTGAAAAGCTCTCTATTATAACACGATTGTATAAAATACTATATGCTCTTTTCAAATTTTCAATACTCATACACAATGTTCACTCCTCAAAATATCGAATTTTATATTATGCATTTGAATTGACCACTGCAAATTATTGTGATACTATTGTTCACCGTCTCAACCCGCTAATACTTTTATGCAACGCTTTAAGTATGAAATCGTCTAACTTATCTTGATGAATTCCTTTTGATGCGCAAAGTACGCTCGCAGTAATAAATCTCGGAGGCAGTGCCAATGGCAGCTCTGGGGTAATTTTTATCTGGCGACACCAAAGAGTTGCGGAAGGGAATTTGTCACTGTTGTGGGGTGATCGGCGACAATGCGTTTTTGACATTACGACCCAAGGCGGGAAAATGAATAATTATGATTTCCATAATGCGTGTGGATTAAATTCAAACTTGATTTTTTCCTCGGATCGCTGGATTACGAATCTGATCTAAAATTGTCATAAGACAGTTACTTGTTGCGCGTTTTTATCGAGACCTCTGTACATTGACAATACCTACCTGAATTATATTACGGTATCTACATAGGTATCTTGTTTACTTGTTGTATGTAGATACTTACCTAATAAATGGATGCATACATATCTTCTAGCGGTTAAATTTATTTAAGTACGTACTTTATTACGTACGTACTATTTTTATGTAAGTACGTACGTCTTCCCTTATCTGAATACATTAAAGTAACTTTTCTGGCGGTTCTTGTTGGCTAATTATCACGTCAACTACAATAAGTAAGTTGTTATTTATGAACAAACTCGAAGTAGTAGTGATTTCAATAGTTTTAATAAATTAGTATGCACCGCATGTGTTACAGAAACTGCGAGATGTAAATTATATCGCTAGGTACATAATTTGTTTTATGCAAACGCTTGCACTAGAATAACAAGAGTTATTATGCTGGATAGAGCAGTAATTAAGCTATTATAATCTGCAGATACAATTGTATCACCTCATTTACAATTTTAATTACATATAACACTTAAGGATAACTTAATGTAATCTAATGGCGCCACGCAACACAGGCTTTTTTGCTTACCGGGTGGCTCCATCGTCTTAAACTAAAGATACTGTTTTAAAAGGAAAATATATATTTTTATTAATTTGAATTATACGAGTAGGTACGTAGAAAGTCGAAGTCCAAAATAACTAAAATTATGATACATATTCATAATAATACAAGATCCGTATGCAAATTCAGTTCTTAGTCAATTAGTCCTATAGCAGCTCTAAGCAAGTATCATTAACAACCTAGTGCAATAATTAAGTTATTACCTTACAATGGGTAACTAACACCTCATTTAAAATGCTAATAAGTGCTCGCGTCCTTATTGGGGATGCTAGGTTTACCTGAAATTGTTTTTACTGTCTCGTTTGCTCATATTTGCCAAGAAAGGAGTCGCTACTATAAATAATTAGTGTTGAATGTTATTTAAATAAAACAATTGCTTATTTATGAAAGACCAAAGAGGTTTATGTACCTACCTACTTAACATGGGTTATTTATTCAAGGATGAGAATTTATTTTCTATTTTCATGCCTATACGTACCACATTAAACGAAAGAAACCTCTGTACTAATAAAACAGACCAGGCGGTACGAGGGTGTTAAATTGTGTTTGCTGCCTGCAATTACTCTAACCTTCGGGGTTAGTCAAAGTGCCCGGTTTCGTGTTTCCGAATGCTGTGTTTAAGAACAAAAAACTGGTCCACACTTGAAAATTACACCTAATTATAATATGGTAAAAGGCACAATGAACTTAAACGGTCTCGCGCAAACATAATGCAAAAATACGCTAAATTTAAATTTAAAATCGTTTCAATAATTGCTGGCAAAGGCTTTGCAATACGAGTATAGTTGTAAAGCGTTTCAGGCATTTACATCCTACTATATTAAACTCCGTCCTCGCTTAGCGCCATTGTTTGTAAATATGCCTCCACTAGTATCCGTTATCCAAAAAGAGGGGGAAAATAAGCTGTTTTATTCAGTTATCTCGAACCAGCGCTCCATATGGGGGTATCATAATACTTTTCATTTTATTATCACGCTTTTCGCAGGGGGCCAAAGACAGGGGACGATGAATCGTTCACACTTTTAATTTAGTCGCGTCTAATGTATGCGAATAGAGGGTACTAAGGGAGCCGGGGCCTCACTCGAGCACTGTTAAACAACTATCAGGCTCGGAGGGTGCGTGAGCCTTAATAGTTTTCCCCTTACTCTATACATTATGCAAAATACTCCAGTGATATGTCAGCCCGTACACTAGGGAGTTTTATTGTTGTTCCTGCGTTTATGCCCTTTTATGAAGTTAACTTTAATTAAATTGGAGCCGTATTTGTAAGGCCGATTGACTGAGAGGTATTAGGCGGAGATTTATCTGCTTACACACGCTTAGTCATGTGAGAGCCTGGGCATTAGCTGGCGACGGGTAAAAAGATTATGTCCTAACTCTGTTTACAATGGCCATTACTTCATTAAAGTTTTGTTAAACACATATTTATAATTATTATACTTGTGTACTAATACATTTCTATATAAGTAGGTACTTAGAAGTTTTAGCTATATTAATTTAAACCAAATCCGCGATATGGTAGTTAATATATAAGAAGTTCTAAGTGACTCGGCGCATCTTAATATATATAGTGTCGGGAAAGGTCATCGCATAAGTAACTGTCACGAGTTATAAATCGTTGTAATCGATGAATTTCTTGCTTACACGTAGATACTCATTATTACCTACTCCATTTCTGTTCTAAAGGTGACAGTAAAACACTGCAGTCTTAAATAACCTTCTCCAACGTATGACTCACATATGTGCGACCGAGGCAAACTTAAGAAAATTCCAAGCAAACTAGTGATACATGGGTACAGCAGTAGCATGTTTGTTTATTGTGTCGTGCGGTGTTTCAGAGCAACCCTTACGCGTTGAAGGAGGGCGGCGGCGAGATGTCGGCGTGGACGTCGGCGGGCCTGCAGCCCTCGGGCGGCTACTACCCCTACGACCCCACGCTCGCGGCCTACGGGTAAGTCCCTCGGGCCCACGGGACCCCAAAGGTCCATTGCCAGAGCCACTTTAGATAAAGCCCGCGCCGCGCCGCTAGGATTAACATAACACTTCCCTATCGAAACTTATCTCTCTAAGAGATTGCTATGCGAAAGCTCGTGTTTGTTGCTCGCTTTGACTTTAATAAATTTTGTTGTGTTGTGCAATTGTAACCCTCCGCAGTTGTTGAGCCACGTTCTCGCTGAGTGACAGTTCGTAATAATATTAATGCATCGAGATTCGTCTTTTGTTGCGACGTGTCGTGTCGCGCACATGTTTGCTTTTAAAACTTGCGCGTCCCAGGAGAACCGAACATTTATTCCTTCTTTTAAATCTTTTGATTTGGTTTACTACTTTGACTAAATTTCAAAATTGTGACAATGAAGATTAAACACACAGTGACACCGCTTTTCTTGAAGAGATAAGCATTAAGTATTTAAAAGGTTGTCTTAAAATGTAACAATATCTTTAGTATAGAATTTCCACTTTGATCTTGCCGTTTGACACGGACTAATGTTATAGAGATAACTTCACACTCTAGTAAGTTGCGGACTAAAAGTTTCAATGCCCCGTCAATCTCATGACAACCGACACACTTCAAGAGTGGCGTAACTTTTGAATAAGATATCACTGATATAACAAGGCTGTTAGATATCATGATCACGCATTTCGTATCACTTACTAAATTGTTTTATGATCAAAATATGCTATACAGGTAACCCAAAGTCGTAATGGCGAATACCTGTAACGTAAATATAAAAAACAAATAAAAAGCCCTCCGTGACACGGCTTAATAACCAGAATTCTCAGTAGACGAATCTATTTACGAAAATAGATTGAACCGTTTAAGTGTCAGCTGGTAATAAACGAATATAGTAACAATGCGTACGTATGCTTCCTGGGAATGCGGTATTGGGACACATAAAGAACAGACAAGGCCGTACTAACTTTGACATCTTGAAATTAAAACGCCCAGATAAAATTAAGTACCATGCCTTACTACAACTTAAACATACTTTTAGTAACGTTTAATCTGCCTTATTTTACCACATGCGGCAATTTTCCTGTAAAAACTCTCCACAATAGCCTAGGTACTACTTTTTTGACACTTAAAACTGGTTACCATAATCCTTTTCCCATTTGCTCCAGCGGCGTGTAGGGACACACGTACGGCGTGCGTGTGAGGGACAAATACCCACGTAACTACTCCCGTCCAGCGCTCCTTGTCTCTCGCAAACCCAATCCTGCCGAGCGACAGAGAGAAACTGTCTACATCCATTCCGCGATAGTGGCTGATTTATTCACAGTTTTTCTTTGAAACGAGATCGCGCGCGTTGCGTTGACGTTTTCGGCAAACTTATCAACCCGTCAGCCGCGACGAGCGGGGCGTGCCAGACACTTTATTTATACTCAACCGCCAACGTGCCTAATTTATATAAATTTCGAATGGCCGTCATAAGACTGTCATAACAATGTACTATATGCACGCATCAATCAGGCAGAAGTTTCACGGCGATCTAGAGATTTATCCCGCCATGAATCACGTTAAAACTGCCTGAAAATAAAAACAAATCATGATACATCAAAGCAGAGTTATGCTGACAATCCGGCTCCGCTCGACTTAATATATAGCGGCGGGGCGTTATAATCTAAAAATAATTAGAGGAGACATTAGTTTTTATGCGTAAAAAAGACGTAGCGATAGCGGTGTTGGGACGCGCACGGAAATACTCGGTGATATATCGCCACGCGCACAATTGTCCGCTGCGCGCACAGGGTGATCTACGCCCGTCACTCGCGCGCCGTAAACGTCCGACCTCCACCGTAACAATAACAAATCCAACTCAAAGCACGCAGCGTGAAAACATCACTTCGATCCATAAAAACACGGCTCATTATACCATTTCCGTACACCGATCAACTGCATCAACAAACAAAATTCATTCACTTGCAAACCACGTAATTACCAGCAGTTGGCAACAAAATTGTTGCATATTCATTTCAAAAGAAAAACTTCACAAGAGTCTCATAAAACGTTCCGGGCCGCAATAAGTTAGCCGGGCCGAATAAATAGGAGGAGCACAAAGGAACGGGTACGGTGAAAAGCGTATATAAGCAACAAAACTTGGTTGGGTGTAGGCCCACTTCAGTTAAGTACCGTTGGCTCGACGTATTATTTCGAACAGCCTGTAATCTGCCACGCCCGCCGCGCGCCGAAATGAAAAATTACTCAGCTATTTTTAACATAAGAGTGGAGTACAGAAAACGTACAAAAATTAGAGAAAAGAGGGAGCACTTGTGCCGCACCATTGAGATCAAAATAAGCAGGAAATTACTCTCAAGCGAGCGGGAGTTCTCTATGGGAATTATTTGTGTAAGAGCGATTTGGGCTGTTGGCTCTTAAATAAACCTAACTGCAAAAGGTAGAGGTACTAACGACACGTGGGATTCATGGTATGCTGTAAATGATCTTTACGCTTAAAGGTACAATATGCAGGTATTATATGAATGTTGTTTCGTAATGATGCATATAAATGCTACTTATATATTTTGTTCCATTTTGGTTATAGCATAGGTACCTAGTACTTAACAAAACAACCTCAAGTTGTTATGTATATACAGCCATTTTATTCCAGATCGATGTTGATAAGTGACGATAATTGATGCTCATTAATGAATGCTATTATAATAAAGATTATCAATAGCCAATAAATATTACAACTACATAATAAGCCTGCGTGCTTTAGTTGTAGTATACTACAATGGCAAAGTATAAGTGCAGAAATATAATTAATGTAAATCAAAATATCCTCTCGGTTAAGTTAGTTTAATTTAATGATACGACTGTGCAAAGTGGTGTAAATATCGAATTTATATCTAGAGTCTATTAGTCCTTCATAATAATACTATAAGTTTTAAATTATACATTCCTATTTAGTTAGATAACAAATGAATTTGTAGTTAAATAGAAAAATATATTTAATGTTCATTTGCAAAATGAACTTGTCGAAGAATATCCTGAAAGAAATAAAGACATATAAAACATATACCATGATTTCGAGTAGTTTTTAACTAAAGGTATTCAATATTTTAAAAATGTATCGTAAAACAAGTATTCGTATAAATGGTCAATAAAAAAAATTGCTTATTGCTATTTAATATATTTTATTTATCTTTGGCTTTAAAAACTCTGTATTTAGGCATCTACGGGATAGGATACTACCATAATTATAACAGTTCAAATGTAGGTTTAAAACATACAACAAAAACATGGTACAAAAATGTGGCACAGAACCGCCAAAATTATTTCATACAAATTATTACTACATTATCGGAGTATGAACGTACACGCCACTTTATGTTGTATATTTTCTTTAAAATAGATACATTTATAGGTAGGTAAGGGTATATTTCGATTGTTTTTCAGTGCCGGATAATTTCTAGAATGGATTTTTATTACAATGGGATATAAATTATGTTTTCGGAACTACCCCCTACTTTTACATATTCGAACACTAGGTACACCTAATATAATAGAGTTTACCTAGAAAGAGTATAGTATTGTCTACTACTGCTATTTAAACATATTCAGTGCGCTGAATACTAAATTCTAACTGGAGTGCATAGGCACCTCTCTGTGTTCCTGATGGTGAGTAAGGTAGAGCTCGAACAAGGTCGGCAACGCGCTTGTGATTCCCTTGGTGTTGCGAGTGCCCATAGACGACGGTAATTGCTTACCATCAGGCAATCCAAAAATTAAAGAAGGGAGGTTAAGATCGAGTTAAAAAATCCAGTATCAAGTAAAAAGCTGTGTTAAACAAAAAGGCCGCCGCAAACACGCGCTCCCTATAAAAGCATAAGTTCCACAAAAGATACGTACGGAAAGCGATACAACAAGAAAATAAACGCAACAATCTCGTTTCTAAAGCGTCTACTCGACGCGCACTCGTGTTACGAATCCTAATTCTAATACGTCCCGAGCCTCCCGTTGGGAAGAGGGGGTGTATTACTTATTTACGCGGACGTACATAGCGGTGCGCTTTACGGGGGTGGGCACGTAGAGGCCACAATTCCCCCAAGTGGGCAGATCGTAAAAACCCCGATACCGCGAATTGAATACTCGGGAATACGTACTGATGTTTTGGTTGCATGGCGCACGCCGCCCGCCCGCGCTCACCGCTCACTCGGCTCGCTCGGCGTCGGGGCTCCGTTTATTGCGTATTGATAGCCTCCTTGTTATTAAGCAGTTTAACCAAATTATACTGCCGCTATAGCTACAAATAAATTTCGTTAATGCTTCTCTGCAACGACTGTTTCATCTGGGAAGTTTCGCAGTAAAAATGAAAAACAAACGTCGACATTCTAGAAACGAATGTCATGTCACATAAATATGCAGCCTCAGTTGACATATTGTGTAAACGTAATAAAAGTTCCCATAATGTTCCACAATGATACATTTGCGTTTTAAAATGAGTTGTCACGGGGGCGCCTATTTTTAAATGGCGGGTAACGTGTTTGGGCGCGTTACTTAAGTTTGTTTGAGTAGATTTGGAGCGATCGCGCAGGAAACGTCAGAGCGCATTAATCCCGGCATTAGTCGGCGGCCGAATATAACGTATAACTCAAAGCGTGCCGTCGGTTTTATGTTTTCGTCTCCAAATTAACGTTTGTACAAAGTATTTCCGGTCATGAAAGTATTAACATATTCGGAGACTGCTCGTCTCCCGACTAAAGGCGTATGCGAGCAGCCAGCGTAACTACTTGTGACGTTGTTGTCGCGGGCTCACGCGTCGCGGAGGGCGGGCGTAGTAAGTGGACTACCTAAATTAATTAGAAAGCTTACGGGCCGCGCTGGCAGCCGCTTCAGCGCTGGCTCTTATGTGTTTACATGCTATACTAAAGTAGGTTAATAAATACCTTTATTGCCCACTACTATTGTCACAGAAAATAATTTTGTTGTAGGTAGGTTACTAATATGTCATGCACGTCTAACTTAATCAGAAAAAAACATGCCGCTTTCATTACAAAACAAGTGATTAAACGAGAAATATTTGTCATAAAGGATTATTGTAGAGCTCAACATATTCCACATATGTGACTACATATATAGTCATAAAATGTTATTATTTCAATGTAAGGCGAGCTCGCAGACAGCGCGGGCCGCTGGAGCGCTGAGCGATCCGGCGCCCTGTCGTCGACAACCGCCGTTTCTCAAGAGCTTATTCGTGTTCAAACTAATGCGGTTCGGTTTCAGAGGCTTTGCATGTGATGCGCCTCTGACACGCGTATTTAAACCGTTAAAAATGGTTTTTAAATATGTTCTGGTGGCGCGCTCGTTTGCCTCCGCTCGGCAAGATGGCGTCGCGATCGATGCCCACGCCCACGCCTGCGCTGCACGCCCTGCAGTTGCACCGCTGCATCGGCCCGCCCTCTGCCGCGCAGATATTGGCGCGAACGGAAAACTTTGAAACAACTTTCTACAAACCATTCATCTACCTATTTTACTCAAATTTTTTTATACCTAAAAACTCGTCGCGATAAAAAATGAGTAACAAAATACCATTAATTTAATTATTCTTCAACTTCGGACCTTGAGAAGATCTTTCAGGTATTTTTTAAAACATATACCTACCGTTTTTGGTCACAGGGACACCCCTACTTACATAACTACTATTTCATTGAGCATTATTTGTTAGGTAGTCCCAAAGAAATAAATATCCAATTTCCCAATTCTAAAAATGTTAATCAATACCTACCTAGGTATCGAACTTTTTTCGACGAACACGTAGGATGAAAGTGCCTACCCATAGTAAAGTAAAGCGTAAAAGTCAAGTGCTATTTACTGAAATAAAAACGCATACCTACTTGATACCGTTTCTCAGTTTTATTACCGTTCGATAAACCAGCCCGACCAGTATACGAGTAAAATAGAGTATCTTGCAGTAGAAACAAAATGGCATCACTTTTGCAAATCACATCATGTCATGCCCCGCTCGCTGAGCCGAGTGCTCGTCGCACGTTTAACTTTCAACTTTAAACTGCACCTCCAGTGCTGAGATTTGCGTGCACCCTCCCAGATCCCGGTTTATTTTTTAACTATTTTGACGCGCGAAACCTATTTATTGGGCCCCCTTAGACCGCGCCTTTGTCATGTCGACGCAGAAAATCGAAGTCAGGTACGAATAACAGTCGCCAGGGGGAAACGCCGCCACAAATACGCTTAGAATGTGGATGCAAATGGGACCGTAGGCCTTAAAAAGTGTATCGCGCGCTCCGTGCTGCGATAGCTTTATTTTTGCTGCCGTTACGAGAAATCTATTGCCTCAAATAAAACGCCTATCTGTTACAAATTTAAAAGCCACTTTATTGTTCGTTCAAACGACCCGGCTCATCCACCGTAACTAGAGTTTGTATAATGTTATTATTTTAGAAGCTCTTCGTAATAATGTTTAGAATTTATGTACCTAACCCATCATTAACTTGACGTTAGATGTTGTTTTATGAAGACAGATATACCATTATCATCTGCTTTATTAATTTGTCCGAATCTATTTTTTATTTTCATACAAGTATCAAGACCAAGATTTTTATGGACGACGGAAGACTAATTCGCGTGATATATTACAAACCGTTTCTTGTAATAACGTGGCTCAAAAACTGTAAATGTATGTTTAGTTATAAGCGTATTACTTCTAAGGCCGGAAGCGTACGAAGTCTATGTTTTCCCGTTAGGTATGTAGATAAATTTTTGTTTGTCCACAGATACGGTGCCGGGTACGATTTAGCTGCGAGGCGGAAAAATGCTACGCGGGAGTCTACCGCCACACTGAAGGCGTGGCTGAACGAGCACAAGAAGAATCCGTACCCGACGAAGGGCGAGAAGATCATGCTCGCGATCATCACCAAGATGACGCTCACGCAGGTGTCCACGTGGTTCGCCAACGCGCGCCGCCGCCTCAAGAAGGAGAACAAGATGACGTGGGAGCCCAAGAATAAAACCGACGACGATGACGACACCATGCTCTCAGATGACGAGAAGGACAAAGACGAACAGGATGACAAAATCAAAACTCACAAAGGTACGCTCACGTGGACCGCGGCGCGTCCGAGAGTCGACTTCAGCCGGCCGCCCAATAAATCTATCAAATCTTTGCTTTCCAGACAAAATTTGGGTGGCCTTAAACAATGAAGTCACTGCCGGATGTTGATTTATATTTATTATACTAAATTAAGTACCCAATATATTGTGCGTGTTTGTATAATATGACTGTTTCAATGAGTGCGATGCGAAATGCTTCATGTCCGTTACAATTGTTTTGTCGAACTGCCGCTGCGAATTGTAATGAATTATTGCACTACTCTAATTCTGTGTGGGTGTAGGTAGTGCGTGCTATTTCACGTTCGAATTGCACCGGTGTTATTAACCGTTTAAAATTGCTTTAATTTCGTCGGTGTATAAATCGTCCAGTGAATTGGCTTAACGCTGAGGGCCGGAGGGTGAGCGGGACCCGGAGGAGGCGAGCGGGCGCTGGGGGCGGCGGGCGGGGGGGTCCCAGGCGTGTAACTGTGCGTAACCGCTCCTCGGTCCCGGATTTCCTATTCGTAGTAAAGTGGGCGGCGCCAAGGTCCAAATTTCATATAACGTTTCTTCCGTTCGTCGGAACACGGGGCGACGTTCGGAGGTCGCGCTCGGCTTGTACAACGATCTGCCCTACTTCGTGCTCTTGCCAAAGGATTTGTCGACTTCGTGGATCGTTTCTTTTATGAGGATATTCCGCTGGAACGTAGGTAAGTAAGTACGGTTTCGGGGATTTATAATGTGTTCCAATTGAATACGGCTCGACGGGATTGTCGTCGCTCTTTCTACATTTTCTTTTGTGCTTATGTTTATACGCCGTCATTAGAAGCGGTGCAAAAGTCCCACGCTACCGCTGTTTAGTCTCGGCTGTCGACAACATAAGTAAGTGGGCACTGTAACAATAAAGATGGTTTCGGGAGAGTGTTTTCATAGCGGCGGTAATGGAGGGGTGTCACGCGTAACGCGCGGCGTATGTCGCCTAATGAACGCGCCTATTGTGGACAGAAGCGCACGATTCGTGGTTTTAATGCCGTCCCCAACCCATAAAAAGACGTAAAACCATAAGTATTTCTAATACACATAAGCTCTTCTAACTACCGAGCTGAAGCGCTGCATCCGCGTTGGGTTAATAAAAGGACACGCGGTAGAAAATGGATGCTGTTGACAGAGAAAAGTTATGAGTTTTGCCACTTTATAGGGATCAACTTCGGGTTTAGAAAGTCGAGTGTAACTGGGGTGAAACGGTCGACTGAAGATTGGATTGGCCTGAGTTTATAACAACAACAAACATCAAGAACTGTCGAAACAAAACACAGTGAAAAATACCACATTAATAATAGGTTACTCAATACTTTTACCTTTAATTCTCAATCAAACTCAGATTACTAGAAAATTATGATACCTGTAAAAAAAATAAGTAGGTGTACGAATGATTGCAAAAATTAATGATACAAAAAATATAAAAATATTTAAAAAAAAAAAAACATTTTCATGGGTTGTTCCGCCATTTTCACAATTCTCTGGCAGGTAGAAAAGTTGTATAAAATATTTGAAATTGCTGTCAAACTTTAATTATTATATTTGAAAACAACGAAATTAAATAATTAACTAAATATAAATAATTAACTAAATATAAAATCAAACAACTTTGACATAATATGTCATTTAGTGCCATAATAAAAAAAATTATAACTCTCGTGAGAGTTTAAATGAAAAGAAAAAGAATGCTTTACGAGCTGGTGTGCTGAAAAAGTACTAACCACTCACTTTATTGTAGCCTATAACACAATTATGACTTTTTAATGCGTTCTTGAACCAACCAACCAATGTTAACAGTGCTAAATAACGTCAAACAAAATCCATTTCTTTAATTTACAATTCAGTAGCAGACCAAATTAAACTTACATTAGCTGCGTACAACAAAAATAAAAGCGCAATTCTAAACAGTTGGGCATTCGTATCCCCTGTAAATTGCAATGGCACCGATGCATTGTGTGGAATTACAGCATGCGCCCGGCGGGGGCCGGAGTGCCGCGAAGTGCCAGAGTGCAGCGAAGTGCCTTAGGGCTGAACTTGAATAATACGCTATTAAAAACAAAAACAATAATGTCACAAGTAAATTTGAATCATACACAGTTTTACTAACGTTCAACACCCGTTTAAACTGTTCAAACTGTGTCTTTAAACTTAACATACTCGAATATTCTAAAGTACGTCCGAGTCATATTGTAACAATGTATATCGGTAGATTAGTCGATAGGTCTAAAAATATTATTAATAATTAAGTCAGATTTACTGAAGAAAACGGCAAACTTATTAGATACATATGCCTAGTGGGTAGTGACCCTGCCTATGAAGCCGATGGTCCTGGGTTCAAATCCCAGTCGGACCACTTATTTGTTTAATGAGCACAGATATAAATTTGTTCCTAAGTCATGGGTGTTTTCTATGTATTTAAGTATTTATATGTATCTCTCTATTATATCGTCGTCTAGTACCTACAACACAAGCTTAATTGAGCTTACCTTAGGACTAAGTAGGTCGATTTGTGTAAGATTGTCCCGAAATATTTATTTATTTTTACATCAATAAATTAACTACCTACCTATTTACAACATGAAATTAAAATTTGTTATAAATACTTATCGTATATTTTAATTAATTTAGAAATATTAGTTAAAATCGTTAGCTAACCCTTCGTGATGGAATCAGAACAACCCCTGACTCGAGTTAATGCGTTTTAAGTAACAGCATTAGTATCAGTGCCGATACGCCATTACTGTCGCCCTCGCCAGGCGCAACGAGCGTGTGATTGCCTTTACCACTCTGCCTACTTCGGATCAGACATTTGTATGATCCTACATCATTTTCACTCAAATAAACTAAAAACTGTCGTATTTTTTATTACTCGGGGACTATACGAATGCTTATAATGATTTGCAAAGTTAGGCAGAAATAAAAGATAAAATCACTTGGACGCTTTATAATTTTATAAAAACTAGCACAAAATTAACTAACTGCAACGATAAACGTGGCATTTTTATATACGCTACATGTCTATGGTGCTTACGAACTTTGTTGCTTGTATATTTCGTGCTGAGTTAATCCCAGAATATAATCTTGTCATGATGGTATAAAATCAGCTTAAACACGAAACCCAAACTGTTATAAAATAATGGATACAGCTAGGTCACTCTGTAGGTATATCTTAGCCAGCAATGTTCTATCTGGTGGTAGATACTCACACGCAGCTATGACTGCAAAGCCACAAACAAAATGATACCTATTCAAACAATACGCGATACAAGTAAATCTACGAGTAAACACCGGAAACCCTACAGGATATTACAAAAACAGAAACTTTTATACCGCTTAGCCAAATCCCCGGCCACGACGACCAAGCAAATAAACCATAACGCTTCTCACTCAACATGCATAGCCGTCGTACTAAAATGTCAATGTTCGCGACGTGTAATATATCATTTTAAGTCACGGCAAACAAAGCCAATATAGAAGCTTTCACACGCCAACCCTCAGTCGTCGGTAAACAAACATCCAAAACTATCCCGCGCTAACCCACTCATGAATAAAGCCTTCCGACCCCACCAATAAATGTTAATTTTTGTCGTAAGCACACGCATCGCAAACAAAATATTAATCCGTGGCGTTAATGGAAAGCTACAGAAGTAATACAAACAAGTGGGCTGCGAGATGTAATAAATTGCACTGACCTCAGTTGCAAAGTGCAGCGAGGGTGGAGGGCTGAGCCCCTCAGACGCGTTTTTATAATATCTCACTCGGCGCAACTAAAGAGACATACCACTCGGCCAGCGTTTCCGCGCCTCCCGCGGTGTGCACTTAGATACATCTAGTTTGCATATCTGGGGACAGCGTTGAACGCATGCAGAGTTCGATAAATATTTATGACGGATTATCTGGAGCGCTCCGCTCTAGCTAATTGTTAAGGTGCATGTATCAGCTTACCTATCTTCTGCTGTTTATTTCTAGTTCCCGTTTTAAATTATTTGAGCTAGGTTTCGTTAGTACGAACGTTTAAAGTTGGAGAAAACCTTTCTTACTTCGCGAGTCATGCCTAATACAAGTTATACATAGTTGGTATATAATATGTGTACATATATGGCTTGTATAATATACCTACTAAAACATTAGAAAGAGAAAACAAATTGAAATATCATTTTCTTTAAACAGCCATTTCAATTTGTTAATTAACACCTTCTTGGATAACGTTGAACATATTGTTAAAATGAAACACAATGAAATCGCCCAATTTTCGCTTATCTCCGGCCGTTGTGGGCTTTTATTAGATTAATACAATGAAAATTTAAACAATTTGCCGGATAAATATCTTCGCGCGAAGTATCAGTGGCGTCCCTATTTATCCCTAGTGAGGGGCACGCGGATAACCCCTCTTAAAAGCTAGGAGCAGTCAGCATTAAATGGAATAAAGAGAATGGAGTCGAGCGGTCGCGCCCTCCGCGTCGCCTCTGAATTTCATTAGTCTTGCCGCCCGAAACCCGCTTTACATCGGGAAATGGCATTATGATAATACTTAGTCTTATAAAATTTTGCTGAATAAACATTTACGTGTAATTGTGTAATAACTGCGATCTCCCTTTCAAACAATAAGATAAAAATTAAAGTCAAATTTCAATTTAGTAGGCCTGCAGAACGCTTACATATTTGTGATAAAAATCGACTATCTGGGAACGAATTTTGCACGGTAAACACGGGTCGTTGTTAAAAATCAAAGAAAGAAAAGGAACGACGTTGACCATTAATTGTCCCGGCGAACTGTAAGAGAGCCGCGGGGCCCGAGGGAAATGCGAAATAAATGCTCTTCTTAAATACAGAGCGACGGGCGGCGCGCCCCGCGGCCCTCGCTCGCGCCCCAAAGTGGTATTTTCACTTCGCTAATCGGATAACCACTTAACGAATGGGTCACTGCACGCCAAACGTATTTTCACACGACTTTTCTGAAGGGAGGGCAGCATCTTACGAGCTAAAACTTACGTCCCGGGTGTAACGGTCACGTCCCGCTCCAATCCGCATCACATCGATTTTATACGGAATATAAACATTTTAAGCTCCTTTTATTGTCATCGTCATAGCATTAGTGAAGGAATGGGCTATTGCGACTAATCTGAGTGCAATAATGCGTCCGTTGCAGTCTAACGTGAAACATGATCGTTGTTGTTCTTTTTTACAGATGAAGAGAGGAAAGGCGACGAGCTGCTGCAGGGGATGCACCACCAGCTTCTGGGATATGGTATTAAGGAGGAAGCGAAGAGGGGTTCTGACTGCGGCGTCCCAATACCGGCATCGAAGCCGAAGATATGGTCGTTGGCGGACACGGCAGCGTGCAAGACGCCGCCCCCCGCGGCACAGCCCTGGCCGCAGCACGCGTATGGCGCAGGACCAGAGCGCAGTACCGATGGCAGCTCCAACGGCTTCGCGCTGCCCGCCACGGCGGCTGCCAGCCCCGCCACCGGCTCGTACGGCCGGTACGGTGGCTTCCCCGGCCAGTACGGCGCGCAGCATCCCTGCGTGCACCCCGCCGCCTTCCCCGACGTGCAGACAGACACGCCACCTCAGACGCCGCCTAACATGAAAGTGCCCAGTGTGGCCAACCCGCTTGGTAGCGGCGGAGCCGCATCCTACTGCTTCCCGCGCCACCAACAGTCACCGCAGCGCGACCCCTACCACAACACCCACCACCCAGCCAACCATCAACCCAACCAGCCCCATCACAACGAAGGCTCGGCCGCCTTTAAGCCTTTTTATAAAAGGTGATTATTCATTCTTTTGTTATCAACTCACACACACCCACACGTTAAACACGCGGTATACAAATAGTAGGTGAATTAACTCCCTTGAGATGTTAACTACACCACGTGAAAAGAGTGAATGTTTCCTATTCCAGTTCACTACAACACCCCAACGGTTACGTGCCGGCCGTCTGAAAGCGGACCGCTCCACTGGCGGTGAGTTTCTGATTGATTCAAATTGATGAGTTCGCGCCGCGGCATCGCGAACCCCGAGTAGATGTAGATGAGGTAGGCCCTCGTAAATGGATGATCGCGGCGGAGATATCGCGAAAGCCATAAACAGAGTTGTGGTTTTAGTAGCGGAGACTCGCGCCGGGGTGTCATGTCGGTAATTGAAAACAATGGAGTCGACTCGATGCGGAAGGGCGACACGGCACGAGGGCGGCGAGATTGCAATCTTGCGTCATTTGTCAGTGTCACCGAGACGCACTCTGTGCCTCCTACGCGCGCTGACCTGCCCAAATTAGCTGCCATTTGAACTCATAACGTGACTGATTAGATTTGTTTTCCACGACACTTTAATCAAATCCGATCGAAGCGCCTAATTAAATACGACACTAAGCCGTAATTAATGTCGAGGATAGCGTTCTGTACATTACATACCGAAACAAAATTTTGGTCTACATTTGTGCGAGGTCTAAACATAACAGTGAATATCGTTAGAGTCATTTGTCCAAATTAGCAATTAGTTCAAATTTTACATATCACGGGGTGGCGGTACAAATCTATATGCACGCTATAAAAAGGCTCGCAGATGGAGTGTGAGCGTGAGAAGTGGAATTCTGTCTAGTTTCCGAGTCGCGACGACACATTTTTCTGAGAGACGTCAAAGGTTTTCTAAGAAGAGTCCGCGGTATCCGCACTCATTACAATAAATCCCGTCGCACCCGCCGCCGCACAGGACGACTTCGTGAGGAATTCTGTTTTAACCAAACGCTCACAAATTCACTTCTATAACCTTTTGTATTATTTTGGTTTTCACGCCTTTTTGTGCCCGCGAATTCCATGACGCGAAAATAACTCCTTATCGCGGCATTCCTTTAAAGTAGCCCCAAAAAGAACACGAACTCGGCAGTTTTTGCTTTGGACTTAAATAACATACCTATCTTTTAGTTTAAGGATATTATTTGTTCCTCTGAATGGGCTACCAGTCGACATTTTATACTTAATTCGATAAACGTAAATTAAAAGATAATATATTATTTCATTTATTGACCACAACCTCAATTACAAACAAACATGAAAGACGAACCTGACAAGTCGTAAGCTAAGTAAATGGACGCTGACGCTTAAACAAACATAATGTGTATAATGTCAGAACTGGCATGCATTATTCATCAGTTAGTAGGAAGTAAATCATCCATACGGCTTTAATCCACGACACACCCAGCTCTAATTCCATTCACTACACCTAATTTAAATAAAACAGCATTGGAATTGTTCCATCTAAGACAAAAAACGGTAATGTAATAGGTACAATAAGTATTGTTTATGGCGGCGTCAGCGGCGCTGCCGTGCGCGACCGCGCGCCCGCGCCGCTCCGCGCTCGCCGATAGCGCGCGTGGGCGCGGAATCTCAATGGATCCCTTCATTCACAACACTACCTTCGCATTAAAGCCGCTTTACTTTTTTTAACCACCAATCTTTCCCCTTATCTCTTAAACCTCACTCGGGTCCTCTCCGCTTCATTCAGGCCCAGGTCGCGGACAACCCGTTTGACTTCTTTTTTCATTGACGCCGTACAAACCTTAGATGACCGCAGCCGAGGTCGAATTTTTATTTCTTTCACATTTCGGTTTTCCGGTCCGGACGATTCGTTAATAAATTCTCAGATAATGAGACTGAACGTTTCGTCACCTCATCTCGATTGCTTTAGATTTTTTCTTTTTTGGTTGATATGTGTGAACGCAGCGGCGGGCCGGCTCGGACGGCACCGCGATAGAATCGAAACGGCTATCGGAACCTTTTTTTTTGTTAATTTAAATACCGCTATTCTTTTAAAGCTACGTTTTTTTTGTTAGGATATACGAGTATATGCTGGCGTGGTCGGGATGTGCTTATTAATTTGTGTTTCCTGTTGTTGTTTCAGGTAAAGCAGGTGAAGTGGGTCGCTGCGCCGCGTCTCGGACTCTGGGCAGTGTTCAGTGTTTCACTCCTTGACGACACGTCAGGGTCATTAAGACACTACGGCTAGCACTAGCCCTTATTTAGGCTCAAATATGGATCATGTTCGTCGACCCATTGTAATTTATCACCAATTAGTTTGATACATTAACATGTAAACTATATTGAATGGTGTACTTCGAATCCCTAAATGCACAGATTGTATCTTATGATATTGTATTTTGTTATCTGTACATGAGTTATAATCGAGGTTTGTCGACTTTGGTCCTACCTTGTACTTAAAACGAATCACTGTACGAAATCAATATTGCTCAGTATTTTTATAGATTTAAGCGTATTATTACGGAAGTATAACTAAATTATTTGTATATTTGCAAAGCTCGGCGCCGCGACCCGGGTAGCACTCGTGGCTCGTGTGTGGTCGGCGCTGGTAGGGGAGACCTAGGAGAGTTGACACAAATTTTACATTTTCGCACATAACTTCTTCGTTATACAAGCTAGAACTTTGAAGTTGATTTCATTACAAAGCAAATTTCATACTTCAATAATGGATTTCAATTTGGATGGTAATTCGTAATTAGAACATTATAAAAACATCGTTTTTCTACATCAAGTCCACTTGTGTCAACCCTCCTAGTACCGAGGTCAGTTGAAACAGGTACCTGGGCAAGTTGACACATAAAGATAAATTAAGGTATTAATGTAAACAAATACACAATTTTTAGAATAATCAGTTTTATTTGACACAAAAATAATATTTTAACATTACAAGAACGCTTTTAAAATTATCAGGTAATCAAAATTTACTTTTTAGAATTATTTTAAAGGAAAGAGGTGAATTGCATTTTAAGTAAGTTTATCCCCCAATATTACAAAAGCCTTTAATATTATAAATCACTAAGACAAACAAATCTTCTAACTAAATGATCTCCTGTGAGATCTAAAAGTAACAAAAACTGTTTTTTCTTCTAAAAAAATATAAGGCACATTAATTATGCTACATCTTTAGTACTCCGTCCATAATTAACTGCTGCACAATTTACAAAATAGTCAGCCAGTACTGTTTCTTCCTCTGGAGTAAATATAAAGTTATGCACATACCCCGTTGTTACGTTATTCTCACTATCACCGTCTTTCTTTTCTTTTTTCTTAATGTACCGGTACAACGACAAATAGTTTAAGTTATAAGATTTTGCCGCATCCCGAAGCCTTTGTATCTTAAACTAACTTCTTTAGCTGCCAATTTATATATTTCGATGCTGGCGTCGCCTCTATTTGTCTTGCGAACATATGTATTAGGCATACTGAAAGAGGAAATATCTATTTACCTTATAAACTTGACGCCGAGGAGGGTTGCAATAAACGAGGTAAGTTGACACAAGGTGTTTCAACTTACCTCACCTTAAAAAAAAAACGATTTACTACATTTCATGGCGATTATAACGTACAATCGATTTTTGTATATAAAAACAAAACTAAACTCATTTAACATACTTTAATACGCATTAGAAATGATTATGCAAAGTACAAAATTCGTGACATATCATGTAAATAAACGGCATTTAAAAATAGGTAAAAAACTTACTTTTCGTTTAATTTTGGACACAGACGCTATATCTCCACAACCCTTCGCCGGACGGCTGCGGCGTGTACTGACAAGTCGGTGCGAGGGAACTATGGATTAGAACTGCATTGTTGCCAGACTTCTAATGTCTATAGTTGCCGAGATTTTGAAGTTGTGTCAACTTACCTTTGTGTCAACTCGCCTAGGTCTCCCCTACTGTTGTTTTACTAAGTTCTTCCAACTTTAATTTGTCTAAATGTAATTTCAAAGCAATAAGTTATTGATTAGTTCAGGTGCCAGACAGTACTTTTACTAGTTCTTAAGATAGAGTACGCTCAGTACGTAGGCAGTAAGGGAAGCATAGTTTGGTTTCGTACCCTATATCGTAAACTATTGTTTATTTTTGTTAAAAAGAACTATATAAATAATCGATAAACAACCATCGGTTCGGTTATTGTTGTTGCCCTTGTATATAAAATGTTTTGTAGATTTTCTATTTTTAGTTTCTCGAAAAGTGTACAAAGTAATTAGTATGGTTTCGCCACATTCGATGTTGTTGCTGACAATCGGAATGATCTTTATAAATATTGTTTAAAAGTATTATTAGTATACCTTGTAAACATATTCAGAATCACGGTTTATTTCAATTATTGTTTGCGGTCACTAGGGATCTTCGGTCAACGTAATGTGTGTTGTATTACAAATTGTAATCGTCCGTTTGATAGGTAAAATGAGTTGAAGGAACGAATGGTGTTATCAGGTGTCGAATCGAGCGTGATGGTTCCACACGCGGCTCATACAGGCGTGACGCATACTTTATATTGACATGTCACTGTAAATTAAAAATCAATTTGTTAAGACACGTCTTGATTAGATACGTGCTGTATTCACCAACACTAGGTTATTTATGCAAGGAGTCATGGCGTTCCTAGTTCAAGGTATCTTAACTATTTCACTTGTAAGACAGAAGCTCGACTTCTGAAATCTTGTTCTATAAGTACAAGCGTTGAACTCATTTAACATCTTTTACTGGGCAAGGAGCTTCCACTCGCTGTATTACTTATCTACAGGTTTTCAGAAACGTATCAGATACTTTAGGAAAGGCAACTCACCTTTTGCAACCATTAATTTGGGTTTAGTCAATTAAGTAGTCAAACCAGAGCAAAAGGTGTCAACGCTTATACATATTTTAAGTAAATTCTAAGTATCATATTTTGCACGAGGCGCAGGAGTTAACCGATCACAGACGGACGGACAGAAACGAGCTCGGTCAATATACAAAAATTGCAACATTACCATTCTGGGAGCGTTTTCGATGTCTCGGGTGAATTTACGCAAACAACGAACTAACTCGATGTATAAAGTCCAAGTTATTTGAGGCCCAATTCACTTCATTCTTATTATAAAGAAAACGAAATTTCCTATTAAGTAGGTAGGTACTATATGTTTTATACATCGAGCTATTTCTCAAAGTAAAGGACACAAAATGGACGTACTTTTTCGGTTTTGTAGCGTACATACTACATATACGTTGAAGGTCACTGACTTTATTTCAAGTTATTTCGTAGGATTACGTCTGAACGAAACAACACAGAGAGTAAACAAATTCAACGTGACCAAATCGAATACATTCGCTTAATATTAAATGTTCTATATAGTTATTTATAGAATATTATATACCTATTAATTATTATTATGAGTAACATTATGTAATGATTGTAATTAAATCTTTATTTCAAATGTGATCTTTTTATTTTTTTTCGCTCGTTTTGATGGCAGATGGTTTCAAAAACTTATAAGGAAAATGTATGAACTTAATAAATATTTATCTATACAAATATCAGACCATCAAACGAACATCCACCCTAAGAACCGAGGTTCAATATATTAACAAGTGCTAAATCTAGCCAACATAAAGGGTCTGACATTGGGGTTAATTTCCTTAAAAATGATTATGGCTCCTTACTTCTACCTAACCTAACCAATCTAACCATAGGGTATTGTGACAATTATTTTGACCTAATATTGCCTTTCATACAAATGTTTGACAATGCAATATCATATTTGCTTACATCAAACTAATCTGATATTGAAAATAGTTACGTGATTCAGCCTTTTGAAATCTCAAAAAAATATTAATCTCAACTAGGGAAAAAGCATATTATTTTCTCACTGCTTGTCTAACATAGGCCAAGCTCTTTATCTTAGTAAGCAAATTCACAGTAACAACAACAAGTTCTTCATTTCAGTGCCTTTTGAGAATCAAATCGAGTCTTTTTCGACAAAAAAATCGCTGGCACAAATTAAATGTTTCCTTTTGAATTACGATGGTAGCAAACATGCATACAGATTTCCTGGTAGTAAACAGACACTGTAGCCTTTATAATAGACAGATAGATTAAACTACGCTATATTCCGACGGACATACTTTAGGTACAAGTACGTACCTAAAGTAGGGGAGACCTAGGAGAGTTGACACAAATTTTACATTTTCGCACATAACTTCTTCGTTATACAAGCTAGAACTTTGAAGTTGATTTCATTACAAAGCAAATTTCATACTTCAATAATGGATTTCAATTTGGATGGTAATTCGTAATTAGAACATTATAAAAACATCGTTTTTCTACATCAAGTCCACTTGTGTCAACCCTCCTAGTACCGAGGTCAGTTGAAACAGGTACCTGGGCAAGTTGACACATAAAGATAAATTAAGGTATTAATGTAAACAAATACACAATTTTTAGAATAATCAGTTTTATTTGACACAAAAATAATATTTTAACATTACAAGAACGCTTTTAAAATTATCAGGTAATCAAAATTTACTTTTTAGAATTATTTTAAAGGAAAGAGGTGAATTGCATTTTAAGTAAGTTTATCCCCCAATATTACAAAAGCCTTTAATATTATAAATCACTAAGACAAACAAATCTTCTAACTAAATGATCTCCTGTGAGATCTAAAAGTAACAAAAACTGTTTTTTCTTCTAAAAAAATATAAGGCACATTAATTATGCTACATCTTTAGTACTCCGTCCATAATTAACTGCTGCACAATTTACAAAATAGTCAGCCAGTACTGTTTCTTCCTCTGGAGTAAATATAAAGTTATGCACATACCCCGTTGTTACGTTATTCTCACTATCACCGTCTTTCTTTTCTTTTTTCTTAATGTACCGGTACAACGACAAATAGTTTAAGTTATAAGATTTTGCCGCATCCCGAAGCCTTTGTATCTTAAACTAACTTCTTTAGCTGCCAATTTATATATTTCGATGCTGGCGTCGCCTCTATTTGTCTTGCGAACATATGTATTAGGCATACTGAAAGAGGAAATATCTATTTACCTTATAAACTTGACGCCGAGGAGGGTTGCAATAAACGAGGTAAGTTGACACAAGGTGTTTCAACTTACCTCACCTTAAAAAAAAAACGATTTACTACATTTCATGGCGATTATAACGTACAATCGATTTTTGTATATAAAAACAAAACTAAACTCATTTAACATACTTTAATACGCATTAGAAATGATTATGCAAAGTACAAAATTCGTGACATATCATGTAAATAAACGGCATTTAAAAATAGGTAAAAAACTTACTTTTCGTTTAATTTTGGACACAGACGCTATATCTCCACAACCCTTCGCCGGACGGCTGCGGCGTGTACTGACAAGTCGGTGCGAGGGAACTATGGATTAGAACTGCATTGTTGCCAGACTTCTAATGTCTATAGTTGCCGAGATTTTGAAGTTGTGTCAACTTACCTTTGTGTCAACTCGCCTAGGTCTCCCCTATGTCCGTCGGAAGGTATAGCCGTGAAAACCTAAATAACCTAGAATAACACAATAAGTACCTGTAGTTTCTGAATTTCAAAGTCAAAGTCTAAAACGTTTATTACACACATATTAAAAGTAGCTAATAGATAACCCCGTATAGGCACAGAAATTTTGCATCTAGATACTAATTATAAAACATTAAATTACAACAAACAACATTCCTATTTATAGGAACTACTTACTTGCAGTGTAGTTATCTAATATCTAATAAAAGTTAAGTTAAAAAAGTTTTAAGGTAGTTTCATATATTTTTGATTCTTCTATATGACAGACAGAGATATTTGTCTTATTCTTACATTTACATTACTTTACTATGAAATAAAAGAGATGAGGATAGTTTCTTGTTCTGTACTCAAAAATTTGGTTTGCATGACTACTTATTTATAAGTTCAGTGCAACAAGCGGTCTCGTTTAAGTAGGATGAGAACGAGCAAGACGACATGACGCCGTGCTTTGTATCTGTTAGGTTAACTCAAAGATGTTTCTATTATTTCTATTGATATGCCTTACGTAACGACGCATATAATTCAATGGAGAGAAAACTGGAAACTTAGGAAGTATATTTAAATACCAACGGTGTATTAATATTCTTCAGTATTTTACAAAATGATATATCCGCCAATATAAGAGGTGAAATATATTGTGTTATAGTTCCTATGGTATTACTCGGCGAAGACACTGGTTTCCAAATGTAGCATCCACAAAACATGCACTTTGAGTTACCTCTACTGGGTCAATTGTCGAATTTTGGTACCTAAATTGGGACCTTAAGTCATGTTTGAAATTGTATCAGTTTTCTTAAAAAAGAACCCATTTACAACTAGTTTAGCCAACATCCTGCCACTAATCCTACTAAGTGCTGGACATATATAGATTATCGAGAGGATAGAACATTTTTTTACTATTCCCATTCAAAGAAGTGTAGACACAATTAAAACATTTCTTATTACCATATTACCTATCCAAAACAGTATGAAAAAGCTATAAATAATAAATAAATATTTTGAGACAATCTGATTCGATAATCCTACAATAGAAGTTCTTTGTCGTAAGAAAACAAGGCATGATACAGAATTCATAGTTGAAGCTAATTAATAATTATGTTAATCATTATTTTTTTATCACTAAAATATATATTTATATTTTCAAGATAGTAAGTATTTAAAATGATTTTTCATACTATTTGGTAACCCTACTCAATGTGACGTCTTTTCGCTTAACTGCGTTTCTCAAAAGTTATAAGGGTGACCAAAATTTAAGATATAATTTAGTTGAAAAATTAAAAAAAAAGCGAATGCTGTTTGATTTAATTCTATTACATATAAGATAAAATTTGTGCCAGAAAGCTTGGCTCGAGGTCACATATATACAATACATAGATATGGATTATGGAATCCAGGTTCAAATATTCACAGCTATAAAATATAGGTACATATAAATACTTAATGAGAGGTAGGGCACAGCGATGACCATCACGCTTGAGTCTGGAGCAGCCCAACTGGGGAAGTACCTCCTCCTTACAGAAGACCACAGCCATAATAGCACTGCTACCTTTCAGGTATGTAGTGTTGTGTTCCTGATGGTGAGTAAGGTTCCCATAGCTACAACCCCCCTTAAAGGCCGGCAACGCGCTTGTGACTCCCTTGGTGTTGCGAGTGCCAATGGGCGACGGTAATTGCTTACCATCAGGCAATCCGTCTGCTCGTTTGTCGCATTTGTCATAAAAAAATAAAAATAAAAATGTGCTCTTCACACATACAAGTAAATGCCCTGACTGGGATTCGAACCCAGGACCATCGGCTTCATAAGCAGGGTCACTACCCACTAGGCCAGACTGGTCGTCATAGACTTCAGACATCAGAATTGATATAACTGGTTACAGTTAATAATTAAGTACCATAAGACAATGATCATCTCTGAATATTTGCCTGGATATAACTTCATTCAGAAGTCAGCAAGATTTGGTACAGCGGTTAACACTTTATTCGATTAAATATGTACTATAAAGCTTTGTTTTATATAACCATCCTTTCAACCAGCCCTAAATCAGTTAACCAGTAAACGTCTGAATCTTTAAGAATTTACAAACAAAATGGGGAAAAAGTCGATAATGAGAAGGTAAAAGTCGACCGGGAGGGTCCTCCCCTCTTTTAACTCTTAAACAATGCTTAAAACGTAATAAAAGAACGTTTTTTTAACTTTAAGAGTGCCACTCTATACAGGCATTTGGTTTAGTTAATTATAGTAATTAAAATCGAACTTAATTAAGAATGTTTTCGTTAACTAAATATTGTTTTAATAATGATTTTTATGCGAATCGAGTCGTACGTTCGTTTTTGTTTCGTTTTGTTGCAATTGACCTGGATTGAATGGGCGTTGTTTATTAACAGTGACGGAGTGACTGGCGCCAGCCGCTCTCAAACACGACCGCATATGATCATTGCATTTATCATTGTATCTGGACGTAAACGGGGCCAATACATTCCCAAAAATAAAGGAACACTTTCAATTAATATCGACCTACAATTTTTTGCGTCCGGTGAGCAATTTCAGAAACCGACAACGTAATTTGGTATTTTGTGAATTAAGATTTTAAATTGTTACCACTTAGTTACAAACGGATAAACTCACGTGTAATTATATCGCACTAGGCGATTTGTTTCGGGATATACTTACACGTGAGTTTATCCGTTTGTAACTAAGTAGTACTTAGTAACATGGCTCACAACAACTTTAATTAAAATAAAAAAAATTCGGACATTCTTACACAAATCGACCTAGTCCCACGGTAAGCTCAATAAGGCTTGTGTTGCAGGTACTAGACGACGATATATATAATAAATAGATACATATAAATACGTAAATACATAAAAAACACCCATGACTCAGGAAAAAATATCTGTGCTCATCACACAAATAAATGCCCTGACTGGGAATCGAACCCAGGACCTTCGGCTTCATAGGCAGGGTCACTACCCACTAGGCCAGACCGGTTGTCAATTGTAAATATTTTAAATTGTTGTTGAGAAAAATATTACTTACTCAAACATTTGTCAAAAACACAATCGTCGTGGCTTTGAGTATTTCTTATTAAAAATGTAATTGATTTTATCTGAAATTAATAAAGCCATATTATCATATTAATTTGTATATGAACATTCGAAAGTTTTGGCCCCTGTAATAAAAACCATAAATACAATTATTTTCTTAATTAACAACAACAAATAGCATTTTTATTTTCTTTTGTGATCGTGTGCAGATTACTCAAAACCTTTCGTAACTACCTACCTAGATTAATACTCTTAAACATATTGTACTTGTCCAATCGATTATCCACACCTGTAACATTTTATATGAATGCTTTCAAAAACACCGAAAATCAACTTATTAAAATATTGATGAGGTATGTACCTATGTGTAGCAAGTATTTGTTACCCCTAAATTTGATCATTCCTAAATGGAAAATAAGGGAAGCGTAATGCTGAGTGCTCAGTAAAACAAGTTCGATTCAGTATTTAAATCGAAAGAAAAAATAGAAAAATCTGACTCGCAGCGGGACTCGAACCCACAACCACTGAATCACTAGCCCAGTACACTACCAATTGTGCCATATACCAATTGTGCATATCGATATCCTAGCAGACGTTTCTGCTTAATATAAAAACAATGCGATTCAGTATTTCATTTTAGTTGTCATGTGTATGAACGTAACAGATCTATTCTTAAAATTAATACGTATCCCATTTTAATTAGATATCATACAAATTTCGAATAATGATACTGCCTATTATTAATATTTATAAGTCTAACAATGTTTCTGTTCATACTTCAGACTAAGCGACATAAAATAGACGTAACTGATTGCAAATGTACAGTTACTATTTAACCACAAAGATACTTTAGTACTTACTATCTCAATATTAGTTATTATAGTCGCGCGTTGTGATATTTGACTTCGCTGGAAGTACATATTGGTATCATATATTCTTTCGACATTGAACAAGCCTGAGAGCGCGGAATTTGATGTCAAAGAACATATAAGTATACAAATAAGAAGCGAGACCATCACTTCCAAATGTCAAGAATCACAAGACTATAACTTTAAATATCCTCGATAATTCCGAAATATCAAAGGGATTATCGATGCGATGAGCATTACGCACCTAAATACTACTCCACAACACTATACTCTCTCTGTTTAGGTTGTTAAAAAAAGGTAAACAATCTTGACATGTCTTTTTATTGAAAATCAGTTTTGAACAATAAATCATGACAAATATGTGACAATTATGAATCACACATTATTTTGCGTGAGTAATAGTCACTGATTTTTAAAAAGCGTTTTTCAATAAAAAGACATGTCAAGATTGTTTACCTCTTTTAACTAAAAGTAGAAATAGATGACATATATTTAAGAAAAAGCGACGAGGACCTCCGGCGTTCGAGACGGGATTCGAACGCCGCGGCTCGGGATTCGGCTCAGCCGCGATAGCTGGAAATATGGGATCATCATCACCATCATCTATTTCTACTTTTAATTTATATAGTAGTATTACCACTTAAAAATCAAAGCAAATCAAAATATTTCATAAAAAAAAAATTGATTTGTTCTTACTCTCTCTTAACTACCTAAACAGACAGAGTATAGTCGCCTTAATCAAATCCGTCACTACGCCAATTGCAACAGCAATAAAACGTCCACGGATCGTAAAACAGCAATAAGCATAGACAACAAATAACGGCTAATAACGTACGGGACCAATCGTCTGTTTTATAGGTCCAGTCCCAGTCAATCGGTGAAAGCACTAAATTATAAATGAATACGCCCTTACGCTCTTGACAATAAAGTCGTATTCAATATCTTGTACATATATTTGAGTAACTGTACATAAACGCATGAAGATCAGACAGCACTGAGATTTACTATTCCGAGATCACATCCCGGTTTTGATGTGTTTTGAATTGGGCTCTATTGCCCATGGAGCTATGTCGCTTTTACGAGTTATATTGTATGATATACGAGTTAGAGAAAGCAAGCCGATTGCGCATGATTGGAGCGCAATAAAACTGTTTGTTTAACTCTATACTTAATTAACCTGAGCAGTAAAGATCATTTGGTAATAAAATTACGCCATAGAATTGATATTCGTTCAGTATTTAAAATTAAGTATTTTCACGCAAAAATAGTCTTCTTTTGGATACTACAATGTAAAATAAAATAGGCAAACCATTCTGTAAGGCAAGGTATATGAAACCAGGTATGAAAAGCATAAAGGTATGTATCTACATATATATAATGAGATTATGACTATACTACAGCTGAATGTCTAATTATGTTAAAGTGGTATGTTGGATGGCAACATTAAAAAAATAAGGTAGGCACTCTGTGACCACGATAGCAATCGTTCGCTCACGATCATTTATTTCTTAAGCCGAATTGGGATCCCGGTACACAAAATCAAGAGCAGTACCTACAGAGCACTACGACAAACTATATGTAGGTAGACATATGTAGGTATAGGTGAAAAACTTAGCAAAAACACCTAGCCTATGTAGTAGTAGCGTGTGTGTACACGCATGTCAGTGTTCTATAATTAAATTTTGACGTAAGTTCCGTATTCATTATCTGCACAACTATATAGACATGGTCCTTTAGTTGAGTTTTTCACCAATACTTACTTAGTGCTACACCTACTAAACTACTACGAGTACTACTACACTAAACCGAAGATGGGTGACAAATGCCCATTACGTCATAAAGTCATAATTCAATCTAAGTTGTAAGTACACTTGACTAACTTAAAAGAAAACACTAAATTTCTAGCAATCAGTTGTAACTAAGTAAAAGTCACTAAAAGTTAACATACCGCTTTTTTATTCTAAAAAAATGACGTACGCTTCAACGTGTAAGCAAAGAGGTGCCTCTTCAAAGTAGGCAGAACTATTTGAAACGACAGCGGTCAATTCCTAGTGCATCGGATGCGCTACGCCCAAGCTGCAGGCGCGAGCTCAAGTCTCAGCGCAGCGCGGATAGATGGCGCCTGCGAGCACTTTCTGACATTATGATTAGAATTGTAGGGTTACGTTTTAAAATATGGACGTTAGAGCCTGATTACACGATTATGTTCGAGTTCATACATTTGTTACTAAACAGAAGTGGCAAATGAATGAACTCGCACTTAACACTAGTCAATGTGTAATCGGGCCCTTAGGGCGATAGGGGCACAATAGTGAACATTAATGCTTACTTTTAAGGTGTCAAGTGTTGTGCATTTGTTGGTAAACAATCAAATTATAACATTTTGGTTTTTGAATTAATAACTAAGTTGTTAAAGTGCCTGTCAGCTTAAAGTTTCCAAAATTGTACCATTACCCTAAATGTGACAAAGACGTGTATTCAAGAGCTGTGGATACATATTTTTGTCACTTCAATGTATCCTTATTTTTAGACTTGAATACCTATCTTTGCTACTCGTACTCGTTTATGACATATCATATCATAATTAGGGTTTCTTTTTGTGATATATTATAAGTCGTTTTACCTAATCTAGTTCCTCGCTATTTCTAATAAAGCAGATAGCTTACGCTGTGGAATGTTAGATTTTTGTACAAAGCGGTTGCAGCCATAGAAGTGAGTCTATGCCCAAATTAGTCATCATACTTATTAAATGGCAACAATACCAAAATATAGGCAGAAACAGGAAATATACAAATGTAATATCGCAAAATAATTCTGTGACTCCATAATTATATGCTGTATTCCTCGTGCTTACGCGCCATTCGCACAAATTTACATCGTATGGTAAACAGTGATTGGTTCAAAGCCAAAGAATGAAAAAATGTGAATGAGAAATCGGCTAATCATAATTTCATAATATATGTTATCCCTTTTATATTCGAGGTATTAACAACTTCCGTAATATTCCAGGCCGATGATACCCACTAACTATCTATAAAAACAGGTAGCAAGGCAAGAAAAAGTACCTAGATGACTATGTATAGGTACAGTCAGCAGCAGAAGTAGCTAAGCATTTGAGGTGTTCAAAATGAGGTCAACACGGCTCTATTTGTTAAGAGAATAAGAGCGCGTGTAGGTCATTTTCAACACTTCAAACGCTTAGCAACTTTTGCTGCTGAATATAAATAAGTAACGAATTTACGTAGCCCGTGGTTACCGTTAAATCCTGAAGGTACTTTTTTATACCGCAAGTGAGAGCGCTGGTGCCTTAAAGAGCGTTTGTGGCCTAGCGGTAAGAGCGAGACTGGCAAACCAGAGGTCACAGTTTCAAAGCCCGGCTTGTACCAATAAGTTTTTTGGCACGTATGTACGAACATTTGATATTAACAAGTTGCTTTTCGGTGAAGGAAGAACATCGTGAGAAAACGGGACTAATCCCAATAATGCCTAGTTTACCTTCTGGGTTCGAAGGTCGGATGGCAGTAGAGTTTTCATATAACTAGTGCCGGCGCCAAATCCTGGGATTAGTTGCTAAGCGGACCCCAGGCTCCCATGAGCAGTTGCAAAATGCCGGGACCGCGCGAGAAAGATGACTTTTTTTAAACGCAAAATATTTAGTTTTTTTTAGGCATTTTCACGAAACGCTGTTGAATCAAGTGTTGTCGCATTTTGAGAAAACCCAGACTACTAATAACCAAAATCGTAAGCTGAATACATTCTTATAGACAACACGTTCCACTACATACTTCCATACAAAGTGTCTATAGAGTAGTAGCGTAAGTGGATTTTAAAAAATTGGGTCACGTTTTGGTGTCCTATGAAAATGGATTTGAGTAGTCTGGTTTTTCTCGAAATGCCACAAACACTTGATACAACATTTCGTGAAAACACCCAAAAAAGTAAATAATTTTCGCTTTAAAAATGTACCCGCAGGATTTAACGGTAGCCGCGCGCTCGGCTCGCTGGCGTATCATTCTCAAACCGGCGCCCCCAGCGGGTAATTCAAATAAATATTTAGATTCCCAACGTCGTTTACTGCCCGTCGAATGTTATTCCGCTATTGTTCTCGTCTCATCCACTTGCTCTTATTGTGCGGGTTTTTCAGATACGCTTGTAAAATTTATTAGGTGTACACGGCAATTGGAATTGGTGGGCGATCGGGAACATATTGGCCGAATAAAGGGTCATTGCCGGTGATATATTTTATTAATTGGCATTGTATGTTTCAACCGTTGCAAGTTGGAGCAGCGCGCAATAGAAAGGTTTTAATTGACACAAAGTCTATACAAACATAACGTCTCTGAGATTTTTTTTCATTCACTGTTAACTCCGTACACTTTTAGTACTATATATAACTTTTATAAGCATTTTTAACTGGTAGAACTAATCAGCCACCTTACTAGGAATAAGTAAAATAAATCTATTCCACAATAATTGTATCAAATACAGTAATTATTTAAGGTAGGTACGGTCAACCAATTTGATTTCTAGGCCACTTGGAACCTTGTCACAGTGACGTTAATAAGAGATCTTTTGCGTCTTTCATATAGATTTTCACTGTGACAAGGAACGAAGTGGCCCATAAATCAAATTGTTTGACTGTACCTACTAGGTAACGTATACTAATTTAGCACTAGTACATAGTGAATCGTATGTTTATTTGTAATTTATTCAATGGAATGTTGAGTTACGAGTAAAAGAAGCTGATATAATAAGTACATATCGTGAAAGAAAGAATCAACCCCACCACTAAAAGGTGAATAGTCAGTAAAGCAACATCGTACAAAACGAGCAATTAAGACGAGGGCCATCAGCTGGCCCTCACCTGCACCGGACCTAATCACTCCAGATTTCCGCATTATACCGACAGGCAAATTTATTCATAGGTGCCCCAACATTTATCACCGCGGGCTGCGAATAGTTTTTCACGTATATGAGGAAATTGCGAAGGCAAAATTCTATCACGCTCGGAGGGCCGGCCCGTTAGAATTCCTTGCACCTTGCCGAAACCAATAAATCAAACTATTGCGTAAGACCCCGCTGTATGCATGGCCATCGGCTCCTACCTCCTGTATTATTTATTACAACACCAAACAGATTTTTCTGTACGATTTATGCGTTATTATGAGGTTTTGGCATGTTTAAAATGTTAACCGCCTCCAAATGTTCCGTATCGGCGGTGATTACGAGCGGGTTATCAATCTTTTCTCTGCAATTAGAGGGTTAGAACCGCCATATTCCCGAGTCGCTAGTTATTTATTGACTAGTGCACGATCGATCATCTGACTTTTCGGGTTTAAAATTTAAATTAAATAAGAAATTATCATTGAATTAAGACTGTTAAGCATTTATGATTATCGGATGATTTACACATGTCATTAATATTATCATCGATATAACAAATCACTGAGCGTATTTGTCTAATTTGTCCCAATGAAAACATTAAATGTGTCACAGAAAGCATATTAATAAATTATAACAGTTAAATGTCCGAGATAATTATTTATGGTGACATAACGTGTTAGACGTCATGTTATGGTGTAGAATAGTTGCCGATAAATCTCGGTGACTTCGATAAATAGGTTTTGTCGCCGATAACAAACTGGTGGCTACCAGATGCGTCGCGACGTATCGATGCTATCGATGCATCGATCGCCGCCCGGATTCCGAGTGCCCTCCACCATCATCATCGACAGAAAACCATTTTTTCGACTATATGTAATTGATGACTAAAACTGAGGTATCACTGTATTATCTCAGAAGTAACTGGAGTATTAATATAGTTCCAATGATAAGTGACCAAAATAATGAAACCTAACGTATCAACATCAGGTTAATTGCATCAATTTTGTGACGATAATCAATAACATTTTTATAAATAATTAGATTTGGTGCTCGTTACATAAACTTTAAGCAGTTACGAGTATATCAATCCGAAAAAGGCAAAAAATGAATTTCCATACACAGTTCATGCTTAATTATCGTCACAAAATGCACATAATTGAACGATTTTCACGTCACGTTAATTAGAGGCACTTTTTTTTCTGAAAATTTCCAACTTGAACTACCGCACGATGAACCTAGCAACCACACAAAAGTCCGACCAGGGCTGGAAAAAACGTAAGTAGCTCCATAATTAAAATAATTATTACCACAATAAAACAAAACGATTTTTATAAGTTATAATAAAACTAGTAATTCCAATATGATGTTCCAAAGTTTTTACTTAATGTAAATTCACCGGTTATTCTCAATTTATTCTAATTAGTACTTTTTCATTGCATATACCTAATTGTAATAACATGTTCGTGTATGTAATTACATGTTGATAGGTAATTCAGTTGTGAATTAAGCAAAAACCAACATATTAATTACATTACCTACTCTAATTAATTTGTATTACCTAGTCTTTATGACTATAACATACCCAAGAAAATATATATCCGCCTATAAGACGAGGAGTCAGAGCTTTTCTACCTAAGCCTAAGTACTAACAATCATGTTCCTCGCGTTGTCCCAACATTTTACAATGGCTCAAAAGAGCCTTGGGTCTGCGTGGCAACTAATCCCAGATCGCCAAAGCGTAGACACTAATTTTATGAAAGCGACTGCCATCTGACCTTCCAACCCAGAGGGTAAACTAGGTCTTATTGGGATTAGTCCGGTTTGGTTCCTCACAATGTTTTCCTTCACCGAAATGCAAATAAATAGCAAATGATATGTCGTACATAAGTTCCGAAAAACTCATTGGTACGAACCGGGGTTTGAACATGCGACCTCCGGATTGCAAGTCGCTACCGCTAGGCCACCAACGCTCTTTTGTACTTACTTTTTTTTCTGACATAGGCGGCAAACGAGCAGACCGATTACCTGGTGGTAAGCAATTACCGTCGCCCATGGGCACCCGCAACACCAGGGGAGTCACAAGCGCGTTGCCGGCCTTTAAGGGGGGTTGGAGCTCTGGGAACCTTACTCACCATCAGGAACACAGCACTACCTACCTGAAAGGTAGCAGTGCTATTATGGCTGTGGTCTTCTGTAAGGAGGAGGTACTTCCCCAGTTGGGCTGCCCCAGATTCAAGCGTGATGGTCATCGCTGGCCCTACCTCTCACTGTTGGACGTAGTTTAAGGACATACCCGGGTCCAAATAAAATACACTTATAAAAATGTTATGCAGTTCTACCATTGTAACTAATTATCAGATATCAATAACACCTATGGTGCACTTACGCTTTAGGATTTTTATATCCTCAAAGTGCCCAGAGGCCTGTTAAAAGTTCTTCTAGTCCATGTAGGTATTTTGATTTATAACACTGACTAATCAAAATCATATTGATTTGGCAGATTTTGTTCTATTCGACTAGGAACTATTATAAGTTATTTTGCTATATCCGTCCGTAAATCCTTAGCACTACAACTACCAAAAGACAGCATTTCAAATTGAAGCATTTTCTGAAAGACGGGTAACTGGGGACAAACTGAATGCTTGTCTCGACATGCCCCAGGCCGTTTGTATTGCCGTTAAATAGCTACGCTGGTTACTATTTACAAGACGTGCAAGAAACTTAAAGAACTAGACTAACAAAACAACCTGATGGCAAATGAACATTTTTAATAGTCTCGCCTATCTCTTCGCCCAGACGCGCGTTCAATCAAATCGGGGAACAAAGACGTATCTCATTATCAATTCCGCTTGGATCTGCCTGAAGTAGAATCTGGCCTAACTTCAGGCATACTTTCACGGTGGGGAATCGGGAATCAATCAGGCATTCCTACACGCCTCTGAGGGTTCAAACTTCCGTTGACTCCAAGATCTGATTGGAAATTGATTTAGTCATGCCTATGTAGAATGATGTGCAGAAGCCTCTGCACATCATTCTACATCGTTTACCTTGCACGCCATGACCCTAAGCGAATCTTACGTCCTTCTTACTACATGTATTTTATATGTACTGGTTATATAGTTCGTACGTACTGCAAAGGTCTAGCGATCGTCAAATAGCAAGGAACAACCAAAACAGCCAAATACGAGTACACCAGTACTTAGACGTCAAAGCTATGTTTACACTTTTGCACCTTATTACAAAGGATTAAGATTTTTATCTAATAACAATGACAGTAAAGATTTGTTACAATATATTTGGCAATTTAAACTGCTACTAACTAAACAATGCTGACTTTAAATAAATTAATGAATATATTTTTAATTAAAATTATCTAATCTTAGGCACCTCTATGTCAGTATCTGAGGCAAGGTGTGATGCTTCACCAAAACATACTTTATAGTTCACTTGTGCAAGTTGTGCATAGAATTAGCTCATATAAAAGTCAATTCACATTTTTTTATGTGATAGGTATTGTTTGGTAAACATAACTAATGTATGATGTACCTTTCTAAGTAGTGTTATAAAATGCAAGCAGAGTAATAGCAGTAGAAGAAACAAACAAATTGTATACAATACTTTTAGCAACAAATCCTTTTTATTTATTTAGGTATATTATTTACAAATATGTCAGAAGTATTCATCAACGATCACCGTCATGATGCTGATAAAACCGTAGACAAACCAAAAGAGTCAGTTCACGTTCACACTACTTACCTATACAGGAGCAAATATAATTGACTTCTTCTTCTTTAAAAAAAATTGCTTCGATTCGAATTGATGATTTCGCCAATGTTAAGTAAAATAACAAATAAGTAGAATAATATATACGTATGTTTGCCCTTAGAGCATGACGTTGTTCGGTAGTAGGCCTTGCGTTTTGTAAAGTGGTGGCTGGACTTTACAGAAAGCTAAGAGGCGGCGGTGACCCCGGGACTGCCGGGTAATGACCAAAATAGTGGTGAAACGCGTTTTGAAATCAATTTTTCATTAGCTGCACATTTCTGCGTTAGATCACTGCATAATAAGCTATCAATATTACACACTAAACTACGATTGAACAAAAACAAAAAATATATTTTCAAGACGACTTTGCCATTTTGAGGTTCAACCCTCAATCAAATATAATTGTCAATAGCAAACAAGAAACAACTGACAGATCCCAAATTGAATTTCTATAGATTGCCGTAAAACCTTTTTGCGTAACAAAGACAGAAACCCAGGATGCGAATTTTCTAACCATCTATTACAAACTGTAAAACTAACTAAGCTTTGTCTAAATTAACAAATGACAACCGACAAGGAAGAAAGGTTTTGTTTCAGTTGTTTGTACTATGGTGTACATTAGCGCCGTGTGTCAAATGAGTCCTATAGAAGCAAAGTCAGTAAAGTCCAATATGAGATTAATGCGGGTAAGACCGTCTACCTGGAAAGACAGTCTACCAACCAATTTCCGACATTATCTCATAGGTAATTAGTGTCATATGACGGACTTCCCTTAAAAATATAGTACACCGGTCATACCCACATTGAGTTGGTTGAAATTTGAATAGAACTTTTAAATATACCAGACAACATTCAAAATTCCTACTGACTTCTATACGACTCAAATTGTCAATAGAACCCACGTTATACTCTAGTAAAGGAGTAAATTACAAAAATATAATTACCTAAACTATACCTACAGATCGAAAAGTTACATTTAAATAAATAGTAGAACTAAATCCATTTCATATTTAGAGTCGTTCAAGTTAGGTTTTTACATCACGCTATCTTAACAACGATCACTCCAGTCACATGCCGCCGTTCGTGTACACACTCATCGCAAAAAGATTAAGCAATAAACAAAAAATATGGTGCCGACGTGTTTGATTTAATTTTCACATTAACAAAAGCAGACAACATATGAAACAACATAAATTGGACCCCGCCGCGCCGCGAGCCGGCTACAAGCAGCGTCATACTTTATTGTGAGTCGCAACAAGCCGGGTAACAAGTTGTTCGATCGGTGAATTACGGTGTTACGTAGCTGTCAATTTTGTGGTATAAAATTCGAGTGCGGGCATGACAAAGGCGGCTGTCATCGTGTCGCTGGAAGGGTCAGGGCGTCCCTCGAGGCTAAGCCGCGGCCGGCCGCCGCAGACACGCACGTCGTCGCACTTGCCTAATCCTCACCTTCTCTCCACGCCACACATAAACCCATCTAATTGATAATAAAAAGAGGAATTCCTCGTGAGCGCTGTGCGGTTACATAGGACGGCCTTCTAATTGATTTTTATAACCCTTCTAATCTAATAAGACTTTATAGGGTTAATCGCCGCTAAATATTGTTTAGCGCTAATTATGTGCAGGCCGGCTAAGTAATTTTATTGGGGGAGCGAAGGGGCGCGCCCTCTTCTCGGAGAGCCTCTCAATTTTAACGCCACTGAATCAAATCGATGATGTGAACTAAATCACCGCGAAATAAAAACGCAATGCACCGAGTTATTGCGGAGTATAGTAGTAAGATTTATTGTAATGGCTGTTAGCGTTACGGAGTGTATAAAACGTGACACGCCGTCCTACGCCGCCGCCGTAAGGAATAATGAGAGAAAAATTACCAGCGAACGTGTATTTTTTTTATAGATAAGCTGAGATAGCTGGATTGTACTTACGTGTACCTACAGCTGCTAACTTTTCATTAGTTAGTTCAGTCTAGTTGTTCAGACTAGTTTTCGCTTTATTTTTTGAAATGCAATCTAATTCTATTTGGCTAAGGTTTTCACTTTGGGATACTTTATTCGAGGAATTCAATTAAACATAGGCAGAGTCATCTCTAAATGTTTGAACCCAATACCGTTACGGGTCAGGGCCGAAAGTATTCTACACCTCCGCCTCAGTTATGAGGAATGCTTCATCCTAAGCTCTGAAGATTTTCTCGAAATATGTACGTCAATAGTTCAATTTCACAAGGCATTAGTCATGTAAGCGCACACAAAGGGGCGCGTCCAGCAGAGCATTAGAGGAATTTCATCGTTTATTCCATTTCGAACTCGTCTCTATAACCCGGACAATATTTTTTGTGAAACGTCTTATTTTCTAGTGAATAAGAATTTGTTGGGACTCCTTGAACGTGTACAACATAATGTTATTATAATTTATGTCATACTAAGCAGGTGAAGATATACGAGCGAGTCATTCATTTTATTAAACATGTTTGCTAAGTCGATTTTGTTATTTTTTTGTCGCTCGGCCGTGGAGCATCTATCACGCAGCGAGCGGGCGCTTTCTCGCTCAGCTCTTTATTATTATACCAATGATTTCCGGACGCCAGCGCAGCCGCGGTCGCGGCCGCTCCGAGTCCGCGCGCAGAACCGGCACACACCTCATCACTATAGCTCACCCCCAACTCTTTACGAAGCCGACCAACCCACGACCTAATGGAAGAAGACATATCCGATAACATTCCATAGCCTATACCTCACGAAGATACATTTCGTGATATCGCTAAATAAGAAAAACATTTGCGCAAAATGCGAACATCGGAGCCATCCATTATGCGACGTCGCCGACAGAATGGGCAGCGTTCGCAAAGCACTTTGTATTAAGTCAACAAAATTCAAAAACCATTCAAAGGACATTTGTTTTCATGAATAATAATATGTAAATACTTTATTATAGACACGAGAGGAGAGCACTCAGGACTACTTTCCCGCCGTGAATGCGTACATTGGGTGGCAAAGTTAAGTGGACAATTCATATCGCTGATGCTCGCCATTGATATTAGAAGTGAAACAGTTCTTTGGCTGTTTCTATGTAATAATTTGTTATAACAACATGTCAACGTTGATAGCATTCAAAATCAAAATATATGTTAGATTTAGGTAAATGTACTAATAAGAAGCGACTTAACTTATAGCAAAGGAGCTAAACCCGATTAGTATACGAGCAACAACTTGCAGGCCAACGCCCGTAAGATTTTTATCGTTAGCGAGTCTTAGAAAGCTGATATTACTCCGGTACTCGGAGCTATCCCTGAGAAGATCCCTGAGTGTACGGGCCAGAACGCACGCAGTCCACCCGAGAGTTTTACAGATTTTAATTTTCCTTTTGTCTTTATGGATCACGAAATGTTTTGTGTACGCATGCCCCGGGAGGCTGGCCCCCCGCCGCGGTTTCCTTCCTACATCGCCTCACAACAAAAACTCTTGTTATAAAAATGCACGACCAACAAAAACGCTTACGTCGGGTGACAAGTGTGCTTTGTTTATATCTGTTGATATGTTCACGTTGTTTATGAAATGTTCCTGGCACCTGATGACTGCGCTGTTTTTTGACAATCTGCTTACGATTATTCCGCCTACTTCGCTTTCGAATGCGTTCTCGTATGCTTAGTTCTAATTAGTAACGCAATGTACATATCAGTATCTTGCACTGGTCCGTTATTAATTTATTTTCCGTTTATCTACCTCCTCATTACTCAGGATGTGTAGTTATACAGTTAATTATTACTAAATAGTAATTAGTGTAGATACTTAGAATATACATAAATAATCCTATAAACTAGTCTATAGTGATCCTGTCTTCCAAGCTATCGGTCCTGGGTTCAAATTCCAGTCGTTTTATTAGTGCATTTATCACGAGAGAGAGAGTTTCTGAATTACGGGCATTTCCATATATATTTTTATATTCTTTTTAAAATACCTACAATAATTGCCAGCCTTATAAGCTTACTGTGGAACTATCCTGATTCGTGTAAGATAAAGATTTTGCACGTTACATTATTTAAGGTTCTGTATCAACCACTAAACCTCTTTTAAGTACTTAGTAAAATCTTTTACAAAATAAGCGATTACGATTAGTTACTACATAGGTAAAACTACTGCACTAGGTAGTTAGGTATTCTACTGGCTTCAAAATGTGTTAACTAAATTGGCTTCCTCTATAAATAGCCCAGTAATAAGAACAGCCTGAGCCATAACAAGTTCACTTTACGTCTTGCTTCTCTAGAATTAAGCACAATGTTACTTAACACGCTTGCCGTCACCAGAAAAGCTGAGTATAAAACAAAATCCAGTATAAACCCGTCTCCGACTGAGAACTTTATTAAGTGACACCTCGAAATAAAACGGCGTCATTATCGGGATATCATACTAATGTTAAATGTTAAATTTATCATATATACGGTATTTGGAAGAGAACGTACAAGTTGACAACACGTGTCTCCGCTATCTATGCGGGCGGATCGGACACCCCGCCGCGCGCGCCGGCCGCATTACTTACCCTGACCTAATGGTGGGGATAAATCAAACTAACTAAAAAACTACAAAATGAGAGACCAATATTGGATAAACCAATTCATGGAACGAGGGCCAAGTACCCGACGCAAGACCCGTTTTGCAAAATATCATGATGTCATTTCGTTACCAGTAAAGCAAAAAGCATCAAAAGTGAAGAAAGTAGCTAGCAACTTCCAGCTTAAGCATCTATATATAAATGATTATTGAATCGGTATGATTAAGATTGTAAAATGTAATCCGAATTTAGGACAAAATATCTAAGAAAACACCCCAAATACAAAAGCAAACAAACGACTTAAATTACAATATCCTTTGCATTGTCGCGTCGGCATAAAAGACACAAAGAATAAAGTTATGAATTTCCCTAATGCGATTAAATGAAAACTGCAACAAATTTAATTCTCCCACGCAGTCCCGTCAAATAAAGAGAGACATTACGCCAAGCCCAAATACGAGGCCAGCTTTTTGAACCACAACGCATTCCGGATTACGAACAGTAACCGGTTGCAGTAAAATTGCATTTGCTTTGGCAGTCTTGTTAGATACGAGGTTTATTGAATGAGCCGTCGAAATAGAAGTAATTCATAAAACTGAGCAAGGCCTTTGATATGAAAATACGGTTAATCCAGGGCACGCGCTGTGCCTCGGGAGGCGACCATGTTTGTTTGTTTGTAGCGTCGTGTTGTTATTTATTGATCACAACTTTGGACTTTTCAATACTCAAAATGTATTTATACCGCGCCCGTTCACCATTAAAAATTATAATATAATATCAAAATTGATGATTATAAGTGTGTTAAATCACAACAAGGTATTTTTAAGATATATTTCATGAATGTCTGGAATGCTTGTACGTATGTTTAAGCTTTATTGGTCAACGTCGGATGAAATATGGCGACAGGTATCTATTATATAATACTTACAACAAACTTTGAGTTTGAGCACTTCATTAGATTCATTTTTAGTATTTGGTAACATTAAAAGAAGTCTGAAAAATGTTGTTATTGATAGAATTTGACTGCTTGTCGGTATAAAGGTTTTGAGGATGTTAAGATCCTGGCCTTTAACTACTGTCATTCTCCCACGAGACTTGTCGTGTGAAGATCAATCTCTTGGAGGCCATTGCATAACGTACAACTAATAATATTAGCAGTATTCTCTTTCTAATAAAACGATTGGAACTCCTAATATTACAAATTACAAATTGTTTTAACAGGCTTCAGGCGTTGTGCCAAGAGTAACTAAGTATAAATAAATTCATCCTTAAACATAAAAAGTGGTGGTAACAAAAGGTGTTACTAAAGCTGTGATGCTCATAAATACATCTTAATAAGTACCCATAGTGTACATTTGTATTCGAAAGGGAATGTCTATAGTAGTGTGGGTAGTTTGGCTGTGAAACTACAAGTGCGATTGGCGAAGGACCTCCAACTCACAAAAGTGAGTGAATACTATAAAGATAAAAGTCATACAGTCAGCAGCAAAAGTGTCTAAGCGTTTGAAGAGTTCAAAATGACGTACCTACACGCGCTCTTATTCTCTTCACAATTTTTATTTTATTTATTTATTTATTTAATTAGCTATTTCTGGTGGGTTAAATGGTCACTATAATTACCAGCATATCACCTCCCTCATAGACCTCTACATGTAGTGCTTTCAGCATGGGGGTTTGAATGCTATAATCACCACGCTTGGCAGGTGGGTTGAGGATCGCAGTAAGTTCCATCGTTCTAAAGGGACTGCTGTCAGTCCTCCGCAGTTTAAATATATAATGTCGGGTATAAGGACAACACCTTATCCGAATGAATGAATATGCTGTTATTTTTGCACGAAAGATGAATACATGATTTCCATGTCTTATTGCCAGTCCGTCAATCGCATTAAGTAAAACAAGCAGTTATTTTTAATACGGATTATTTATAAATATACAACCGTAGACCGTACATTCTTAATTTTTACAGTGTTTTAATGTTAACGAGAGGTCATTAAACCGTCAGAAAGTGCGATATTACGCCCTTGATTAGGTTAATAACAAGCACAGACAGTAAATTAACGTTAAAACAGTGAAAAGGTCGGCCAGGGGTGAAAAAAGGTAATATTCAAAGCCATTTCGAGGATATAGGACTATGGCAAGCGTAGGTATACATAGGAAACGTGCTAACCTGTTTGGCTTATGCGCATACGCAGAAAGCGCGCGCTGCGGTTGCGCTAGACAAAAGAAAGGTGGCGCAAGAGGTTACTAATTAATAAAACAAAATTTAATTATTACTATAATTAACTGACGTCACCTACTGTCATAATAATTATGTCAGATCTGTCAGTTATTGACAGATAACAAAGTTGCAAAGTGTCTGTTAACAACCACTTTTGATCAAGAGGCCATTGTACAACGTTTTACATCTACCTATCTAATAATATCAGCGGAACTCTTTCTAAAAAAAAACGATTGGAAAAGGACTTTTGCGAATATTACAAGTTACAAGTTCTTTTGCAACAGGCCTCTATATCGTGTATTTGATAATTTTATACTGTTTCTTCCGTACACGGAAAAATGGTGTTCCGGGCATTTGGAAGGCGTACGCCGAGCAGGATTGAGCCAACGCGCAGAGGCCCTTTCGACAATTTAATGAAATGTAAGGGGTACATTAAGCGGATGTTTCCCCTGTCCGTAACATGGGACGCGCACAGAGACAGAACCGGCATGGTGTAAGGGCTATTGAGTTATAATGGAATCTAGAATGTACTAGGCTATTGGATAAAAAACCGGATGCCTGCCTAATAAAATGGTATAAAATTGTATCTCCGACAGACGGTGATTCGCCCTATGCGAGATGGGCCCCCACAAAAAGCGACATCAAAGATGGCTCAATGGCAACGCCGGTGCAAAGTGTAGAGAGGTGTCACTGGACTTTAAACATGTAGCCAATTCGACACTTAGGTTTCCACATCTACCCTCGAGAACGCATACTGTTTTATTATTACTTATTATTTCATCGACTGTTATCATTAGAGTCGTAAAATGTCAGTAAGCATATAATATACTTAAAACTTGTTTATAAACACGGCTCGTTTAATAAGTTTTATTGGTTTAATGCATTTAGGCGTGGTCAGTTAATGTCGTAATATTAAAAGCCAATAGTAATTTTTAAATAATATTATGATCTTTAATTATAGTTCTCCCGACCACTGGTACAGTGCGAGCTGGTAGTCTTTTAACAACGACGTATTGTCCAGATGATTTTGAACACCTGGCTTACTTATTTACTTTCAAATAGGTATGATACTCATAATTATCATGAATTCATCATCATCGACGACCGCTCTGGCCTACTGGGTAGTGACCCTGCCTATGAAGCCGATGGTACTGGGCCCGATTCCCAGTCGGGGTATTTATTTGTGATGAGCACAGATATATGTTCCTGAGTCATATGTGTTTTCTATGTATTTAAGTATTTATATGTATCTATCTATTATATATATCGTCGTCTAGTACCTACAACACAAGCCTTACTGAGCTTACCGTAGGACTAGGTCGATTTGTGTCTGATTGTCCGGAAATATTTATTTTATTAGTCGAACGACTTCCAGTGTACATAGGCCTCCCCCAATGTAGCCCACAAAGACCGGCTTTGCGCCTCCCGTATTCAGTGGATTCCCGCGATCATTAGGTCGTCGGTCCAACTTCTGGGGGGTCAACCTACGCTGCGCCTTCGATAGTGATAATTTAAAGTAACTTCAATTTTAGGTGGCAAATGAGCATTTTTCTTGAAAGTTTATTTTCAAAGTTATGTTAGTTTACGTAGAGTAGATGTTTCTCTGTATTAGAGAAAAATATTGTTCTTATTGTTTTTTCTTTTTTGTTACCATCATCCATATAACTTGTATGGCGGTAACAAAAGTAAACATTTCTATAATTTATGGATAATTTTGGGACTATTTGTTTTGTCTATTGGATTAGAATGAGCTGATGAGTGATTCCAAGTCGAAAATCCATAATTATTATTTTTAGTAAAAGACTCATTTGGCACGTTTTTAAAGAAACGCCCAAATACTGTCACTGGGTCTGGATAGGCGGAGCGGTGACAAGGTCTGTACCCTAATAAGGATCCTCTTAACGAAGTACGTACATGCCTTGTTACCTTAAAATTGGTGACATACGCACAATGTCACCATTAATTTCTGTAATGAGTTTTGGGTGAGCATCGCCTTCATGTCACATCTAGTAAACATGACACGACACGGGCGCGCCTATCGCGCACGATCAATGATGTATCGAGATGTGTGTTTCATTAAGCACCGAGATCGTGATCCAGTTGTGCTGGAAGTGGCGCTGGTGTTGTGGAAATGGCGAAGTTATTAAAAAAAAAGGGAAAAAATTAAGGGAACGTAAAGGGAAAGCAATGTTTACTTTTTAAAGCTACGTAAGAAACAAAAGTGTTATTCAGGTATGTTAGGTTTTGAATTCTTACCATCAAACAAGCGCTTTATTTTTTCTTCATTATGAATTGATTAATCACATAAAAACGCGTCGACTTGAGAATCTCCTTCGTATAATTGCGCCTAAAAAATAAAAAATGAGTTTGTCGTCGCATAATCTTAACTTAAATTAAATATTCACCCGTTATTCATAAACGTACCTACATTAGTTAATTGTCTGTCACTTTGACATATTTATATGCGGGTTAAACAAAAGAAAATTTACTTCACGAATTTTCTACTAACTTCGTTAAGCGTACACGTTAGTGCCCCATATTCATGTCATAAAATAAAAAGAAACGACTAAGTACTAAATGGATTAAGGGATTATCTTATCAACTCCCATAATTCCAAAATTGTATAAATAACCAAAGAAAACTGTTTTATACATTTTACATGAGCAAATCGCTTGGCAATAGTCTTGGACCTGAGCCCTTTGTAAAGCCCAAATCTAAAGTAAACAAAAGAATAAAATAGAAGACTTTCAAAGCAGTGCAAAATATCTCCTTAAGGTTAACGAAAATGATCTAGCTCGGTTGCCTTTGTTCATAACTCGTCATACACATTGTCGTTGTTTCGATTATTATAGAACACAGAAAAAATATTACGAATTATACATATTATACTTACTTTTATATACGAAATATTACAAAAATACGTCCTCAAAATTCCGCACTATTTACATGCGGTATCAATTTCATTGATCTCTTTTGTAAATACCATCCTAAATGTAAATTTTTACGTTCCTAGTACAAGTAAGCAACGCTCTTGCTATTAGGTGGGCTACATGCTAGTTTGTCACTTGTTACAAAAAAAATCTTAATAGCATTCCAAGTCAATGAGTTTAGTCACATCTTCATGTTACGAAATAGAAACTTTACTCCAATTTTTTGCTTTATCTTTCAACATTATAGTGGACATAACCACAGGGGTCACGATGGGGGCGTCTTGAGAATGTCTCTTCCAGGAACGCGCGGGACGCTGGCGTCTCTGGCGCGCGCTTCCTCGCCCCGCCATCCATCATACCTCACTATCACTCCAACATACAACCACGTGATATTAATTATTAAGCGAAACATATGGATGGAGATAAAATAATGAGTTTTTAATCGTTTCTGTATAAATATACATACATCTACCTGGATTGTAATTAAGAAGTGACATTACTTTTGGTTAAAATAGAAATAAATTATTTATTTGACGTAATAAAAACTATAGTAACATTACAAGATGTAACTATATATAAAACACCAAATACGATACCACTCAGCATGAGTCGTCACAAGACTGGGCATGCAGCGACGCTGATTTTCAGTGGACCAAAAAATATATATATAAAATAATAATACGTTGTTAAAACTACAATGACAACTATAAAGTTACGAGGTGAGTTAGGTTTCTAGGTTACATTAGTCATTTCAGTTATTAGGACATTTAAACAGTTAAACATGTATATCGATTCATAGTATCATTGATCAGCTGACTTATGTTTCAGTAAAATGCCGTTTAAAGAGCTAGCTCGATAATGAATTGTAAAATGTATGTGACAAACCAAGAAAACCTACATATACTAATAAGATATTTGATCCTACATACGTGTATAAATGTAACCTCGAAGGCATCCATTTTTGCCCAGAAGGCATATTTCCGGTTGAAAATCGGGAATAGTTACTTATAATATATAACTATAACAAATAAATGGATAAGTATAATATTTTAAAAATTAGTTACATTCATGTGGTACTCATAAATTCGTACTATTTACAGTGAAATGTATCACTCTCCCGTACCTTGTTTGTCCATTACATTAAAGTGTGTTGTTTGTCCAGGGAGCGTTTTTCAAAATATCTAAACTATATTTAGGTTCTTGCCAACAAAAGCCTTAAAAACTTGGCTGTCTCGCTATTTCCGGCCGGAGGTTAGCGGCTAAGCGAGAAGTGACAAGGTTTTTTTTTACCTTTTTCCACCGTTCATTTAGTCTCGTCCAAACATTTTATGAGACTGTCGTAAATGCGCCGAAATGCTTTTGGGACCGGTTTAGTTTGCGTCGATTATTATTTTAACATCAAGCTAGATCACAAACCAGTATGCAGTCGTTGTTTATTAATCGATAACTACAAGTAATGAGTATGAGTATTGCTTGGTGTTAGTTGTGCTCCGTGACGCGCGCTAGCGCCTATGAGTTTACTTTCGGCAAGACACCGCGAGACCTGGTGGTCCTTTCTTTTTAACGTAGGCGTTAATTCCGTAAAACAGTCCGCATGAAATTGCTTCTGGTTGCATTTTAGTATAAAGTCAGGAGTGTTGACAAATATAAACAGCTACTGCTGAATTGATGTAACAAAATATTTAACAATAACATTTTAATTCAATGCCACTAAGATGACTTGAAATTCAAAGCAAAATCGTGGATCATTGATACACAAGTTAGAATAATAAATTCCATTTCAAAAGTATGACTAAGTGTGTGATCAAAATGTTTTTCAAATACGATTACAATAGTTTTTGTCAATCAAAAGATTTATGGACATTACGAACATTCAGCACAATTGAGATCAAATTTCGAGTGGACGTCTCTTTTCGCCAGACAATGGTCATTTCGCGGTTCGACATACCTGTCCTTAGAGTGGGTGAGCAACGGTTATTCGTCGGTCATATACGTTTAGCAATCGAATTTAGTCCTTATCGTGATGATAAAAAGCGTTTTAAGCAAACATCTGTCAGTGTAAGGTCCCACGGTGCAGTGACCGTCACCTCCCGCGACGCCTCGTGCGATTATTACGTCCCCACATTGTGCTCCATACGCCATACGTCTCCGCAGACAATATTTTACTTCATACCTCGTTTCACGGAACTCGAGCATATTACGTCAAACAACATTCGGACATGTAAGCAAACATCTTAATGTTTACTAATGAAACATTTCGGAGTACATTGATTGATGGTGCGAGAGCGTTTTGTGTGGACTGGTATTATTCTATTCATAAATCGCGCCGCGGGGTGGCCGAGTCTGCGTTGGTGGCTCCTATTGTCCCAACAATTGGGTAAAGGTAGTGCGATTTTTTTGGAGTGGGTCATATAAATTTCATGCGTATTTTAGCTTGGCGTCGCAGATGGAGTGAATGATTAAGAGGTCGCCGGAGGGGGATGCGCGCCGCTCCCGGGTCCCGGGGGACGCCTGAGTGTGGTGCACTGCTTGCAATTAACTCTCCTGTCGAGGCATTATCTCGGCGTTAGATTCTCGTGTCACCTCCGCCCCTCGCTTGCGCCTCACACGCTGTACCGATCAGCTTTATGTACAAAAAAACACTTACTTCGTGCAAAGATCTACATAATATGAATATATCCCGAGATACATTTCAAATACATCTATAGAAACTACAATATTAATTAAAAAACTATGCATATATCAGGTTCTGTCTCTGTCTCTTACGGTTCATTATTTTGAATCCTATAAAGTAAAACGTTATTAAGTACACTTAAATGACTAATGACATCAAATATTACAATATGTGTAAATCATTTATTACATATTCTATTCCCTGTGGTACAAACGGAACCAATTGTGTTAAAATAATAAGTTTCTACTTCTACCAACAAAATATAAGTATTTAGGTAAATAGCCCATCTGAGTATACACCAATTAATTCATTTTTTATAAAAACTATTATACAAGGAAAATACAGGCTGAGCATGAGTACGTAAGCTTTTTTTTTTGTTATAACGAGCTGTTTTTTTATTCATGTTTACTGTAAATTTCTTCCGTGTCCATTTGACAAAAACTTTAAAAGTCAACGGCTAAGGTATCTATTGCTCACTATCGTTAACTCGTAAGTATCTCGATTCGGATGTTCAAAAACCGGCCTTGTGACAAGAGTAATAAAGTATATTTTACAGGAAATCTGTTAGCGAATAATGATATTGACAAGGTAAACAACTAGTATAAAAGTCCGCAGGGTGAGATGGCGTGGTGTGGCCCCATTGTCCCGAGCCCGCGTATTCCTAGCTTATTTAATGCAACGATGCACGCGTAAACATCTAAATAACTTTTGTGTGACACTTCTCCCCCACCCTCTAATTTTACTAAGTAGCCGTATCTCTATTTTACAAATGTATCGGGGAGGAACATCTGAACCAAATGTGCTCTCGCGAGACAAGTGTATTCGTTGTCTGTATTCAATTGGTAAGCGTTATGGTTTAAATTAGTAATTTCGAGTGCGGAGTGAAATCACTGTTAAATCTGTACCGTTTTTCTAGCAGGCGTATGAAAACGTTGTAGCATTTAAATTTAACATTTTAAGCAATGCGATTGCTTTTGTGCTTTTATGTTTATGTACACGTCATTCATTCCGTTTTACTGACAATAATATCAACATGTTCATTTTAAATATGTATTGCGCATGACACGAGTACGAAATTACAACTTACTCATATTACGATGTCATTTGGAGAAACTAGGTATATCTAGGTAAATCAATCGGATTACGGTAATAAAAATTAATAGTTAACCTTGTATTATAATTTTAACAGTCCTCAGTGTGTCAAGAACCCCGATTTTGTCTCACGTCGATTTAGCAACCATTTTTTTGTTTAATTTCATGACCCGGATATTAGCAAACTATGATATTTTTTATAAAAAAAACTAGAAGTCGTATCAATGCAGGAGTTTTAGTCAGGGGTTTGTAACGGTATAGGATACACGATTTTCAAAAATTCGACATGAGACAATCGGGGTTCTTGACACACTGTGAAGTCCTGTCAATCATAATTTTTATAAAACGTTTTTATGTAAATTCAGGAAACCAAACTCAGCAAATAAACAATCCCCAGGTTTTTTACTGGAGAGTTATTAAGTTGACAGTGAACGCGTAGCTTTAGCAAAGTTTACCATGCTTCTGTTGCATGATTTTGCTTATGCTAATATTTATACGCGCAACATAACGAATAGACATCAGGCAATATTGTCAACGGCGAGATACCGCTATCTGGCGAAGCCAATGCGACAATGTGCTCCTGCGCTCGCACCCCACCCGACTGCCACTCTCCTGTCAAAGCTTACGCAAACTGACAACCTCCCAATAATTCGTTGCGAAAATGTGTTAATCGCAACACTTTCACGCTCGACGACTTCGAATTAGATTAGCGCCAACAATGACGACATCTGTACTCGAATAGAGCTCGTCATATTTTGACAGGTATCGTCACGTGTTAGGGACCCACATACACGTGTTCTCAACGTCCCACGCTCCAGTCATCATCACAAAAGTAGTGATTTCACGCGGTGCGAACATTCATCCGATTGTCGTATCCACTATCTCGTATTAGCGAGGTTATCATGAAAAAATAATGCATTTGGGATTTGAAGGCTCCCCATGTGTGCCAGCTTCCTTTCACTATTCGTATAAACGAAGCGGGATGATAAATTTATTTAATGTATACAAATGTTTGGACATTTTTATTTTTCTGTCGTTTAGACGTAGGTAACATAATTTAGTTCGCCATATGTTAAGGCGATGTACGAAGTAGGAAGTGAAAAAAAAACATTAACGACTTGTGAGAGGAGCTATGACAAGCCAGTCTTCGTACCGTTCCGTCTCAATAAACTAGTATTTTTTCTCGTCGCAAAAAAGTTATTGATAAATGTATGCGTTAGGCGACGCGGGCACTAGAATTATGTCAATTACTAACGAGACTCATAACCCTGTCTAAACTATTTGGGTTTAATATAAATACAAATATCTTGGAACTTATAATATATTAGGAATGATTATAAAATATATTACGTGTTTCTCCGACTGTTCTAAATTAAAAACCTTGTGTTCATTTGTGTGATTTAGAGATTGTTTTTTTTATAAGGCAGTTAGGAGTTTTTAGGTTTAGTAGTCTTAGGAGTAGGTACTCCTAAGACTACTAAAAAGTAAAAAGTATCTTTAGGAATATCCATATTTGTGTTAGATATTACTTGCCCAAAACTCCTTGCTAATGTGACGTAATACAACGTCATTTGGTACTTTGACAGAAGTTATCTCGCATTATATTAATATTTTTTGTTTTTCATATAAAACAAATTAATATTACCTACCGTTTTTAAAGTCCTGTACTTCAATGCCAATTATAGTTTTGATATTTATCACATTGAAATACCAAATAACATAATGATACGAGTATTAGAACTTCTCAAACAATTTTCTACACCGAGTCAGCGATTAAATTTATTTAGTGGCTCAACAATCCCATTCGCAGTATAAAAGAGCACATTAAAGCCAAAGGCCATCGTAAACCCTCCACGGTACCACTTCGAACGCAAACCTCGACCGCTGGGCACAAACCAAATATTGCCGGAATAAAAATTTGCCACCTCATTAACAGGATGTTTTAATTCTGGGTTTCCTTTTAATTGATCCCAGGGTAATTATTCACAGGGGGCTATGTATAAAGTAATTATAGCGAGCCCTTTTTCCGCCCCTAATCACCGCCGGGTGTCAATGACGGCGCGCGCAACTGTGTCTTAGATCGCGTTGACAGCTTTTTAATATATTTCCTTGTTGTATGTAAATCGCGAATGCCGAGGTACAGATGTTGACGTTTTTCATATCTCTAAAATACTTAGTAATTGCTCAATCGGATAAAGTTTATCCAAAATACGGGTGTAATTTTTTACATGATACAAAATATATTTTTCGAACTCCACTAGCAAGTGAAAGCTGTAACTCTGATTAAGATAAAACATTTTTATTTATACATTTTCTTTTTATACTTTTTTACTTGTAAAGGATATTATGATATTAATACAGCTTTTACAAGATATTTAAAATGTAAATTTAACTAAATTACTTTTCAAACTGGCATAAAACACAAAAAAAATATATTAAGAGTTATGATTCAAACAGTCTGTTCAAATTACTAATTGAAATAGCCTACTAAGCCGTTACAATATCCAAAAACAGCTGTTAAAAGTAAAATAAATTACAAAAATAAGAAAAAAAGATTTTTAAATATTTTGTCTGTCAGCTAGAGTAGGCATTCAATAACAAGTTGTTTATGGAGTTAGAAAAACATATTTTGTATCATGTAAAAAATTACAGCCTGTATAGGAAACATTTATGCACCGGTGTGAAAATAGGGTTTGTGGCACCGTAGCTCTTCCATGCTTTTCGTCATATTTCATCAAATTCAGTGCAACACCGTGTTGTAAATTTGAGTGACGTCACGACAACATGTGTATACATTTGTGTGTCACAATTAACGCTAACGCTTTAAATATCGAATCTAAAGAGGAAGTACCTACTTACAAACTTAAATATACAAAATATTTCAATACAAATATATTGGAGTACCTCCACTACTCACAACAAACAGAATGGCGACTTCTCAACAATTCCCATACTTTTCATTTCAATACCGTTTGTGTTTAGGTTTAGGTACGTCCCTAATTTTGAAATTTAATCCAATTCCATTGTTTTTCTGGTCTAATGAAATCAATATTAAAATAATGATTCAGGATTAAGTACTTTCTAATATTCACTTTATTTGTTGACATACTAGGCAAAAAGTAAGAATATTCTTCTATTTAAATTTATGTACCTAAATAGATTACTTGACCGTATTTTCTATAAGACTCAATTTACGACATATACAATCTGCCCGTAGGTTAAAATAGCAATTTTATTTTTATTTTACATTTATTGGCCTCAATAACTACTTCATTATTGCTTGATTTTTGTGTTTGTTTTTGTTGTATACCTCAATTTCACAGATAATCATATTATGTGCTAATTATTTTTTCACCTAATAAAAATCAATCAGAAAAACACAAAACAATGTGAAAAATGCACGTATTGCGCGCAGTTTAATCTCCACCAATCAACACAGTTATCAATGTTGAAGACAGGTCTGGCCTAGTGGGTAGTGACCCTGTCCATGAAGCCGACGGTCCTGGGTTCAAATCCCACTATTGTGGTTATGCCTACGTATTATGTAAAGCCGCAGCATCAGTGTCCGTGGACAGAGAGTGAACAGCCAACCCGCCTTCCAAACGTGGCTTATATGGTAACATCCCCCTAGATGATACAATTCATATTTGGGGGAGGCTTATGTCCAGCAGTGGACGTTTTATGGCTGGGACGATGATGATGATATTATATATATATCGTTGCCTGAGTTGGTATTTGGGTACCACACAAGCTTTCTTGAGGTTACCGTGGGGCTCAGTGAACTTGTGTATGAGGATGTACCGTAATATATATTTATCTATATCAAACTCAGCCCAAGTAATAAGTACTAATAAGCTACTAAAGATTTTATTGTCCAGGTACGTGTCTACATTGAAACGTTTAAGATCTCTAGTAACACTGCTCATACAAACTTATAATAGAGATGACAAGATTGTCAGTGCGCTCAGTGTAGTCATGTGATAGTAATGAAGCCTATAACCGTTCGGCACTTATATCCCATCATAACGGTAAACGCTCACAACACAGAGCCCCGGGCTCCCACAACAGCGTCCACAAACAACTACAGCAAGCGCCAAACCGACCAACTCCACGCCAATTACTTAACCAACATAAATTAAAATTACCCTAAACTGCATTAAAAAAGCCTTCGCTGGATGAAAATGAGATTTATATCTGTTAAGGCGGAGTTGTTCGTCTTCATAAAGCCTGACGTTTCATTTCTGTCTAGGCCGACCAGCGCTAGCTCCCTCTCACCCTCTCACCCTCGAAGGGCTCCCCTTGTTATGCATAAAATCTTGTCTTATTACTTTCAACTTTGCTATTATATTTGACGAGACGAAGTTGCAAAGTTATTCAGTTATTAAAATTTTTGGCCGCCGTCGGCTGCCGGATGAATCTAGTTCGAATGTAAATGCGGGTGCTTAAATTATAAGACGCGAACTTATTTGATTGAACAAACCTTAGGATCTACGGATTAATGTCTGAAATTTGGACGACGCAGATTTCGTAATTCGCTCTTTGTTGCGCTACCGTTACGAGGTGGGGCCGCCGCGGGGCCCGACGCCGCCTTTGTTGGCGGGAGTTGTCTCATCCTTACAAACGAATACGACAATTTCCACGACTTATTATTTTAGCATTTAAGTGTTCGCGTTTTCCGTTAACTACATAACACGAGCGTTTTAGTGATGCTCAGCTACGACCATGGCGTAAATTAAGTAAATACCAGTACGCGTTACTTAATTCTTACTCGCGTCTTTGAAAACAAAATAAAAGGTAAAAAGAATTAACATTCCTAATTACGACTGTGACTGTAGCTTATAAGCAGGGTTTAATTATGAAAGGCAGTCAGCAAAAGCGATTATCGAGTAACATTTCAGGCTTATTGAGAATCTCAGCACGCTTCTAGCAGAGCTAGGCGGAGGCGGAGCGGAAGCGGGCCGACATCTGTTCAGTTTGTAGCGACAAATTAACACCGCGTACCACCGAGCCGCGCAGAACGAGCCCTAAAGCTTCCCTTAAGCGCCGCGCCAGCTGCTCCGAGCACTAAATTCCACGTTACAATGCTTTGTTTTAAAATTTGTAATCATTCTCACATTTTACGATCCTGAACGGTCCGTTTCGGAAAATTTGATACGACTATAAACCCTCTAAATTGTGTTAGCATTCCGGTTAATTAAAAGTTATGAATTTAAAGTTACGGTCGGAGTGACGTGCCATCGGACCGGCGGAGTTGCCGCGGCTCCGAATCGTGAAAACATTTTTATTCTTTGCACGATCGATGAGTTGTGTGTCAAATCTTCATATATATCTCAATTACCTCGCTACTGGGTGTTATTTTTAAGTGCTTAGAAATATAGAAGCAACGGAAGCATGCGACAATGAGTTCTATTTTTTTTTATGACATAGGCGGCAAACGAGCAGACGGATTGCCTGGTGTTAAGCAATTACCGTCGCCCATGGGCACCCGCAACACCAGGGGAGTCACAAGTGCGTTGCCGGGTTTCAAGGGGGGTTGGAGCTCTGGGAACCTTACTCACCATCAGGAACACAATACTACATACCTGAAAGGTGGCAGTGCTATTATGGCTGTGGTCTTCTGTAAGGAGGAGGTACTTCTCCAGTTGGGCTGCCCCAGATTCAAGCATGATGGTCAACGCTGTGCCCTACCTCTCATTGTTGGACGTAGTTTAAGGACATACCCGGGTCCGGGTCTATAAATATAACTATTAATATATTATTGGAGTATATAAAACTTCCTTAAACTGTCTCACTAAAACAATTGAGCGAATTAAGTACATTAACAATTTATAATTAGGTATACGAATCATGATGGATAAAGATGTAAAGTAAAAGTCATGAAATAAAATTGTTTTGTCTTATTCATTATTTTATATGGTGGTAATGTTTTATTTAACTGCTTTCATATCATGTCAAGTTAATGAAAAGATTATTTTAATGAAAACAGGGACCAGCGCTTTTACTGGTAATTATAAAGTTCGGTACATGATTCTTACTTAAAAAAAAAACTTTATTTAGGCGATTTCTTATTAAAAATGGAGCACAAATGCAACTACTATGCCACAGATAATTTTTATTATATTACATATGTGTTTAATTTTTTTATTTTATTTCATCTCTTAAGTTAGGTTTTTATAACACTTTAATATAAAAGTAAAAAAAAATCTAACCTAGGGTGGCGTCAGCAACGGGGCAGGGCCCAGGCTACCGGTGGTCAGGGCTGCAGAGAGAGAAGCCGCCGGACTATTTCCAGGATTACCGTCTTCTTAGACCCTTAATCCAAACACAACCACGTAGCGGGAGATGTTTCAAATATTATTAAGTGATATTTTTCTTGTTTATTTCGTTTCAAGCTTACAATGCTTACGTTTTCTTACTTTTCTATCGCGCGAGTGTTTAAATAAACGAAAGTGAGCTCTCTTGTTGTAACTGTCAAACGAGTTATAGTATTTAGTATTACTTATCATCAGATAATCCAATTTTTTCTAGGTTTATATCAACAAATTATCTGGAAGTTTAAACACAAAACTATCGTGATATTAAACTATATTCATTGTATAGAAGTGGATAACTCACGTTCGACTTATAAAACGTGAGGTACCCGCATCTATAAAACTTTTTGGTAAGTTTTTTAGACCACATGTTCCAATTTTTAAATTTGTTATACTACTATTTAATAAATCGTTATTACTTTCTGTGTGTCCTTTAATCGTCCTATATGATTCTAAATTGATTTGTGACTATTAACAATAGCTTATTATTCAATTCCGAGCTATTCTGGCACAGATATGATATCACACAAAGCTTCTTTTCAAACTCTGCAATAAAATCGTATTACGTCAATAAATTAAAAAAAAGCCAGTCACAATATTACTTTCCCACAATGATTAAATGCGGAACGAAAAAAGTTGACTTATGAAAACAAACACATTATGCGTATATGAATTCGTGCAACTAATGACATGGCGAGGGTCGAGGGGTAAGAAGTAACATTGGTAACAGCCATAGTTCGCACACAGGCTACAGGCTTACAGAAGGAGCGTTTCATACAAACCAAGTGAATCGTTTTTAATAATACCTCTGGCGAGTCCGGCATAAGGGTTTGGTGGCGAGGTTCAATACGTCACTACTTTTATAAAACCTCGCATTATTTTTTGTCAATCAAAGTAAAATGTGGATGCCTACAAAGTTTCGATTTAGAGGAGTAGTCTGATATACGAGATTATTTTTGATTCATCGTTATTGGTAATATAAGCAAGCAGTGATTTACAACTAGGTCTAATCTAATCTACACCATTGACAGACTAATGCAATGTCAACTAACTTTGCCAAAATGGATGCCAATTGAATTTTATTTTGTTTCATTACTCGTATATCGCATATTAATAATGTGTGTGTATCACAATTATATTAAGATAGGCTGGGAGTTGGATTATAATCGTACCTATTTTTTGCCGGCTGTTTCTTACCTCTTCATATCATGACAAAATAAAAAATCAGAAACCATTCTATATACTCCATACGATTTTATTGTGAAGAGTGTTTCATGATCATTTTGACCACATTACCATACTAATAAATGAATGCCTATGACTGGATTTTATTTTATACCAAGTTGGCCTTCTGTGCCGTGATGTTCTGTTCCTGGGGTGTATGTGCCAAAAGTTGTGTATAGAGGACGTAAATATGGCCGCGGGGGGTCCCGGCGCTCGCTATAACGCGTACGCTCTTGTTAACATTAGCACGCTACTTAATACCTTGTCGTTCTAAACTCGCTTAAGTGAGTAAGGCTGACACAGTGTTAATTAAATAATTACTCTAAATAATAACTCGGCTGTGGCCCAGGAACGTTTTAAGCTCTATGTGGATTTAGGATAGTTCGCTTTCGGAACACATACAAGGTTGGATGTATTTTGTTATTTAGACGTTTACAAACTAAGTTAGCAATTTATGGGTTAGAGAGACGTTAATTTGTATATTGAGTTTTTGATTGAGGCATGCAAGGAAAGTCATTTTAAATCCAAGTAAACAAAAATGAATACAGTGTGTAGTCCCCATTAGGTATATCCGTCTTAAGGAGGTCGTTACAAATATCTGAACAAACACTTTATCTCCTTGCGGCAGTAGAGGCGTTCAAATATTTGTCACCACTCCACCGCTCCGATATATCTGATAGCGACTGCACTTAAAACAAAACAGTAGTCACTGATTAAAAAAAAAACTGCAATCAAACGGCATAAACGGCATGACCGGAGCAAGTGTACTTTGTAGACGACAAAAAACTTTCTCTTTTCATTTAATTTATGTAACACGTGCTACAGAATCTCTGCCCTTGTAAACTCTTTGCTTGTATAAAAGGTTGAGGATTTTACAAAGGGTCTGCCCTGCGGTCGGGCCTAAGAGCTGCCGGTCTGCCGGCGTTCAAGAGACTCTTGGGTTTTGCATGGGACTCGAGCGCACGTCGCCCGCGGCTTGGCCCATTACAACCGATGTTATTCTCTTGTTTCGCGTTATTATGATACATATTTAAAAGGGAGACGTTGGTACAATTCTGTAGGATATTCTAGCGCTTATTTTGTGTAGTTTTCGTTAGTTATTGATAAGGTTACTTATTAAAATACAGGATTGTTATCATCATTATAAATAGTAGTATTTAAGACGTGCCCTATCCCCAGAAGAATCAGAAAAGTCATAAGTCGTAGACATGTGTCCACATAGTGTAAGAATAGAATGCTCAAAATGGTTCTGAATGGGAGCGAATAAAACCTTAATTAAACGTTCGTGTTATTAAACACAACTTCTAACCTTTCTAACCTAAGTTAGGTTTTGTTTTCAAGTACAATTCTAACGGGTGTCTGCACTCTTAGTAATTTCGAATGGAGGCCTAGAACATGTCACGCGAGTGACTAAATAAATGTGAGTAGGTAATGCCTTTGTGTTTAATAATAAAACCATTGTTGTATTTCGTTCTTAAAAGTATGTAATAATATTTCTAGTCGTCATTAGTTACTACCTAAGTGTTTTAACTAAGTACCCAAATAACTGTGTCGGGCCATGAAAGATTTTGGTGGCGTTATATTTCTTCATTACTACTGGGTGTAGACAAAGTTATATAAAGTTATTAGTTATAGAATGTAATTACTAATATTGGCTAAGAAAGATATATGCAGTCAAGTTCAATGGACGAATGGTCACTGCTAAATACACCAATTTGACCGGAATTATTGTATAGTGCATATAATTAGACCATAAAATAGGGTAGACCGAGGCGAATCGGGTCATTTTTTGTTTGACGGTAAATAAATACAACTTTTTAAGGTGATACTGTTTTTATTAATATTAAATTGGCAAAAGTATTTATTATTTAACAAAATCCAAGAGTCAGACATAAAACCAAACGACATTCCGATTTATGAAAAATAAAATACAAAACTACCTAGAAAATCCGATTCACCCCATTTTTAGAGGTGAAACGGATCAAAACAATCTCTGTTATAAAATTTTAACTAATAATAGTAAACAATGTTAAATATATGAAAAAGAATCACAAATGGCAACTTATTGAGATCAACTACCATTGGTATCTTTATTGTTACATTCGAGCATTATTTTTTATTCCTGCCTTCTAGTTAAAAAAATTATGGCACCATCTATAGAAAGTGTCATATATGTTACTATATTTTTAAATAATGTATGTTAAACATTTTATACCCTCTTAGCAACAAAATCGAACAACTTAAATCGAGATAAACAAAATATGATAAATTTTATAAACTAAAACTTGAACCTTACACGTATCCGATTCACCCCATATCAGAAATTAACTCCAAATCCTCGAGTTGCTAATTGCAATAGTCGATCAGCAAATAACTCCCCGGCTTCCTTGTTTAATGTTGGTTGTCCACCACGACTTTTTACGATGCCTCGAGACAATGTGACTCTTCTTTGCAAGCTCGTGAACGGGACATTGTACAACTCGGCAGCTCGACGTAAAGTTAGCTCTTTAGTCAGCACCTTATTAGCAGCAGTAGTCATATTTTCTGCCGACCATTCTCCCTGGTGGGTTTTTTTCTTATACGTCCGCACCATCTAAAACATGCAAACATACAATAAGCTAAAGAAAACCGTCCAAAAACCTCGTTTTAAATTTTGATCCTATTCGCCCCCAATCAGGTGATCCGAATAACCTCATACCATAGGTTTCAATTTTTTCTCTTAGCGGAAATATACCTTTAGATATAGTCAAAACAATACCATATCAGGAAACAACATGCATGATTAACAATAAGTACCAATGATTACTAACCTTTAGTCTTTCGCATTTACATTTAACACGGAATGTATTCGCACATTTTTTACATCAACGCCAAAATCACAGCACACCCGCGCGAGCAACTCATCGGGAAGCCTCATCGTGATTAACTCGTGAGCCTTATCCTATGGCAGTGGCTGTGGCGGCGCGCGTGGGGAACAGAGCGAACGCGGGACGTTGGTTGGCTGGCTGTAACTACCCGCGATCTTTCAAATTTAACAGAAATGCTTATTTTGATCCGATTTCCCCAGTGATCCGAATCGCCTCGGTCGACCCTAGCACCTTTTTATTTTGAAGTTTTAATTTTGCAGCTGCAAACTTTGAAAACAGGGAATCGGCAATTGATTTGGGAGTCGGTGCACTGCTCCTAATACGCTCCGAGGTTTCTTTGATTTTATAATAAGGTTAGCCTTTAGGCCTCAAAATGTCTGAGAACATTAGACTAAAAATCAAAGGAAAATATGTAGGTATTAATATTTTCCTGATACTTGTTTATTTGTGCGGTAGATATTTGTAACGATTTTTTTAATATATACATGACTGACCAGCGTTTCACCTCAGTCACACCTGATCGTAACTGTCGACGAGGTCGAGGGTGTAGCACGCTGGTTCAGAATCAGCCTATTCAAATGTTATTATTATTAGTTAAGTATGCTATATATCAATTCCGGATTTCTAATAAAATATGTACCTACTTGCTTAACAAAGACCTATAAAGCAGCATTAATATTAATAATTATTTACCTTAAAATAACTTACCTAATATGATTTAGATATAGCTAGTAAAAAGTTTTAAAAACATTTTCGCAAAATTAATTTACCGCGATGTAAGCTTTCTAATTGTTACATAACCTAAGTATTCAAAATGGGAAACAAACAGCGTTACAACAATAGCTGTTATAAATAAATCCATCCAAATAATTTCAATTTAAGCCAAAAACTTACAAATGAAACAGCCTTCGCGCGGTTATTTGTTCGCGAGGCGGGGCGAGCACCGACGCTATGTAAAGCTTACCCTCAAGCACCTACTCTATTGACTTTCTTCCGCCACTTTCTTATCGTGTTATGATAAATGACACCCTCGACAACTGAAAACCGACTCTGCGCCCCGCGAATTAGATCTAATTTTCCCTTGCGCCTCGTTACTGAATATAATGCATTTTACATCAGCGACGGTACTTCTTTAAATAATAAAAGCTCTTTGTAAAACTTTCCCTCGTTGAGCGTTCTAAAGCTTTTCGGTATCCTATAATTAATATTCATGGAGGCTCGTGCCGAGGGGCCATGTAATTAATAAACTTATATGATACTTTTGTTTGTAGTGTCATTTGAAGGGGGTCTGTTTGTGGAGGCCCTCCTTGTATTTCCATATCCTTCTTGTGGGTAATTGAGTCGCAGGGTAGATGTTCGTGGACCTCTTGTCGGGTACATATGACCCGGAGGCGTACATGCGACCGTTTCGTGTATTTGCCGGCACTCGATTGAATAGTCGTAGGATCTGAGACTCATCGAGCTATAATTGGTTTTCGGCATAGCGACTCCTGTCATGGTTCGCAATGAAAACGCCTATTGTTGGGAAACTTCGGTATTGCACGAGACTATATTTCTAATTGACAGATTGAACCTAAGATTATCATTGGTAATAGGTATATTCTAATACGTACAGGTACACGAGCAAGAGTGCTGAGTCTCCGTTCGCTTCGCCGCTCGCGTCCCCATTTCACAAATGGCGGGCGGTTCTCTGAAACATTTGTCGCGAGTGTGACTAAATAAACCTGAGTAAAGCCGTTATTTTCATATTACAATGACTATCGAAATTTTTAATAAAAACGTATAATATTTAATATACTTAACATGTCATATTAATTTATGTACCTCGGCCGATCAACTTTTATTTTGTTATTATTGTGGCCCTTTGCCTCGTCATTAAGAGGAAATTTTGTTTTGGAATTGTTTTATCGCATTTTACTAATATACATAGTAGATGGCCTTTAACAACAACATGCTTAAAAAATAACACGAAAGTACATGTTATGTCAATTTTAATGGAATTTAGCCAACTCTGGGGGAATGTTGCTATGGTAACGAGTACTACGCAAAAAAAATTGACACGCCTATCTAATTTTCTATTAGACGCTAGGCTAGACCCATTCAAATTATTATGATATAATTTAAAAATGCAGGAGGTAGTCTAAAAATCAATATGTCCAGATAAAAGTATCGGTATTAGTAACATGTGAACATACGTATACCTACATCTATCTCGTATATACTGATTTAACACGTCTGATGATTTAATTACATCTTTCACGTCCCTACAAACGTAATAAAGCATCTATCTACATAATATACGCCGACTATCTACTTTTAAACTTTAAACTGATATAAATTAAAGCTTCATATCAAAGAGACAAGTATCGTTTAATTTAATTTGAAGACACAGGTAATTTGACAAAACTCCTGTAATAAAATTATCGAGCATTGACCGAGTGATAAGTGGGGGAAGCGACCGGATACACCTCGCATGTTAATACACGTAAAACGAAGATTATCCATAAAACTCACAAAAGGTGCCGAGTTGTCTTCGCAACCTGCCCGCCCGGTGCCGCGCCTGTCTAACCGCCGGTTTAAGATTTGTTTTTAAACTTTCGTGAGTTAATCTAACATTTATTTAAATACAACAACATGTGGCGCGACGACTACTTAAATAAATAGTGAAACCGCTGTTTAATAAAACCGTGAATTAAAACTATCGCACTAGTGCTGATTTGTGACTTATGTATATATTTTTAGCAAATGTCAGAAGCCGGAATACGATCGTTAAAATGGGTCTTTTTATTTTATCTGACTATGAAACATAAAGCAATTAAATAACCAAGTTAAATAGTTGGTATTTTGCAATTGTTTATTAGTTCATTAACTCAACTCCTAAACTTAGTGGGCTCTTTATTTTGTGCACGAGTGCTTGAAATGCGTTTCTTTTTGCTAGCTTTCAGCGCATCGATATAAATATTCATATATTCAGTATTCAATGGACCGAATTTGTATGATATTAAACAACAATGAAGTAAATCAAATAAAAAATTAGGTACTACTACTGTAAAAACTGTCTACAATTAGACAATCACTCCAAAGATATAAGTTCTATACTAAAAAAAGATACTACCATCAACAGTTGAGCAACGAAGACGCGAAAGAAGCGTTTACGAAGAGGAGGAAGTGATGAAGGGCTTTACTTATTTATCTTGGTTTCTTATAAGTACCTACTTAAATAAATGTATCGGGTCTGGTAGCTTCATACCACATCAACTTAACCCTAGCGCTTAAATAAACTGATAATCGCCTCGCTTTCGGTGCATAAGAACAAAATGTTACAAAAAGCTAACATAATAAAAGGAGATAGGAAGATATTATAACTGCCAAACATAAGCAACACGGGTCACATTACTTGCATTTTACGAGCAGCGGCGAAGTTAAAGCCGGAGGCTAGTGCTTCAGATTTATTTCAATGAATATAATTACGTACGATTGCTTCCTTTATAATTTATCCATAATTACCAAATTTGCATCGCGACAAAGATTTATACGAAAGGAAATTGAAACTTACATTCATTTTTTTAACGGGTATAATTGAGTTGCTTTCTTCACAGTAAAACGCAACTGTTACGAAATAATTTTAAATGGCCGCGGGGACATAATTATACGGACACAATGAAGATGGCGACAACAAGTGAATTTAGGTCAAACACGGAACAAGAAAAAATATACTTACATAAGTAATACTGTCACCATTTAAATAAAGGCACACCTGCAGGTATGATATAAATACGAGTTTTAAACCGAGGTTAATGCCGCAGCACACCCGGGCCCAGCCTCATAATACCTATTATAACGTGTAAGGAGTAAAGAGTCGGCCTTATCTCCTACACAGCCCGATTCCTGACCACTTTAATGGGAAAAGCATGTTAGAATTAAACTAAACAAAGACGACGCATCAATTAGGGGCATTTCTTTTTTACCTTCAAAAAAAGGGCTTAAGTTTTTAAAGCTTGTTCGTCGACCGAGTTGCGCTCGAGCCTGTTCGTTATTTTACTGACTTATTTGATTAGATCGATCTCGATGATTCTTGTAAAGGATACAATTAAGCCGATAAAAAGATAAGTGGGCGCAAACATACACTTTGGGCTTAGAACAGACGACACCTACTAATTAACAGGCACGAATACACGGGTTAGCATCCGTGCAAAATACATTTTTGCATTTCTGCAGGTCACGTTAGTCTAATTATAATTTTGTTTATAATTAATTAAACTGAAAATACTATTTCGTAGTACTCAAAAAGAAAGACACAACAAAAAATTGATAAATAAATGAAGGCTACTGTCACTTGACTACTCTTATGTCACTATATCCACACGATAACTGCTGCCTTCATATAGAGCTTCTGCGGTTATCATCTAAAGTAGGGATACCACCTAAGGATTGCATAAAAATAAACCTGAATCGAATAACCCAAGACTTATAACAAATGAATGAGTTGCATACGAAATATAGAATATATAAATACGATAAAAGCATAGATGAATAAGTGAAGTTATTCAGAATTGAGTTAAAGCGAATAGAGATCCGAGAGGACGGCATATGGTAAAAATAAAGTCCAATAAAAGTCGTCCCGCAGGTAATTAAGACAGGGTAAGGTATTGACGGATCATAAAGCTAAAAGATTCAAAACAACAAACTGCAAAGGTTTACGATGGTGACCGTCCCGCTTTTATTGTAGTTGTAAAATTCACGATCCATTATTAATTATTACAGACATCATTAATCTACTAATCTATTTAAGGACGTGGGATAAGAATCTCATTTAAAGTATTGAATGAAGAGTGTCCGTAGTGGACTCGAGATAGGCTTAAATTAGCTCCGCTTACGCGGTAACAAGCGACTTAATACCCACATGCAATTATCAACTTTATGAGTTAGCTGCTATGATTTACATCGCTTTAGCGTCGGAGTTGTTGTTGTACTCTTTGGGAACGGGTATTTGTGTGCCTGATTTATTACAGGTTGGTGTTTAAACGACAAATGCATCGAAACAGATAGGAGCGACATGTTGGACATCGGAGGACCGGTGTCGCCCAATACACATCGGGGGCGAACTACCAACGCGACGCAAGATATTTTACATGAAGATTCATTTTATGCGAAAATAATTTTTTTGTTTCTTAAGTAGTAACGCCTTAGCTTTATCATTTGCAACCAACTGACAATTACTAATACTAATTGAGAATCGTATTATAAAAAGTATATTGCGAATTTAAAATCTAATTTAATGTAATATTAATACGCTTCTTTTAGACAGTAAAAGACAATATACTAATTTTGTGCATTCGAATATTTTTAGACGCGTCCATAATTTGAAGTGATCTCGTGTGTAGCATCCTAAGACCGGATGGGAGTTTCTTTAGAACATAATCTTTACTACAAAACTGTGATCGGATCACTCAGTAACGAAGCTACACAGGGGTACGGAGATATATTTAAATAGCTTTGGATAAATCAAATAAGTATTTATTGAATAATAGCTGATTGTGTCTTTGGATTTGTTTTGATGAATGAACTTGAAGCAGTGATAACCCAACTACGAGTACAAGCTATGTTAAATAGAAGGTACTTTAAAGATCTATTATTGATACTTGTACCTCTACTGTTTATAAAGACTATATTAGCTAGTTTAATAATACTACTCGTAATAACCTTGAAATAATATGAAACGATATTTATTCGCCATATTTTTTTATTAATTGATAATTTGACGACCGATCTGGCCTATTGGGTAGTGACCCTGCCTATGAAGCTGATGTCTTGGGTTCAAATCCCAGTCAGGGCATTTATTTGTGTGATGAGCACAGATATTTCGTTCTGAGTCATGAGTGTTTTCTATGTATTTAAGTATTTATATGTATCTATCTATTATATATCGTTATCCAGTACCTACAACACAAGCCTTTGCTGAGCTTACCGTAGGACTAGGTCGATTTGTGTAAGATTGTCTCGAAATATTGATTTAATTAGAAATCTATTATAATATTCGAGAAATCGATTATTAATTTTAGTTTAGTTGAGAGACATCTTATACAAATCGACATAATCCTACACTAAGCTCAATAAATATTAATGTATAGACGATTATAGGTAAATATGTACAGTTAAGCGGTTGAGGTGTTCAAAATGAGGTCAACACATTTCTTTTTTCAAGCGATTATTCTCGTGAACACTTCGCCCGCTCAGTCACTTTTGCTGGTTACTGTATATAAATACTTTAATATCCCGTAGGAAATGTCCGTAACCCAGAAACTCAGTGATAAAGACAGAAATAAACGCCTTCAAGGATTCGAACCCTAGACCTCCTCCCCGGCGGAGTCACTTCCGACTATGCTAGGCCCGCTAAATATAAATCAATGTTGCGTCAACATAACTCTTTACCGTATCCCAGATTACCTTACTTAACATAAACTGTCAAACATTGAGTTCAATTTCCGTCGAAAAATCCTGATTAATTCAACGAAACAGTAAATCCATCACGTTGCATCGTAACATGCAGCTTGCGCGGCGGCCGAGTGCGCGGAGCTCCGCAGAAACTACTGTGATGTAGCAAAGTTACTTAAGAGTATACGTATTGTTCGTATGAGATTGCTGTTTACCTCTGTGTTGTTAGTGGGGTACGGCGTCCCGTCGCGAAACCGGTACATACTTTGCACAAAATTATATGAGCTATATGATGTATTAATTAATAAGTGACACAACCACTAACGAATAAATGATTAACATAATGACTGCGATTAACATCCTTCAAAAAAATAATTAACAAATAAGGACAAATCAAAATGTTTTTAGTTATATATTTTGATTTACATAGATCTTTAAGCAGTAACACAACTATATCATTTATAAATGAAAATAGCCGGAGGTCCACGTCACTTTTTTTTAAAGTATATGGTATCTATTTTCAATATATGCAACTATTCCTTACATAGGCAGTATAAATAACATGTCGTCACTACTTTGAAAAATACTCGTATCTGACACAGATACTAAGTTGAAACGCAGTAACTCTGTACTAATCCCATACCTAGTTACGTCATTTTTCTTTTGAATGCCAGAATGAGTTACGAGCTTTTTTCAAAGTAGTAATAATATATACTCGTATGTGAGAATCTTAGTTCCGTACTTATAAAACAATATTTCTTATTTCCTCAAATAGGTATAAAGCAAACGACGGTGTTTCAATAATAAGTTCTACTCGTCTTCATGAGTATTTCTGAAAACATTTTTTTTATAGCTTGCGGGAATAAGTATTCTTCTACGCTTAGAATTCATTCAAAGCGTCGTGCGAGTTATTAAGTGAGTAACTAAAACCATTTTTTTTTGTTAAGTATACCTTTTGATTAAATTTTTTAGTCATGCTTGTACGTGTTATGCCTTGAGAGATCGTATTACTAGACAAATCATAGGTATTACTGTACCGTGTACCAAAAAGTATTGTAAAGCGGTACGCACGGCACAGCCCTATTACCTGCAAACTGCATAGCTTGCTCTATTCCACCGCCGCATAGTTTTGTTCGCAACCTCTCATCGGCCCTCCAGCATTTAAGGCGTAGCTCGCTAATTGGGACTTTTTCAAGTGTTTGTTAACGTCGGCCATGTTAGCGTTAACAAAGAATAAATTCTGATTTATTTTCGTAATTGTTGCCATATTTCATGTATTATTATTGGAGGAGCTGGATACTTAGTAAATCACAAAGCGTCTTCTAAACGTACCCTTATATTATGATACGCACAACTTGCGATCTTTATCGTTTTATCAAAAATTTTACTAAGTTATCAGTGCTGTTTTCATGTGGAAAAACTTCAATGTGTTCTCGACTCAGTCTCTTTTAGATTATATGTAGTAGACAAATGACATGTATAAATCTCTGGTATGCTCTTATTGTGAGCAAAGTCCAATTTCGAGTTACATGGCGCTGCAGCCCTATGAGACGAACCAGTTAGTTGAAGTACTTATACCTATATAAATAGAGTAGTGGAGGATAGGATTTTTATTACGTTACATGTTTAGTGAGAAAAGTACGTGTGAGTACATCTCTGAGGCTCTAGTGTATGTTTTTTTTGACGTAAAAAAACGTCTCGAACGCGTAAGTGAAAATTATTTATATGGGTAACTCTAAGGCGATGGTGACGTTTTGTTACCTTAAAAACTTACACTCGGGGCTCAGAGGCTCTACTGTAAGTTTCTTTTGACGTAAAAAAATGTCTCGAACGCGTAAGTGATAGTTATTTACATGGGTAACTCTAACGAGATGGTGACGTTTTGTTACCTCAAAAACTTACACTCGGAGCTCAGAGGCTCTACTGTAAGTTTCTTTTGACGTAAAAAAATGTCTCGAACGCGTAAGTGATAATTATTTATATGGATAACTCTAACGCGATGGTGACGTTTTGTTACCTTAAAAACTTACACTCAGGGCTCTGAAAGCAGCTGAGAGAGGCTTTCCCTTAAGCGTGAACTCAACGGAACTGCATCCGTGCTTCTTGTTAACCGCCGCCCAGCTTAAAGCAATTTGCCGGAGTTGGTGCCGCAGTTTTATTAAAAGCCCTCCCAGTTTGCACAAATGCTAATAGTTTGTTATATTAAAATTTGTGCTCGCAGTTATCATTGAGCTGAGTCGACGAAAACTATTACCGAATACCGATTCCAGCCGAGGAACTGTTGGAGCGTTATTCATAATGCTATACATTATTGTTAAAGTCCTCACAAATAGTTATGTTTACATCGAACGTCTTTTAGTAGTAATATAGAAAATTTTATAGTGGTATTTAATCTTAATTTAATAATTTTGTAATTCCTAGAGATATTTATCTTGTGAGATTAGATTATATTTATCAGTTTCGTACAATATCGATTGATCCATAAGCGATATTTTAAATTAAATTGAATAGAAAGAATGAGCTGAATGGCCATTTCTATGTAGTTGTGCAGAGAATTAATATGGAAATTACGTCAAATTTTGAATATAGAACGCCGACATGTGTGTACACACACGTTACTACTACATTATAGGCCATGTGCTTTAGGCAAGTTTTTCACCTATACCTATTTATTAGTTCTTTACTAAGCGAGGCGTTTTCCATGTCAAAATGGTACGTAAGTACACGCCATATATTATACGCGCCATTTTGACATGAAACAAAAACGATTACAATTCTAATATGTACTCAAAATGACAAACAAATAACATATTCGTAAATATAATGACGAAAAAATAATAAGGTAATAAATAAGGTTAAAGACGATCGATTACTTCACATTTGCAGTAACAATTCTGTATTTTATTTCCTGAAAATAGCACGACAGACAAACCACAGAGTAAGACAGAAACCTTGTTGCATTTAAGAACTAATCCACCACGAGACAGTTTGAGTACTGAAGCGATAAACTAATTTATTTTAATGTACTTAAGGTTCATTTTGGCTCGGTGAAGTTTTGGTGGCACATGTGTAAAGGCACGCCGAGACGAGAACTTTTCAGATTCGCAATCACGTAGCCGTGAAAGTTTGAAGTAAGTATTAAGTTTAACCTGAGGCGAGGTAGTGGGGTTTGGTTAACACTATAGTGCTGTCGTAGCGTAGTGGCACTTGTCGGGAAATATAGTTTTGATGCAAGAGCGCTAAGAGCGTGCGACTTGCAATCCGGAGATCGTAGGTTCAGGTTCACCCTGACTCGTAACTAGGAGTTTTTTGGAACTTAAATTATGTCCGAAATATAATTTGACATTTACCAGTCGCTTTCGGTGAAGGAGAACATCGTGAGGAAATCGGACTAATCTCAATAAGGCCTAGTTCACCCTCTGGGTTAGAACGTCAAATGGCGCAGTTGTTTTAAAAAGTAGTGCCTACGCCAATTACTGGAATTAAGTTGCCAAGACCTTGGGCATAAAATGTAGGTACGAATACCACAATACCGCAGTTTTTACAACACGAAATTTCGTAGATTAATGATTTTAGGTATAAATATTAATACCCTTTTTAGGTACCTGCACTAAATAGCTAAGAGTAATAACTATTTGTATATTTTTTCTTAGTCTACTCAATACACCAATTGCGCGGCACCTTAAAGTGAAATATATCTGATGATACAAATGAAAAAAGTTCTAAAATATCATGGAGTTACTAAATGTTCCTAATTATCTTGTTAGCTTATAAACAGTCAGCGTTTAAATAGTACCTAATTCTAGTCCTGTTTTTACCTACTGCGAACATAATTCTAGTTTCTGAGTTTAGTCCCGAAGTTTCTACAGTCAAAACACGATTAAAGTTTCGTAGACACCGCTTCTACTCCTCGTTTTTCCGGTGCAAAACGAGCACCATTCATCCGGGAATGTTCCCGTCAAGCGGGAATGTACAGTAGCCAAGGCGTACAGACCACGCTATACCTACCGTCGGGTGTCTGGCGATTAACTCGCGGCTTGTAGACGCCGCGCCAACGCTCCCCGTCTTGCGATTGTTCCCGACACAATACGAGAAAGAGTTCCGGCCTTAACATTTCAAGGCTTGTACAGAAATGTATAAAATATACCTATTACTGAACTTAACGAACTGAAGTGGTCTGGGTTCTGCTTGCATGACACTGGCATCATGTCTTTAATTTTCAATACGTACTTAATTTTCATTTACTGACGTTATATCTGTATAGGTAATTTTCAGTGAGTTTAATCTTAAGGTACTTATCTGCACACAGCGAAGTGATAATTAAGTAGGTACCATATTAAAAACAAACCTACAATATCTTGAGATCAACTATATTCAATATTCGACTTATAAAACATGAGTTACACGTTTTTATACAATTAAGTGTAATTAATGAATTTATCATATTATTTTAAGGCTATTTCATTAGAAAAGATAGCCTAACGATATCACCGCCAGTGACAAGTCACTGCCTAGCTACTTTTTTTGATTTTAGATTTTTAGTCATTTTTTTAACGAGGAATAAAGCGGAGAGCGTTCTCAAGTCGACGCTTATATTTTTTAGTCGGTAGTCCGATATTGAAAATCATGATTTTTATTTTTGATGAGGTACAGATTATTGTTTTAGTGACTCCACAGGGTACCTACCTAATTGTAAGGTAATATTACCTAAGGTTTAGCAACCAATTTTTTTTTTCATCAATAAAATATTAACTGGCGTAATACAAACCAGCTTTATCCAGCCAGTAATTGACCATAATAACTTCTTACCTACGGTTCACAGTGAATATTATTGGGATCGGAATACGAGGCAAAACGGGCCACATCAGCCCATTAACTACCGACCACTTACCGGTACAGATGTCGGTAAATCCTGTGTGGTTAGTGGAAGATATGCAGTTGTATTGATTTAATACCGTTTTTAAGGTAATTTATGTTAGAGTCTATTTATTAGCATAAAGATATTTTGTACTTCAACGTTAAATGATATTTTCAATTTACAAAGTTTAACATGAAATTGACAGTTGCCACTGCATCTTATTACAGGTGTAGGGACAAACTATTTTCCACCGTGGAAACTCGTATCTCGATCGACATACAACGGTAGCCGAACTGTCAATAAATGACTTTATTAAATGAGTGACATTTTCATATTTATTAATATAGAACTTTATTGTTTAATGTCACATGTCATTTTTTCCATGGACATTTGACACCAAATAATAAAGTTGCATATAGTAATGAATATGAAAATGTCACTAATTTAATACGATGATTCATTGACAATCCGAGCTTTCCCGAAAGAAAATAATTTATCATTATATCTGTACTTTTAAGAAATGTCAAACAAGGTAATGTGGCCCTCATAGCTCGACCATTGCTATTGCGAGTAAATTGCAATTTTTAATACAATGATTTTACAATTCACCTTTTAGGTTCAATAAGTTGTCCAAATAGTACGTATTTCACTTAAATCACAAAACAAAATTAGATCAGTTAAGTGTGAATCGGCTTTGTATTTAAAGCTGCATAGTCTGAAGCACGTTGTATAAAGTTTTTTGTTTTATATAAGATACCTTTTGACGACCGTTCTGGCCTGGTGGGTAGTGACTTTGCCTATGAAGACGATGGTTCTGGGTTTAAATCCTAGTCAGGGCTTTATTTGTGTGATGAGCACAGATATTTGTTCCTGAGTCATGTGGGTGTTTTCTGTTTTTAATATTTATATGTATCTATCTATTATATATATTGTCGTCTAGTACTTACAACACAAGCCTTACTGAGCTTACCGTAGGACTAGATAGATTTGTGTAAGATTGTTCCGAAATCCGTAAATATTAATTTAATGTTTTTTTAAATATCTGAGCAGATATTTACCTATATTTGAAATATAAAAGTATTAATTGATCAAAGACACTTATTAAATAGTATCTACAAATTGGAAGTTTTTCTCATTGTAGTCTTAATTTCTGCACAAACCATGACCCTCCTTCGCCAAAGAAGGATACAGTTAACGTATAAACAGGTAAACTATAGCGTGGCGTGACGTGGGTCTTGAATAACCGTGCTAATCACAGGGTTGGTGTGTCCATACCACAGACCACTTCAGCTACTAGACTACTCGCGGTCTGCTTCCGTACAGTATTGGAGTGCGAGTACAACTCTGACTTGATAAAAGATGCTTTTAAAATAGAATAGTCACATGACATACGGCCTTTTGAATTGAGGCGACCGACTCTTGTAATGTGGAATGTGCTGAACTTGAACGCATCGCCAACAAACTACGCTAACAACAAACTAGCTTGGCGAAACTAATTTAAAGTGTCATTATATTATATATTTCTTGAGTTTCTATAAAAAATATTGTTACACATTATGGGAGCTCTACTGTGCAGCCTTGTGTAAATTACTTAAAGAATATTAAGATAGAACGAGGCCACTTTTAGGCGTCTTTCGTATTACGATTCCGTAGTACATCATGCTCTGTGACCTAGTCCTAGAGAGCTGTAATTTAGTATAAATATATAAATCAATCACGCGGTAACATAAAAAAAGAAAAATAAAAAAATAAAAATTATGGTCCTCCTCTACAGTAGGGATTTTTTTTAACTTTATCCCTAAACTGTTAAGTGTTGTTAGATAGATAATTGAAAAACCTGAAGCAAAGCTTAAAGGAAATCTATTTTGAACATGATCGGTTGAGCCGTTTTGAGTTATCGAAAACTACGAAACCCTACACTGAGCAGACGGGCTTGCTCTTGGTCGGTTTCCTCCGTTAAATTTAATTCGCTGCTCGGTACAACAAAAAAAGTTTCGTCATATATATCAACCTTGAATTTTTTTTAAACGCTTCTTATCCATTGATGAGTCGTTTAGTGATCGGGTCTGTGATCCAGCCCGATCAACCATCTATCACGCCACGGTAACTACAATCGGAAACACCCTGTATAATGAGTTAATAACATAATTACTAACCAAGGATTCCTCGTACGTTACGTATTCTAGACTGATTACCGCTTATAAGTACTGGTAATTTGTACTAATCATTTGGTGGTAACTGTGAAATCAAAGCTATTTGAAGGTAATTAATCGTGACGTCATACTGGTGGACAGTATTAATAGTTATTTGCTAGACGAGGGACCAAAGTTAGTGTTTACCTTCTCCTGCTAATATTTAGACCCGGGCTAGCGAAGTATCGCATAGTTCTGGATGAATGGAATCTTGAGAGTAGGAAGGTTTTCAAGGCACGAGAGGGAATAAAACTTTGCTGCCGCCAAGTGAAATACAATTTTTTCACCTCACTACCGCGAAATAATTACTAACTGTAAAACATAAAAATTGCTTCAAATTATTTGTATCAATCATTCATAATTTAAAATTATCGTTTCAAATTACATCTAATCCCTACACACGCACTAATTTCTATCGGAAAAATTCTGCCGTTTTCTGCGGGGGGTGAGGTAACGCACATAAATAATATTAACACTAATGCATTTTTTACGTGCGTCGCACACGTTATTAATCAAACACTAGCATACACTATATTCACACAAGTTCAAGAATTATGACCGGCGGCCGAGTAATTTTGGTAGAGAGGAACGCCTATTAAAGGCAAAAAAAATTGTATGAAAATTTTGGTTAACCAAACAGTAAATACCTATTTGTTTTACAACAAACATATCGAATTCCCTACTACTCAGTAAAAAAGCCGTTTACATATAAATTCTAATTAATAACCAGCCACCGTGTGTTTAAAAGCATGTCTAACTTTTTCACATATGTGGAACTTTTGTTTGTTTGTTTGAACACTGACAGGCCATGTAAAGCACGCTTGCGCGCGCTCTGAAACTTGCTAATTAACGGACGTGTAGCGACCAACGTTTGCTATCAGTTTTTAAACTTTAATTTTTGGTTTCAGATAAATACTCTGTAACTAATTCCTTAGTAGCCGGGGCTTTTGACAATCTTTTACTTTTACTTTATTTTTCGAGAATGAATTTGATAAGAGTACCTGAGCCCTGAGTGTAAGTTTTTAACGTAACTTTACGTCATGCACGCGTTTGCGTTTCCCATATAAATAACGTTATCACTTACGCGTTCGTAAACGTTTTTTACGTCAAAAGACTTACACTAGAGCCTCTGAGTAGCATTCATAGCTATGTTAAAATGCATTTTAGATATAGGTAACCTCGTTCGCTGTTGTTGCCATAGGTAAAGCCGGTTTGCACATAAGGATTAGGTTCCGTGCTAATCACATCGCGCCGTGGCGCAGGCTGCCCGCCGGCTTACTGGCCACGCCAACACCCCGTGCTCGGTGTTGCCACATTTTATTCCGATTCAAAGCGCTATAAAAATCCAATTTTAAAAATTAAACTTCCATTTGACGTTCTGTGCGTGACGAATACAGACAGAGCGGAAGGGGTCCATACCCCTTGCTTTAAAACGGGCGCTAGCGCTCAATCTGTGCTCAAAATTATGGTGACAGACACTTTTTATTGCGTCTCAGTTGTATATTATGAAACTAAATTAATTTATTGTCGCGTTAATAAGCACGGATGTAATTTTTAAATTGGTTACGACGAGTTAAAGTCTGGAGTTTATTGAGCACGTCTCGGCCGAAATACTGCCAGATTTATGAAGTCCTCATTATTTTAACAAGCAACAACTTACAGCGACAGACTAGTTAAAAGACATGAAGTCGGCATGGTCTTCAGATGATGATGATAGAGAACTTACACTGCAAGACTTTTAAATAACTTAAATAAAGGCAGTAAATGTGAACACAGCTGTGGTAAGCTATCTGGGTTGAATACTAAATTACAATGCACCTATGTGTTATATTCTCGAGTTATCTAATAAGCTATCAGCACTTGACGTGGTTTGTCTTCAATATTTGCTATAGTAATATGTTTCATGCTAATAAAAAATAATAAATGTTCATTCCATCAGATGTTTGGTCAGTATAAATGCAATACAGATACCTACTAACAATTAGAGTTTATTTTGTGGTTCATCAGTACGTTTCACCGCAATGCTCCCACGCGGATTAGTACAATATACTTTATAACTGAGTGATTGTGTTTTAAGTGTGAAATAATATCGAAAACAGTTGATAAAATGCACACACAGGTACTAGGAGCTTCATTGGTAATTCCAACCTGATGGCCGATTTTTGAGTGTCGCGTACTCGAATCGTGACATTTTATATTCTGTCAGGTACGAAGAAATCATATTTTAGAAACATGATACATAGAGATTAATAATCGTCGATATCTAAACTGTACATTTCGTGCAAAAATAATGGTGAAAAACCTTTCTGTGTGATTATTTTTGTCCTCAAAGGTTTTTGAATTCCAATGCACACTTAAAAACCGGCCCAACGCTCTTCCCTACACATATAGGTACCCTTTAATAATTAAAGTTTAGAATTTCGTGCTTACATAATATAAGATTAATTGATAAATTATGAAATAGTTTTATATGAATTTATTGACTTGAACTGAACAGTAACTCAAATAACACAGGTCTTAATCGTTACTTACAATTGGCTTCCTTAGTCATCTTATTGCGACTATTTTGCTTACTTACGCATGTCTACTAGGTAATTTCAATTTATGTATAATCTAATACATTCATAACTAAATAATCATCAATTACTACATAACAGACCAGCTATAAGTGAAGCATTCATCATCATCATCACCTCAGCCACAAGACGTCCACTGCCAAACGTAGGTCTCCCCCTTGGACTTTCACATGTACCGGTTAGAAGCGACCTGCATCCAGCGTCTTCCGGCAACCTTAATGAGGTCGTCTGTCCATCTTGTGGGTGGACGTCCTACGCTGCGCTTGCTAGACCGTGGTCTCCACTCGAGCACCTTTCGGCCATCTCCTCTGCGCGCAATGTGAAGCGTTACCCGTACTTATTATATATATTTTAATTATATTGCTACACAGCTCGATGTGCAAGAAAATGACAGACATTTACCTACAAGTCCTCTAAAGTGACGGTGAAAAAGTGTAAACACATTACCGGCGGCGACTATACAAGGAAGTTAGGAAGCATAGCTCCATGAAATAAACCCTCGCAGGCAGGCTTAGATTGAAAATCCCCGTCGCAGCGACACACCGCTCGCCTACAAAAGGCGTATCCGACTAAATTAGTTACTTACCTTTGTTTGCCTGCAAAACAGAGTAATCTGAAAGTGAGATTTTGTTGTAGAACAAAATACTTATGTCATCACCGTTTTAAGAGCCATGCTCATGTCGGTGGATTAACCGTCGTTCAGTTCGTTGTTCGCGTTTGTTATGAACTCCCTAAATACTTACATAATATATTGTTAATTTAAAACTCCCTATGATAGATACGTATAGAAATATCAAACTACTAACTTAATTCTATAATTAATATTACAATAGGTACCTATTGTAATTAATATTACAATAGGTATTTTGGACCCGGGTATGTCCTTAAACTACGTCCAACTAATGAGAGGTAGGGCACAGCGAAGTACCATCAACGCTTGAATCTGGGGCAGCCCAACTGGGGAAGTACCTCCTCCTTACAGAAGACCACAGCCATAATAGCACTGCTACCTTTCAAGTATATAGTGTTGTGTTCCTGATGGTGAGTAAGGTTCCCAGAGCTCCAACCCCCCTTAAAGGCCGGCAACGCGCTTGGGACTCCCTTGGTGTTACGGGTGCCCATGGGCGACGGTAATTGCTTACCACCAGGCAATCCGTCTGCTCGTTTGCCGCCTATATCATAAAAAAAAAGGTTAATTACTAAACAACCTGTATTTCGTTGTCTCTTTTCAATACTTTTAATAGAAAGAGAGCTGATTATTAATTACAAATTATTATGACGCTAGCCGTAGGTAGTGGACAAAAAACATCAGGCATTATCCTTCTTGTATGATTTTAATAGTTAGTTTATTCTTTCATCATATATGGAAGAATGAACTGAAATGCAACGATAACATGACGTAATCCTAAACTTAAACTAAACGTACACGTAAACTTGTTATCAAAAAGAGTCCATTTAGCGTTTATTAGCATTTTAAAAAACACCTCATTATCTAGTGATATTATTCCTTTCAGCAGGATTAGGCAAAAAAACAACTTATAGTAGCTATAAGTAGCTACCTATTTACTAATTCATAGTTCAGTTCATAGAAATATTATACTCGAGACGAGAATCAATTCTGCTGCCGAGTGAAATACATTTTTTTTCTTCCACTCCACAGAGGAAAATACTTTTAAAAGTTACAGTTTTTATCTAAATTATTGGTGTCGAACATTTATTGTTTAATAAACGTCTTAAAAACCCCATGCGTCAAGAAACACTATTAGTACGTATTCAATTATTTTGTACCTACTCTTATGAATAAAATGCAATTTTGTTTCCTGTTTATTTTTTAAAGAATAAAACAGGCTTTTAGAGCCAGTCAGGTGAAAATATATACTTTTTTTTAGCTAACGTTAGTTGACAAATAAAAATTTAACTGCATTCTGTAGCTTGAAGTCATATATGTCTGTCATTAGGACCATAGTTTCGCTCCCTATGACCCATTTATATAATCAAAAAATCACAATTCTTCACCTAAATAATCATCTCCAGTTATAAACACCCATTTGTTGAAACAACATTAGAATTGAAACCCATTCGGATCGATCACAAACATATCGCCCCACTAACAGTTTTCCACGAGAGTCCCCTCCCGATCGTAATAAACGGATAATACTCTATTTCCTCAATAGATTCCATCGAAACAATTTACGAGGCAAATCTAAAAATATGTCTTTTCGATACCGTGCTGGGCTTCGTCACAGATGGCTTCACAATATCAGCCCTTTCGAGGGGACACTTATTCTGTAAAGTTTAAATACAATTTTAAAAGCCGGCAACTCTTTAAAGATTAGGGAGAGAAAATGAGAGATTTTCTTCGGCAAATTTTGAAGAAAGTTATGTTGCCGCCACCCTTTATTCTTTAGCGGTTCTGATTAAGATTTCGACAATCCCCCTGCTCATAATAAATACCTACTTAAATTTTCTTTTTGATGCATACAATATTCAAATCGGATAGTAGATAGGCATGTTTTCGATAGTTTATATGCATATATTGATATGTTTCTACGACCTCGACGGTGGGACGATTGGAAAGGGTCATCAAGTGCCTATTCTCTTTGTAAACAATGTTTCTTAACTTTCTCTGGATATCGGTATAAGTATTATATTTACTTGATTCAAATTCTCATAGCAAAACAAGGAACCTTTCAAATAACGCACAGTTACTGCGCTGCATGAGGCACAAGAGTTTAATCGACCATTTATGGCGTAACGTGTCCCAACATAGGTTTTTACGCAACGCTTCTCTGTCATCTAAAACGTCAGCAAATCGACTAACGACGTCAAAAACCCGCCGCTCGATTGTCTATTAACACAACTTCTGGCCACAACGCCCCTATAAAGCTTTATTTTAGCCTAGATAATAAGGCTGTAAGGACTTGGCTTACTGCCTCTCAGTGAGTGTGTTACAATGCCGATGGTTATAATAGGTACTTTCCTAAAACTATTTTCATTGGTCATGTGACCAGAAGGTCGGTTTGGTTTTATTTGAGCACTCAAATCAATTCAGGCATAAACATTAGTTTTTATTCAGTCATAAGTACCAGAAAAAGTACAGTAACAGAACAAAATGTACAAGTTAATGTTGATAAGCCTCGTATGAGGATAATTCTTACAACAATAGTCGTAACTAAATGCATCAAGCAATGGTTTAACAGTCAGAATTTTTGACTACCATTGTTACACGTTTATACGTCCCTAACATTTCCTTATATTACTCTCTGAGAGTACTCAGCGAAGCCAAACAACGCGCTCGAGGCGACGACACCGAGGTTGCTACGTTGCGGCTAGTTATGGGGCAAAAAGCTATGATAATGACAAAGTCCATTGCGAAGGGCGAGCCGCGGTACGCGTGCCGAATAACGATGTCGGAGTAGACTAGGGAAACGCGTAGAGGGATGATAATAGTTTGTGCAATAAAGGCAGAATTGTTAGCTAACAAAAGAATCTACGTTTATACAACTCCAGTTTACAATTTTAACATCACTACTTAGGCTTAGAAGTAAAGATTCAGTTTACTCAAACTTCATACAAATAGAGTGCTTAAATCATTTTTGTTTAGATCATAGGTACTTTTATTAAAAACGTTTGCATAGCCTAGTACATAAGAATCTGGAGGATTCGGGTTTGAATCCCGGCTAGGGCATTTATTTGTGTGTTTAACACAAACATTAGTATCTACTTGGAACGTCTACAATCACAAGCCTCATTTTGCTTACTGAGGGCTAGGACTTGTCTAAGATAGTCCTAATGACTGTTTAAACTAATCAAAAATATCCAATGAATATACCATTTTCAACTATATTTTTTACCAATTTACTTAAAGGTCGAATGTTTTGACCGGTGTCTTCATTTGAAAATGAGAAGCATTTATCACACAAAACTATATTTGACGACCGGTCTGACTTAGTTTAGGTATGTGATGACACAGATATTTGTACCTGAGTCATGGGCGTTCTCTATGTATTTAAGTATTTATATGTATCTATCTATTATATATATCTTCGTCTAGTATCAACAACACAAGCCTTACTGAGCTTACCGTAGGACTAGGTCGAAGGTCGATTGTGTAATATTGTCCCGATGTATTTATTTATTTATATTAGTATTACTAGACACGTCTACAGCTGTCTATAGCTACGGCAGTTGTAACACCCCACTCAGCGGTGTCCGGAAGCAGAGGCAAGACGTCGACATCGTTCGTATACTCAGCATTACCGTCCAACGACTGATCTCGTCCCAAGGTAACGGACTCATCATGGCTAAGCTCGTCTAAGACTCAATCACCACTTATAGGCGCTCTTTAAGGACTATATCCTCTCTTGCACAGAATGAACGATATGAAGTGTTACCAAATTAAAAAAGGCTACGTTTTTTATTTTGTAACAAAAATTATTTATGCATAGACATGCTTTCTTGTCCTCACCTTGGACCTGATAGAAAAGTCCATCAGATTGGTGTCTGGGGAATTCGAAAGCCATTGGGTGGACGAAATAAAATGTGGAACGCGGTTTTTCAGCCATTCTTGGTTTACACTTGATAGTATGTCGCATTTTCTTTGACACCAGGCGGGCCGGTTGGTAACACTTCATATCGTTCACTCTGTAATAGGTAGGCACTTGGCTGCGACAGAATCTAAGGCGAAAGTTTGTGAGTGTGCGAGTGTGTATGTTTGTTACTTCTTCACGTCTAAACGGCTGGAGCGATTTTAATAAAATTTGGTATGGAGTTAGCTGACACCCTGGATTAACACTAAGGTTACGTTTTTGCCCTAATAAACCGCGGATAAGCCGCTAGTTTTATATAAATTACAAAAACACTTTAAATACGAGACTGAAAAGTGTAGTAGATCTATTCATATGCTTAATAGCCATTATTAAAATAAATATATGATAATATTTTACGTCCGTCTATCACAAATTCACGATATTAACTAGACAGTAAACGAAGAATCGGGCAAACACGTGAAAAGATAATATAATTTTTATGTTTCCTCTACCGCTAACGTAATGATACTATTTTTTATTGCTAACAGTAATAATAAATTACACTTTTGATTTATTAGTAATTAATGTTTTAGGCTGCTTGCTTGAAGCTCAATTTGAGAATTCTGAAACAACAAAAGCATAAAGTTGTGTGATATAATCTATTTATAGAGTGTCGGGTAATGATGGCGTTTCGCTTTGAGGTGTACCTAAACAATTCCTTATCTTGTACACTCAAGGGTAAGAAAACGGGTCACTTTAGTTTGATAATTTGAAGTTATATTTTAACTAGTACTAGTGGGCATTTTTTTGAGAGTCGAGCACTCGAGTCTCGAAGTCAAAAAACTGTGATGTCGAATATTACTGCACACATAAGTTATTGAACATTATTTTTGCACATAATGTATACCCACAATTTTGAATTTCTTCTTTCTTTCTTTTTTTGAGTTTCTTCGTTTATGACACAGTTTGAAATGTCACGATTCGAGTCCTCGACGCTCCAAAGTCGGGCCCCTGTATACATTTTTTTTTTCATACATTTCAGCGGTATGCAGTCCACTGCTGGACATAGGCCTCCCACAAATATGACTTGTATCATCTTGGGGATAGTTGCCATAGTCGCCAAACTTGGCAGGCGGTTTAATGACCGAGTAGGGTTTCAACTGGCGCTGCTGTCCGTCCGTAGGATTTTTCCCTTTGTCGCCTCGTACGACACCCGTGTAAGGAGATGGGGTGGTGCTAATCTATTCAGCCGGCATCACACCGCAACATACATGTTGCTATTATTTTGCTTTGTTGATTACCTTCTCTTAATGCTCCTGAAATGTTAGTATGTCTACAGTTGTCTATATTTTAGTGGAGGACCTAATCATGACATGAGCACTTCAGTTAAACTTTTTTTATAGACTCAACAGTTAGCAAACTCATTCGTAATTCTATAGGTACCAAATTGTATATCATTTTCTATGTGAAATAGCTACTGTGTTTGTAATTAATAAGCAAACACCATTTGTCACTGTCAATGGGCACAGGAACCAATACGGTTTGTAGTCACAAGATGTAAAGCCTATTCCCTGGAGGGCGACATGTTTATTTTCCACCACTGAAAGCTTTACCGGGGAAAGGAGTAAAATGAAAAGTAGACATGGGTCCGATAAATAATTGAAGGCTTCGATAGAGGACCGAGATTCCCAGGTCGAGCCACGCCCGGCAGGATCTTGAGGGAGCCATCCTTCACGCCGCCCCCGCTACTGAATTATTCCGCAATAACACACTTGTTATAGACGTTTCTCGAGGAGTGATACTTTTATGATTTACTCCAACTTTTATTGGCACTTAAAGAAAGTATAGGTACGATTTATTCCCCGTTCAATATAAGCTCCGGACTATATCATTTTTTGATTCTGAACAAAATCTCTTACGCTGTTCGGAGCGCGGGCGTCACACCCCATAGATTTGAGGGTGTTTTGGTATTTGATCGCAATATTTCAGATATTTCGCGTCGTACAAAATCAATTTGGTATTTTTTTAGATATGATTATGAACAGATTATAAACTCACGGTTACTTATATTAACACATACATAGGTACATGCAAGGATGTTTTTGAGTATAGACACTAAGTACTTATAGAGCTCTTATGAAATGAGTCAAGAATAGATTATTTATTTGTATATTAAATTCAGTTCAGAGAATAAATAGACTATTTGTGTGGTATAATAAAGACACGTTGAACCTTATTCTGCTATGGGTATACTTAATTCTGCTAGCATGCAAGAGATTATGATTATATGCTGCTTGAAGTTCAATTTCTCAATCTTATGTGCAGCTACAGCTTACAATTAATCCCAGGATTTGGCGTAGTCACTATTTTTACAAATGCAACTTTACAACCCAGTGGGTAAACTAGGCTTTATTGGGATTAGTCCGATTTCCTCATGATGTTTTCCTTCACCGTAAGTTCCGAAAAACTATTTGGTACAAGGGTTTGAACTGGTAGACCTGGTAAAGGGCTGGTCTAAAAAAAAATTAAATGATCTTTCATTTATTTGTAATATTTAATAGTTATTCCTACATATCAGAGATTAAATTTAATGAATTATATTTAGAGTTGGGGTGATGTGGGTGAGAGTTTATTTACTTCTTAATTTTTTATTTATTTAGATAAATACGACCATAGGAAGAAAAAAGGCAATTCATTTGATGTAGTACATTCTACAAGTATCTCAGGGATAGACCGCGGTCCCTCCTCTGCGATGCGCCCGTAATTAAAATCGTTTGGCGTGCTATGCCCTGGGCCGGTACCGCAAACATCGAAGTTCGTATATTGCGAGCATCTATCTCTTTTACTCCAATTAAGGCGTCATGGGAGTGACAGAGACAATCGTCCGAAATTTAAGAATATCGTTTTTTGCGGTAGCGCCGCTAGTCTGGCACTATTACTATACGCTTTGTCTATTCTTTCGCCTATTTACCTCTCGAATAAAACTTGTAAATAACTCGAATATTTGCGGCCGTTCTTACTCATAGACAACCATGAGTCAGGAACAAATATCTGTATTCATCACACAAATAAATGCCCTGACTGGGATTTTAATACAGGACCATCGGCTTCATAGGCAGGGTCACTACCCACTAAGCCAGACGGGTCGTCGAGTAGTAACATGTCTATACTGTGTGTAAGTCTTATACGGGCGAAGAATTAAACCAGACATAGGATTTACCAGTATAATCATTAACCAAAAGGTTTTTCTTAAATTATACCTATTATACACATGTAATTAATATTTGTAAAATTTCTGAGCAGTAATATCAGCAGTATATAATGAGAACTAAGTAAATGTACTGCGAACATTACGACGATTTAACTCGAGTGTGTCGCATTACATTGCGGGCCGATTTTTTTTACATGGAGAAAATTTTAATTGTACTTCTAAGAAAAAAATATCTAAATATATTTCTTATGTCCTATTCTACCCTCAGTCAAGAGATTCGCCCGTATAAGACTTACACACTGTATACGCGTGTCGGCGTTCTATATAAAATTTTGACGTAAATTCCATACGAATTCTCTGAGACGGTTCAACAACATAGAGACGGTCCATCAGTTAAGTTTTACACCTATAAATACCACCAAGTGCTATAACGTGTCACACGACTCAAAGTATCACATAAGTGTCTCTTTGCGTCTGAACAGTAGTAGATATAGTCTAAACCGGCTATAATCTGTAAACAAAGCAGTCTATTTCGCCTGAGATTAGTATCATTTAATGTTTCGGCTGGCAGATTATCCGTTATAAACAGTGCCGCGCTGCCGCATATCAATCTGCGAGGCCGCACTTCCATTTACCTCGGATGTGTCCGTTAATGAATATGCTGATGCATTTTCCGCGTCCAGGCTAGTTTGCAGATTTATGCCTGCCAATCATAAGCATTAAGCAATATCTGACGGTGTTATCTTTACGTAACGAGGTAAGCATATATTTGGACCCGGGTATGTCCTTTAAACTACGTTCAACAATTAGAGGTAGGGCACAGCGATGACCATCATGCTTAGATCTGGGGCACCCCGATTGGGGAAGTACCTCCTCCTTACAGAAGACCACAGCCACCGCCACAGCCCGTGGGCGACGGTAATTGCTTAACACCAGGCAATCCGTCTGCTCGTTTGCCGCCTATGTCATAAAAAATATATATATATATATACATATATAATTTAATGACAAATCTAAAGGGTATAAACGCTCGAGCGGTGTTATTAGCGACGCGTCGGGCGTCACGTCTATGTTAAACAAATGAAAACGTATGGAATTGGCCGTGCATGCTTCTAAAATTTCGTCAATCGGTGGTTTGGGATTGAAGGCGAGTGCGCAGCGTCTCATTGTGTGGGAAGATGACGATAATTAAACTTGACGTTGTACGCTGCGTCTGGCGTCAAGCGGAGAACGCAACATATTTAGTATAATATCATTATCCTGACTTGATTAATTATGGTTGAATGTTACACACCATTAAGTCCACCATTTGTACATTTTACTCAGTGTAATAAAGTTTAAATGAAGAAATAAATTATTCACTAGTTGTGATTTTCCTTTCATATTAACATAATGAAGTCCTAATTACGACTATGACAACAATGTACCTAATTAAATGCGAGTATGTAGAAATTGACAAAGTTCGTCGATACTAAATGTTATTATTCTGTTATTAGCTTATAATGTGTAGTAATAAAGGATTAAATTTGAAATTGTGATCATGTGTTAGCTTCATTATGACTATCCCTCAAACGAAGAGATGACTGAGGTCATAAAAGTCCGGGCGTGGGTCATAAATTTCGAGCATAAAGCATAAAGCACGGGTTGAGCAATACAATGGATAACTGATAACACGAGCTCAAGGGTTTTATGGTCCCAGTCGTCACTTTGGTTGAGGGCTAGTATAAGTCTACTGCTTGCCCTCAACACCATCAGATAAAATAACGTTTAAAATATGGGGTCAACTTTTTATTTTAACAGCATCATCACTGAAAAAGTAATATGGCTATATTATTATGATATGCCAACTAAATTAGAAATCAATCGAAAATGCACTTAAGTACGCAAATAAAAATCTGTTAAAAATATGAAGCTGTGCTTTTTACAAAACTTGGTTCAATATCACTGTAACAGTGAATTGATACATAAATAAATGTTCCCCTCGGATACTAGATAAACTTAAGGACGCACGTCCCAACACCAGACTTGGTACTTGACATTTTCACCATGATAACCCACCGGCACTCGGTTCTTATAGGTTTATTTTTTAAACAGCTTTGACTAAATTAGTTTAGCTTTTGCCATACAGCTCCAATTTAGTCCCCTGCAATTTTGTATTATTTCCTATTATCAAATGTAGACTAAAAGGGAGGAAAATTACTAGCACTGAAGAAATTTTCAGACCTTGGGATCATGAGTGTGCTACAAGAAAACAAATGTGTAAATATATTTGATAATTGGTTCTGACGCATGTCTGACTTTGAGCGATTATAAAAATAGTTTTATAAAATGTATCTAGTTACCTAAGTATAAGTATTATAGCGGTATAAGGTACTTTTTGGGCGTGTTCTACAGTTCAAACAAGTTGACAGATTTCGAAGTAAAATATATTAAAAAATATATTTTTCATACCAACTTATGAACAATCAAAACCGGTCTCTTCATTTTGACATTGTTAGAAATAGCGACTTTTACTGTTAGTGGTACGATAATTCGATTATCAAATCATATTTAAATTGATCAATACTTGTTCGTATCATTGAAGGGGGAAACTGCTACTTACATTCGAAGTTGACTTTGTTTAGCGTCCAAAATAAAGTAACCGTGTTGTCGTGTTGTTAGCATATTCCGTGTCATACCGTGATGTATCGTGGCAGTATCCGATCGGAAATTATACGAGTGCGACATTAAACTTCTGTATACAGTGGTTTATTGGCGCAGTAATAAAATCGACGTCTCCGAAATGCATAATTCGTACGACAGTCACGCAGTTATGGGGCTAAACGGTGTCTCTGAGAACACATTTCACACTAAAACCTCCGTGGGCTGCCAGCGATCGTAGATACCGCTTTGTTTTATGCTTCTGTATTATCATCATCTATACGGCTTGTTTATAGTCGCGCTCATATTAATATTTCTTTATACCGTCGCCGCACGCACTGTTCCCTGTGTTACACGACCGAGGACTAGATAATGCTAATACCAATGAATATCTCCATACTAGAATGGGACATGTGCTTTGAAAACGGGTTGGTTTTTTTAGACCAATTAGATTCTTTCTGGCGGTGTCCTTTGTGACAAAAACAAAACGACGCGAGCAAATCCATTAATTAGAAAGAAATACGACACGTTCGATGCCCCATTATAGGCAGCCCTTTGACGCTTGATTAATTCCGACACAAAACTGACCTATTACAGCTAGCCGATAACGATCTTATCGATTCAAAGGACCGCTTCCCATCTGCCGTCAGGCGAGACCATAGAATTGTCCAAATTCTTTTTGAGAAAAACAATAACTGAGAGGCGCAAGTCGGAACGGGGGCAGTGTCACGTAATAGCTCTGGCTTCCGGTGCGTTTATCAAAAATTTTATTTGGGAATTCCTAGCGCGCCTCGGCCGGCCGTAGCGGGATGTCGGCGTTTAATTTATCTATAAACCCTGTGATACATGGCCGTCGGAGCGCGGCAGATGGCTCGCAACCTAACGGCCAAACAGCGCCGATCACCAATTAACTGTTACTCGATAGGCTACTGATCTAACGGGTTGAATGGGCTTGCTCTTTAAAAACGCCAAATCATTATGATAATAGAATTTTATGTAGAAAAAACGCTTACGCACGTAAATGTGCACCGTAATGATTTATTTGTATTTGTCGCGCAAAGGACAAAATCAAATTTAACGTCCCCACTAAAGAACCTATTTCTAGTAAATCTCATTTGTTTGTATCTTATGATAATTTCAGTAGATGTATACACAATATATTTGTTATTTTAACTAAAATATGTAACACTTTTAGTGGTAACTTTCAAAATTCTTGAAATGTCAAATAAGGACATCATTACGTAACTAATCCTTTCCCTTATTAAATTGCAGAGTCAAATTAGGATTGTTCCGTAATAATTATACTGTTCACTGTACAGTAACAGAATACAAATATTACAACCTAAAATTGTTAGTAAACTGAAATTCAACAGCTTCGCGCCCATGGTCGTGTCCTGAAACGTCCGGCAGCGCTGCGGTTGTTTGGCTACGTTTCAGGCTAAAACCTCGGGTAAAGTTGCCAGCGAGCTTGCAGTTGCAGTCCATCATGTGTATCGGGCTTTAGTGGAAATGTCCAGAGACGATAGACTCCACGCACTTCCGCTATGCCAATGATTTACGCCCGCTCGCTGAGTTTGTGGCGTTCAAATGCGTGTTGTCCGATCCATTGTCCGGGGACGTCCAATATGGAAGGATCATTGCTGAGTTATGTGCAGGGGTCGCGGGAATAGGGTTGCCAAAAATACTTGTACGCATTTTCGGCCGTTAGATCGCTGCATCAGAAATAATAGCGTGTTATTGACGATATGATTCTTGTGTTGTTGTTTTCGGAGATAATGTGTGTTTACATATAAGTAAGAAGGTATAAATAAGAAGAATGGATACAATAGGACAATTTCCGTGATAATGGATTGAGCAATCAAAATATAATTTCACCCAATTATTTCGAAACCAACCCTAAGGCGGCCATAATTTTCGATATCTCGTCATAATGCAAGGGGTTCTAAGTTCAACGCTTTGTCAACGTTTAATCTGATTTCTAAAGGTGACGTCCGAATGTTTCCGATATTTCGGCATTGTTGCCAGATTTGCTTTTTTTTGGAATCGCGCATGAATGGGAGAGCCTGCTTGTTTCCATTTCAATGGCACAAGGATGTCTTTAAGCTGATCATTCACGTTTTATTGAATTCAATTATAAGCACAAAGGAATTATGAACAGTTTTTATTCATAAGAATTATTGTAATAACGTGCTGATTCATTTAGGTACAAGCCCAAAAGAAGCCCAATTTGCTTTTATGTGATTTCACCTGGAATTTAACTTTTATTTTACTACATCACAAATCAGTATTTCTTTCCTAAGCGGTTTTACAAGTTTGACACATGTGTGTACAGTGAATATGAACTCTTAAAAGTAAACTCAAGGTGACTAGCAAAGTTCCCAAATCTTAAGTATTATTTACACAGTGGGAACCTGCAGGAATTTCGGCGTCCCACCGGGGGCGCATAAACTTCAAGTTTGCCAGTCGATTATAATCCTTGTACCACTCGTTATAAGTACTGTGATTTCGCTCCAAGCTTACCGAAGCGTAAGCCATATATTCACATATAAACATGTCGGTTACACGCTCAAACACAACTCCAAGCATCAACTTAAGGTATGCGTCATATTCAAGTATTAGGACTAATTAAAATTCTCACGCCGAGCACTTATGCTGTCATCATCACAATTCAGTAGAGCAAACACAAATATTATTTATTAGGTTATTTTTATTAAGCACTTATATAAGCTGCAATCACTATTAAAGTAAGTTAGATACTGTACGCAGTGGAAGATTCAATATTGGAACATTTTTCAATATTCTAAAACGATGTTTGAGCCGATCCACGGACAGACTGTAAAACATGAAGGGTTGCTAGTTGAATACGGGATTCTAACAGTAAACATTCAGTTGCTTTGAATTCGTGCAGTTGTTGTATAAAATAGCTTAGTAAGAGTTTTACGACAGGTTAGGCTTAGTAGATAGTTGCTCTGTCTATGATGCCGTTGGGATTCAAATCCCAGTAAGGGTATCTATTTGTGTGATGAGCACAGACATTTGTTCCTGAGTCATGGGTGTTTACTATATATTTATGTATTCGTATGTTATTAATATCTTTAGCTGAATACCCACAACACAAGCTTTCTTTGGCTTACCGCGAGGCTCAGCCAATGTGTGTCCTGTAATATTTATTTATTGTTTATTTACTTATCTTCAGACATTGTGTTCACATAGGGTTATAGGTTCACACAATGTTCTCGTATTAAATTGATATTCGTATTATTGGTATTCGTAAAGCCATTAATTCTATTGTCTATTTTGTCTCATCAGCTAGGAGATAACATCAGTGCAGTTTATTAGCAATAAACCAATAATGAAGCGCCATGTTCTAACGTGATTGGTAAGTCTACTCGTATTATAGAAAGCGAATTAAAGCTGAGATAAATTCATGTTTTGTGAATATTGTAACAGAAATAGTCAAATGAGCCAGAAGACCATAGATAAGATAAAAATAACATGCAAAACCTATACCGGCATTAGTAGCCGAGTGTTGTATGTATTTATCGCGCATACATAATCTTTGCCTTATTTTTATAAGTCAAACAATTTATTGTGAAATTTTGTCCCAAAAAATGTATTTAAAAATCTTAAATCTAAGTTAATTGTTTCGTTCGTGATTTTTTCGAATTTAGACTTAAGGAAGATTCAGTTCAAGAAATAAAATGTCTTGTAATAAAACCTCTGATGTTAAGATTTTTTGTACGTATCAAAAAACCAATTAAATGAGGACAGGTTAGTTTTGATAGATGAAATATATTTCAAGCCTAGCAATTAATTTATTGTGACAAAACTTTAACTTCTGATTTGATAACTAAACATTATTGAACCAATACTGAGATAATCTTATTCTAAGGTATCTTCCATCAAGATATATCAGTAAAGATGTCTGAATCAAAAAAAAATATTTTCCTAACTAGTGCGTAAAAAGAGCACTTTTCGCACGCTTCGCATGCGTAAATTTCACTTTTTAAGGCACTTGCTATGAAAAATTAGGTTCGATACTCGTGTAAAAACTTCTTTAAGACTCGGGTGATTGTCACCCTCGTTTCACTCGGGCTCCAACTTTCACCCTCGTAGAAAAAAAATTTTTTCACTAGTATCGAAATGTACTATTTTTTTTGTATGTACGAGTACTTACATATATTGACGAGCACGATCTCAGCTAAATTCGTCGCCTTTACTTGTGAACTGACACAACAATTTCTCACAATCACCTGTGTGAGCAAATTCAGTATACAGTATGAGTACCTACCTATGACAAGAGCAGAAGATAAACGCACCAGTGCTCAACATACGAGCCAATGGATGACACCTTTCTGACATTGAAAGTTGAACTCATTGGGGCACCCGGACGTTTACCTCACGAGCAGTATAGTATTTACGAGACAATACAAGGTGAATCTGGGTCAGCCCAACTGGGGAAGTACCTCCTCCTTACAGAAGACCACAGCCATAATAGCACTGCTACCTTTCAGGTATGTAGTGCTGTGTTCCTGATGGTGAGTAAGGTTCCCAGAACTCAAACCCGCCTTAAAGGCCGGCAACGCACTTGTGACTCCCCTGGTATTGCGGGTGCCCATGGGTGACGGTAATTGGTTACCACCAGGCAATGCGTCTGCTCGTTTACCGCCTATGTCATAAAAAAAGGTTTATCAAAAAAGGAGTGGATAGGGTTTTAAAGAGTAGGCTACGTGCGTGTAAATCCTCTGTTACAGGCGTCCAAAGGCTGCGGTGACTGCTTACCCTCAGGCTGTCTGTATGCTTGTTTGCCATCGTTGTAGTGTTAAAAAACTTACTATTATCAGGTTTTCCGGTAAAATGGGCAATGTAAAACCAACAGCGTAGACAAACGAGTTAGTGCATCGATAAATTTCAATTTGTATGTAAACTTTGATCAGAATCACTGACGCATGTGGATTGGAAAATGGATTACGGTAGAGTTTATGACATGTACGTGCTAGCATTCAAAATTGGTTTAGAAAAACCGAAAAACAGACGGCTATAAGACATCAATTTTAAAGCACCTTTGAAATTAAAACCTACAACGTACATAGACACATCATAGACAATCAATATTGTAATTGGCGTACCTACCTAGATTTCTCTAACGATGTTACCGATACCACGTATTTTAATTCAACGGCGGTTACGAGTCATAAAAATTCGTACGCTCTGGCAATAGTTCCTTGCCTTACAGAACAGAAGGAAAATCACTTTTTGCTTCAAGTTTATCTAACCTTCCTTAGACGTGCAACCGGTTGGGACTTGGCACGGTCGTGGACCGACTGGAACACCATGCATGTAATTTTTCCCAGTATTTTTAGTGTCTCTTTTGACAATTCCTAATACGGGACAATAAAAAATTAAGAAATTCAGCCTCTTTAAAATGAGGTATCAACCGTTTGAATCATGTACATATTTTCGTAGTTATGGCAGATTAACAGTCGCCTTCAACATTGAAGTATCACATATTCTATGCTATTTATATTGGTACACTTTTGCACTGAACTATGTTACCAAAAAGTAACAATATGTTAAAATATGCATTTAAACATTTTCATGATTTCATAGAGGCAGCCTAAACGGTCGCGTACTAAGCTGTTTAAAAGGAATTTCCTCCCGCGAAAGCAGCGGCTGTGGAATGAACTCCCTGCTGAAGATTTCCCTAGGGACGACAATATGAGGTTCTTCATAAAAGGAGTGTATAATAGGTTCTTAAAGGGTAGGCAACGCGCATGTGAATCCTCTGGAGTTGCAGGCGTCCACAGGCTACGGTAACTGCTTACCATCAGGCGTGCCGTATGCTCGTTTGCCACCGTCTTTGTATTAAAAAGACGGATTTTTTTAATTTTTTGTTGATCTGCCACAGTAGACGCTAAGTATACTGGAAAAAACTAAAATACATTTTTTTCGTCTTTCCGATCCTTCATTACAAAATAACCGTACATGCCAAGTATCATTTGTTGTACCGAAGGAGTACTGTTACGTATTAATCATTTGTGCTAAACTTTTGATCGATATAACCTTCTGCACATATTCTACTAAAATGCTGCTATGAGTATTGGGACACTTTTGCATATAAGTGTACTTCGCTTCTAGTACAGTCACCAGCAAAAGTTGCTAAGCGTTTGAAGTGTTCAAAATGACCTACACGCGCTCTTATTCTCTTGACAATAGAGACGTAACGTGTTGACCTCATTTTGAACACCTCAAATGCTTAGCTACTTCTGCTGCTGACTGTACCTTTAAAAGTACGTTTATATTAAAAGTACTGTACGTATCGGATACGACGGACTCAATTTAGTACTCTGCTCTCTTATAAATTGCATTATTAAAATTAGTTTCATGTTGTTTATAAAGCATTGTAATAAAACTTTAATTAAACAAGCTCTTGATACTTTATTTATTACCTTAAGGAATTTTCTACATAAATGTTATGTGGCAGTGCGACTAAACTTAGCTAATGACTAAAGTTTAAGGATGACATGAAGTACCCGCCCGGCCCGGGCCGGGGCGGCCCGGGTATTGTCCCTAAAATGTGACTAGATACCATCGAAGAATGGTCAGCAGAGTTCTAAAGAAAAGTGGAACATACAGCAATCTCAAACCCCATGTGACGATTATGGCATTAAACCTCCCATGCTCAGAGATTGCTCGCTGTGGCAGTGTGTAGGGGAGGCCTATGTCTAGCAGAGAACGACCGCTGATAGGATGTAGGGAAGTACTACAGCATAATACGTGAAAACGCCGTGATGCTGATTGACTAGATTAGCACTACCTCCTTCCGCGGGTGTCGTAAGAGGCGACAAAGGGAAAAATCCTACGGACGGGCAGCAGCGTCCGTCGAAACCCAATCTACAGCTACAGCGGTGGCCAACCCGTCTCCCAAGCGTGGCGACTATGGCAACTACACCCAAAATGATACAAGTCACATTTGTGGGAGGCTTATGTCCCGCAGTGGACTGCATACCTACGGCTGAAATGTATGAAATAAATAAATATATACAGGGGCCCGATTTTTAAGCGTCGAGGACTCGAATCGTCTGTATGTAGGTATGTATGAAATGTCTGTATGTATGTATGTATGAATACTACCCCCCAAAATTGTCATAGTACTTATGGGAGGTCTCCCACGATACTAAAATGATGATGATGATTGACCATTACTCAGTTGAAAATTACGAGTATCAAATTTTATTTTATAATAGGCGTTACATTTGTTGATAAACCCTGTAATGAGACCAAGAAGGTTAATGTGCATATTAGTTCCGTAAAGTGCATACTACGGTTTATAGAGCGAGTCGGGTAAAAGGCCCGGCTTTCTAATAGGCATCCATATGTTTGGTGTATTAGATATCAAATGAAAAATTTTAATTTTTCTAATTAAAAAGAAAACGCATGCATTAACACGGGCGATACCTTTGTCTCATTAAATACTGGGTGTTATAAAAAACGTGATACAAGATTATCAAAACCGGCATCTGTTCATGATTTGTTTGTAAAATTAAATAAAAATTGAACTGTTCCATAGAAAAGATCAAGTATATGACGAAAATGTATGAGAGTTGTTTTTTTTTTTTGCAATTTACAAACTTGACGCCATAGTAATAATTGTTCCAAATCATGACTAGATGCCGGCTTGATAATCTTGCATCACGGTTTTTATGACAACCGGTATAAAAAAAAAAACACATTTGTTTACGCTTTGGCAGTCATATTGTACCGAAAACGTTTAGATCTCGTTTAATCAACGTAATTTATGTCATTATCACAATGGAGTCTTTGTGTAATTATCAGTGATCGGCACTATGGGTGCAAAACTTTAACAAAACTCGTTAAGCGGACATAAAAGAATGTATATAACCATTTTTCTTGATAGTAAGTATGACTATACCTCAGTTCAACAAGTTTTGTTAAAGTTTTGCACGGTTAGTGCCGATCACTGGTAATTATAGAATAACTACGAGATCAAATTTATAATCTAATTGTATAGTTTCTGAGCTTATTTTTTGTCAATAGTAAGGTACTGAATCGTTTATGAATAAATAGGTTCTATACTAATTGTGATAATAAATATGTACAAAGTAGGTATCATTTCATATTTACCGGTCGCTTTTTGATGAAGGTAAATATCGTGAGGAAACCGGACTAATCCCAATAAGGCCTAGTTAACACTCTGGGTTGGAAGGTTAGATGGCACTCGTTTCGCAAAACTAGTTCCTACGCCAAATCCTGGTATTAGTTGCCAAGTGAACCTTAGGCTCCCATGAGCCGTGGCAAAATGGGACAGTTGCAGGACAACATCAAGTAGCATTTGAGTAAGTTTAGTTACAATATCCAACAATAAACTTTAGATAAAATAACAATGTATCTTATATATTTGTAACAAATATAAAAGCCTGGGCAGAGAGTACCATTTTATACCGTTTGGCGTAGAGACGCTAGGTCCATGGGGTCCCAGCGCGCACAAACTTTTTGCAGAAATCGCAAAGCATCTGGTTGATGTAACTGGTGACCGCAGAGCTGGCGGCTTCCTCGCAAAACGTATCAGCATTGCCATACAATGAGGAAATGCCGCCAGCATCATTGGTACAATGCCTCAAGGGCTTTTTTTAGATTTTATACTGTAGCTAGTTAAGTACTTGTAGTTATCATAATACGATTGTAATTTCTGTAAATAAATGTATCAAATTAAAAAAATAACAATAAACAGATTAATAAACTACACGCCAAATGTAAAGTCACAGAGATCGGAGGTAAATTTTCCTGCACGTTTTCCTAGTGGCGCCGGTAGATGTCACTGATGTCGGTGTGCGCAAGCGCAAGCCTTCACAAAGATTAAAGGGCACGACCACCTTTCACGACTGCTTTGTGAGATTTCCTGATGAGTTTTACTTTGTTTTTATGTGCAAAAAACTTATCATGAAATTACTTATAAATAATTTAATTATGATACAGATTTACGTATTCAATTGTACTAAATTTATATATTTTGTATAGTACAATACATATCTGATACAAGCACCAACATCTTCACATATTCAGATTTTTTTTTTCACGTGGGTAAGATTTATCGTACAAGTTTTTTTTTTTTTATGACATAGGCGGCAAACGAGCAGACGGATTGCCTGATGGTAAGCAATTACCGTCGCCCATGGGCACCCGCAACACCAGGGGAGTCACAAGCGCGTTGCCGGCCTTTAAGGGGGGTTGGAGCTCTGGGAACCTTACTCACCATCAGGAACACAACACTACATACCTGAAAGGTAGCAGTGCTATTATGGCTGTGGTCTTCTGTAAGGAGGAGGTACCTCCCCAGTTGGGCTGCCCCAGATTTAAGAGTGATGGTCATCGCTGTGCCCTACCTCTCATTGTTGGACGTAGTTTAAGGACATACCCGGGTCCAAGAGTTATCATTTAAAGGTACCTGTGTCGATGGCATACATATTGTAACCACAACCTTTGAAAACATCGTATACATATTTATGCTTCTGACTGCACATTAGGAATATGACATGTATAGTGGTGATATATTATCAAATATAGATTATATTTGTTTTAGATACTTACTCATGATAAAGCAGTAGCTGAATATTTCAAATTAAGTATATACTTTTAATATTCCCGAGCCGAGATAAACTAACAAGCTCCGACCTTCCCGACTGATATGTTATTTCCTACACGTACAGTCAGCAGCAAAAGTAGCTAAGCGTTTGAAGTGTTCCAAATTACCTACACGCTCTCTTATTCTCTTGACAATAGAGATGTGTTAACCTCATTTTGAACACCTCAAATGCTTAGCTACTTCTGCTGCTGACTGTACCTTGATACAAATTAGCGCAAAACAGTCCAATAACAGGTAAAACGTAAACTGTTTAATTTTTTTAGCTATAGTTTATTAAAAAGTCTGCGTTCATGCCTTGGAGTGTTCATTTCAATGAAAAACTGTAGTAATAGGTTAGGTAAACGGTAGATATTTGTCGTCACATTTAGGTATATACTTACATTAAAATCTTAAGCCGTACCTACTTATATCAAGACGTTTAGCTTTTGTGTTGGTTGACTTAGTAATAAGAGATATTTCTCAGTTACGTCCTTCAATTTACGTAAGAGGTGTAGGAAGTATGAAGCCGGCCCGCAGTAAGGTAGGCGCATAACACCGCGCATCTCAGCGCCAATTAAATCGGCACAAACATCCTGTAAGCCGAGATTATCGTATCGGAACAGGCATCAGCGCCTACACTTCTCTCACACTGAATAAATTAAATAAAATTCACATATAAAATATCCAAGTTGGAGTCATAAGGGCACAAGTGTTCATTTACAATGTTTGGAAAGCTGGCAAGAAATGCACAGTTCAAATAATTTTTACTACATTACTACATTGGGGCTAAACATTATTTATAGTTGTCAAAGCTTATTATTGTTGCTTAGAACAAATAATGAATTAACAAAATATTACATAAAACGCTCGTAGGCGGAATTTGTAATAATTATTCCAATTAAGTACATATAATAGTATATGTGAGTTTGTTAAAATTGTGAAGCTGAAATAGGTCGTAAATGATTTGCTTATCCGGCCAAATAACAATAAGTAATCTGGCGCTTAAGACTCTACAGTTCCGGGTGGAGAAATAAATGAGGAATCGTTGAGAGTGTCGCCCTGTGGACACGACTGAATCCTGTGCCACTCATTAACAAGCACGCGCGAACATAACGCACCGTCCACATAACGACGCACCGCATCTCCCGCCCCGTACCAAAAACGGCACACTAACCTCACCATTAGAAACATTATCTCAATGCTGTAAGGTCCAACATAACTCAATTATTTATGTAAACGAATGTACACACATGCGACCTTATTCACTGAAACCGTCGATAACGAGACACCAAGTAAAAGTCATTATGTATTTTTATCAAAAACAATACCAGAGCTGCACTAATTATAAATTTATACTGTGACACATGCTGAAATATTATTTCTTCGTTGTTAGCATGAAATATTATGCTAGATAATAAATGAGGCAGCACTTGGCAAGCCGGTTTTAGTTGAATACGATTAGAATTTCCTACTGTTCAAGCTAAGATCAATTAAAATAAAATTCCGTTCTCTGAAGACCCATGCAGCGCCAGACTTCCCACAAGGCAAGGGCCTAAAGGCCCAGCCAACCAAGGAGCATCAAGTAGGGATCTAAGTAGGTTAGGAGTTTTTTAACGATTACCAAATATTATTCTAATACGTAGCTATCATGTTTTCCTGGATAAAAATGATATGGTCTTTATGTGAGCGCGGGGTATCAGTATAATGATAAGTGCGTTAGGGCCATGGCGTTCGGACCTGTAGGCTTACAAGCACAAGAAGGGCGCGACAATATCTCGAGCCGAGATAGGCTACCCGTCCCTCTTTATATAATAATATAGTTAAAAAAGGACAGTTAGTCTATCTCACCGCGAGATATTATCGCGCCCCTCTTGTACTAGGCCTCATGGATAAAGATATTGAAAAGTAATTGTAAAATAGCTTTTCCTTCCTATTAGTTGTGGATCTATTCTTTTGGGCGTACTAGGACATTCGGATTACTGCCACTTGAAATTTAAGTAAAACTTTGTGATAAAGAATATGTGAATAGAATAAGCGTCAGCGGCGAAAATACATATTCGTAAATTTCGAACGATTGTCTGTCATGAAGCCTTGAGTAATAGAGAAATATCCTTGATTCAAATTTCAAGCATCTTGCTCGATGTTCGCGGTACCAGGACAGTATTGCTATAAAACAAATAAATATCTATAGCGATACCTTATATTTGACTACATTAGCAGCTACTAACCATAATATGTCGCTAACTGAATATGCAATGTGAAAGATATCTTTTTTGTACAAATGATTCTAAGTTTAAAAATATCTTCGACATCGATTGTACCTATGATATCTGGTCACGTTAAAATGAGTGTACTGTCTAATTCTAAAGTGACAGTGTTACATCAATGACATATATTTACGCACTTTGTTCGATTACAATGGATATTTGGATATTTTATATGTCGATCTACTTACGTACAGTAATAAAATCCTAATCTAATCAATGAGTCATTATTTCGGGGTCACTCCGAACGCTGTTCTGCCGGTGTGAGGATGCAGGCCAAGACAATGATCGTACAAATAGGGGTTAGTCACGCGAGGGTAATCAGCGATCGGCGAAGTTTTGCTACCACGGACATATACTTGTTTGATTAGATTTAATAAGTACAGCCAACTGCGACATAACAAGCTTTCTAGTGTTTTAAAAACAAAACTATCTTGAGAGTCAAACATATTTATTGTATAGTTAAAAGCGAGTAACGCACGTTTTATAAGTCGAATATTGCTCGAAATATTTCACTTCATAACGAGGAGCATAATCATGATTGTAATAGGTATAACATGATATAAAACGTGAGTTACTCGCTTCTAAAGATAAAGATAAAGTACAAATGAGATACTGACCGATTAGTAACTGTACGCTCAACCAATTTGATTTCTAGGTAACTACGAACCTTGTCACAGTGACGTTAATAAGAGATCTTTTGCGTCTTTCATTTTTTTCCACGGTGACAAAGAACTAAGTGCATAAATCAAATTGGTTGACTGTACTTACTTAGCTATTTAGTTGCAACTTACTGCGCCTAATATAAATCAATTGCTTGCAGAAAACACCGTAAGTAGTCAACAATAATAACTTCATGCCAATGCAAATGACCGTAACGCGTACCTAAGCGTGATTTGTATGGTATTTATAAACTTAACGGACCTATCTTGAGCCACAAATGTTAGTAATAAAAATAACTTTTTTTTTATATACGATTAACAAATGACAATTTAAAAAACAAAATAAAAACATTGTAAAGACGCAAGGATAAATACCGATAACTCACATTTTTTGTTTACTTTCGCGGGACAGGAACGGTCGCTTCAGTAAAAGCTTCTTCTTATCCAGTATGTAGTACAGACGTTACTATACTGATCTTACCAAGCAAGGTAAACCTTTATTTACTATAGTTCCCTAATATCTATATTTGCTGCCATAAGTCCCATTAAATAGCCTGAAGAGCTATTCCCGGACTAACAATAAGTAACCCCGTATAGCTATTACAATTAATTTTCAAACTTTGATGATCTTTCTAGGACATCTTTACTGTCCATTGCGCAATTTAAGCACGTAATAAAAAGCATTGACCTCAAAACTTGCAGTGTAACATGCGAGCCAGCGTTTGCGTAGTCTATCTGTATATATCTCTGTTCGGTACTCGCCTTATTTATGTTACGTCCATATCAGACGACAGTTTTTATTGCCAGCCGGTTATAAATTATAATTCATACCGTGTACGCACAAACCAATACTATTGATTGTTAATTAAATGTGCGCTTTATTAAGAACGTTGATTAAGATTAAACATGATTAGTTTTCTCTGGAAAACAAAATCAACCTGAATATTGTTTATAGATGAACAAATATACATTTAGGTAAGTACCTAAAATTAGGAAGGTGACGTTTAGTTAGGTTTTGGACCCGAGTATGTCCTTAAATTGCGTCCAACAATGAGAAGCCCAACTGGGGGAGTACCTCCTCCTTACAGAAGACCACAGCCATAATAGCACTGCTACCTTTCAGGTATGTAGTGTTGTGTACCTGATGGTGAGTAAGGTTCCAAGAGCTCCAACAACTTTTAGGGCAGGCAACGCGCATGTGAATCCTTTGGGGTTACAGAAGTCCATAGGCTACGCTAATTGCTTAACATCAGGCGGGTCGTATGATTATATGCCACCGTCATATAAGTGGCTATAGCATCCGCGACATCTGCATGCCGTGGCTTGCATCTGGGCCACGACGGAAGATCAGCCCTGGCTTTGCCAGCTTCATGCTGAGCTGTACAGAAAACTGTAGTAGCAAACAAGTTTAATGTAATTGTTTGTACATGATGATGATGATTATCGTGAAGAGGTACTTCAAAATATATATAACTCAAAGGTGACTGACTGACTGACATAGTGGTCTATCAACGCACAGCCCAAACCACTGGTCAATCGGGTTGAAATTAGATAGAGGTAGATTTTATGACGTAAGCATCCGCTAAGAAAGGATTTTGATCCATTTCTCCCCCTAAGGGGCATAAAATAGGGGATGAAAGTTTGAATTTGTTTGTTATACTATATAATCGCGTATAATTATGAATTTAGGTACTATAGTAGGATTGTTCCGTAAATATTAATTAGTTATGTAGTACTTTATGTGTCATTAATTTTGTTTCATAACAATTGAATTGAAAGATCTATCAGTTTTGTTTCCGTATCGTAACAACAACCATTTAGAGTATAATAGTTACGCTTTAAAGTTGGCAATAGGACGCCATTACCCATTTTCACAGACGCGTAAACTAAACAGTAACTGAAGACCAGATTGCTGGAGATTCGTGTTAAACCTATTTACCACACTTGATGACCGATTTCAATTTAATTGTTGAATGACGGTTTTAGGGAAATTTTACTAATAAAAACTGGCACGGTCTCTGGTCTTTTCGATCTTTTTGTATGGCTATGGGACTTGGACTGTGAAGGCTGCAGACCACAAGCGCATTGACGCTTTTGAGATGTGGTGCTGGAGAAAGATGCTCCGTATTCCTTGGAAGGCTTTCCGAACGAATGTCTCCATCGTACGAGAACTAAAAATCTCAACGCGTTTGTCATCCGAGTGTTTACGCAGAATCCTGGAATACTTCGGTCACGTTGCTAGGACAGACGGCAGCAACCTCGAGAAGCTCATTGTGACCGGAAAAGTGGACGGGAAAAGGCCTCGTCGACTCAGCCCATTGCGCTGGTCCGACCAGATCTGCACCGCGCTCGATACCGCAGTTCACGCCGCCAACCACACCGCCGGAGATAGGAAACAATGGCGGAAGACCGTGCGAGAGAAAGTGATGCAGAAGGAAGGTCACGACCTTCATCACTGAGGAATACGACGCAAGGATGAGGAGGAGGAGGTACTAATAAAAACTATACACCGCGTAACATGAGGAAACCGAATAATTTTGCCAGAGTTATGCTGACCATATTTAGAGACTAAAATGACCAATAAACCTTTTAGAAATTCACCTCGTTTCGGAGTTAAAACCCATTACTTACAAAAAAAAAAGATTGTAACTCAGCACTGTTCGCTTTCTTAAGGGTAATTTTACCAGTATTGAACTCATTGTTTGTTTTCAGGCATAGTTTTCTCAATATTTTTTTTATGTCAAAGAACATGAAAAAAGGAAAAAAAAAATGTGCTTTTTTGCCGGAGTTGACCAAAAATTATATGATATTTTTCACTTCTTTTGGCCTCAGGAATATGCTGTTAAAATTATTCGGTTTCCTCATACAGTGTGTAAATCTTGTGTTGTGTGTTACACAGTGTATAGTACTCGTAGTATCTCCTTAGCAGACCGCAGCTCTTCTTTATGTTTCAGTTTATGAATGAACAAAATGATTAACTTTTTACATTACTTTGGTATCATCGAGTTAATTTCATGAATAAAAAAGAAACAAAATATGTATACGTAACCGCTTTTAAATCATTCACCGTTTTTTTATTATTCCTATTCGGCAAATGTTTATTATACTACACGTCTGTCTATCGCAACGTAATGTCGATATTTCTCTGTAAAGTATTTTTGCAACATTCGAGAACAATACTGAAACGGGCTACGGCGTAGCGCTCGTAGCCATGACTTTAATATAAAATATTGTAAAAATGTATATATATAACTAGGTAGTTTTTGAGTCACGGTTTTATGCGGTGTTCAGTAATTAAATAAATATTACAGAACACCCTAACACAAATTGTCTGAGCGCCATGGTAAGCTACAGAAGGGTTGTGAAGTGACTCGGCCCACGATGTATATAATATACAAAAACCCATGACACAGAATCTGTGTTCTTCACACAAATAAATTCCCTTACCGGGATTGGAAGCTACAGCCGTCAGCTGCATATGCAGACTCACTGCCCAGACCTGGCTAGACCTGTTATTAATATATATTACTCGAAGAACCAACAGCTAATTTCAGGTCTTCACCGGGGCAAAATTATTATTATTATTATTTTTATGACATACGGTGGCAAACGAGCAGACGGATTACCTGATGGTAAGCAATTACCGTCGCCTATGGGCACCCGCAACACCAGGGGAGTCACAAGCGCGTTGCCGACCTTTGAGGGGGGTTGGAGCTCTGGGAACCTTACTCACCATCAGGAACACAACACTACATACCTGAAAGGTAGCAGTGCTATTATGGCTGTGTCTTCTGTAAGGAGGAGGTACTTCCCCAGTTGGGCTTCTCCAGACTCGAGCGTGATAGTACTTCGCTGTGCCCTACCTCTCATTGTCGGACGTAGTTTAAGGACATACCCGGATCCAATATAACAATAATTATATTTAGTTGTGGCACTTATATCGTATGCAGTGTGTAATTTTTTACATGATACAAAATATGTATTTTAACTCTATAAACAACAAGTGAAAGCTGTAACTCTGATGAAGATAAAACATTTGTTTATTTTTTTTATACATTTTCTTCAAACTATCACAAAATAATGTAAAACTAAATTAAATCACCGCAGCAATTATGTTAGGCCATACTCTCTCAATGATTGTATATGTTATATCAACGCCTCGAAATAGAAATCTTACCATTGTAAACATTACCAATATTACCATCCATAGTTTTCATTACTTTATTGAGTTCTTGTCATTAATGCCCGCAATATTTTTTATCTTTTTTTTTACACAAAATCTGACCAGCGATTGACTCCAGTCGCACCTGATGGTAAGTGTCGACGAGGTCGAGGATGTAGCACGCTGGTTCAGATGACGATGACATGTAGAACAGAGCATAAAACAGATCGAGAATAAACGCTTATTTCGCATGTGATTTTCTTCGGCATGCATTACAAAATCTAACTACTACGGTAACTTTTTTTTGTCTATCCTTAATGCAGAGTGACTAGATCCTAAGAAGCTCAACATTTAAATTGTGTTTTACTCGCAATTTTTATAATTTGTAATTTGGTATTTTGACCAATTTGGTAATATGGCAATGAAGTGTTTTTACACCGTGTTTTTACCTACATAGAACATAATTGAAATAAAACAACAATGTTATATATAACAGATGATGTTTCTTTACATTTTAACAGATAACATAATATACTGTGTGTGTCTCTTTCATAACGACATTGGTTTTAAGTTTTTTTTTTTTTTTATGACATAGGCGGCAAACGAGCTGTGGTAAGCAATTACCGTCGCCCATGGGCACCCGCAACATCAAGGGAGTCACAGGCGCGTTGCCGGCCTTAAAGGATGGGGCCCTGGGAACCTTACTCACCATCAGGAACACAACACTGCATACCTGAAAGGTAGCAGTGCTATTATGGCTCTGGTCTTCTGTAAGGAGGAGGTACTTCCCCAGTTGGGCTGCCCCAGATTCAAGCGTGATGGTCATCGCTGTGCCCTACCTCTCATTGTTGGACGTAGTTTAAGGACATACCCGGGTAGTAATGATAGTTTAAAGTGCTGTTAACAGTTTTATCAAAGGAATATAACGATAATGTTTTATAATTAAGAGTAATCAAATAAAAAAAATCTGGAGCGGCAAGTTAATGCAAACATTTGAAATCACGAGTCAATTGTAAAGTTTAATTTATTAAAGTATTACTGATACATTGCGTGCCCAATTCATTTGTATGAAATTATTTATTTTATATTTTTTAACAGTTCATTAGGACTTATACTTTTAGCCCTTAAAATTAGTGTCGTTATGAATGACACACACAGTAGATTTATAGACATGATAAGGTAATGTTGTGTCATGATTCATGAAATTTTAAATTTTCATCAAGATTAAATGAAAAAGAACTCTACATATTCTCTGAATCTTAACGATCATCAATCACTAATTTCACGAAACCTGTCAGAATAAAACATAGGTACATTACATATAAATTAATACAAAAATAAAGTTCTTAATGTTAAAAGCAAGCCATTATTTCACTCGAACTATATCGCAACAACGATAAGCCTCGGAATTCGGCTTTTTTTAGGCGTCATTGTAACATCTAATCTGATATAATAAAGACATACTTGGATTACAACATCAAACAAATATTAACTCAAAATTACCTACTTGCAAAAACTTTAAACGCAAATAGATGGAATAGAGACATGATGTTTGCTGATGCTTAAAATAATAAATATTGCGATAAAATGTAGTCGCTTTTTTTTGCTTACTGAATTTGAGACTATTTAGTGAGGACATAATGATTAAAATAATATTGGGTTATTTGCGTTTTTTCCTTATAATTTCCTGCTTTACTTTTATTTCATATCGTATTTACTATATTAACAAGAATTTTAAAGTTACTGGACTTACTCTAGGCCAATGAATCTTCATATTATCGAAGTAAACAGCTTTTTGCTTAGTTTTGAAGTAGGTTATGCGGCTGCTATTCATTTTTCATGCAGTCTTACCTCCGATATGACCTCCATGATGATCTCCAAAACTTACCTATTATAACTTTTTCCACAGTTCCCTGTGGCAATTAAGAAAGTGAAGTGAAAATCCAAATATATGTCCTATTTTAATACAGTATGGATATCTAAATTCATTAGTAGGCACATCCAATGGATCTCAGTATCACTACAATAGTTGTCCGAGGTTCTCCAATGTCAGCTCTGGATTAAACAAGAATCTGATTAACTATCTACCAATGTGCCGGATAATGAGCAGGTAGCTAAGACCGTATGGAACAGATCTGGCGACGGATTTTGTTATTTGGGAGACCTTTAAATGTACTACTTCAAGTTTCAACCTTAGAAACGATCGGTTCAACGAAAGGCTTTCTACCGTTCCGGGGAAAAATAATTATTAATAATAAGTCATGGCATGTTTCCAATAAGAACTATACATGGATTTGTCATAAACTAAATGCATGGTCTTCTACATGATGGCCCATGCTAGCACACTAAGATGGGCCAGCGTGTAGAGAGGGTATTAGTGGTGTCGGATGGCTTGTGGCGTGGCGGGATGGCGATGGCATGGCCGCGATGTCGGTTTCGGCCAAAGTCAAAGGGAGTGCGCCAAAACGATTAGATCACACTTAAATTTCGTCATCATCTAGTGGCGCCTCAACCATCGCATGGCCATCTCGCTGGCCCAGAACTGGGCCATCGTGTAGAGCAGCCGAATATAGTTCACATATAAGACAGGCTGTATAAACAAAGCCGGTATTTCGGGAGGTCTCAAGTAAATAATTAACTTGTTCACTTTTAATTATATAAATTGTTAAACGCTTATGGTTTTTGGGTTACGGATTATAATTAGGTGCCTACATTATGTATCACTTTATCATAATGGAATGGAATCAACCACTGTGAACACTGATAAGCCAGTAGTATCTTATTAATGATATTAATTTGAGGCAAATATGAAAAATATTTACGTTTTTATGTTAATTTTCTTACGATAAAGTAACAATGCCACAGTTACACGCTCAAAAAAGTTGAGTAATGAAGCAAAATTAGCATTACAAAGTTAAAAAGATTTGTTCGCGCCTAACACATCTTTAATCATATTATATTTATTACATTAAATAAATACTAATGTGGTCAGCAGTTAGCCAGGGTAAATAAGTCTAATTACGTTGTATTATGCCTTTTAAAAACTAGTTCATTTATGTGTAAATGACATTGCCATCAAGCAACTGTATGAATGCAGAAACGTACAGCAAAGTAATAAAGAGATCGAAGGAATATTACTATATCAATGATGGGCGGGGAAGTGGATAGTTAAGCTGAGGATGTTCGATAGTTGAAGAACTGAGTGCGCAGCCGAAATGCTCCATCCGTGCGTAGTGGAGTGCGCTCAGACCGGCGCCAGCGCGGGCGCCGCGTCCCTCCCACCGGCGATCATTGGCTCTCCGAGCGCCGCCTCCGCTCCTGCGCACTCTACTTCAAAACAACTCCATCCCGTCAATAAACAAGTCTTAAAGTCCATTGTCTCCGCACCATTATGCCGTCACGTCGAGATGGTACACGTACCCGTCATACATCTAATAGAAATAAAATAACACGACTAGACCTCTCCGTGCCACTCATTTAAGTTTCCGTTCTTAAATAAATAATGCAATTACCAGCTTCTGTGATAGAGATGACTCACGATCTAAAGTATCAATAGTAATTTAACGCTCGAGAGACGCTTAAGTAGCTTCGGCGAAGCTCGAGTAGCCATTGTCGGTTTTGATGAACATTCCGGTTTCGCAATGGCGCCAGGAGATTTGGATAATTTTATTTAAACACTGTGCTATACATTGAATGCGCTCGTTAAAGCGATTGACAAGCGGGCTGGGGCGCTGGCTGGCCGGCCGGGTGCTCGGAGGCGGCGTGAAATGTGGCGGCTGTGGCGCCCGCGCGGGGCGGGGGCGGCGAGCGTAGCGCCTCCGCGGGAATAAAACCATCGGCCGCCGCCGACGCCCGCGCTTCCCTGGAGCAAAAAGTCGAAGACGGAACGAGGCGACAACCACAGAGGCTCGCTTCGACGCTGCCGCGGATAAAATCGACATAGAATTAAAGAAAAATACAAAAATCACTCATTGTTCTCATAAAATGAATGTGCCGGGAGTTGAATGTGAGGCTTTTTGTGAAAATATTCTCATACTTTTAAATGGGATCTCGTGTGGCGCCTTCTAATGATTCGTCCTTTTTGCGTCGGCGCGCCGACCGCGCCCGCGACGCTAGGCTCTGGTGTGTCCGTTCATGTCACCGCTTTGGCCTTTTTGCTCGCCTGTTCCTGATGTAAATTAAACAGTTTAGGCGGCATTGTTTTCAAAAACGGCTGGAATCGAAGGGAAATATCTTACGACCGCCCGGCTAGTGCTCATTTATCAATATACTTTAATGGTATATCAGCGCTACTTTCAGCTATTGTAATTAATTAGTAGATACGCATAATAATAAAATACTTTTACTGTCAATCAATAATAGGAATAGGAATTCATATTCATTCATTTTCATTCGTAGTAATGATTGAATTAGGGGTTCATTAGGAATACGGGTAGATTTAAGAGCAGCGCGTTTGGTGATAATACTCGTAAATCTGTGACCATCACGGGTCCTGATTGGAGACTGAGGTCTGATAGACAGTGAAGAACGTTCGAGTCTCATTCTCATTATCTAGGCACTGCTATTGCTTTCATTCTTTTTAAGCGGTAGAGTTATTTCATCTAAAGGTAAAAAAGTAAACTTTTAGAATTGAAGTCTATGTAAAGCTTTCATTCTCAGCCATGCCAACAACATGTATGTAGGGTTAATATTCATGATTGTAAGTTGGTTTTACTTGTTTCTAAGTTAATAACTTAATAAGGTTAGGTGTGCCGTCGAATAACGGTAAGGTTCCTAAAACTTCCAAGGATACCTAGACTGTGTTAGCATTTAGTGCATCTATTAGTCTGATTATATGTACAATACATTGCACCTTTTATCTTCCACTGGCGTTCGTGTTTGCGCAAGCTTGTGTCAGTCGTCATGGAATAAAAAAGTATTTACTTTTTCATTTATCAACATTATAAAATATTAACCTTATAAAACAGCAATAAATGTGTGTTTGCTTGACAAGATTTATACCCATGAATCCAGAATAAACATTACACAATGTCCGACGAGCAGCGGCATAAAATATTAGACTCATCACAGCACGTCATAAAATTCTCACCTGCCTATTTATCCGGCGTACACAAACGTTCATTTGTTTGTATTCCATAAACCAGGCGCAGTGTCGAAAGTCGGAATAAATAATGAAAGGCGTGCGAGAGCGCGAGTCGTGACACCTACTCTTTCACTAATGGACCGGCCGCTAAGGCATTGTGTAGTCTAATCAAGATCGTTCGTTAGCTGCTGCCTTTTTCACTGTTCATATGGGCACACATATCTCATTTATTCAACACATTGCTAAGTTTGGAGAGCGTATTCAAATTGACATTCAGTTTACAGCGGACGGTGTGAACTCGACATGGCGAGACGCAGTTATGGCTGAAATACGGATTTCCATGACCAAAACAGTAGGAGCTAGCGACGTTCTATCGAAGTATTTCATTTATTTAAAATTTAACGTTTAATGTCTCTTGTCTCGCTTGCTATATTAAATTTAAGGCGAACATTAACAGTTATACTATAAGTAGGGAATATTCCAACCAAACCATAAGACGGGGGAAATTACACCTGGATTACGGGCATGCCAAAAATATCTTAGGTACCTCTCATCGGGTTAAACTGATCTCCACCGTCAGACGTAGGTCATTTGGAACATACATATATTAAGAAAACAAGACACACATATGTGACCTCATCCAGTCCGCATACGTACAGTCTGTTTCTGGAATAAAGCATAGAGGTTTAATCTATCTAAATATAAAGAACAGGTAATAAGTATATTAACATCTACACAAATTAATAATAAGCTTAATATGTTAATAGCCGTAGAATTGAGCAAATGTTTAATTAGTTCTTCCTCTCTTTATGAGACTCTCTTCGACAACTGGTGATCCAGAAGTACCTAAATAATAGGTGTGTATGTACCTACCAGTTTAAATGATTGAGCAGTTATAAACTTATAATACCTACCTTCAATGTTACTCTTCTTGTGTATTATGAAACAACCTGCGTATACCAATTTAATAAAGTACCTACTTATATCATAATTGTATATACACATTGCTAATAAGTAATGTGTTTTCCCGGAAAACAGAGGCACTAGCGGCAGGTTAAGTGCTTAAATTGAATTAAATTGATGACCATTCCACCTCTAAAACATGACAAAGATATATGCTTTATAATCATTAGAAAGCGGATATTGTACTCGGGAACGACAGCTCGAGAGGCCACACAAGAAAACAGTAGGATCAGAGTTTTATCTTAAATTGATTGAGTTAATCTCAAAGCGATGCTTTGTCGTTTGTCGTATCGCGCGGGGCCTTTGTTGGTGGTACGAGATAGTGAAACAGTAAGCCATTACCTGCATTTGACTCGCTCGATACTAGTTCCTGTTTAGATAAATACTTATTATTTATTAGTAGTTTTTATTGTGTAATGCCATTGATTAAGCGTCGCCTAGACAGAACGAACGGAACGGCCGCTCGGTGCCCTCGTCGGTGTAATTCTGTTGCGTGACATAGCTAAGTAAGTCAAAGCAAGAGTTCGACTTGTTACCCTAATATTATTTTACTGTTTTTGTTTCAGTTTTATGTCTGTGTTGGGTTTCATTTTTTATGATTGCCATAAAACTTGGTCCAATAGCCTGACTAAAGTACTTGCCGTGCCTACTTAAGCGAGCGCTTGATTGTACGTTGCACGTAGTCGTACGCTCGTCGTCGGCAGTTACTCCTCCCGACTTTTAAACTGTTGACGTCTGGAATTTCCCTGGCTATCAAATTTAATCAGGTTTTAAAAGACAATCGGGCCGCTCCCCGTAATTTATTACGCTGGACGCCGAAAAAATCTAGAAAACTGGATGGATTCTCCCACGGCCGCTTAGGCGGACATTTTATCGTCGAATATTCTACCCCAAAGTGGCTGTTAAATTTCTTACTGTTGCCATTTTATTACGCTGCCAACTCTCAGCCGAATGTGCGACTAAAAAATGTAAACAAAAAATAGGCGCCACCAAAGAGAATCTGGAGCCGATGTACAGCAGTTGAATCCTTATAATATCTTGTAGAATATTTTTTACGCGGTTCTTTTGGAGGCCGGGTCTTGTGTTAAAATACACACCTAAGTATCATTAGCTATAAACACAGTTCTTTGTGTCTGCGTTTGGAAGAAATAAGGGCAATAAAGTGGCTCGATTGAGGTACTGAGGGAATATTTAACTAGTATGGAGACGGATTTCGTATTTTAAATTCAGCTTCCCTGCCTTTTCAATTCAAACTATGAGACATGCAGCTTACATTTTTCTCTTGGTTGTATGAACAACAGGGATAATAGGAAGGTTTTCTGTGGGTCATTATACTCATTATTTACCCGCTTGCGTAGTCAATGCTTACCTACAAATATTCCTTTTTAGTATGGCATACTTATTCCATAATAGCTATTTTATACTTCCTACCTCGTTTAACTTAAAACACCATGTTACGGATTCACACTAGGATTAAAGATTACAGTAAAGGCAAATTGTACGCATGCGCTGCCACAAGCGAGCCCTCTCCACACAATGTACCCGAGACCCTATGAGCGACAAAGGAGCGCCTACGCAACCGGAAGAATGATAATAGTGTACAGAAGTGACACTTATTTGCATAACCTACCTACCTATTTATTGTTCTATTTTATCTGACCTGTTCATTTTACGTTTCAGCCGTATGCAGTCCACTGCTGCACATAGGCCTCCCACAAATATGACTTGTATCATCTTGGAGGTAGTTGCCATAATCGCCACGCTTGGCAGGCGGGTTGGCGACCGCAATAGCTGTAGATTGGGTTTCGACGGACGCCGCTGCCTGTCACTGGGATTTTTCCCTTTGTCGCCTCTTACGACACCCGCGGGAGGAGATGGGGTGGTGCTATTCTAGTCAGCCGGCAGCACACGGAATTCGCATGTTCATTAAGATCATACATATTAACGGCCTAAGCCTAGTCGGTAGAGTTCGTGTCCTGGCGAGGGCATTTATTAGTGGGTATAGGTAACCTTAGGTAACCTGGTATAAAGTTAACCGATACGGATATATTGCCAAAATTTTTATACATGTACCTAAATACCAGGACAGCAGGGTGCATAATTTACTTGTACACATTTAGACACTTTAGTCGTATCGATATTTTTGACTTCACTGTACTTACAACACAGGCCTGATTAAGCTTACTGTGTACTGTGTTTTTCCGACGTACTCACCTGTGTTAACGTTTATTTGTATGCATCGGCCTCAGTCGCGTTATACGTGAACAGATTTCCGCCTCTGAACGTTGTTGATCTTGCACCAGTGCCAGTGACCCCCCCACTCCGCGCCTGTTTTACTCTGGCGCCTTATTATGTTACCTTTGTTTTCAAATTTAATTGGCTCTTCACAGATAACTTATCTTGATAATAAACGGCGACCAATAAACCGGGGTCGAGAACGGGCGAGTGTCCCTCAAGATAAGATTGCCTGAATGACGTTTAATTCTAGCGCTTCCCTGGGCATGCGTGCTGTACTGTTAGAAATCGGAGATAATGAACCGTCGAGAAGTTTAGTGTCACTGTCGAGCGCTCGACCCAGACCCAGTGTCTGTCGTGCTTTTATGGGAGTACCAGTTATGGTATTGTAATACTGGCACTTGTGTTTTTAAGTTCGTTTACATTTGAAGTTATAGCAACAGCGTATATTCATATCGGTCGTAGCTCATTTAATCTTGAGGGTGTTTGGTCAGGGTATCAACTAATACATCAACATTTTGCGCGAATCGAGTTAATAAGGTTCAATATCAGTTGTGAATGCCTATGACGATATCACTGTCTGCCTATGACGAGAAGAACCATAACTCTCTAATAGGCAATTGGCGACGAAGCAACCAGCTCCGAGCGTATTTTTTTTGTGCTAATAACTTTTAATTAGGTAACCAGCATAATTACGAGTAAAAATAGTATGTTGCAATATTTATATCAAACGCTAGTAATTGTAATTCGCGTGTATCTAATTATTAAATGCTAGATTTAAGTTAAGTACTTTTATTGATATTTTTATGTACTAACAATAAGTTTAATTTTATATAAAGTGCACAACTGTAAGTATCATGTACATGTCTATACAATATACGGAAGTACAACAAAAATAGTCTTCGGTGTAACGCGCCCAGCGATATCGCAAATAGTGGAGTAGTAAACATTATGCATTATGAACTAATAGGCTAAGAAATATTTTTTTATTTAGGCCCCCGCTTAAGCTTTTGTCTCACAATGCTACTATATACATAATCACGACGTTTATCTTTTAGTCGACAAAATACGAGTATGAGATACGAGTAAATTCAAATATTGCCTTTTCAAATATTCTAGCATTAACAACCGCATCATCCATATTTTAAAAGTATTTAAGATTATTTAAATTTCAGTGCATTTATAGATCGAAGCTATTAGGAGACAATCTTACAAAAATCCGATCAAATCCGATCTCGGGTCTACCGACTAGGCTAGGCTCTTAAAAGCCCATACTACACGTTTCGTTATAGCTAGGTCGATGAATATTTATATTAACAATAAAATTAAAAATTCTAGTTGCTTTCAAATACAATTTTAGAAGGTTACGAGGTTGTGCTCATTGACCTTTCATAACCATTGTACTGTGTCAAAGTTGGTTATTCGATCACTAATTAAATATGTATAAACTTGTTATTCGGTTATGTTAATCATGTTTTTGAACATACAATCAAATCTAATTTAAATTGCGGACACCATTGTTTGACAAACCCAAGAATTATTTTTAACATCCAAAGGTTGCAAGTGTCAACTGAATGATGTATTTTTTGATACACGTGTAGCGACAATCACGTACATGGACTACATCGCATCTAAAAGTTGGTAAAAAAAAATGTCACGCCATGCATCGTTAAACGAAATACGGAGACGTAAAAAATCAACCTTTCTGGCAATTTATGAACGCTTTTAGCAAAAGGTTTGCTGTTTACAAGACGTCTTTTATTTAAATCTTAATTTACGATTTCTCATTTAACAACATAAAGATAAGCCTTCCAGAGTCAGCGTCAGAGACTCCTTATGAAAAAGCGGACCCATTAAAATGGTCTAAACGGGAACTGTACAAGTATCATAGGCATCTAAATTAATCACGGAAGGGTCGCCTTTAACTTTTTATATCGTTCCTAGTCCATTCATTCAATGATTTTTCCGATACGGATACGATCGGTCGTAGCTATGGTGTCATTCTACTTTGATGTTAAAAAAGTAATATAAAAACGGTAGACAAATGTTATTCGATGACTGTACTCGCTCTGTTCCCAGCTTGACAGTTTTGTTAACAGCCCTGATAATAGTTACCTATCTGTTATTTTATAGATAGTATTCGTTTCGAGAACACGATGAAAATATTTTTGTTTGCAGGTAAAAATCTATATTGGTTTTCTGGTTCAAATTAAGGTTTTACTTACCTTACCTTACTTATGGAAGACCAGCGCTGGATACCACATCAGTTTCATGCTGTGTCGACATATATCTTATATTTATGTGTCTTTCTGTCTTCTGATATTTCTGTGTATGTTTATATAAATGATTTCTATTTTTAGAATTTGTCTTTTTGTGACTATTATATCATATCTTCTAAATGTCTTACCATACCTAGTACCTATAGATAATTGAATTGCATTATTATTGGTTGTACGGGGAAAAGTAAATTTCAAATATAGAATGTCTTTACACAATACCACTACTGATGTAATTCCACGCTCTCACTAATTTATCTATAATGGCGGTGAATCAACTTTTTTCTTAGGTAAGGTGGATCCAATATACCCAGCTTTGCCTTTTCTTCACGAGCCCAGTGAAAACTGTTGTAATGAGGGATAATTAGCTAAGCCGACGTGAATCGGCTTGCATTTGAATTCTCGATGCACCGCAGTTGATACCAGGTGAATTTACTAAATATTATTTAACTTTTGTGTCACTAATTTCTTTCATTAACAGAGATTTTATTATGTTTCCTTCAGCAATGCGATCAATTTAGGTCAATCAGATAAATAGGTAGCCTACATTATTTCAAAATGGGACACTTTGACTTGCGATCAATTTTAGTGTCCGTTGTCGATTTTTTTTTTCGATTTCACTCTACTTTTTTACGCTGTTCTGGAGTAACTAACAACATATCTATTAGTGTTTGTGCCTATAATCGAAGTGTTTCATTTGTCGGTTTCCCGTCGTTGAGTTACGAATCGAACGAACCACAAACGAACAAATCCGAAATTCTACACTGAGCATAGCCCGACATGCTCTAATCCTTTTTTATATTACCTACTAACAGAACCTGCGACCGATAAGTGTTGTTATTTATATAACTAGATAAAGTACATATAAACAAAACGAAAGTAGGGGAAAACGACCCTCGGGCTTCGTCAGCGACCGCGGACACAAAATAAATTCAATATGTCAAACAGTTGTATTACAATTTGAAATGTATTCAACAGTATTTGTTAGGCCGTTTTAAAATCCGGTGATATATGTGATTGCCGCGAACAATGTTCCATTCGGAGCCGGGCAGTTAGCCTACGGGTCGCGGCCCGATGCTAACTAAATGCTCATTTGAATTGCCAACTATGAAAATTATGAATATTTGCATTGTTATTAATCCGACAGTAGTCGTTTAATTTTAATGTATAATTTCACTTTGTTATAAACACGCATTGTTGTGATTGACGCACTAGTTTTGTTACGAGGTTGAGCTCAGGCGTTGGCACCTGACGACATAGGTCACAGTATACACAGTACCTAAGCCCTGAGTGTAAGTTTTTAACGTAATACTACTTTACCATCGCCTTAGTGTTCCCCATGTAAATAACATTATCACTTACGCGTTCGAGACGTTTTTTACGTCAAAAGTAACTTACACTAGAGCCTTCATGGCAACTTAGCGTTAATCATATTAATATTTTTGTCCATTCGTTAGATTTACATAAATGCTGTGTGGTGCTTGGGATACAGTCCAGGCTGTACGCAGTGTAGAGCCACCTACATGCCGTGTGGAACCACCTATTTGCCATTTAGAGCTACCTACATATATGCCGTGTGTGGTGCCGTGTGAGATTAGCACTATTAGCTACTCCATTTCCCACGCGGGTCTTGTAAGAGGCGATAAAGGAAAATAACTAAAGGGTGGGCAGCAGCGTCCGTTGAAACCATATCAAAAGCTACTGCGGTCACCAATCGGCCTGCCTAGATGCCTGCGTGATGACTATGGCAACTCCCCCAAAGTTGATACAAGTCATATTTGGGGGAGCCCATTGTCCAGCAGTGGACGTCTTACGGACAAAATGATGACAGAAATCTACTTGTTAATTAATATTTCTACAGACCTTAAAGGCAAAATATGTATGCATAACTTTTTATAGCGTAGTCCGATTTGGTGAATGTATACCTAATATAAGGCCTAAATCGTCGATTAATCCTTGAACTGTTTTGCCAATAGAACTTTCCTAGAAAAATGACCAATCCAAAAACGAACAAATCCCACAGGGGCGCTACCGCGAAAATGGATATTCGTATTTTTTTTTATTCGTACTTATATTTCTAACTACTGCCTCTGTCACTCTCATGACGCCTTAATTGGGATAAAAGATGCTCGAAATGTACGAAGTTAAGTTCGCGGTACCAGGCTTGCATATAGGGAAGAAGTAACATTATATTTTTATTTGAGAATGTAAATACAATCCATGTCTAAGCGATACTACATATAAATTTCAGCGATAGGTTGATTTATTACTAAACTTTATTACCTATATGTACTTCAAGTCCTCGGTTTTGCATTAATATCCGTAGGAGCCGGAGGCATTGGAAAACGGATTGAATTGTTTATCGTATTGTCGCGCAATAAATTCTAGAATCTAAGTGATTTTCAAATGTGCTTACAGCTCTTATGCGCTGTGGCATAATTGTGTTTGAACGTTGTTTCAACGACCATATGCTTTATAAAATACCTCATAAAGCCATACGGACATAAATATAAATATATAGCATAACTCTTTTCAAATCATAAACAAAAGGTACACAGCAAGTCGATATCTGAGTGACAGTAAAAGCACAACTCTACTCTGACTTGCATTATTTTAGTTTTATAGTCGTTTGCGTTAAAAGTGAACAATTATACCGCGCAACCGGTGCTACATTGCAGTAATAAAAATTGCAGAATATACAAAAATACCAAAGGTAAATTTAGAAAATAAATGTGACACTTGAAAGTTTAAAAAAAAAAAGTGTCTATCGCAAATTAAAATGGAATCACCTCAAATTCCGATGTTTTGACGGAGATTGCACCGTTTACTCTCGCGGATAACTCTCATCACGTCCCTGCAAGTGTCAAAGGGTATTTGCAGGTCAGAATTTGTCGAACTACCCGACAATTTCTATGAGAAAGTTTAGGGTAGACGTTGAAAAAACAAACTACCCACCGCACTTTTGTAAAGTTATCAGTCAGAATGGCCGGTGCAACCCTCGTCGAAATATAAAAACACTCAAGGAAAATAAGTTATAATTCGCGATATAATCGTTATAATTCGCGATATAATCGTTCTAATTTTGTTTTTTTCTACTCGTAATTGTAGTTGATACGAGTAGGCTCATATATTATTTTAACTCCATGACAACATAAACTTCAAAATAAGCGAATTAGAGATTGAAATTAGAGCGCTGGTAGCCTAGCGGTAAGAGCGTGCGACTTGCAATCCGGAAGTAGCAAGTTCAAACCCCGGATCGTACCAATGAGTTTTTCGGAACCTAACTACGAAAATACCATTTGATATTTACCAGTCGCTTTTCGGTGATAGAAAACATCGTGAGGAAACCGGACTAATCCCAATAAGGCCTAGTTTACCCTCTGAGGTGGAAGGTCAGATGGCAGTCGCATTCGTAAAACTAAGTGCCTACGCCAATTCTTGGGATTAATTGCCAAGCGGACCCCAGGCTTCCATTAGCCGTGTCAAATGCCGGGAAGGAAGATGATGACAAAATAAACTTCAAAATCTTACATTTTATAAAATTACCTAAAGTAACTTTACATTTGGTATATTTCGCGCTCTACAGTAAATTATTAGCATCCTACCTATTTTTAGTTAATATGTGTAGATAATACAAAAGTTTTAAATGTTATATGTGAGAATATCCTTTGAAGGGATATATAGCTAAAGTTGATTGAATGGGTAATCTCACATGCACGTAACCGGTAGGTAACTGACCAGCTTTGGGAAATTTCCGGTAAAGGCAGTTTACAGATCGGTTGTCCGTCTAGTTTCATTACTTTGAAACCCGTGCCCGTGGTTCCAACGTAAAACAACGTAAGGTTCCCGTGTAGGATGTGATTTTGTTAATTGTTCCTTTATATTTTCCCTTACTAATCGAGTGTTTTTGATTGGATGTTTTTTTATTTAATATTTTTCGATGATAAAATTGATACCAATAATAAAATTATGATTACATTTTTAATGTTTTTGGGTTGATTTTTTCCATAGTAGTAGTAAATGAAGAAATGGTATTTTAAATTCATGAATGTCAGAAATTAATAATCGTGGGTATCGAAAGTATACGTTTTGTACAAAAATAATGGTGAGAAAATTTTGTGTCGTGGAATTTTATCTAAGCTTTTATAATACTACCGTCAATTCGATTTAGTTAATAGTCTAAACTAACTACATAAAACTTACACGTTTTTATATACAAACTATCAACCTTCTTTCAAACCCCAAAATAAAAATAAAAAACGATTATTTCTTGGGAACTTTAAAAAAAATGTTTATTGACCGCGGCTGATAAAGTTTCAACCCCCTTCCGACCCTATTGTGGAGGAATTTCTAATAACCTGAAATTACCTTTCTTATGTTTTAATAAGTATCTACCAACAAAGTTTCAGTCCTGTACTTGAAATAGTACACCCTCCCCGAACAAACTTTCAACCCCCTCTAAGGCGCCTTAAGGGATACTTTTTATCAAAACCACGTCATTAGATTACTTGTAGCTACAAATTATTCGCCGGGAAGAAAAATATCACCTCTTTAGGTCTGTAATCGAGTTGACGAATGTAGACTAGGTACATCCCAGAACACTTGCACGCCTTCTGCGAAGAATTTCAACAGACCCTGTTATCTACAGTCGCCGTCAGATATGTATATCGATGCTGTAGACGTGGTCACAAATATCTGAACAACTTCTCTATTGTCAAAGCGATAAAGTGCATGTTCAGATGTTGGTGACCACCTTCATAGCTCCGGTATAGCTGATGGCGACTGTACCTAGTTAGTAAACTAACCAAATTTCACGTCCTTCACTGATCTCCATATTTAACTTTCTAGCTTTAGTGTATTGGCTCTAAAGGGTCAGTTAGTGAGTCGATGACTACTTTTCAGGACATCTCAGCTCTGGACGTACACTGCTAGACATCAGGTAGCGATCTTCTGAGGGGTTTAATTCCATGAGCGCCACGCTTGGCAGGTGGTTTAGCGAGGTTTAGCGATCGTAGTATGTTGGTCCATCGCTAATCGCATCGCAAATCGGACTAAAAAAACAGATAACATCATTAATCTACCTGAATATCAGAGGTTTTTTCTCAGTACGTATCTATATGTAGGTACATATATAAACAATATGTAAACTTACTAGAACTATCCCTTTATACCAGTTGATGCTCACGTCGTGTTTAGTGTTTAACCACATTATTTGTTAATATTTATACAATATTTATAATTTTATCATTGCAAAATGATAACATCTTACCTTTTCGAAGTCGGTTACCTCTGAGTATCATTCTGTGATGTAATGTATACGCCGCTATACAATATTTTCTTTTTTCACACAGATTTTACAATCTTGTTAAAATAAATAAAAGTGGTAACTAAATTATTTTCAATGTATCATATAAGCAGTAGCATTTATGTTATTTCAGTATCACTGATGTCACTTTAATGCCACTATTTTTTTATTTATTATTCTAATAATAGTTTGGTGGTAACTATAAGTATTTAACAAGATTAATTTTCATTGTGACGCTTCTTGATTGTAAACAAATAATACAGGATAGGTACTTTTTATGGAATCACAAGTTTATTTTCAGTTTTTTAGACATTTTACATACAATTTAGAAAATATACATTGCAAATTACATAATAAAACATTAAACTAAATATTTTATACTAACAAAAACCTAATTATAAAAAATATTAAATAATTATTTTTGGACCCGGGTATGTCCTTAAACTACGTCCAACAATGAGAGGTAGGGCACAGCGAAGTACCATCACGCTTGAATCTAGAGCAGCCCAACTGGGGAAGTACCTCCTCCTTACAGAAGACCACAGCCATAATAGCACTGCTACCTTTCAGGTATTTAGTGTTGTGTTCCTGATGGTGAATAAGGTTCCCAGAGCTCCAACACACTTATAGGTCGGCAACGCGCTTGTGACTCCCTTGGTGTTGCGAGTGCCCATGGGCGACGGTAATTGCTTACCATCAGGCAATCCGTCTGCTCGTTTGCCACCTTTGTCATAAAAAAAAAACCTTATTTGTTGCCTAGACTTGAAATTAATGGTTGTAGTAAATTGACATAATTGTATATCCGAGTATAAATAATTATAATACCTTTAGCGCACACCGGGTTATACGTTGACGGTCCAACTACTGACGGGTCTCAGTCCCTTGGTGCCCTTACAATCGTCTAGGTTGTGAGAGCAACCTCAAGATAGTTGACGACAGGTCTAGCTTAGTTGGATAGTGACCCTGTCTATGACGCCGATGGTACTGGGTTCAAATCCCAGTAAGGGCATTTATTTGTGGGTATGAAAGTTTTTTTTTTTAATATTACAATATTGTATATTATAATAATTTATTAAATATTGTATATTTCGTATATTACAATATTGTGTATATTTTAGGCCGTGTGATGCCGGCTAACTAGAATAGCACCACCCCATATCCTCCCGCGGGTGTCGTAAGAGGCGACAAAGGGAAAAATCCTACGGACGGGCAGCAGCGTCCGTCGAAACCCAATCTACAGCTACTGCGGTCGCCAACCCGCCTGCCAAATGTGGCGACTATGGCAACAACCCCCAAGATGATACAAGTCATATTTGTGGGAGGCCTATATCCAGCAGTGGACTGCATACGGCTGAAATGTATGGATGTAATACTCGTATTGTTGGCTGCGTACCTGCGTTAGTCAATTTGTCTAAGAATGTCCTGTAATATTTATTTACGGGGTTATTAATGTAACCTACTAAACCAGTAAGGTTATTAACTTTCATAACTCGAATTGTTGAAAGTAAGTACCTGTCGGCATTGCTAAAGATTCACACCAGACATGTCTCCACCTACACACTAAACTGTGTGTTAGCTAGGCTTTGTTTGTGGAAGCCACATAAAGACCGTCGCAAGACACTTTCGGATCCGCGGCTCCTTTGTACACAAAGACATAAAAATTGTAATTAGACGAACGGAGGCTGCTCGGAGGCGATAAAAACATTAATGAGACATAATTAACACAAAACAGCGCTAGCCTGCAAAAGCGTGCTTAAAATAAATAATGTTAGAGACAGAAACATGTATAGGTACGATTTCCAATACATTTGTATAAAGAAAATCTCGCTCAAACACTTAAGCGGAGTGGAATCGATGAGAGGAGCAAAACAAACAAGTCTCGACACAGACAGCAGATCGTTTAATCAGTCTGTGCAGACACGGAGGGGGGCTGCCACTAAATGACCATCCCTCCTCCGTGCCGCGCCGTGTCCGCAAACAGCGTGCTTGGGGAGGCCCGCGGCCTTAGCGCCACTAGACCCGACACCGAGCTCGCTTCTTGTTAAGTTGTTACCACACTTGCAGCTTCACTGTCTGGCTCTCTTTATAACATATATGTTAGGTAGAGAGGTAAATCGGCGAAACTAATCATATAGGTTTATGAGCTTGGACGCGAACTCTACCTTACTACTGGTAATACATACGAGTATTATAGACAAAATTAATTGGTATTGAAGTAATGAGTATAATAAATATATTCATTTTATATTAAAGTTTGATTTATTTAAATTATGCAAGCCCAGATTATTTCTAATCTTAAGTCAGATCAAACGTACCTCCTACATAAGAAAATTGCTATGATCGTTATACTAATCGGTCGTTTATATTTCTTGTCTCATGTACACATTAGGTGCCTATTTTTTGTCTCAGAGTACAATACATTTAGAATAGGTATATTGACAACTAGCTGTGCCCCTCGGTGTTACACGCGGTTTAGTAGGGAAAAAACGTAGCCTATGTGTTAATCCATAGTGTCAGCTAACTCCATACCAAATTGTATTAAAATCGCTCCAGCCGTTTAGGCGTGAAGAAGTAACAAACATACACTCACACACAAACTTTCGCCTGTATAACATTAGTGTAGATTTTATATTCTGACTCTAACGAATCATAGCGTATTAGAAAACCACATAAAATCAATTATCCGAATGATCACGGAAATAATGTGGAAGAGGCAATGTCTGTGACGCGCTATGTCTGCGGCGCGGCCTTCCGCTACACTATCCGCGCCCTTCCCGCGCGGGCGGAAGCCGCCCGCCCGGACTCATTCCTGCTTCTGCCTTCTTTTGTCTTGCCGCACCAACTTGTCCTCTCCCTACGAGAAACTGCAACTCTTCAACCCCAACCACTACAAACTTAAACAGATAATTGATAAATAAATCACGCTCTAGATTAAGTTGAGTCGAATACGGATTCGAAGTATGAGTTATGCCCGCTCAATACGAATTCCATAGAGGCTGACGCGCCAGAAGTTTAGCAGCTCGGGTCGGAGCATACATCAAACGCTACGGAGTTAGACGGGCGAGGCGGGCGCAGCCGCGGGCGCGAGCTAGCAGGCAATAAGCTCCCTCCCCGCGCAAACAACCAAACACCCACGGACCGTGAGGTCTACTTCATTTCGTATGCAATTTTATTCATTATTTGTAATCTGCTTCAATCGAATAGGGACTCGGTATAAATCACTTTTAGGATTTGCTCAATAGGACGTATGTAGATTGACGCTTTCAGTGTGATATTTAAATGCGATGTGTCTTTGAGGCGGTAGGTGCTGCGCTAATAAAGCCTTCCACGAACTCGATATGTATGAGTGCCGACCTCAGAAACTCATTTGACTAAAACAAATAACGCTCGCTTTCTTTTTATTTTCTTACGCGAACCTTTTTAAGATGCCGATGCGTCTTCCCATTTTATTTTAATCTGTCGTTCAGGTTATTATACAGTGACGTTTAGTTATGGAGCGCGCACACGTGGTGATATCAAAGAGGACATCAAAGGCGCTAAAACGAGATTGTTAACATTTGGCCGCATTAAAAATTCGCAAAAAAGTTTCACGCAATCTCATGAGCTCTAACCTATTAAGGCGGAGGTTCACAAACATCTGTTGCGGAATGAGTTATGGTCACAGTTCATTTGATTTTAAGCGCGCGATTTCTAAGCATAAAATTTCGAACAATGGGTTGTTTGAGCTGTGCATTTCGAGAAGCGGTCGCGCGCAGGAGAGCTGCAGGCACGGTACCGGGAACATCGAAGTTCGTATATTTCGGGATTCTTTCTCTTTTACTCCAATTAAGATGTTATGAGAGTGAAAGAGGCAGATTCGTCCGAGCGCCCACTCCGCTCCGAGTTAGGCATTTCCATCTCAGTGCATGGATTAACACGTTACGCCTAAATGCGTTGAATTAAAAACTGATATTGGCTATTGTTTTATGTTGTTTTTTAAGCGTGATATTTTTTATATTGATTCAGTATGTAGAAAGTGGTTCAGTAGGTATGTAGGGAACGTTGGTGGATTAGCTAGTGCGACTTGCAATCCACAGGTTCAAACCCCGACTAATACCAATGAGTTTTTCGGAAACTATATGTACCTAAATATCATTTAATATTTACCAGTCGCTTTACGGTGAAAGAAAACATCGTAAGGAAACTGGACTAATCCCAATAAGGCTTAGTTTACCCTCTGGATTGGAAGGTCAGATGGCAAACGCTTTGGTAAAATTAGTGCCTACGCCAATCATCGGACACCAGGAGCCGTGGCAAAATGCCGGGATTAATTCAAGGAATATGAGTAGGTATGTAGAAAGTTTGGTTTTAGTGCATTTTCCTAGATTTTTAGTTTTACAGAATAATTTATATAAGTAGTTTATGTTCAAAACATATAAAAGGATTACAATTTTACAATAACCAATCAGATATTTTAGTGGCTTATTATTAAAATTAATTTATATTGTATGGGGTAAATGTCACACTACAATATTTACTACTTATAGATTTAAAAACGTGCACACTTTGCTATTTGGTTCATAAAAGCACCCATGGTTACCATCTTTAGACCATGTCTTTACGAAAAACTTAAAAAAAAAAGATATATTAGTAAACTTTTTTAATACCTATTTAAAATTACGTGTCCATTTAAACCGTAATAAGGGAAGGTATCCATTCATTGGCACGAAGCGATTCGCTTCTTCCTTCCTAATCCGGACTGCTAAGTAATGGAATTCGCTCCCTTCGTCTGTAGTTCCAGAAAGATATAATTTGGGTCTCTTCAAGACAAGAGTGAATAGGCTGTTACTGAACCAGCGTGCTACACCTTCGACCTCGTCGACTCTTACCATCAGGACTAATAGGAGGTAAAATGCTGGTCAGTCTTGTATATAAAAAAGGTATTAATTTAAATATTAAAACAGTATACATACAACAAAAGTTACTGTTACGGAACGTACAAAACAAGACAAATAGTTTTAAGCCTAAGCAGTAAGGGTAGAAAATTAATAAATGTAATTAAAATAAGCTTAATAAATTCATAAATAATTTAATTTCATGTATAATATCCATAATTTATAACACAAACGACACAAAAGTTGCAACATTGTTGTAACTCTTGTGGCACTTTATACTAGATAATTTTTGTATGGACCACCACAAATCTAACTCATAGATTTTGTAAAGAAAATTCCGTATACATACTTACTTTGTACTGGGCCAAAATAAACCGTATTTAAAAAAAAGTAATGGTAAGATAAGAACACTTATGTGCCTACAGTCAACCAATTTGATTTATAGTGCCACTTCGTTCCTTGTCACAGTGAAAATCTATATGAAAAACGCAAAAGATCTCTTATTAACTTCACTGTGACATGGTTCGAAGTGGCCTAGAAAATCAAATTGGTTGACTGTACGTACTGTAGGCTAACTCATGTTTATTATTACTTAATTGTGATATAATAGGTGAAAGAGCACCGTTAAACAGAAAGATCAGAGTCACAGCACTAAACTTCCGACCTTGAAGATAGATGGCGGTGAACTCTAGTTTGTATAAACTCATGAAAACGACACATAAATTAAAGGGTGGATGTCATTTACGTTTGTAAGATTCAGTATTCAGTAGCCTTACCATGAGTTGTGACTGAGGTATTCGATAACGAGTGTCGACTTTACTATCTGTGCATTTCGTTCGCACTAAAATAGTACGAGCGGGATGCACAGATAGTAAACTCGATACTCGTTATCGAAAACCTCAGTGTCACAACTCATGGTGAGGGTACAGAAGGACGCAGCATCCAGTGACGTGATAGAATACGGTACTATTTTAAGACAAATTATTGACTAAGAGGGTGTCCGCGATCGCGTTTTACACTAGATGGCAGCACCAGCACCATGGCGAGAGGTCTAACTTTCAAAATGCAGCAATAAAAAATCATCATCATCATCATTGGCCGCGGGGTGGCCGGCCTTAGAATTGTCCCCCACCCGTGGTTGCAGTAGGAGCCTGCTAAGGGAATACACCGGGCCAGCAGCTGGAAAAGCCATATTCTCCAATACTAAAAAACCGCGCGCGACAACCCGCCTGCCAAGCGTGGAGTGTACGGCAATGCCCCCCCCCCATAAAATATTGTGATTAAACATGATTGGTGGATTATGACAGCTAAACCATGGTGCTGGCATCTAGTGAAAAAGTACAATCCCTACAAGTAAACTTAACGGTATGGACATGACAGAACATTAAGAAGGTTCCTAACCTACTATTTTTAAAAGATAATATTTGCCACTTTATTTACAATTATTGCCGTGTGATGCGGCCTGACTAGAAAAGCACCACCATCAAGCAGCATCTCCTCCCGCGGGTGTCGTAAGAGGCGACAAAGCGAAAAATCCTACGGACGGGCAGCAGTATCCGTCGAAACCCAATGTACAGCTACTGCGGTCGCCAACCCACCTGCCAAGCGTGGCGACTATGGCAACTACCCCCACCATACAAGTCAAATTTGAGGTAGGCCTATGTCCAGCTGTGGACTGCATGCGGCTGAAATGTATGTATTTTACAATTATTACAATATTATGATAACAACGAGTTCTTAACTAATTACGGCATTAAATGTATAAAAGGCCTCTTGAGACATAGTACCAAGAACGCTGGCGGCATTACCTCGTTGTATCGCAACGCTGATAGGTACGTTGTACGAGGAAGCTGCCAGCTCTTCGGTCACTTGTTACATCAACCAGACGCTTCGCGAAAGAATTACGATTAAAATGTTATCCGTACAAAATAATTCGGCCCGCAATGTAAAGCAACACACTCGAGTTAGTTCCGAAAGCTCATATCGCATAATGTTCGCGGTACATTACTGCTCGGAAATGTTACAAACATTAATTTAAGGCATCATGAGTAGTTGATGGATGATAGGCGATCTAGCATCTCAATATAAATAAGTTTTTTTTTTATTATTTGATTACTTATGTATTTTATATGTTATTGCTTTCTCAGCGCATTGGTGTACCTATACTGTAATGCTGAGTTACATTGTTCTTCTAAATAATAAATCATACGACGTGTTATTAAAAAAAAACTCTTAGTTAATTTTTTTCCTAGTCAAACCTATGCCTAGTTCAATTCTTCACCCGTAGGTATAATTCGGTCGTTGTATTTACCTACGTACCTATATTTTTTATATATTTGGTAATTCCTTGTTTTTTTTTCCTAGGTTAATTCTATAGTAGTAGTGTATTTTTTTATTCCTGTTATATTTATACTTAATTAGTATAAGAAAAAGTAAAAGAAATGTTTTTTTTTTAGTAAAATTCTACATAATATATTTTATAATTATATATAACTAAGTAGATATAGATTTTTAAATTCAAACTAAATAATATTATAACATCTTCCTTTTACTGTTTATAATTTTTTTTTTCATTAAGTATTGGCATAATTAAGTGACATCAAAAATCTGTTCGCTTCTTTACAAGTTGATAGTTAGTCAGTTTACATTTAAGTAATAGGTATCTATCTAAGTTTATGATTATATTTCCCATGTTGGTATTGAATAATAAAAAAAAGATTCAAATGATAGGCTATAATAAGGATTTAAACAAATGATTTAAAATAAAAACAAATATAAACATAATGTACAATGATCATGAGTTAATGTTGTAAAAGAGTGTTAATATTGTCATTCATATGATTGCTTCTGTATTTATATAGAATAACTACATACTTTTAATTTTAAGATGTAATTTTTTTAAAAGATTGACTTTATGAAAACAAAAAAATAGTGCAAACGGCATGTTAAATCACGCCACCAATTTGATTGTCATCGAGCACAACTCACTGAGATTGCACTTATATTGGTATCATATTTTGATAAGCTGAATAGTCCGCCTAGGCGAACACTGGGGCAGAGTTGGCTTTGAGGGAATGTTAGTGGGTGTACCGTTGGGTACTAGTGTTGGGATTAGATCAGTCGAGCCGGCGCGTGCGACCGGCGCGGCGGCCGCGGCGCGAGTGCACGCCGACCGGCGCGCGACGCCGGGCCCAATTGGTCGCCGCCGACCCGCCCAGGGGAGGGGGCCACGCAAACACTCTCATACTCACCTAAGATAATTTATTTTATGTTATACCGTTTGAATATTTTATATGTGTGCGAGTTTTTTCGGTCGGTATGCGTGCAGTGTGAAATATTCGCGCGATAAGAAAGAAGAGGGGAACAGATCGATTGGGAACGTTGCGCTTTTTATTTCGATAATCTGCGGTGTCATAGATTGACCGACGCTTGGAGCGCTCAGTGGATGCGCTACCTACAAGTAATGTTGTAACTTAATTAACTGTTACATACTTCTAGGACGCTGGCTGAGCCTCGCTCTTGTTGCGAGCGTGTTTGCATATTATTTTATTATAGCTATACTTACGTGCGTGGGCTTGGTCGTGTTGGAATTGCGACTTTATTAGAATAAAGCGTGGAGCGAGTTAACCGCGGACGAGTCAATGAACTAGAGCTCTACAGTCGACCTGTCCTTTACCATTACATGAATGAAACTGTCGTAAATAAAAAAAAAGCTTCTAAGTCGGCGTCATTATTTATTATTAGTTACGTTCACAATTATCTACTGTATATGTAATGTCCACCCATATACTTAGGTACAATAAGACAGCAGCTTGACAGCGTGCAAGCTTTAAAGCAGATTTATTGATAACGCGCGGAGATAATTGTTTATAAGTACCCTTGTAAGTTCGGCCAAGGCAAGATTAAATTGGCTCGCTTTCAGGAACTCGGGTATGCGTTCACATCGACATCGACAAACCCGCACCTCGCCTCCGCTCCACCTCTGCAATCAAAAAGAAAAATAAATATTACAAATGTCGTGGTTACCTTTAATCAAATGCAAAAGCTATCATTAAGTCGACGCTTCGACCGACTGGCTAGTTGTGCGCACCGTCACTGTTAATTATCACAATAAATATGTATAAAATAAAATAAAAGACACTTCTTACCAATACCAACAGAAAATACGAGAAAAGAAAGAGAAGCTTTAAAAAAGGAGTGCATCTACCCCCACCTCCGGCGCCGAAGTGGGGGCCGCCCCGCCGCGGGCGCCACCCACCGCACCGCAAAAATCGAGAGCGTCGTCAGCGCGCGGGGTCAAACGGCGACGCCAGCGTGAAAAGAAGGAGCGGTGAGGTGCACGCACACAGGCAGCAGTGTGCGTGTGCGCGCCGAGCGGGACGGTTGACGGCAGAGCGAGACCGCGGCGCCAATTACTATCACCTGGCGGGCAGCTACCGCATTACCCACTGCCGCCGCGCGCGCCACCACGCGCCGTGCACCACGCGGTCCGCTCCGACGACGCATCGATCCGGCCCGGCCGCCCGGCCAGCCTGCACCGCCGCGGCCGAACCCGCGCGACATGACACAGTGAAGTGTACGGACAGTGACGCAGGAAATACGTGGATTTTTTTTTATTGTTGAAACTCGTAAAATCACAGTGAAAAATGACGTCCCAGTTCGCCTTCCGAGGATCTCCGCCCAATCAGGTACTTACACAAAGTTTTACGAATTTGACAACTCGGACCGAACAAGTTTCCAAAAGTTTGATTTGGATGCTCAAAAGTTTGGATTAAAATATTTTGCTGAGCGAGCTTGTTAAATGTGTTTCATAATAAACAGTCTGTGTTGTGATATGCTGACTTGGATACCTACTGAAGATTTAATAAACTTATAGTTACAATTTGGATTGTTCACATACAAAACTAAAAATAATTTCGATTCGTTCTAATGTTTGTAAAGACGTAAAGGTGCTATAATGATGCACGAAGATTTCTTTTATCAGTTGAAATTCGTAACACCCAAGTAGCCAGCGTATTTGTTGTTCACTTGCAAACGGAAACTGTAAGTAATCACCGTTTTATTACATATCGTGCGGCTGAGTGAGGAGCTAAAGTGAAATATCATAAACAAAAGTTTAAAACTCAATGTCTATTTAAATAAATACTTTTAATTCCATATCAAGATTCCGGCAGTGCTCACGCTGAGTCTGGCATAAATTATACCGCTCGCAATTGTTCACTTACTAAACATTATTGTTTTTTGCTAATCTCTCGTTGTATAACGTTACAAATTTTCTCCTATATCCATCATTGTCAAACAAGTTTTTTTTTTACACTGCTTGCTTTAATTAGTGTTGGAAACATCCAATTAGTAACTAAGGAATGTAATGGCTATTGGATTCTCAGAGCTGTCTTATCACAATTAGGTTCCTATTGGTTGACTTCGCAATGATAACTTAAAATAATAAAAATGAATTATGTAGTTTTGCAATACATATTTTAATACTTTAATTAACAACATGAAATAATTAGGTAACTGATGTTATTAACCTCAAGTTTTTTGTTTTCGTGTAGAAATCATATTTACACGCGATCTGGCTCTATTTTTAAGTACTAAATGATTTTCGGTTTATTAATTTTGTAATAAATGGACCAGCAACACTTGTTAAAATTTATATAGTCTATAAATGCTAGTTTACATCGGGTTTAACTTATAATTTTATTATAGCAATTATTTCCTCATTAAAAAGTCTGTAAAATTCATAACTGTAAAAGATATATAAACCTCGATGTTGTCGAGTTGTCACGGGAAGCTATTAAACTATCAACCCTCCTCGGCAGCGGCAGATGGCGCGCGACAGATTTCATCCACATCTTTCCACAAAAATCATTATAAAATTATGAGAAATTTAAATTAGACGGCGTCCGTTTCCATTAATTGGAAACGGTAAAATTAATCGCTGTTACTATTTTCGGGTTTTCCTAATAAAACGAGCTCTCGACTTTTCAGTGTTATAAAAGCACGCATTTAGCTTTGTAAAAGTAATTGTATCTTACCTTTTAAATTACTACTGACTACGATTAGAGTAAAAATAAAATCAAACCGCAAATTACGGGATAATATAATATGTATAAAACAATTGACTCACGTGTCTCGATCAAGAACAAACGGTTGTGAATTTTCACGTTGATAAACAATAACGACAATACAATGTACGCGATTAACGCTACAAGCCGACTGGCAGTGTGATGGATGGCCCTCAACTTAGGTACTTGTTATTACCGATTCGGTAATTGTCACTGTTACAGCCGATACACGGGAACCATTTTCGGCGAAGTGTCTCAGGCTGGAAGATTCCACTTCTACCCATAAGTATATACTCTCGATAAAGACTCAACTCTATAGACATTGTTATTACAAGTAAACGCGTATATTAACTTTAACAATTATTTATGTGAGACCACGAGGACAATGTTGTTCTTAAATTTCGGAGGTAGTTAATATACGCAGTCAAGTCCCGTTTATTCATAATAAAGCGTAAAAACCGTGAAAATTTAAATCATTATCTTATGCATATTGTTCCAGATAGGTATGAATGTTAGACTCAAACAACGTTTAACGTGAATTGTACAAGTTATACACACTCACTTGTTAATATACCTATATTGTAAGTACCTACTTATATATTCTAATACGATATTAATTAGTTTAGTAGGAACTCTAATATACAAGTAATGCATAGACACCCGACATCACAGTCTAATTCAATGTAGCTTTTACAAAGTTTTTCAATTCTAAAAATGCCATCTAATTCATACAAAAAGCTGTATTCATATATATATATAAGTGTATAGATATTCTGACTAAAATAGAACAACAGTTGTTAACCCATAAGTTTTACTGTTTTACAATATTGCGTAGCTCATACAAGTTAGACCAGATTAACAATTCATTACACACACTTATTTACCAGCCAGGATTATATATAATAACAATAATTACATAAAATAAGAAAAATATAGGTACTCGTTGATTTGAGTACCTGCTTTATATTTTTCGGTTAAAAATAGAGAAATGATGTCATATTCAAAGTGAAAAATTAAACTAAAACCTAACTCTAGAAAATATTATACCTACATTAAACTGATATTCTGTGAATTATAAATTTATTACACGATAGAAACTAATCCTTAAGCTTCAGATACTTTTTGTCCCCTTCTAACAAACGAAAAATTCAATATTACGGAAAGGGAAGTTCGTATAAGATTTAACATGCGTTTATGAATAACACTACTTATACATGTTCGGCTAGCATATATCTGGTTAGGTATTTACCTATAAGCATTATTCCACTTTCATGTTAAACTCATATGATTGTGACATTACAATAATGATTTTTTTTCTTTTACTGGAATGCCATCTTATTTCTAAACAAAAATAGCCTGTCATAAAACCCTTGGAAAATATAATTTCACAAAAGCTAAAAATTAATAATCAATAATTGCACATTAATATTGGTTTACGGTTTTTATAGGGACGATTAAATTATTTGGACAAAGTTTTTAAAATATTCAACTGTCAGCGTTACTATATTTTTTTTTAATATTTGACATGATATTCTTGGTAACTTAGTCTAATAACTTGGTATGATTTTGCCCCTAAACAATAAAGTTACATTTGAATTAGTAAAATAAGTTTTTGTCTTTGACTGGTCAGAATTCATAAAACAGGTATTTAACTGAAGAAATGAACTGTGTCAATTTGTTGAGCCCGCCTACATCGCCTGCGCGTTGGCTGACGCCACAGCTCAGAGGAAAAACGACCTTTTTAACATATGTCTAATGGTTAATAGGAGCGTTTGTCGCTTAACGATATCTCTACCGTAGGCTTAACACATAGATCATAATCTACGTGGCTATTCGTTGATGTTCATTCAAAGAAACAAATGATTTGACACCTCTATGCCACACTTAGATATAATGTAATAAATACTCATACATAGTAACTTGTGTGTTTTACATATATTAGGCAATTATTATTAATCCTACAAAACTTATAATGTAAATAGAACTATATAGAACTATTAGAATAGAAGTTACGTTATAAAAATACACTTTTTAGTAGGTACTTACTTAAAATATAACCTCAGAATTTTGACGATGTCTAATTAACGTGGAATCTAATTATCTTTATTGATATAACACTTTTCCGTTATTAAATATTTTTGTACTATATTTATAATCGCGCAAGACCATATTTAAAAAAAAAACTTTTCCTTAACTTTATATAGTTTATTTAGTAAACCTAGCATGTCGTTTATAATCTTTAGACACTTTCAGTGTTTTTAAAATATCTCTTTCTTAGAAAGAAACACAATTTATCTGAAAACTTATTTTGTCTGGTAAATCTCTTGTAAAGAGCTACAATACATGTAGGTATAAGAAACTTGCTGAGGCCAAGTTTACTCATAAATTTAATTACAGTCTTCTGCATGGGTTTATGTACTTACAGCTTGTATTTGCTTATTTGAATATATAATGGTATGAATGTTTATAACCATTCCAGTATTAGTAAGTACCTAACTCACATGTTTAAAAGTTTATTAGTAAGTACTATAATGCTGGTAAAGTAGTACTAAAAAAGTCTTATAGCGTACCTACTTGATAGTATTGTATTATTTCATATAACCTTATTTGAAAATATAGCTTTTTGCAAATAAGGATAAGTTAATATAGATAGGTACCGTCAATGTATCAACAACGGAGTTAACCTACATTCAATAGATATAAAATCTTAAGTAGTGTATTGTGATCACGTCTAATGCAAGTTTGTATGTACCATTTTGTACACTTACACAACTTAATTTATTATTACTTTAAATATGGGTTCTACCTACTTACAGTCACGAGCTCATTAGGATCTATAAAAGGATTTAGATAAAAAACTTAGCTAAAGAACCAAGTAGGCTAGCACATTATTGCAAGACGGTGTCCGAGATACCCGTCTTTTTCAGTCTCTATTAACTAAAGAGCGGGTTCTAGTGTCTGTATCTGTATACAGGCATGTTGGCGTCTATTATCAAATTTTGACGTAAATTTCATGTACCGGGTGCGGCCTGTAATAGGAGCAAAAATTTTAGGGATCGCTTCTACACCACGAACGTAACAACATTTGTTCTACAACTTTAAATAATTGGGTAATTTATCACTTGTGATTTTTTCGAACAAACTAAATAGTATTTTAAATGAACTTTACTGTCAGCCTACAAACTTCATAGTTTTCGCAGTACATTGCTTGCTTGGAAAATCTTTTTTTATTAGTATTTATTAAACTATGAGTTATTTTCAAAAGTCGTAGAACAAATGTTGGTACGTTTGTGGTGTAGAAACGATGCCTAGAGTTAATGCTCCTATTACAGGCCACACCCGGTATATTTCACCTATAGTTACCTACCTACCAAGTATTTTCTTCTATCTTGTTTGCAAACTAGGTACATACTCAATAAATAGAACAGTAACGGAAAGGGAGTAAACAGTAACGAATAATTTATTTAACAAGCTTTTATTTACAAGAGAGAAATAAAGTCTGCTCTACTTTATACTACTTTAACAAAGTATATTACCTGCTACTCGTAGAATCACGTTATTTTTGTAAGTAGGTACCTACCTATGCCTGAATTTGAGGTAGGCACAAACATATATGCACTATAGTACACAAATAGATACATTACAAAACAATATTAAAAAAATACGAAGGCAAACTTAAACCATAAGCTCTCTTTCATCTAACCTTAAAAAAATCATCTAAGTTATCTAGTAGTTTAAAATAATTTGTTCTTTTTAGTACCTAATCAACCTCTTATTAAAATTTAAAGAAAAAGTAGTCTACTGAGCTACTACTGGTTGACGTAACTGGTGACCGAAGAGCTGGCGGCTTCCTCGCACAACGTATTAGCATTGGATACAATGAAGAAATGCCGCCACCATCCTTGGTACAATGCCTTGGGCTTTTTTATATTTAATGTAGCAAGTAATTAAGTAGGTGCTCGTAGTTAATAAAGTAGTCTACTTGATATTTATTACTTGTCATAACGTAATCAGTCAATTAATAGTCATTACTGAACTAATATATATGAATATTATTAAAAAGTAAATGTAACCTCACAAGTCTCACAACAGATACAGATTACAAAGTAGTATATTAAGAAGTAAAAAATTAAAAACAACTTAATTTGCTATCGTCAATAAAAACTCCAAAATCATATCATGAACAGTAGGTAAAAGTTTAAACACTATTTTACTTAACAAAAAAGGTTTTTTTCTATGTGTACCAAAGTTGTAACGAAGATATTAAAACTATCGGACTAGATGCAACTAAAGTTAAGTACTCATCGTACTTAAAACATTATATACTCGTATATTGTAAAATAGATGACCCGTTGAACTTCGTAACACCCGTAACTTCTCTTTTTATCTTACTATATCTATGGTTATAAATTGGAATGTCAATGATTGACAGGTAGGTAGGAACAATTTGTATGGGAATAAAGAATCATAGTTTTCTAATTATCATCACAATATTTCCGTGTTTTTACACTGCCTTAATCTTCTGCGGTCTAATACAAACATTTCAATACCAAAATTACCTAAATTGGTTCAGCGATTGTTGAGTTCATATGTAACTAATAAACGCATTTCACATATACTTTATTTACAATATATAATTTATATATATTGTAAATAAAGTAGTCTACTCGTGGTCTATTTCAAGATACTAAACCTGATCATTTAAGTTATATAACGACACATATTGTATGCAGGGCATTATTATTATATAAGACTTTATTTTGGACGGTAAGTTTACAGTTAATTACATCTATAATATATTGCAGTTTAAATCTGTTTTACTTCTTTCTTCCTTTCCTATCTTAGTTCTTTTGTTCGTTTGCCCTGAGGCAAAGGTCTCCTCCAAATCTCTCCATGCATTCCTATCCCTTGCCATTCTAGTCCATGTGTTTCCTGCTATTTATTGTTATCTCATTTGTACATCTCGTATGCTGGCCTCCTCTATTTCTAAAACCCTCTCTCGGGTAGTCAATGTAGGTAAGACCGGCATACTATATTTTTAAGGGAAGTCCGTCACATGACACTAAATACCTATGAGATAATGTAGGAAATTGATTGGTAGACGGTCTTTTCACATAGACGGTCTTACCCACATTGACTACCAATGGGTTATGAGTTTGCTCCACTTGTCGGGTCCTCTCATTAGATGCAGGGCATTGTATACTTTTAAATATTTTATTTTATTGTTTAATGTGTCATATCATAATTTGTATATTAGGTATATCTTTGACTGAGAACCCACAACACAAGCCTTCTTGAGCTTACAGTAGGGCTCAGTCAATTTCAGAAGGATGTCTTGTAATATTTATTTATTTATAATATATACAAGTTGACATCATCTATTACCTTTTTGAGATTAATGAAATACAGTCTAAAATCAACTTACAAAACCCAGTAAAGGTATTTGTTTGTGTGATGAGCATAGATATTTGTTCGTGAGTCATGGGTGTTTTCTATGCATTAAAGTATGTCTATAGGTATAATATATAGGTATATTATTGGCTGAGAATGGGTACTCAGCCTTCTCGGGTGGCGAGCCTTGTTGAGATTACCGCGGGGTTCAGTCAATCTGTGTAAGGATGTCATGTGATATATTATATTTATATATAATAAAAGTCGTACCAGTGCTCGTCGCGCGAATACCCGATGGATGACACCTTTTTGTCAGCTCTATTTAACAATGAGTAAATTAAAAATTCCGTACGTACAATGGGACACAAAACAACAATAATCTTAAATCTCTTACAAATATAGCTATCCCTAAACCATCACTTAAAAAGTTATTTTGAAGCTACAAACATAAAGTACCTATTTGTTGCTGAGACATCGTCACTGAATGTAAATTGTACGCTATAAAGTTTACTTCCTTTAAAAACTTAAAATAAATGTCATTAAGTGACTTATTTTATTGTGTTCATCTTACTTTTTCACCATAGGCGTAGGTGTGTTATTGTCTTAGGTGTTTTACTGTGTTTAGTCAAACCAAAGTGCGCATGATAAACATACTAAAAATTACCCGCGATGACCTTAGGTGTACTTTATCTTATGACAGTTCATATATTAGTAAAGTATGCCGTGCTAAACAAACCAAAACAACCGATTTAACATTGGAACTAATTACGTTCTGCTTCGATGACAACGGGCTGGTAGATTTTTATGGCATTGCGTCTGTCTTAATGCGACTACAATTAATAAGTTGTATATCGTGTTGGAGCCCAAGGTTGTATGGCCGACAGTAGTGTTCCTAATTCCCGAGCACAGAATGCCGGCGAGCTCTTAGCCGACACAAAGCAGCGGGGCACTGAATGGAGTGCAAAAATGCCAAGCGCTCGCCATCCGCGGCCGGCCGTGCGAAAATCTATTAGGTATCCAATAAATTTATTATTCCCCAATCGTTCCCACATTATCTTTAAGTGGTTAATTTATTGGCAAATTATTAGAAGCGGTGCTCACCCGTATTTGCTCTGTGATAACGGTTTATTAAATTTCACGGCTGTCGAATTAATATAGGACTCGTCAGACTTATCTATCAATTACTTAGTTCGGGTCATAATTAAAACGGTGAAATCCTAAGTGAGTAGTAGTCGAATGTTAATAAAGATAATGCCTGGCAGCAGGGCAGTGCGTGCGCGATCTACTTTCACTATCTTGTTGATAAGAAGCCTCATGCGAGGGACGCACTCCCTTAACAAAGGGGATTATCCTCATTATTTCCGAGCTTTCGCCTCGACTACTGACAACACAATATTTCCTTGATCTTTAACTTCTCAATTCTCTGTTAGGAACGCGATTATAACATAATAAAGAGTATAAATATGTATAGGTCCGGACGCAGGGGACGGACGACGTGGGATAAATTCCAGTCCGGCGATTTCGGACACATATTTGCATGTGTGAAAACATCTCGGCTCATTCCGGAGCTGGCGTTGACTGGTAGCTCTAGAGCAGTTCGCACGAGGCGAGTCCGTGAGGCCCTCTTAATAATCTTCATTTTACCGAAAAAAAAAATATTTTCACGAAGACAACAATTCTGTTGTCATTGAAAAAAAAAATTTTTTTACGAAGACGAGAATTCTGTTGTCATTGTCGATCATACTTGGATTGGAAGTATTGCGGATAAAAAAATAGGATGATGTTATGCTATGGTGACCATTATGGTATTTATGGTATATGGTAGTATTAATTAAAAATTAAATGTAGAGTCAACCTATTCTCATACGTGTTGCCAGGAATTTCAAGATCTTCGACGTGTTTTAATTTTCTTTAAATAGCAATTAAGTATAAGAATGGGCAGTAAAGGCTTAATCGCGCCCTGGGTTAGGGCATGCGCGGGCGTCAGTTTACTCGCCCAATTAAATGTATCATGAAACTGCCATATACGAACAGAAATACCTACTCCCTACTAAATACTTACCTTACTCTTTGGACGTCTCATCGATTTAAAATCGCCCCGGGGCCGATTCTTTAGGTTTTATTTATTTTCTTTGTTACTTGCTTTATATGCACGAGTATTTCGATCATAATGGTACAGGGATTAAAAAATACAACGTTAATTTTATATTTTGTATCGAGAAGTGTCGTTTTATATATACTTCAACAATAACATGCTATAAAATAAATATATAGTACTTACTGATAAGAAATAAAGCAATTTGTGTGTTGTCGTGGTAATTTTCACTTAGCCTGATTCAAGTGTAGCAAAAGAGGAATTGAGTACATAGGTAGATGTCCTTTGTTATATTGCTTGTTAGTCACGAGTTGTTTTCATTGCTCATGTGACATGAGTACTAACAGCAACGGTCTAATTTAAGGTATATAATATACCGTTAATATAACGTTTACCGTGGCGACTTACATACAAATTTAAAATAATTAATAGCTCTTGTTTAACCGAAAGTGAAATGCGTGTTTAAAGTTTAATAATCACTTTAGTCGTCGTTACTTGCTGATAACCTGCTATTTCTTGTAGTAAATAGGTAACAGTACTCATATCGGTCTGAGTTCAATAACAAATTTAAACATTTTAGAGAGGGGTGACCTTAAAAACCAATTATTTAAAACTTGTTTGATATGACTGTCAAATAATACATTTACCAAGCAATCTTTTTATTCTGCCACCCCTCTAATAATATGTAATGCCGTCATCAAAATGGCTACCTATAGGCGGCCATTTTGTAATAGTAATCTCGTAAGCATTACTTATTTTAAGTTATGTTTAAATTGGTTAGATACTGTGAGAGAATAAGTTTGAATTATTATAGTCTTTCTTGTAATTGCTTTAATTTAATTGTATTCATAGATAAGGAATATAATATAATAATTAGGACTACAGCTAAGTACAAAATTATTCACCTACGCAGGAATGATTGTGTCACAAGTGCTTTAAGCGTACCTAGTTAATTCGTAATACGTTGTTTAATTAAAAGGTGCTACTGGAATCATTGCCCAAAATGGTGTCTTGGTAAAGGACTTAAAGAAAAGTGATATAAGTATATTTCCCTATATCTATAAAAAACAGACCGGCGAACATCTTCCATTAAATCTGATTTGATCTGACTGTTGACTTATTTAAGTCGACCTATTTAATTTATCTTAATATTCTTGTGGCTTTCAAATGCTAAATACAACTTCTCCATTGCGGGCTGTATTTTCATTTGCGAAACAAGCTGGAACAAAAGGTGACAAAGTTGTTTTTATTTGGGTCACACGACTCGTCAGGCTTGCTTACCGAGAGTCGGGTTCCAGATTAATATTTTGTGAGCGACTTTACACCGCGCGCTGAATTAAAGCGAGCAAAGAATGCGAAAAAATGAATAGTGTTGATTGATTATATGACACCTAAAGTATTTATGACGGAAAAGTACTGCAATATAAGATAGCAGCATCACAACATTTAGCATCAAACCGAGTCGATGTAGGTAGTTATATGAATTAATTAATAAGAACAATCGCTTAACTTTTTGTCTTGCTTTGATCCCGTTACACTGATGACGAATGAATAAAAATCATAGGATGTAATGACTAAACCCTAATTTCCTTTGATCTGGGGTCAATATAGCCGTCGTAAAATCCTTACAGGTAAAATCGTGGTCTAGAAAAACATGCTTAGTATATCATTTAAAGATGGGTCATTAAATACCTAGTAGATGGGTTGACTTATTCAGTATTAATGCACGGGGCCGCACATGCCGAACCAGCAAGAAGAAAGAAAGTTAGTATGACTATGTGACTAGTATATGTTTAGGGCCTTTCGGTGTTGGGAGCGGGCTAGGCCCAACACGCGTGCTCGGCCTCGCAACACGTAACCGGCAACAAAACCAAACACTGTTCATTTAACTTCATAATGAGCCTTGAACAATCTTCGTCATTTTTGCAGTTCCCAGTCGACCGTCGATTCTTAACTGACCCCTTTTTGTTCCGAATCGTAATTTAACGATTGGTGGTGCTCTTTTTTCAACTTTAATAAAGTACCATGAATAAGTAACCGTTCGTATGGTGAGCTATTGTTCTTTATAATGAGTCAAAGGTTGTGCAAGTTTCTTTTGTAGAGAATGTTATATGATATGGGCTTAGAGCTCCGCGTGCACCCAGCGTAAAGAATGCAGTGTTTAACTAACTTTGTATAATTACTACATCTGACGTCAGAAATAAAAACATGCCGATGCCGTTTAGTTCGGTTCCACACGTCTATTACGTTACGTGTCGAAAACATTTTTATATGAAGATTTGTATTTAAGCGGTTGTAAAACAAACCTCCAAGGAACGGAGTGAATGAGTAACATAATCACACGTAGCTATTGTTTCGGAGATAGGGAGGAGGGCAGAGCGACGAACACCCGACACCTAAGATCGCACCGGTGCCGCAACCGGCTCTCCCTAATCAGATACTTAGGTGAATGAGACGCTCACTTCTCGGAAACTTTAATTAATTTCTCCGAAATGCAGGGAGTGCCGTTCACGCGGTTAGTTAATATTTTGTAGTCTCTCGTTATAAGTATACTGCAACGGATTGAGATAGTGTTACACACACCGACGGCGCAACCGGCTTAGCGCGCATGTGTACGTATATGACACCGCTGTCCATATCGAGAGCCCTTACATTCACCCAATATTTATAATATGAATCTTTTCACGTTACCATAGGGGTTAATTTAAATCGCACCAATTGGCGCGGATCTGCGACGCCATACGACATTGCGCTTATAATAAGATATTTCGCGTTCAAACGCGGGAACGAAAAGATCGTGTTTAGCAGTTACATACGCGGATGCTGCGAATTCTAAGGGACGGTATATTTATGTCCGAGCGTAAGGCACACGCAAGTATGTGCTGCCAGAGGTCGTCCGAGGCATGCGGCGCGGCCGATGACAGCCGGCCGTAAACGTTCCAGCGTCGCTTATTCCTACATTTACCTACCTACCAATCATTCTAAAATGCACAATGACGCGGCTAATTCCGTGCACACTTATTTATGATCGAACGAATAAAATACTTTCGGGTTGACAAACATTACGAACTCCCGAAGTCGACTGTAACACACAATAAACAGCTATTGAGGCTCGTCGCGACCACAGATCTGTCAGCCTCGCCCCTAATCAGACGCCACCGCCGTGGGACTTTATTATATGAACTTAAAATAGGTACACATGTAGGACAATTACGTCGTGGCCGCATCGTCGCGACGGATGAGGTGCCTACATACCATTAGTTCACACCTCGTCGCTGCGCCACACACACGGGCTCGCGGCTCTTTTCCTTGCTCTGTCACTTTTTTTAGCACACTTTACCATGTCGATTATAATTTATAAAAATAAGATACACACATTAGTGAAATCCTGTGAGAAAGAGGTTTTGCAATCTGCACTGAACCTACAAAGTTTTTAGTAGCTTCTGTATTCGCTTTAAATCCATTTAACTGGATAGAAAAGTTTTACCTTATACAACATTGTAATTACTATTACCTAGGCGTTTTAGTTGGTAAAATGAAATGATAACATAGCATTCCTACTGTCTACTAGAAAACATTACTTCTAATTCTTCTAAACGCTTACCGCTATAGTGATTAAGCTGCAATTTGGTATGAATTAGTTTTATTCCCGGAAAAGGCCAGAGTAGATCTATTCTTTTACTAATTCTACAAAGTCGTCGAAGAAGTCAAAAGCAAGTATGCTATAAATATGAATTAATGAATATAGTAATGTGGGTTTGTAAGCTCCTGTGTAAATCCTGGCCTAAGTAGCTCACACAGTCATAAACTTCCAACACTCATGTATATCCTTCGAGCAATTTTTTTTTAAACATTAATACTAGATTTGAACTTCGGTTCCGATCAAGGAACATACAGGACATGGAATGTCTATACAAAGCGTACCTCCGACAAGCTGGCTATTTCTCTCTTTTCGGTAATAAGTATGTAGCTCAGCGCCATCTAAGAATACATATACAACTCCATAGAACTAGTATAGCACTAAGACGTACTGCTGTTAAACATTAATAGATGTCGCTAATGTGTTTGCCAGAATGCGGGGAACGCTTTTTTGTATAAAAATTGTCTGGTTCCTTGGTTCCGATATATAAAACTACTGGAGATTTTCCGCGGCAGTGTGTCACGGGCCATTTACACATATCAACAATATCCGGTGAATTCCTCCAAAAATATCTCACCTCCATCAGGTGAAATAATCGCTTAGCTAACTGATATAATGACAAGTTTCAGACTTGACTGTTTTTATTTACCGGGATCTCCTTGGGTTAGTCATTTCATTTGTTATGAAAGTTTACAAAATATTAATGTCATGATATTTTTCAAAGGTACTTCATTAATCTATATATTGTCTATGATTTACATTTATCACATGGGAAAACTCTGTGGGTAGATTGATACGTGGGAAGAAGTGGGGGAAAATTTTATGTTTATACAAGGGATAATAAGGCTTCAGGGGTTATTTTAAAGGCATTAAATCTTGCCATTCTCTACTTATATTGGAAGGTTAATATACTGTCCCCGGTCCAGATCATTTTATATAAGAACTCCGAGTGTTTTTGCAAATATTCCATGTCTGCCATGATAAGCTTTATGTATTTTTACAAGATTATAGAACTCGCTTCGCTAATCGAATGCTCACTAAACAAATATGGATGACACGTTTACGATGCTGTTTGCAACTTGTTTTAATAGAACCGTGTCCTCGTACAGTGCGTAGCTCGGTAATGGCGTTCCACACACAAAAAGTTACTAATTTACATCCTAATAGCTCTGTATCAAAATAACAATTAAAGAGTAATGTGGGCTATTTCAGCTAAGTTTGCAAGAGAGCGGTTCAAATCAAACATGGCTACCTAGTAGGCTATAGTCGCGTTCATAAATATTTATAATCATTTCCACCTTATTATAATGGATTAAGGTAGTAACAAGTATACATATTTCTGAAATCGACTCTACATTGAATGGTGTATAATTATAAAATGAAGCATAATATACATGTCCTCAGTAAAAACGTTACAAATACCATAGAGCTTGTATGAAACTTGTCCCATTGTTCACCAAAACCACAAATATGTTAATAACCCTATATCTCTGTTTACGTATTCCACGTAACTACAACAGTAGGTACATTTTGTTATTAATTTAATTCAATTAAATGCGGTAAAAATTTTACCGTTTAATATTTTTAATAAATAAACACGATGTTAATATGAATAGACGTATATACATATATTTATTTACAGAAATTACAATCGTATTATGATAACTACAAGCACTTAAGTAGTTACAGTATAAAATCTAAAAAAGACCCTAGAGGCATTCTACCAAGGATGCTGACGGCATCTACTCGTTGTATCGCAAAGCTGATACATTGTGCGAGGAAGCCGCCAGCTCTCCAGCCGGTCATCAGTTACATCGACCAGACGCTTCGCGATTTCTACAAATAGTTTGTGCGCGTTGGGACCCCATGGGCCTAGCGTCTCTACGCCAAACGGTACAAAATGGTACTCTCTTTATAGACGTATATTATATCTGACATTAAATTCCAAGGTATATCATGAAACCGTAGCAATTAGACGCAACGGCACAAAATTAGATATGATGTGGAAGTCCTAGGCACAGTAAAATGGCGGCATTTCAGGTATGTCATTTCAAAATGGGTGTCAACCCTTTTGCGATCTAATCGTCAAACGATGAATTAGCCAGGTAAATTATGAAAGGTGGAAGTAATATTAAATTTATTTTGACTAATATGCTCTAACACATACCCACGCCATTCATTCGTCATGGTAAAATAGACAAGAAAGAAATATAATTTTAGTTCATGTGGATGCATGACTCAAATAGAGGATATCATTCCTAAAAAATAGTACCTTTGTATATTAATTATTATTATTTACTATAGGAACCTATTCCACTAGTTGAGTTCAAAGCGAACAACAATTTAAATCGAGTACGCACTGTATGTGGATTCTCGAGGTTTGGCCAATAATGCAGGGCACGTATAAAAGCAAAGGTGGTAACACGGGTTATTTCCGTAACACAGTCATCGATTAAGGAGCGACAGGCTGGCAATAAAGCCTGACCGGGAACGGGATGTTTGGAATCGCCACCGATTTAATGGCACACGTAATAATAACCAATAATTCAAATCTCAATACTCGCTACGACACGAACAGTTTTTTTTATTTTATGACATAGACGGCAAACGAGCAGACGGATTGCCTGATGGTAAGCAATTACCGTCGCCCATGGGCACTCGCAACACCAAGGGAGTCACAAGCGCGTTGCCGACCTATAAGTGTGTTGGAGCTCTGGGAACCTTATTCACCATCAGGAACACAACACTACATACCTGAAAGGTAGCAGTGCTATTATGGCTGTGGTCTTCTGTAAGGAGGTACTTCCCCAGTTGGGCTGCTCTAGATTCAAGCGTGATGGTACTTCGCTGTGCCCTACCTCTCATAAATATAAAGTTTTATTTCACCTTTCATAAATAAATGATAAACGTAGGTACTTGTGCATTGATAAAGGACTCGCTGCCGCCTGATTAATATGAAGAGCTAGTGTGATAGAAGCACTCCAGCGCACTAGTAGGTGAACTTTCAGTTGGCATGGCGCAACTACATTACTTGCCAATAAAATAAACTTTGTACTTACCTGCCGAGCGCAATATTATTAGATAAATATATTTTGTATTACTGCGCATACATATTTATCCATGTGTGTCTGTCCCTGTCTGTGTGACTTAATAGTGCTTTAGGAAAATCATACAGTGAGAATTTGAGTCACCTACATACGAACAACACCAAAGTTGTTAACACACATTAAATAACTACGTTTAACGGTAAATATACGGTATAATTAACTCGTGTAATGTATACAGTAAGAATACCTATAAGTACTTAGGTATTACTATACAGTCAGCGTCATATAGATCGGCAGCGTTCGAAGTAGTAAAATAGTTCGGTACACGATATAAATTCTATAGTGTACGAAACTTTATGAGTAGGTACTTTGGATGCTACCAACCATATGACGCTGGTACAAGTAATATGAATATTAAACACAAACATAAGATTCATACGTCTGATCTAATAGACGTCCTAACTCTTGCGCTAGCGTACGTAGTTGGACTTTACAGCTAAAACAAAAGCGTCAATACGTATCATTTTTAAAAATATGTTCGACAAAGTTTAGTTGCAAATATAGTTCACGTCGTGATTATGAACACCATTCTATTTCGGCGTTTATGGGTGTCGGAGTGTTTGGATCGCCCAAAGGGGTATTAAGCACTATAAAGTGCCAGTTATTATTAGAAAGCAATGGCTAGCACATGTTTGTTCCTCGGCAAGGGTCGTAAATATCGCAAAACAATCTGCAACAACTTCATTAGTGAAATCAATGCGATGCCGAGAATGATTGAAGAGGCACAAATCGGGTCGACGCTGTCGAGATAAATTAAACATACTTTTTTCAATGCGATAAAAATTAAAAGGTGGTGGTAAAAGGCCGTTTTGTGTGGGCTATGGAGCGCGGCGGGCTCCCGTGACTCGCAAAAGAGTTGCAATTTTATGAATGAGTTGTTTGAATGAAACTGTAATAAGGCGACGACGGAGCGCGGCGGAAAGCACGTGTTGAAAATTCGACTCCAATCGCCATTTCAAGTGCATATTAATATTTGGGGCGACATAAAATACTTCAACGGCGCCATAAAAACGCACCCAATAATCGTCAATTCTCTATAAATTTTTAAACCAGCACGCTATTTCCATTTCAACTGCAATGTGAACAAGAACTTTGCATGCTTTATTAACACCTTCGTATACTACATTTGCAATCATTATAGGTAGTCGTATTTAAAAACTAGCATGTTGCCTAGGTTCACGAGGCAGATAGAAATGCATGACACGGCTTTTTCATGTCAGAAATTTATTGATGCGCGTTAAGTCGATGCACAAATAGCACATAGCGAGCTGAAGTGAACACGACAACACGAAAAACGTACAAGCGACATGTGACGGTGACAAGCCGGTTTAACGCGTATGCTGAGTAGAAATTAGCTCCGGGCAATTTGTATAGTGTATTCGCAATAATATGACTGGGAATGCCCAAGGTCTTGTAGCTTTGTGTTTGTACTCATAATATAACCTGTAGGCGCGTCATATGTGTGCCGCCTTAAGTCTTAGGTATGCTTTACGTGAAAAACTTGGACCTAGCTTACGTAGTAGTGATGTCCCTGCCTGTAGAATATTTACATTATACACGCACGTTGGCGTTCTATATTCAAAATTTGACGTAAGATTAGTTCCATATTCATAATCTTACACAATTAGGTACTCGTAAATAGACATGGTTCTTTAATGAAGTTTTTCTCCTTATTAGTTATATTAATATTTTATTAGTAATTTATTTAAGTTCTGCTAGTAAATCCACTAGGAGGTTAAATTCAGCTTTCAAACTTTGAAATAGAAGTTAATTAACGCCAAGAAAAAAAAACTTATATCTAATTATAGAACCAGAAATATTTGCTGTATTCATAATAAAACAAATCGGGGCATTAATATTGAGCTATTTCATGTTAATATAAAAGTATAATAATACCTATTTAATTAAGACACACATGGCTTAACGTTAGCCCTTTAACTGGCTTATTTAAGATGTATAATTAAATTAAGAATACGATAAAAAAACAATTCAAGTGTATTTTACCCACATTGCTAACAGATCACCGACCGATAAGGTCTATTATGAATAGCCGACACGTTTTATACCTTCTCTGTTACACTCGCACTTTGTAACGAAGACGGAACACTACAGAGTGTTTATTTTTTAGCATTCTTGTAAAAAAAATACTGTTGCGTAGTTCAATTTAATAAGTGGGTATGGCACTGTAACGATAACTTTACATAGGTGATATTAATATGTCATTTGATGTCGCATTTCTTAAATAAGTAGTATATTATTCTAGTTAGAATTAAGAGGGTCTGTTAAGCGTACCTAGTAGGTAGTTTTTACAAGTAATATTTTCTTATTAGACATTCGACCAATAAGTTCATCAATTTCTCATTGACTAAATTTACCTTAACATACAAGCGCTTTAATTTTTAAAAACACTTGTGCATGTCTATGTTCTCTATGTTTAAGTTTAGGTCTATAGGTAACATTCAAATTAACACTAAACTCAGACTTAAAATGTTACAAGCAAGTCTATAAAAATAAAGTTTAAAGCTTCATAAACACATAAATAACAATAAAAGTCTTATAACAATTTAATATTTGGCAATGGTTCATGAAATACAAGGAGGAGGCAATTGATAAATTTAATAACGTTATTTTTTATTATGCAAAAACGTCTGCTAGCGAATATCTTCGATATTTAAATCGATAGAAAAATAAAAAAAATTGACTCGGAGCGGGACTTGAACCCACATCCAGTGGTTGTGGGTTCGAGTCCCGCTCCGAGTGAATTTTTTCTATTTTTCTTTCGATTTAAATATCGGAAATTTAATAACGATTATTTTACTACCTCCTGTAGACGCGTCGGCCATGACCGCGACGAGCGGACAACTTTTATAATATTAATATGCATTCATTATCATTATACACCATTATTACGTATTTATCTTCACATTACTGCTTTGCGGGCATTAGAATAAAACTGGCGGTTCGCTTTCAATATTTATTCTTCCCTAATTCTACCTTCATTAGGGAAGGTGTGAATTTCTTTAAGGCATTATGCATTTCGAGGGTGGGCCAATTCGGGCGTTATCGGCGCGGATATCTCGACAGGATGCGGTCGGAATAGACACTCGCGATCCACCATGTAATTGTCCAATTAAAGTCACAATTTTATGTAAATAAGTTTTGATGGAAAACAATTGATCTCGTTTACACGAAGGAAAGGTGCACGCACGGGCTTAACGGCTCACAGCGGGAGTTGACTGACACTTCATTAAGAGAATACCCGGCAGGATTATCTCTCGCGAAAGTCACATGTCGGACATAGAAGAATCACGCGCGGCTGCTCCGATCGCACTATCTAAGATCTTCGGAAACACATTTGGAAAAAACGAGTGCTTAGTTAATTAATTAGTGTTTTCCTATTCACGCGAACGGGGCTAGCACGTCAGTGCGCAATTAAGGACGGATCACACGGCACCCGCTAATGCCACCACCGCCTTCCAGATTGTCACTCCGCCTACGCCATATGAATGTTAGTCGAAAACTAATAAAACTGGTCTACATTCTTATTTTATATCTCTGTTTTATGTAGTTACCACTGTTGACATTAAATTATATCTCTTTAACAAATTAAATAAATGTAATGTGCTTTTTATTGATGTGTCCTCGTTAAAGCTTGTTTTTCGCCGGCAATGGACATACTTTAAATAAAATACAATCTCAGATATTGATTTAACTTTGTCATATTTAAGAATTACCTCAATAAAGAACGTCTTAAATAACCTGTGATAAATTATGATATGACATCACAAAAAAGTTTTGTGTATGACACAAATACATCACATACAGACACGTAGTTATGTAATATTTCAATGGAAAGGTTTGTTATTTCCTTGTTTTAGGTTTTTCCTTGTTTTGATATTACAACTAGCGGTTATACCGCAATATTATGAGTGCGAAAACTTCAAATTCAATACCATTGACTATTGATGCGTATATGCAGATCTGATATCAGCATTATCCTATAGTTACCCTACCTCGGGTTTCCAGTCGGCCAGACGTTTCCCATCGACACCGACGCTATCGTAGACCTATACATACATCTATTCAATATTTTATTTAAAAATACTTATATACCAGATATATTAAACAGATGATTATGTCGCGTCTTGTCAGATGTCTTTGATTGCAATGAAGATGAGGTCAATTATTATTGCGCTTTAAAAGACGGAATGAAGGAAGAAAATTAGAAACTACTTATAGTTTCCTACTCTCCTGGCAATGTAGAAGGTAGTAAGAATTTTCACTGATTACTTACATTGAATAATTCTTATTTCGCTGTTTGACGCTAAAGCTCCCGCTACAAGTCTGCTACCTTAGTTGAAAGATTACGCTAGGCAGTCCATACAATTTTTTTATGTCAGCGTAAGTCGAATTATTCAACTTTGCCTTTGATGTCGTTACAACATAAAATATGCCATCGCATTGCAGACTTTGACGTCAGAACACACCAATATGAGGCATTACTAATGATTTAAATAGATACCGATTGCCTAGTTATCAAGGGCATTTACTTTCGTAATCGTGGCCATCTGAATTTTTGTCCGTTATTTATGGGCATATTATACCTATGTGTATGAGTTTATGTTCATCTATATGCATGTTTACATATAGATATCGTCGTCTGGATTCTCTGTTGAACGATGTTGCATGTAGCGTAAACTCAGTAGGAGAGTATTCTAGTAATAAAAATCAAGTTTAGTAGGGAATGTCCTGGATTTTCTCAGGCTACCTTCCTCGACAGTCCGCCCGCTCTAACATCCGGAACAGAATACAGAGCCTAAGTCACGTCAAAAAAATGCCGTATGTACACAAATCTTTATAATGGTTTCCTTATGCGCAGAATGTTTTACAGTCGTAAACTAACAAACCTCTATGTATATTTGAGGTTAGACTAAAACGCACATAATTATGTATTTTACGCATTCGTTGTGTTGAGGCATCCGCTCTTAATAAAGTAACGGTACCTACATCGTAGGCAGATTAAAGCTTCAGTTGTATGTCGTAAGAAAGCGTAACCGATTACAAATTTTTCAATAATTAACAGTTGTTGTTATACAAATCTGGCCGTTAATAAATCAGTTTTGTATAAAAAAAAATCGGAACGGAATAATCGCATGGTTTTCTCAGGCCGATGAACGCGCGCAACCGCCGTGACTTGCGCTTATCACCGAGTCTATCAAATTGTCATGCTTTTTCATTAGTCGACTAAGAACGGATCAGGCGCGATATGTGCTCCCCGACAATGCTGAGATAGTTCTAGATACTTTAACAGTTCTGCAATAGAGTAAAAATGCAATTATTATATCTAAACATATTAAGGATTTCTAAATAGTACTGCAGGTACGTAGTTACAGTTGTAGAGACGATTGATGCCTTTAATATGCATGCTAGTAAGTATTGTAATCCGACAATTATTATATGAGATTAAAATCTTTTTATTTCGTTGTGAACTGGTGATAGCCTTGTTAAGTGGATAAACGCCGCCTATGCTTTTAATTTACAACGTGACGGCCTGATCATATTTATTGATCGTCCCATTTAGATTTTAAAAGTGCAGCTGTTTGTTACAAGCTTCACCTCTTCCTTGGAGAATCTGCTGTAAGTTTAAATAGAAGATATAGAATAACCTGTGAATATTTGAGTAAAATTATACGAGAACGAGTTGGCCGCGTACGCAGCTTGGGTACCTGGGTACCGGGCACGGTTAGTCGAGCGAGAAACGTGTCATCGATATTTTTTGCCCGACTGATGTCTTTAACGAAATTCATGTCATTGGGTCCGATTTCTTTTAGATTAACATTTTTTTACGTTATTTAACAAATAGATCGGTCCCTTATACGCTCAAATATTCAGTTACATGGTTTAACACTTAAAAGGGCTTAACGACTCTAACACATCCTGCGGGTTACGATAAAAAATACGACAAAAAGAGAATACTTCTCGTGTTTGTTTTTTAAAAGATGTCTGCTGTAGATAAGGTGCAGCGGCACTTTAATCCTCGAACCGTCCGATATTTGAAAAGGATATGATGACAACTTTTTTGTGTTCTTTATCTAATAAGCACCTATAAGTGCGCAACCAATACTTAAGTCAGCTCGGTAACCGACCGTTCCCTTTAAATACTTGCACTAATGAATCGGGCCTAGATAAAGGCTAGGCGGGGAAATGAAGTTCATATCGGCAATTAAGGGCAACGGCCCATCATACATAAAGCTCTGACGTTAAGTAATTCAATTGCATACGTACAGATCTCTACATATTTATTTGCTACATATCCTTCGTCATCGTATCATCTCTAAGAGCCATTAAAATTTCATATGCAATCTTATTCAAATGTTTGTCAAAATCATGTCTTGTATTATTTTTTAATTTGTAGGTTTTATAAATATAAATATGAAATTACTACTCGCACTCTGTACTTACTTATTGTAACTCTTTTATTTTCTCAATTTATTGTAGATACAATATAATGTAACAGTTTAAAATAACAGTATTTTTATAAGTCTGGATTTAACACTGCACGAAACATAATGCAGGGCAGTAATCTGTACATTGCCTACATTACTGCTACTTTTAAGCAGTCTGAATCAGACACATTCATTAGTCGAATTCGTCAACTAGAACAACAATCGGTCGACAACGTAATTGGTACACACGCAGCAATCACAATGGTCACCGCGCGGTAAACAGTATCACGTACAGAAATTATGTCGTTTCATTCGACAGATAGATAGGTACTCGTATCGTATGAATGGATTGAACCCTTTTAAGCATCGGCGTCGTTTTCAACCGCGCGCGCGCTTCACGTCAATTTGAACACTATTGCCATGAGGTTAAGGTCGAACGAGCCCCACTCTACTGCAACCATAGAACCCGTCATGTACACTGTTAGCGAGCAAGGATTAAACAACTATGTAATGCAGGGTATGTTATGTAGGTAATTCAGGGATTCGTCGCTGAACGGCTTCGGGATTACCTCTATAAGTCCCTGAACACAACAAATGTTTTTAGCCTCTGTGTGATATGAGTGGGTAAATAGTGCTTAGACTGAAATAGCTATAGTACGGGAAAAGTTTGAGCGAATGAATAGACAGTTGAAGTCGCGGGTGGCACGGCGCGTTTAGGGAGCGAGGGAAGCCATACTCCGGGTGTATGGGCCAGCTTAGCGTAGTCCACACTCGCAGTCAACCGCACCTTTACTTTACGAGGCTTACGTCCACAAGAAACAATACTCTTTGACTTATTAAACCTCTGAGACTCACACATCACATCTAAACTAAGCGTTATGCTACATTACCCTTACTGCGTATCATCGGAATTCAAACATCAATAAATCCTGGAAATATAACAGCAAAAGGCACAATAGACGTATTAATTACGATTTTCTTTGAAATAAATTGACAGAGCGTTGTATCATAAGCGGTCGGGTGGCATTTCTCGGTTCCTAATCCCATTGAAGTTACAATAAAATCTCGGACAGCCGGGACCATTTTTCATTCGAACGACAAATATTTAGAAAGCTATTTATCCGCGTACGAGTCTGCACAGTGGATAAAGCCCGTCGCGCATTGTGCTCCGACAACCGCCGGATGTTTATTCTGCGACCGCGATATCGATTCAGGTAGGCCGGCGAATAAATCTATTACAACAATAATAGCCTATTGTTATTAAATATGAATTCTTCAAAGGATATTAGTTTTGCTTCCACGTCTAATCTAATTTTGTCACACAGGGAAGGGTAAAGGACTGACGACGTGAGCGGCACGCCCAGTTTAGACCCCTTTGCATACTCACATTTAATTCACATTTACTATCCATCATCGGGAGCTATGCTAATCGCATTGTCTAAGCTATCATCAATACAGTTCAGTTGGCTCGATCACACTATAGGGTCACAACAGTTTTTGCACGTAACCAAGTCAGCATATCACCCCGTGTCAATGTTTGTTAGCGATACATCTGCCCATGCGACTGTCGCTTTGCGTTCGGAGGCCTCCATTTATACTGTGTGTACTTTATTTGACTATAAGCAACAGCGAATGTGTAAAACGCGCCATAAAGGCATTTCAAAATTTACAACTTACAGAGCACCATATCGACAGCCTCCAACAGTCCGCCGCCGGCGACCGCCGGGATGAGCGGCGCGGGCGGCGGCGCGGCGCGGCCCGGCTCGCCCGCGCCCGCCGCGCCGCGCTGCTGCGACACCGGCCGTCCCATCTTCCAGGACCCTTTAACCGGCCAGACGGTCTGCTCCTGCCAGTACGAGTTCCTCAACTACCAGCGGCTGGCGTCGGGCGTGCCGTTGTCAATGTACAGCGCGCCCTACTCGGACGCCGCCGCCGCTACCGCGGCCGGCATGGCAGCCTACTTCCCCGCTCTGGCAGCCGACCAGCCGCCTTTCTACACTAACGCCGTTAGTACATTTTGTTTTTTCTTGGGCACGATGTTGGGATTAGTAATGGGAAAACGCTTTTTAAGTTGCTTATAATACTTACTACTTCTTAGGTACAGTCGCCATCATTATATATGACGGAGCGGCTAATTTACGCATATCTGAACATACACTTTATCGCCTTGACAATAGAGGCATTGTTCAGATGTTTAACCTACTTTGTCGCTCTGATATATCTGCAATGATGGCGACTGTATTTAATTCTGAATTTAAAGTTCCTCAATTTTCATTCCTATCTGTACCTACAGCTTCATTCACTCCGCTCTTGTTTTTAAAACATATTTTTTCAGTGTATGAGGTGTGTGTAGTGTAGGAGTTAGTTTGAGCGTCTCATTATATTCAACATAATGTTCATTCACATTACATTCATTGCTATTGATGCCCCAAATAAATTAAAATAATAAAATAAAATAAACATAAGCATCTTCGGGCAACATAATTCAATATGCAGAGTAGTCTTTGCATACTCTGCAACTAATAGCTGCGCACCTACTTTACTATTAATGTATTCTCACATAGATATAATTAGCCGCCGAGAAGTAAATTTACTGACATGTCAGCGTAAACGATACCATATTAGGTACAGTTATGTTAAGAACTACATTACAAAATGAGTACATAATCATAGATAACAGAAATTACTCTAATTAGCCAACATGCGCAACGCGCAAAAAATCTAAATAATGAACCAAAAATGTGATGAGGAATAAAAATAAAAATTAGTTTGTATTTAAACTTTGGTGAGTAATTCTTAAGAGTTACTTTATGAAAAAATACGTTTTCACTCACATTTCCTTGACGACGCGAACGTACGCTCAGCACCCTGTGCTTGAAAATGGTGACCTTATACTCTCCGAAACGGTGCCTAAATAAACGTGTATGAAATACTTGTGGCGGAAATAAATGTTCTTATCCATTTTTAATGGTTAGTAATCTTTATTTTTTAAAATATTTTGCTTACAAGGACGAATTGGCCATGTTTCTGCCTAGCACAAGTATGTAATTAAACCTACGGGTAGTACTAAAAAGAAACGCGTATATAAAATGTATAGACCCATCAAACATTTAAGAATGAGCACATATATTACCAAAAGGCAATTAGTTAAAGACGCGCTAAGCGGCACAAGGATTATAAGTGGAGAACTACCTCAAACAAGGAAGATTAACCTCGAAACCTTACAAGTGGAGGTTCGGCAAAATAGCTCAGAACAGATACGCACTTGTCACGTGTAATACCAGCTACAAACATTATGTACTTTACCAGAACCGACAGTATTAGAAGCAAACGATTAATAGTTCCACACTTTGACTCCGTTGTAACTTAGAATGGTTGGAATTAATAAACGTTGTGCTTGAAAGGTATGACCTAATAGTGGAGATCCAATCATGAATGACTTTGTATATTCGTAAGTTATGTCCTACAGACCGAATATTTGAAGGAAAGTTTTTCTATCAATTTGTTGTGAAATTTTGTGAACACCTTCCATAACTATAAAACTACATTTCATCGATGATTTTTGGTTCGGATGGATAACGATATATGCACAAGGAACTAAAGCGCAATGGCACTTAGGAAGATAAACTACTGTGGGTTTGCCATGATAACAAAACAACAAATGAATATTTTTCTCATATTTACATTTTTTTACGCAACATACGATTAGATATAGGGGGTCGCTGTGTTACATTTAAAAGCATCAAAACAACGTGACACCTACGTTAACTACATACCTACGTAGACACCAAAAGTTAATATAAAACCAGTTGAACACATTGCCTACTAGTTTAAATCGGTTGGCATCAGCGTTCGCGACCAGTCTTTAATCCGATAAAGCTCTAATTTTGTCTAAATCTTATTAAGTAAGTATTAAAGTAATTATGTTCAAAGAAGCCCAATACGTCGGGATCAAGATATCATCTAATTCTTTAAGATTATTAGTTTCTAAAGCGTAGCAGTTTACTGGTTATCGTTCATTTCTTTTGACACCTGCAACAATAGGAATTACTGAAAAATAATAAGGCTCGGATGTCAAAATAGTTTGTTTTTTAGCCGCTGTCATCCCTTCGCGCTAAGTACCACCGCGGGCCGACGTACCTTATAAAGCTCACGTATAAATTAGAATCGTAATCCGATGATGTATGACCTTTTTGTCCGTTATTTCATAAAAACTTGTAGGTAGTGCTTCATCCGGATTTAACGACTTCATATGTTCGACGATTCCTTTATCACCGATTAGGACATGTTTCGAAAACATTATTTATTTTGCTTAACGCAAGAACAACATTTATGGTGGTCACATTGCACTCAGAACCGATTACTGTTGGGGCGTAAAGGTTCTCGAGTGGCGACCACGTACCGAGCAGTGTGGGCAGACTCCCACAAGGTAGATGACGTGACTACAAAAGAGCGTGGAAATCCACAGAATGCGGGTGGCGCAAAAGCTGTTATTATGGGTTGCTTTGGTGGGCTATGGCCAGTAGTGGACGTCCTTCAGGCTTCAACTGATATGATGGTGATGAAACTTGCAACTATTGCTTTTAGACGCGGTAAACAAACATTTAGTCTATCAATTAGAATCTTATATAATAATATCAATATATAATACATTTATTTACAGAAATTACAATCGTATTATGATAACTACAAGTATGTACATAACTAGCTACAGTATAAAATCTAAAAAAAACCCTTGAGGCATTGTACCAAGGATGCTGGTGGCAATATCAATTAGAAGCTTTCATACATAGCTTAATACACTTTCAGTCATTAAAATTAGTGTTGTAAGATCATGATTAGTGTAGCCCATGAATGAAGATAGATAATGTTAGCCGAATGCATCGGACGATTGACAAAGTGTCTTGTATCGTTTTAGTTGCCGGTACCACCGCTGGTGCTACGGTGTGTGGGTAGTGACTTTGAATGATAATGATCATAACAACATAAAAGTAGCCACGGCGCGTAATATATGGCGCGTAGTAAAACTTTTGGAGGAAGGTGTTAAAAGGTGGGGCCCAGAACGTGTCCCGGCAGATGATTCAATCATTCATGGAGATATGATCGTATATCATCGGTGGCAAAAGTGTTAACTTGCCCGCTCCACGATCTTCAATGGGATCCTGCCTCCGCGTTTTTTTTTCACGCCTTTTATTTTGTCTACGATTCATTATTTTTTATTCTTTAAGGGTAGATCTTAATGCTGTGTTTTTATAGCTTGTTTTTGTACTGTGTTGAATTCGTTGTCAGATTATAAAACGGTTCTATGCCGTCTTTGTAAAGGCGTTGAATGTAAATAAACATAAATTTAAGTTTTAATCTCTGAAAACAACTTATTGTTGTTAAAAAAATTAACCTAGTTAAATAGAATGAGACAAATAGCAATCAAAACTATAGAACGAGTATGTGTGTGGTGTTGGCTGGAATAGCTCCTACCGCGGGTCGTCGCAACCGAATGTCGCCAATCCGCCTGCTAAGCGTGGAGACTATGGCAACTCGCCCTCAAGATACAAGTCATATTTGGGGGAAGCGTAAGTCCAGTGGACGTCTTATGATGCTTTGATAGAAATAGTTAATTTTGAAACAAATGCTTGTAATTTTATTTGAAGAGCCATAAGAGCACATCAAAATATGTGTACTTGCGTTATAGAAGATAGTTATTACTGCAGGTGTTTGTACTTGTGACTTCATTTCACTTATCGTTGTCTTTGCGTGCCCATTGGTTTATTTGACGGATTAAACATTTCTGCTCCATAACAATAAAGTTCACCATGTTAATGGGTTTATAACTCCGGGGTCATAAACCCATTTAAATTAAATTTCTATCAACATTAAAAAGTAATGTTAATAAAGAGCATGTTCGTTTGATCATATCTTATTCTCGCCGGTTTCCATATTCCCGATGCCAACAAACTGTACAAGCTGTTATCATCAATGCTGCATCTAGATTGCTGCTTTCAAAAAAATTTACAGTAATGGACGTTTTCGCGTTAACAATATCGACCCTAAAGTAATCGAATTAACGCACATCGTGTCGCGTAAATGACATCCGAATCGTTGACTTATACTTTTGTATTATTTGGAACAAATAACTAGATAAATACATTTAAATTGAATAGGTACTCGTAGTTAAAAATAGGTAATTATGTCGATTTGGTACCTGCTCGGCAAATTTGCATAAATCGACGAAGAGCCAAGCCGCATAACATAGCGCGTTACAATAAATCCCGAATGCAGAATTCGCGTCACGGCTTAGTCCGATTATTTGTAGTAACAGAAAACTGGAATTATATCAGAAAGGTCTAAGCAACAAAGAGCGACAGAGCGCCTGGATTACGCTGTCGTACTTGAGTAAAATTTATTATCGGATTTTCGATTCGGCCACCAATGAAGTTGTTGGACAACAAAATCTTTTGATAGATTTATCCTGGCTGACCGCATTAAGAGTCGCTCCTGAGTTATTTTAATGCGTCGCTATAAATTTTTGGACCCTCAGTTCTTTTGTTACTGTCAGAGTTTTTACGCATTTCTTTGATAACTTGTACCAATTAAGCCTTATTCATTTTCATGGTCACGATGTATTTTTAATATAAAAAATACCATGTTCATCATTTAGCAATCTCGATATAGGTGTAACATTACATGTTAGAGATACACTTTTTACTAGTCGTAGCCAGTGTACCTACATGTAACCCTAGCGGTTTTATTTTGAGTCGAGTAGGTAAACTACATAAACATTCACAAAATTCGGCAACAAAACATCATCGAAACTCCGTAAGTAGTTAATAATTAAAATAGTAACCCGGTGACGGACCTCTAAAAAAGTGCGTTTGTCTCGTAGATGATTGATGCTCTCATCTTGTATCTGGAGCCATTAGCTCGTATAATAGTTAAGACGAGGACTTTAAGCGATCGATCAGGGAATCAATCCGGCGAGGACCAGTAATGGATCGCGCTAACGCTACCGGAAACGGTGTTATAATAGATTCTCCTCGGACTTTAAACCGGTTAAATAATTTTTTTGTGTTCTAAGTGCCAATGTTAAGCATAAGTAAATAGAATAATTTAATTTTAACAGTTTTTTTACGACGCGGCTTAAATGGATGAGATCTTTTAGATTATACATACAAACTAGAGCATGGAGGTGTTTAAGTCATGGTATTCTTACAGGCTGCGGGTATCGAGCTGAAGGAGAACTTAGCTGCCAGCGCAGCGAGCTGGCCCTACCCCACAGTCTACCACCCCTACGACGCCGCGTTCGCCGGCTACCCTTTCAACGGGTGAGTTTTATTATATAACTACATAATAATTTAAAGATATAACGTCACGGGAGAGTTGATCGTGACGTATTCATGAAGCTGTTCCGATCTAAAATGCACGTAGCTCGCGGGCCAGATTTCTAACTCCCAGTGTCAGTATTGGGGAGTTTGGAGCCGGGCATAATTAATTTTTGAGCGACCTCCCAGCGGAGTGCCGCTGGACAGTATTGAGCTCTCGCTATACGGACACAGGTCGCCGACGGGTGCATTATCGATAGGATAAACGTTCAAATCTATGAAAAAGGAAGAAATGAGCGTCGACGCGTCCGAGCGACCGGGCTCAGTTCACTGTCACTTCACGTGTCTGGCTCACGTGTTACTCTCTTTATCCCACTACGTGGGGTCACTCCAGAACGATATCCCATTTGCTTGTTTTATACCGGTACCTACCTTAAAAAAAGAGTTAACGCCAATGATACTGAGATGAAAATAGGACAGCAGGCAGTTCACTTAACTAATTTACCAAGCAAATTCCTTAGTCTGACTAAAATTACTATTTTACATGATTGATTCCACAAAGTTGTAGGACTGGAAACGGGCTATTCGATAAGTGAATTAAAATTATATTCCAACGATTTTACAAGTTTATATTATCGGTTTTATACATAACCATTGCGATATATTTTCTCCTGTGTTTGGATTCAACCGTAAAAGTAGATGGAATCTGAATTTCCAACGCAACATGTTAAAGCGATAAGTAAGCGATTTATCATTATTATAACGATTGATATAGTTAATCAGTGCCCGTATTTATATGTTAGGCGATGTAGACAGGACGCTTGTGTAGGCAAGCTGATAGCGGTAAATTGAAAAGGTGACAAAACATGCGTTATTAGATATGGATGTTGTATCAGATATTAGGGCAGTTGCCGCATACCTCCCGTATGTGCAATGCGCAGTTAGTAATATAGTCATGTACATCTGTTTCAGCTATGTATTATTTTTAGATCGCAATTTACGGATTTCTCGAAAAGTAATCGTTGGATTATTTATTCATAGTTATTGCCTACAAATACTTGTATTGTAGGTATTGTCAAATTTGGTAGTGACATTTTTTTAGATTTCAGGGTGTATCCTTATCTTACGGTGTGTTAATATACATTTCAAAATACTCACTAGCTAACGAGTACTAAAAATTGTTACGAGGGACATACTTTAGTAGTTTTTGCGATAAGAGGCCGCATTCGAGAAATGATAATAGCTGATGGTAAAAAACAGTTGTACAGATAAACGGACACGAATTATTATATTTAAGTATTACAATCAATAATAATTTTCATACGGATACGATCACGGTCTCTGTAAAAACAATTGAAATAATAATTAATAACAAAATTACATCTACATTTTGTTTATCATTAATATCATTGTGCCTATTTAGTATTTACCTACCACGATGTAGGTCGACAATATCTACAGCATGTATGTATTTTTAGAACGGAATCCATTTATAATGATTAAAAATATATCCTCTATGTAAGTACTTGCTTCAACTACGTTTAGGCCACAAACAGGCTCTGGAAGTGCTATTCGTAACACCCGGGGTACGGAAAATTGCACTCATCTACTCGACAACCGCGTCCCATGATAAACTACAGTAAGGTATATGATAAGGTCCGCGATATACTGAAGTGTTACCGTATAAAATACCATGCACAACATCGCTGTCATACAGGTCACAAAACTAATCTATAAACTTTCCCAAGCTTTTTCTACAACCGTCAAGGTAGCATAAGCAATTACAATCGACTTTCATGTAAATATAGAAGAGGATATTTCTAACGAAACATTAGTCTAAGTGTAATCGACAATCTAGCCGTATAATGTGACAGACAGTTAATGAATAGGCATTAGGATAGTGGCTGCATAATACTTTTTGTTGTTATTTACTTTTTGTTGGTAGAAATTACAAGGTAGTGTATCACTCGTATTTTTCTTTGGCGCCACTTTGTTATTGTTGTTCGAGACCTTGTTTTTCTCACCAACTGAAATCATAAGATAAGTGCGAAGTGGCGGTCTTAGTATTTCTGTCTTCTTAAGTTACTGTGAGGTAGATAGAGCAAAAGTATCCAGTGGGTTACAAATGATGAATGATTTGAAATTTGTATACATACTCATAAAAGCAATTTATAATTTCAATCTCGTTCTTATATAGTTCCTTGTAGGTACCTATATAAGTGTTACAAGGTATCGAAGTGGTTTAGAAATCAAATTTGATGACTGCATACAAAACATATCTCGTAAGTAAATATCTACTATGATATTTAAATCGGAAGAAAAATAGAAAAAAATGACTCGAAGTGGGACTCGAACCCGCAACCACTGGATCACTAGCCCAGTGCACTTCCAATTGTGCTATCCTAGTATTCGGATAAGGTACTTCCAGTCAATTATTTCTATTTTTTTTTCTATCTTTCTTTTGTTTTAGATATCAAAGATATTCGCTAGCAGACGTTTCTGCATAATAAAAAAATAATTTAAATATCTAGTAATCAATTATTTAATATTTCATACAACGATGATATGGTATCATCAGTTATCGAACAACCTCTGAGCCGAGAGTCACTCATTGGGAAAATTTGCGTTCTGAACAAAGAGGCTTCAGTGTAGACTATTGAGTTGACGCAGTAATCCATAAAACGTATTGTAAGTTATAAATGTTATAATACTTATATAACTGCTAATTGCACATTCCGTCTGTAATCGTAATTAATTCCCTTCGGTACAAATGTATTGTTTTCGAGTTCTCATAGTTATCCACTAAACTTTTAATTATTCCGTGGATTGCGCTACGGCCTACCAAAACACACTAGATACGATACACTTGCTATAATTATATAAGTCTACCTATAAAGCTTATTTAGAAATAACAGAAAAATATAAACAAGGCGTAGAAAAGTAACAAAACTTAAAATTACATTTTCTACTTTTACACGTATTTAGATCTTAATAGATCAGTCAGTTATTAAACCTATTCAAATTTTCAAAACAAATATTAGTTGTTATTAAGAGCTCATTAAGAGGAAGGATCGATGGGCGTGATTTATTCGTTTTTAATTGCCGCTGCACTGCGGAGCCGTCTTCACTGAATAAAGATTAACGACGCATGCACCACTTCAAACCGACTGAATACCTTAAATTAGACGCTCCCTTCCCTAATGCTCAGATTAGTCGACTTACTTTTTCTAGTCGGCAGTCAAGTCATGAACTCTCAAAACATAGGAATGAAATATCATAGATATTTTTATTGTACGGGGTGGGATATTCATATTTATAGGAAGTTAGGTACTGGAATAAAAGTGTATGTTTAAAATGGTTTTAGAGAAGATACGAGTATACGTAGGTGTATGATAAGTCATGTTTGGAAATCGATTAACCATATTTGTATGAAACTAAGAACAAATCAAATTATTTTTTATGAAATATTTTGATGAGCTGGAGATGCGGGTTCGAATCCCGTCTCGAACACCGGAGGTCTTAGTCGTTTTTTTTAAGTACTTATATGTTATCTATTTTCAACTTTCACATTTATATGACGAAAAATTTATTCATACGAATAAAAAAAAAGAATATGTATGTAATGTTTGAATAACTTGATATTGTCATTTTAACACATTTCAGGTTGTTATGAGATAGGCAAAAAAAGATAAAACGATTTTATATGTAAAATTAGAGTATTGCTAAAATAGTCCGTTTAGTAGTAAAAATCACGGTTAATTATTATTTGTCGAGAAAAATAATTACGTATTCCATTAATTATTTATGACAATTCATTCAAGGAACAAATTATTCGCGAATGAACTGCTCGGCGAAAAATATATTGGAATAAGAATGAGCATTCGATGATTTTATTCGCCATTCACGAATAAATTGGTTCTTTTTATTCGTTATCCATCGTTCGAAAAAATGGGCATTTCTGCGTAATCTGTGGATGTTTGAACTCCAGCTACACATAACTGACATACCGTAAGACGACGCGCGACGAGTCCATATGCTACATCTCACCAGCACTGTCCTTTTCATAACCCCTAGTCTATTAACATTGGCATTAACAAAGCTTTTAAATCCTGAGCCCTGAGTGTAAGTTTTTGACGTAATATTACTTTACCATCGCGTTAGAGTTACCCATATAAATAACATTACCACTTACGCGTTCGAGACGTTTTTTTTTACGTCTAGAGAAACTTACACTAGAGCCTCTGTAGTCAAAATATCATCGAGATTATTTTTTGAAAATCTTTATTTACAATAATTACAATATTGTTGTACTTAACTACTTACTACATTAAATCTAAAAAAGGCCCTTGAGGCATTGTACCAAGAATGCTGGCGGGATTTCCTCGTTATATCGCAATGCTGATACGTTGGTAGGTTATAGGTTCTTAAAGTTAGTAATGCGCATGTGAATCCTCTGGAGTTGCAGGCGTCTATAGGCTACTGTAACTGCTTACCACAGGCCGTATGTTTGTTTGCCACCGTCGTTGTATTAAAAAAAAACGTACGAGGAAGCCGCCAGCTCTTCGGTCACCGGTAACGTCAACCAGACGCTTCGCTATTTCTGCAAAAAGTTTGTGCGCGCTGGGACCACAAGTAGATAGGTTACAAAAGCACAACTTGCTGATCAATCTATGTAAGGCTAAGTAAGCTGTTGAAAAAGTAACATGCGTTAAATAACACAATTAAAACGTCATAAAATATGTGGTGGGGCGTCTTCGGACTAATAACGAGGTAATACGGGGTCCAGGACGGCCCGGCAGGTGCGCCTGCCTGCGCGGCTGCTAGGGCTGCCACCACTCGGCCTAGCTGACTGCTTCATTCGATCAATAATAATTTATGTTAGGTACTTTTACTTGTTACTTAATTAGTTACATTTCATTAAATTGTCGAAAAAACCTCTGCGTGTTGGCTCGATCCGATCTTGATCGAAAAAAAAAGGTAAGGTACGCCTAGAATGAAGGCTGAATTTAATGTTTTTTTATCTAGTGGTAGATGATGCATTGTATTACTTTGATTAATGGTAAATAAGTATTTTAGCTCATAGTACAGGCTGCCAAACAACTAAAGTATCATTCATGCCACGAAATATCAAATTCAAAAATCTTTTTAATATTTTCAAGAAAAACATTTCACTTTTTTTTAAACAAAATTAAGCCTTTACATTCCACGAGTACAGGAGTCTTTAATTCAAATTCCAAAAAAATAACATTACCGTCCTGAAACTTTGTTAGTAAATTCGCCGCGTCAAGATTTAAGTTAAAATTATTTGTTATGAATTGTTGTTGCTATGAATTTAAACTATTCCTTCATTTAGAAGTATATATAGTACGATACGAAAACATTCAATGACGAACTGACAAAATTGATTTAGGTACTTGGAGAAATTCGAGCTTTGCCAGCCCTGATGCTCGATACCTATCTCACACCTTAATCACTCGGGCCAACAATTCGTAGTGATATTTACTAAACACACTCCAAAACGGGCCGTCGATGAGTGTAATTAACTATTTTTCGGGCCCAAACACCTCACTTGTCAGGGGAGGGTATCAAATTGTTTATCGGTTTATAAATATTATACGTACACGGCAAGGTAGAAGGTGATTATGGTAATTTAGTAATTTCATTACATAATTTGAATAGTGAAAGAGTTAATAATATTTTTTTATGGTGCTTTATATTATGTTCGTTAGAAGTATGAAATTCATCAAGTGTTAGGTTTAATTTGAACGAAAGTTTTTCAGCCACGTTTAAGTTGTTCTTGCATGTAGGTATATTTATTTAATAATAACAGATTATATATGTGTAACTGCGGAGTGATTTACTATATCCAATTGTAGGTATATCTGTATAGTACATTCAGGGTCAATAGTATGTAACAACGCACCATCCTGTGTATTTTTTTACAAATTATATATTTTTTACAGTTCGCATTTCAAAGTTTCTATCACATTTCAATTGATAAACACGCAGAAATCTATCTATTTTTGTGAAGCAATTAAAAGTAGATATTTTTGGTGCGCTGTTTCATACGCTACTATTGACGATGACTGTATCAACAACTTAAAGATGTGTGAGAAAATGTAAAATTCTCTTAAAGTGAGATGCGAAAACCGGCCCGCAATTTTACATAAATAATTAACAACAAAAGGTCTACTTTCGCCACTTCTCGTTTCACTTGACTGTTCCATAAAGCTCGAGCACGGTCAAGAGGCAAACACTCCGCTCAAAACATATTTAAAAGCCTTAATTACCCTCCGAGGCAACAAAGCCCTCAGCTTGTAAAATCGGTTCATCTTCATCTGTTATAATAAAGCGGCACTTCTCCGACAATTAGCGCGAGGACACCCGACGTGCAGCTCGCTCGCAAACAAACCCTCGGAGCTGGCACCCGAGTGCCACCCCGCAGGATCGCGCTCCCACGTGCCTCTCCACTCTGTACACTTTCATCCCAAGCTGAGGGCTCGAGTAGGTCACTCACTTTAAAGTGTGCGACGATTGATTTGAGCTTGAGTGCCTTTATTTCACACGTTCATGTTTTACTTAAGTGACGTCTGTTGATAATTATGCCTGACGAAATCACCGTTACGATAAAAAATGCTTCATAAAAACATTTATGTATATGCCAATAATACGTTGTACAAAATGTTTGAAAGACGTGAAAAATTGCCCTTGAAGCATATCGGTGAATATGCTTGAATTTATAATATATTAAAAAGTGACAAGTATGGCGATAAGCCGAATTAAATAGCACTTTTTAAAGCTTGTCGTATAATCTATAACACATATAATGGTATATGTACTTTCTAACCTAAAAGTATATTCGCGAAAGCTTACGATGTATAGTCTCGTTAAGTTGTTACATGTACATAATCTGTGCATGCGAGTATATGCATTGTATCGTGCACATAGTGTATGATGTACACTGTTTATTGATTTCCTTATGAACATGATTACTCCGATGTACGAGTATTGTAAATTACAAATATTTATCGTAGAGGGAAATGTTTATATACAAACTAACACTGCCCGCTACTACTCGTATGAATGATCGGTAACGTGTTGCTGTCAAAAGAGAAGAGTTTCCCAGGAGTTTATATTTGGCATGAAATATCACTATCTATACTAATTTGTATGTATATAAATTAGTGGCATATCAAATAGCGCCATATTCGCCGTTTTTTATAGGCTAGGCAAACGAATAAGGAAAGTTATTGTATTTAGATGAATTTATTTTTTCCGGAGCCAACAAATTTAATAGAGTCGGACGGTCCCTAAGGCGCGCCATAGGCGTCGTGCCCGTTAGCCGGTCGTCACCGTCACCCGACGCGCCGTGACCGGTGTAACAACCAACGCCGACACTTCCGCTCCTCGCCGACATAATTACAAACGGAAAATTCAACTACCCACACCATATAAGAGTACGTAGACGAATTTCGTCGAAGCAAGTGATAATGCGAGAAAGCGTCAGGATGCCCGGCACGTCCCAGTCTATTTGGCCCCCGCCCGATATTGTGCACACAAAGTAACGATTACTCATACCGGCCGAACTTTATTTATGACAGGAAGAAATTGCGATTGTATTCTTTTAATGGTTATAACTTCCCAATACAACACGGCGCCTGGCTGCCTGTTTGCGTTTGGCATTTATTTATTTTACAAACAATTTTTGCGGAATACAAATACAGAAACCGGAGTTGAAAAAACACCTATAAATTGTTAAATTAAATATAGCACTTTGATATGTTTTTTAACAAACATCGTATAGGTGACTTAGCCTTTTCTCGTGGCTAAAATCCACCATCTCAAACTGCGCTTGGTATGAAAATTGTCAGTAAAATGCGTTGTACAGTGGAGCTGTTTGTAAGAAGTTCAGCGGTGTACCTTAAGGTGTAAATCGGATTTTATAATGCTTCATATCGCGGTTTTAGTCTTTGGCTGGAAATTTGTATGGTGTATAGAAACCTTTTTTCTTTTGTATTTAACCGTTTTTTAGCTTTACTAAAAATATCCTTAGATCTCCTTAACACATAAATCGCTTAGATATAAAAAGAGCGTTGAGGGTAGTTAGGTAAGAATACTATTTGTCAATCTCGCCCTCACGGGAAATCGGGTCAGCCCGCTTTCCTCGTTGTCAACACTCGGTAAGCACGTACAATATACGTAACTTAACATCACATAGATGATAAAACTGTGAACCGTTACCGGATTCATTACTTTCGACATTTACTTTACCTATATATGTATAGTACGTACGTGATTGCACCAAAAACTTTATTTAGCTTGAATTAATGTTGATCGATGCTTGCTCAGTTTCATTATAGCTGCCTGTAGGTGCCTAGAGTAGTTACCTAAGTACTCTTTTACTCAGTTCATTACACTTATAAGAGCCCATAAACGAGCCCAGTGCGTCCAGTGCACAGCGTCGATGAAGTCAAAAAGTAAAAGTCTATAAGCAGTGCCGCCGTCGTAATTATTTACAGCGTCGTCGGCTAAGTGCTATCAAAGCAATTGGTGGGAATTTCTGCATATGCTACATTACCTCGCAATTACCTAGGTATATAGCTAACCATTATGAAGTCGCCGAAGAGTGATGCGTCATCAGCCGCGGCCGCGATTCGCGGCGATAGGTACTCGCCGTCGCTTACAAAGGCTGGCGTTCCTGTGTGGCCAGCATCGCGCGTTCCGGACATGATGTCATCGCAGCGCTTGCGGCTTGTCCTAGCACTGTGCCACTGCCGCGCCACAGTTAATCGAGGATACGTGTATAGACAACGATTTACAGCACAAAATGCCAGTCCTCCCGTGTATTACCGATCTATAGAACAATAAAGGGTGCGCGCGGACGCATGCCAATGAGCGGTATCGTATTCTGGTAGCGCTTGCGCGCCATTAGTAACCCGGGCCGGGCCTGGAGTAATTGACCGACAAGCTAATTTCATTCTAGCCGCATTGGACGCTTCCTCTTTCCTTTTTCCTATCGGTCAGCCGCGCACGAGACTCATGCTTCGCAACCGATGTGTGTGCTGATGTCATTCATTTAAATTTTTCTCGGTTATGATTTTTGAAACATGAATTGTCTGTACACGAGATAATCATTTCGTCTACTTGTCAACTCATTGTAACATTACCGCTTATATCAAGTTTAAAATGAAATGCGTTTATTTTTTTTACATTTCAACTGAAACACGATGCGTAGATATTTCTCTGTAATCTCAGGGGCGTTACGAATACGTAAGCTTACTATTAATTACTCGAGCAACACCATCTCCTCTAACTGACAAGACAGTACTTACCTAACACCAGTCACATCATTTTTTTATTAGGATACTGATAACCTTAAAAAAGCAAATGATTTCTTATTTTACCTTTGTATTAACCAAACAATTTTTGGAATTTCTATGTGTATTTCGATGTTAATTTCATCATGATTGTCATATATTCTTATTTATAAATTTGTCGCCTTATCTGATCCAATGTCGGTGAAGTATTACTAACGAAATAATAAAACAATGCAATCTCGTTACGTTAGGGTTTAATAGAATCGTCTACACGAATAAGTAGGTAGGCATGTGATTGTATATAGGCAGCGTCGGTTCCATTTTCTTCTTACGCAAGACGGAGCCAATATCGCTTTGTATTTTCTTCGTCAGCCCAACGAGAACTGATGTTAAACTGCCGGAACGTGCGTTATAAAATAGACAAATAAATGAAAAATAAAATAGTCGTATTACATATTATGAAAATGAATGAGGACTCATTTTGAAAACCGAGTCAGGGAGCCAGGGTGTCTGCCGTGCGCTAAGTCAGGACATAAACAAACCAAACATATACGGGAAATGCAGCTTAGGCAGGCCCATACAATGGCTAAGCGGAGTTTTACTTTGCTAATGTCACTGTCCAATACGATGGCAAAACGAAATTAGTAAAATATTTGCACTAAGTTTAGTTAAGCAAATTAAACTGATATTTTTGGCTTCTGCTAACTGTTATTAAGTAAAATGGTCTACTTATATTCTATTTACCTACTCACAATAGGTCAAGCATCCATTTTCGTCGCGAGTCGACATCTCTATAAATATTTAATGAAAATTTTAGTCTCAATTGACAATCAAAAGATATTTTGTGTTGGCTAGACAGTGTGCTAAAATGGATCAAATGGATTGCTCTGTGACAGTATCTTCTTGTATTTTATTAACGACATATTATCATTTTTGTCACGTTATTCGTTACTTACATTATTATTATATAGGTGCCTAAGCAACTAACAATTCTTTATACGTTTACTAGTACATCTCGATGTCAAAGTTAATTTGTTTATATTTACTTCACTATAAATGATTTAATCAATCATAGACATAGTTGATGAAACAAGTTGCACAATTCACTTTAGGTCGTGTTGCGAAACAATGCCTCTCGGGGGCATAAAATTCAATGTTCACAGAGATATTAATAATATGTCAGCAATAAAATGAGACGTGACCCGAGATAGCGGAGGAACCGTGGTCGCGACACTTAATTTTCACTAGTTTATACGTTCCATATTAGTCGACTTGTGAGGTCCCGTATCGGCGCCGGCGCCGCTCCCGCGCCCGCGTCCCGGGCTGCTCGCCGGCCTGGCTGCCGACTGACGCTTGATAAATAACTCCACTGACATCTTCCCAGATGAACTCTGTCTGTCTCTGGTCGCCGTAAACAAATACAATTGAAACTGCGAAACATTAATTGATAAGTAATTGTTTCGAATATCGCACACGACGAACATATGTCTTGCGTACCCACATAATAATATGGTTACTTACGTAGCCAATGATAGTGTATTTTACTTCAAGTACACTTTCAAACTTAGATGCTCAATTAGCGTTAACCGGGAACAGTGTGACCGCAGTTAGCTCTGTAACTTGTGAAAAACAAGAGCTTATCATAATTGCGTCTCCTGTTGTAGATACACAGTTGTAGTTGTCTCTAGACGTTGGCTGATATTTATTTCTCTTTAAACATTTTAACATAATTATCATAATAATGAAAGCTATTATATTTCCCGATAAACGTTTAAAACGTCACTAGTTTCAAATCTACCGCTGAACCTTACAGACTCCTTATCAAATACTCTTTATGTTTTATTGTGAAAAAGTAATGTACTAGGAAAATTTTAATGAAATATATGTAATGGTTATATTATTGTTATTTTTCGGAGCATAACCTATAACGAATATATATTATTTGATATTCTTATCTTATGGCACGACATGCAAGGGTCGATATGTGACACTTGCGATTCAATTTCCTATCGCGAAATGTTGTAAATGATTGTTAGAATCCCACTCTCACACGATCAGAGGGGCTACCGCCAAAAACGACATTCATAAATTTCGGACGATTGTATCTGTCACTCTCATGGCGTCTTAATTGCTGTAAAAGAGGAAGATGCCCGAAATTTACGAATATCGTTTTTCACGGTAGGAATGTGAATTGTGGGATCGATAGAAATTCGAGTCTAAAGCACCCCGGCTAGGGTAAATATATCTCGCATTCACGCGATCTTATTGGCTAGTGTGTATTTCATGTCAGCAATGAGGTAGAAGGAAATAAAGTGCAAGAAGCAAGTGCGGCGTAGCGGCCCCGCGGCTCGTTATAAATATGATCGAATTAATAAAGCCTGATATGATAGATCACTTTTATCTTTAATCCGGGTAACAATAGGCGGCTAATGCAATGGGAACTTTTAGCTTTTCTTCCTGTAACTTAAAGAATATAAATGTAATCAAATAAGCGTTTTTTGGCCTTTGTGAATGTGAAACAAAGCCTTAATATTGGATAAAGGTAGGTACAGTTATTTCATTGTTTACGGAGTCAGAGGAGATTTAATTGTAGATAAAAGTTAGTTTTTGAAGCGGTTGATCGATCCCCGAGTCGCGCCACCTTCGCGGGTCACGTTTCTCAGTCAGATTACGCGGCCAGTAACAAAGGTGCAGCTGCTTTACACCCAGTAAACACGTACAAAGACAGATTGTTACTTGAATTAATTAACTGTGCGGACGACATACATGCCCACTATTACGTTATCAGCGCTTGGACGTCGGTCGGGTCAACTAACAATTTTAACAGAAAAATAATTTGCCACAGATAAAGACGACAATTTATGTCTTGTTTTTTTATTTAGCGGCCATTGTACATTCATTCTGTGTACTTTTATGATTCATTTGATCGAACTTTACACGTGATTGTATTTAACTACTTGGAAACAATAACTAGTCTGTACAAACGAACTAAAATCTTAAAAAACAGTATACCTTCTATAATTATAAGTATATATATGACTTCGAACGGCACTTACTTATCTAAATAGGTACTTAAGTACTCTCCAGAAGCATTACCTGCAAATAATCTTGCACAAACCATATATTTTGGTAATACAGGATACATATTGTATGTTCGAGAATAATATACCTATATTGTGCTTAGATTACCTACCTATTTACATCAAGTTAACTAATCAATGTCGAGTTGTGCGAAACCAGTGTACCAAGATGGCGCGTCGACGTACTAGTCGGTTACGCCCGTGGCGCACGCTTCGCTGCGCTGCCCAGGCTATTACATACTGGTGTACACCCTTCCTGCCTTGCGCGTTACGTCTATTACGAGTCCGTTCCCACTAAAATTGTCTAAATAATTTTCGAACTCGGCCTCAAATGTTTCTGGTTTACTCATTTACGTTTTAGGTGGAAACATGAGGCTCCCCCGTAGTTGTTCTATAAGGGTTTTTATGCATGGGGCTGACCAATTAGTCGCCGGCTAGCATGTTCAGGTGGCGGGTATCGCTCGCGCGACGCGTGCGGTTGGCCGTAATGGCGCTTTGCCCGCTCATAATGTGTTTTTGGCGTGCCGCGCCCCCGACCGCCCTATCTACCCACCAATATTTAGGGCCTGTATCGTACCTTTTAAAACTTCGTCCATAACCCGAGATTGGTCGTTGCGTGCGCCCATTCCTATATTACGAGGCAAAATAATTAGCTTTATCTTATATCATTTTTAGTAACATAGTAATTTACTTGTAGCATGAAAGGCAATGTTTTTTGGTTTATTTTTCCATGTAGAAGACATAACATTTATAGAACACAACCTTGTGTTATGTATAGTGAGGAAATTTGTTGTAAGGTTTTATTTCTTAATTTTGTTATTATGAGGTATTGATAAATAAGACGTGGCGACTATGGCAAATACCCCCGATAATACTGGTTATATTTGGGAGAGGCCTATATCCAGCAGTCGAAGACGTACGCCTGAAATGATGATGATGATGAATAAATAAATATAAATATATTAGAAAAGTCATTCATTTATAGTGTTCCGGTCTCTTAGACACATTATCCCATTTTATCTGTCCGCGATAATGCGAGAAGAAACGAGTTCTGCTAGTAACACGATCTTCCCTCATATGACACTGTCCCATGTCACTGTTAACACAAAACCTGTCGGCGTGTCAACTTTTTTCCGAAGTTCTAGTCCATAGATTAATTTGTTGATCAACCTACTGGCGTGTAAGGAAAACGGTGTACATCTATTACCTCTCAAAATATCGCACCGTGTAACTCTATACCGGCGACGGTGTCATTGGTTAAATCGAGGTGTAGTAACATTATATCCCGAAGCCTTTAACCTGCGTCACTCCCCCGGCGGCATGATCACTCATATTTAAACCTAAGTATAAAATTACACCTCCTTTAGTTATTTGTCCCATGCGTCTTTTAAAGTTCCAATGTTTTACTCATCCATCTGCAATTATGTGTGAACTATTTAATTTGGTGCTCCATATAATAAGTAATTTTAAAGACCACTTCAGCAACCCAGACGGCAGAATCATACGGCTAATTAAGTCCATTACCTATCATTGTTTAACATACTTAGTGTTCTGAACTAAATAATTAAACTATCTAAAAGAGCTCGCATGTTCTAGGTATTATTTAAAGCGACATCAAGTACCTACAAACTCTATTTTTAACAAAAGTATGATAAGCGTAGGTATTTGGGTTTTTATGAAACGGGCTGAAGCGTTTCATAACGATTACATCTCCTCGCTTCCTCCCTCCAGTGATTAAAAAGATAAAAAAGATTAATTTAAACGTCCAAATTAACCGCGAATGCAATAGGTTTAATATCAACAACTTTAGGTACCAGCAATATTTTTGTGTTTATCTCATTTTTATGAGTTTAAGTAGGAAGCATGAGGTGGTGGGTTAGATAGGGATTTAATTGAAGGAGGAGTGAGGGTGAGAAGGGGAAGCCGCAGCGACCGGGGCGCCGCGCGGCGGCGGGGGAAGCAAAATAATAAAAAAATGCACGCTTTGCGGCGGTATCCCCCGCGAGCGCGGATGCTGTGAAAGTGGCACGCCGTGGATAAATGAAGGTTTTTTTGTTTGTGAAATACGCCTAAGCTCGGCGTCGCTCCACTTCGCATTGTCACTTCAATTCTATGGATGTTAGTTCATTCATGGGGCCCGCTCCGACGCGAACGTCATTAAATTTATATCGCTTTAAAGCGGTGTTTTACGGTCAGATAATCATTTGACGTGAAGTTCACGTTAACTTTCTACCTAGCTACTCTTTCATAACGCCGCAGGCTTCGCCACTTGAGGCTACTTCCTAACGAAAAGATGTGTAACTTACACGTCACGTTGCGAAATGAGAGAAACGTTATACGTTTATGTTTATTTATAAGGGTTTTATTTGATCAGGGTGAGGAGTATTATTAAGTCAACAACGAGCTTAACAATGGGTAGTACGAGTTTATCCGCGGCCGCAGAAAACGCAGATCGGAGCCCTGGGCGGCGGGAACAAGACTCAAAACGGAACGCGGGGTGTAACGATAAGGGGCGATGCCCGTCACTTATACGATTTAAGTGACAGTTTTATTAATTTCTCATACAACTCATCCCCAGTTTCCACCCTACTCTATTTCCGACTGTTGCATTGGCGGCATATGGAGCCGGCAGTACGTTTGCGCTGCACAACAAAAATGTTATAAAACTTGAAACAATCCGTGGCTATTATAAACGTGAGTTTATGAAATGCACTACAGTAAATAACGCAATTCCTTTGTTTACATAGCCTAAAGCTATGTGTAATACAGCAAGATGTTTATAAGTTTAAATTAACTATGACCATCTAACCAAATCAAATGAAGTCTACATTTACATAGGTTATTTAGGCGTAACTTTATAAATACGTCATTTTAATTACCTTTATACATTAACTAACCGATTACAATTTAATCAATTAATAATGCTTACTGAAAGGTCTAGCGATACGAGAATTGCATATTGCATTTTACTATACTTAAACCTATGTGTAACACGTATCACAGCAAGATGTTTATATTAACTATGACCACCTAACCAAATCAAATGAAGTCTACATTTACATAGGTTATTTAGGCGTAACTTTATAAATACATCATTTTAATTACCTTTATACATTAACTTACCGATTACAATTTAATCAATTAATAATGCTTACTGAAAGCGTCTAGCGATACGAGAATTGCATCGTAATAAAGATAGGGCAATTGAAATAAGGGCGCACGGTTCAACAAATGCGTGCTGGCTGTGTCTAAGATAAGCCGGGCTTAGCGCTGGCGCTGCAGTCGATGGCTTATCGCGATTTCAATTATTATGCTGGTGCTTTCATTGGGCAGCGGCGAGGGTCCCGCCCGGCGATCTCGAACCCTGTTATCTTAAATCTCGCCCAAATCAGACTCCGCCGTTTATGCTTGATTGTTCCCATAAAAAATTTAAGCACCTAAACCGGGATGGAAATTTGCGTGCTTGTCTTCTTACCGGAGATTGGTGACGCCCCTAAATCCATTGCGACGTAATCAGATTAAATTTTAATCCTCATTCATTATGCTTTATTTTTAACAGATACGGAATGGACCTAAATGGAGCGAGAAGAAAAAATGCAACACGAGAAACGACTAGCACTCTCAAGGCGTGGCTGAACGAGCACAAGAAGAACCCGTACCCGACGAAGGGCGAGAAGATCATGCTCGCGATCATCACCAAGATGACGCTCACGCAGGTGTCCACGTGGTTCGCCAACGCGCGCCGCCGCCTCAAGAAGGAGAACAAGATGACGTGGGAGCCGCGGAACAGGGTCGACGACGATGACAATAATAATGACGACGATGACCACAAGAGCAACGACGGCAAGGATGTATTAGGTACGTATCGAACCCGAGTCAGACCCACGTTATGTCAAAATTGCTGGGCGAAATGTGGGAAATGTTTTAATATGTAACTACTATTGAGTAATTAGGATAGTGGAAAATGATAAATTAATTTTGTTGTAGATGGAAAGGATTCTGGGACCGGTTCGAGCGAAGACGGCGACCGGCCACAGCAAAGGTTGGATATGCTAGGACAAAGGACCGAGTCAGAGTGGTCAGAATCCCGCGCAGATAGTGGACCCGAGTCGCCAGAGCCGTACGAGCGGCCGCTGCACCCGGCCTACCAGCACCTGCCCTCGCGGGCGCCCCCTGGCAGCACTCCCGCTTCCGCCAAACCACGGATATGGTCGCTGGCGGACATGGCGAGTAAAGACGGCGATGCCCCGGCGGCGCCGCCGTCCGCCTCCGCCTTCTACCAGTCGGCGGCGGCGGCGGCGGCGGCCGCGCGGCTAGCGCACCCTATGGGCGCGCCGAGCTGTACCGCGGGCTGTACCCGCCCGCCACGCCGGCCGACGTCGCGCTGCTGGAGTACTCGCGGTCCCTGGCGCTGGCGGCCCCGGCGCCCGCGCCGCCCGCGCCCTCCCCTCCTCGTCGTCCACGTCGTCGCTGGCCGAGCCGCCGCCGCGCGCCTGACCGCCGGCCCCCGCCCGCCGCTGGCGCACCGACAATAACCATGACCCGCCGCCGCCGTGCCGCCGGTCGCCACGCAACCACGCGAGGGCCTTCTCACCTGTAAATAAATCTATAGATTAATGTTATAAATATGTACACATACATTATACATGATAATAATAAATGTGCACCGGTAGAGAAGCTTAATAATGTGATAGTGGAGCGCGCGCCGCGCCGGCCCGACTGACCGACAATACTAGGTGCTAACCAGTTGGACCTTGCAACAAACACGTTGATGTATTTATATTCGGAGGTGGTTAAACAAAGTGATCTATAATTCAAGGATAGGTATTAACATGTGTTACGTTTTGTTAGATAAAATAACACTGTTTAGACTTTTATTTGTACCTATGTAGAGTGTAAATTATTATTTCAAATTCTCCCTTATTTTTAGTGCCTAGAGGTTTATTCAGAACCGCAAAATATGTCCAAACTATGACACGTAAATGCGTGATGCGAGTGAGACGCTGATATATTTTCACGTTTCTGAATAAGCATCCTAATTACGTCCACTTTATGTTTATTGTTTAATAGTGTTTTAGATAAATCTAACATCGCATTTTAACTATTTATTTTACGAGGTCAGTAGCCTTAACCTTTTATTATAAGTTCGAATAACTACCAGTACCAGATTTGTTGAGAATTTTCGAAATCTGAGTAGTTCATTTCTAGTCAGAAGACTATGATCGTCTATGTTAAACATAAATGGAATTTCATTATTGATGACGTTTCATTTGTCGTTAGAGTGTCGTAAATATTTTAACATACTGTAGTTACATACATATTTAGTGAAGAGTTTAGACATTAGGAGGAGGAGCGCGGCGTGGAGCCCCGGGGCCGAAGCGCGCAGGTGTCGGCCTGTTAGCATGATAGCCGAAGTCTGAGCGCGATAATCACATTTGCGCATCACTAGTTGATATGATAAGATGTGGAAAGTTTATGACGTGCACGACTGTTGTCGCGTAGTGTTGGGTTAGAGAGGCAGAGTGGCCCGCGTGGACTTGAGCGAGGCAGCACGCCGCGCTGCGCGGGCGTCGCCGCGGCCGCCGCATCGCGCGACTCCTGTCAAGTATTCCGTTCGAAAATACTAACTAGAATTTGGTCTCTCCGAAGTAACTTGAATTTACATACGTCTAAGATGGCCTTGTATTAATGTATGAAAGTTGATCAATGGATGTATAGTTGTATCCTCGTTTTATTTCCTTAACACTGTAAAATATTTAAAAGTAGAGACTGAAAGTCCAAAATTGAGTCTATAGTTTTGTACATACTTTCCCTGTTGTAAGTATATATTGTAATAATAATGCGAGTATTTAAGAGAGGTAAACGCAATAAATTTTCTGTATTAGAGGTCTCTTTGATGTAAATAACATTAGCTGCAGATGACATTATGTGAACCTTGAAAGTTAGTTGTACATAAACAACGAAATAGTTCTCTAAGTTGAGACGGATATATTCGTATCGGAATGGGACTCATTGAATAGATCGTTCAATCCGTATAAAGATCTTATGTTTACTTTCATTACTGTGAATTCAAATTAATTTGTCAACAGATAAATTTAGAATCAGTTCTTAATTATTCCGATAAAAATAAATTCAGGTAAATTCAGTTCGCAGTCGCTATTCAGAGGTTTTGTGTCGTGTGATGGCCATGTCAAATAGTAATGTTTTTACTGTCTGAAAATCATTCTACATACATTTTTTGTATATTATGTTGTACTCTTCAACATCCACAAACAGTATTTATGTTACTAATTGACCAAAGCAGGGCAGACACAATCTTGAATATTTAAATCTGTTTGACACTGGATAAAAAAAATTAACATCGAAAACTAATTGTTGTTATTGCTGTTTAAGTGAGCTCCCATTTCTATGTTTTAGTTTTAAATGCAATATACGTTTTCGAGTAAGGCTATATAAACAGTGTTTTGTTAGCTTAAAAACTCATTGAAAACCTACCCCAGAAAGGTGTGTGAATAGATGCAATAAAATTTAATACAGAAATATTACAGTTGCTTATTATTTATTATTTACGCTTATGGTGTAGAATCACACAGGTGTGTGTGCCCTAATGTTCGTTTGGCATTTCTTTCGTCCTCACGCAAATGCAAAGAAGCATAGGCCTTTAACCATAAGTATTTAAGCCAAACTTAAAGCAAAGTCTGACGATTTTATTTGCTTGGTAATGTGTGGAGAGTAAGTATGCAATTTCATGACTTATAGTACAGTGCCTTACATGCAGCTTTAGTCTACTCATATAAATTGAAAACAGCAGCGTCAGTTCCTTACGTCGACTAATGAAGGGTTTTCAAATTACCAAAAATCGACTGAAGGATTATATAGGTACATGGTAACGTATAAAAAATGTAATGGTAAAACTGGATAGGTTTACCCTACTATTGGTAAATATGAAAAATAATACCCACGTAATCATGTAATGTAATAGTAAACATACATACCTTGAACTATATACATACCGTACATGTACAGTCAGCAGCAGAAGTGGCTAAGCGTTTGAGGTGTTCAAAATGAGGTCATCACATCTCTATTGTCAAGAGAATAAGAGCGCGCGCAGGTCATTTTGAACACTTCAAACGCTTAGCCACTTTTGCTGCTGACTGTACATTAAACCTAAAAAAGGCCCTTGAGGTTTATGCAAGAAGTTTGTGCCCGCTTGTACAAAATGGTAGGTACTCTCTGTCCAAGCTCACATTTGTTGCGTTTAAAAGCACAAATAACTAAATATTTCATATGACGACGTAAAATTAATTGAAACTTAGAAGTCGATAAAAAGAATTACTAGCGAGTTATTGTTCGTTGTGCATTCCGATGTGATGAACTAAAAGGTGTACCTACTGGGACAATTTGGTATGTGTAAAAGTAGCGGGTAATTCCGAAGAATATTTAAAAATCACTTGTAAGATCAATGTGGGTAAGACCGTCTATCAGGAAAGACTGTCTACCAACCAAATTCCTACATTGTGTCGGTATTTAGTGTCATATGACGGACTTCTCATAGAAATAAAGTATGGCGGTTTTATTCACATTGACGTTATGCCAATAAAATAAGAATTTTACTGCATACCACTTGTACACCATTTCAAATTATACTGCACATACACATTTTCGAAAATACCCCAATACAAGGTGTATAGATAGGAATACATTGAAGTTCGTAGATATAGCGTCAAGTACCTAACACTGCGAGTCGGTAGTAAATTATGGTTGAACTGGCATCAACGGTTAAGTTGCTGTGTCTACAAATCTTCAGAAGCTCCCCAAATACATAAGTAGGTTTCTAAGTGCACGTACATTATTCGTTTTTAAACTATTAAGACTGATGAGAATTGAATGATCAATAACTCTGGAACTGATTGTATTTATCATAAGACTGTGTCATACCTATTTGATTTTAATTAATTAACGTTCTTTGATGGCAAAGAGTAATGATAAATAAACAAATCAATACGACTTTTATAATGACTTCATGTGTGAGTTAAATACGTCTAAAATGGCGTGATTACATTAACGAAATCACAGCGAAGCTGAATAGGTACATTAATTTTAGTGTACCCAATAGTTACGACTATGGCAACTACCCCCAAGATGATACAAGTCATATTTGTGGGAGGCCTATGTTCAGCAGTGCACTGCATAGTTACCGCTGAAATGTAATAAGTAGTTACGTGGCAATGGGCAAGGCACATCGGTCGAAGAAGATGATCGATGGCGTAAAAAGGTTCTTGAGTGGCCATTGGAAGGCGCCGAACTAGGTAGATCGACGACCTGGTTAAGGTCGCAGGAAATCGTGGGGTCCTGGTGACATGGACCGGTCGTTGTGGTAATCATTGGGCGAGGCAGTCTTCCAGCACTGGACTACTTTCGCTGATGATAAGTTACAATTTTTTGATACAACGACGTTGGCAAACAAGCACACGGTCCGCCTGATGGTAAGCAGTTACAGTAGCCTATGGACGCCTGCAACTCCAGATGATTCTCATGCGCGTTGCCTACCCTATAAGTTGTTGGAGCTCTGGGAACCTTATGCACCATCAGGAGGAAATTATTGCGTCTAGGTAGGTACCTACCTGAAAGGTAGCAGTGCTATTATGGCTGTGGTCTTCTGTAAGGAGGAGGTACTTCCCCAGTTGGGCTTCTCCAGACTCAAGCGTGATGGCACTTCGCTGTGCCCTATCTGTCATTATTGGATGTACCTACATAGTTTAAGTACATACCCGGGTCTAAAAAGTAAGTAGCTAAGTCATATAAAATTATTTCGATTCACGCAAAAATAAACAAACGATGTTTAATAATTCTGAGCTATAACAACAGGAAGACGAAAGGGATGAGAAACATCTACTTAGGCGATTTTTTGATTGCATCTTAGATTGCTCCAAGTACTACTTCAACAAACTCTTAAACCCTTAGCTAATAACGTCATTAATTATAATTTAGTACTCCGTAGTACTAATTAGTACGATACGTGTCATCCTTTCGGTAAAGGAAATCATCTTGCACGTCCTCATGAAATCAGTTTCTAGTCGTTACTGAGCCAAGTACATAGAAAGCGAATGCATAAAGCTTATTTAAACAGAATTTAGATTTCTTCCTTCTGCGACTTTAGGTTGCTACAATACTATAATATTTTTTAAAGAACTGCCGAAGAGCATTCCCGTATGAATGTAAGTTAATTGTGTAAGTTCCTACTTGTTAAATATGTGGTTTTACGTTATCTTATTAGCTCTTTTTAAGGTGTATAATAAATACTAAGTGATAAATTTGCGTTAAACAAAATATGTGTCATTATCTGAGAAAAGGGACCTTATTGTCGAAGGCACTTACGTCGAATCGTGTTGCGTTTGTATTGTTTCGTCTCGAACAACGACATAAGCGCCATCGACAACAAGGTCCCTTTTCATAGATAATGTCACATATTTGATTAGATCAGTCCGTATGAACTTGTACAACTCATAAACACATTTGTTTTTGTTAAATTAGTTTATCTGTGTTTCATGTTTGCCTCTCAGTACAGTTTAATTTGCAGAAAAATTAACTTATTAATACCTAACCTTTCCCACAAAACCCCATAAGCATGAAACATTGGTAAGAATAAAACTTCGAAATAAGGGATGGGGATTCGATATTTCCAACCGTGTCACTTACTTTAACAGAAATTGTATGCTTGTCGTAAGAAGTGGACTTTTAGAAATGTTCACTGAAAATCCGGTATTTTCTATTTAGTATTTTCATTATTCCACTTTTATTATATAAAATAAAGGATAAAGAATCATTGATTGCCATAGATACAAAAAAAAAGGTTAATAGAAAAACAAAAAAGTAAATCTAAAAAAATATTAATACGGATTTCAGTTCACATTATAATATTACGCAACAGTATTTCCTCAGGGACATCTTTGAGTCACGAAACAAATTGTACAGCGATATAATATAGAAAAAGCTTGAAATATAACCTGTGCTTACCTGTAAAGTGAATCAAAAACTAGCAAGCGATACCTTGTGGCATCAAGTAAAATAACGATAAACTTAATAAAGACAAAATAAAAAAAAATTGGATCTAACTTACGTATTATTATTATATTATAAACTATTGAAGGACGATCGCCGGTGGATGTTTTGGAGACAAATGACGTTTGTCAAGGTTCTTAAAAAATTAAACAAATTAGAAAAAGGTGTCCCTACCTAATTCAATTCAATTCGATAACAGGTCTGGCTTATTGGGTAGTGACCCTGCCTATGAAGTTGACGGACCTGGCTTCAAATCCCAGTAAGGGCATTTATATGTGCACAGATATTTTAGTACAGATATGTTCCTGAATCTTGGGTGTTGTATTTAACCTTTAACCAATTTGTATATTATTATATCTATACATCGTTGGCTGAGTACCCACAAACACAAGCCTTCTCGAGCTTACCGTGGACTTAGTCAATTTGTGTAAAGATGTCCTATGATATTTATTTATTTAACTAGTGATCATAAATCGATATGTCGATGGCTGATTGTGATATTTGTGTAATATTCTGATGCTAGTCACATTAAACTATATACCGGGTGGAAAGATCCAATGCCACATGGAAGGCAACTGCCTTAAATATTCTAAATAGCAAATTATGTGTAAAGGAGACTTTCCTTTGTTTTAAAAACAATAAATTCTGCATTCATGGATCGGATTCTGAATTCATGGATTTACGAAAAATCACTTGCCTCAGTCGGGACTCGAACCGGTCAAATATAACAAAACATAACGTGCCGTATTTTATGATGCAGATTGAAAGAGTTAACTGACGAGGTTGACATTCGTTACTTGGAGAAAAATTAAGATTACTTTCGGTTGCCTGAAGGGCAAACTGGCCAATCTATATTAAATTTGTTGACTCTTGGAATGCAAAAATATTTGCAGCGTTTTACATCACATCGCCCGACGACAGATATATTAATTCTTACTCACTAGGTAACAAGAGGAACAAACTCGAATAAATCAATCAATTATCACAATACCAGCTCATCTGGCCATCTAATTAGACATCAAAGGCACCAATGCTGAACTCTTTATTACGGAAAAGCACGAAATTGTACGTGTGCGTGTAATTGGGCCGCGGCGGGTAGGCTGCCTACCTACCTACCTACATAAATCATTGAGTGGCGAGCTTTGATGTGCCGTGTGCCGTGTCCGGGGTGACGTCATCCCGCAGGGCTGTCGGTTGACGAAAACACCCTCGCTCTTGGAAGCATCGACCAGAAATTCTTCTATAATTTTATTAACTAAACATTTGTGATTTATAAAACTTAGGTACTAATATTATAAACGCGAAAGTTTGTGTGGATGGATGTTAGTTGATTTTCACTCGAAAACTACTAAATGAATTATAATTAAATTTAGCAAAAATGTAGCTCACACATCAGAATAATATATAAAGGTGAAACTACACTAATATTATAAAGGTGAAAGTTTGTGAGTGTGTATGTTTGTTACTACACTTCTAAACGGCTGGAGCGATTTTAATAAAATTAGGTAAATATGAACATAGCTAACACCCTGGATTAACACATAGGCTATTTTTTTTCTCTTATAAACCGTGGGTACCACCGCGGGGCACAGCTAGTAATGTACCTATATAGGTATTGTGTAAATTGGACACATTCAAACTAATTGATATTACACAAATCTAGCGCAAAGAAAGTCGCGGGCAGAAGATACTTAGTATTTTATATTTTCGTTACTAATGTTAAATCATTAACATGTTAATAAATAAAATGACCAAAAATTGCATTGTAGGCATAGTGTTCAAAACGTCGGGATGCAACTTAAATTCAGTATGGTAACTGTACCATACTGAAATTAAGTTGACGTGTTGACGTTTTTAGATGTTTTCTTCTGAACAATTATGGCGGCAAGCGAAGACAATATTATATAAATAAATACTTTAAAATGATTTTAATATATTTATAATAATAGACACCATATTTTTCTTATTATATTAATAAGTCTTTACATTTAATTAGAATATTCAATTTACGGAAACGGTAGTTTGTGCTGATACGGGACATACCTACCTACCTATTGATTTCACTTTTCTACTTCTACTCCCTTAAATATATTTTTTACAGTATATGTATGTAACAACGTAGGTAGGTACCTACGTTGTTGAGACGTCTACCAGAAGCATGTTTTTTTCATATTCCCTTATCTTGTAGTATTTTAGAAATAAATTAAACATACACTTACATATACGAGGGAAAAGTATCGATAGCTTGGGTGGTAGAGCCGCGGCTTGCTGGGGTCGGGTAACGAGTTCGAGTTTCACCCGAGGCAGTTTATTTTTCCAATGTTTCCTATATTTCTAAGCATTATGGTATCGTTAGTAGACTGCTTAATATTAATTTAATCTAAGTTAATATCAATCAAATTAAATTCATCATCATCATTATCACATTTCAGCCTTAACACTTTCACTGATGGTCATGGCCTCCCCCAAAGACCTTTCACTATCATATTGTAGGGGTGTATGAGTGTGGGGTATCATAGTCGCCACGCATCGCAGTCTGGTCGGCGGAAAAGGAAATAAATATATTTAATTTTAAATTAGGCCAGGTATAATTTACTTTTATGTAGCTAACTTACATGTTGGCAAAGCACGTAAGCTGAAAACTAACATTTTTTTTTAATTCTTCGGTAGTAACTTCACGCTACGTCTAATCCTGGACCGAATTGCATTGTCATTCGTCATAAAAGTAATAATCCTCTGGCTTGCAACCCTAACGGCCATGTCTTACATTCATTATTTGCTCACGTACTAGATGAAAGCCACCACAGTCTAAATAAACAAATAGTGTGAAGCCTGTGACACAATGCCGTTAGGGACTCACCGGAATCGTAATGGCGTTCATGAGAACCGATTACTTTTATCCTCTCGGCGGTAATTGAGTCCACGATTTTTTTATAGCATTGCCTAGTGAGTGATTTAATATTTTGTGTTAAATGAGGTTGTTATAACGTATAAAATTATATCTCGTGGAAAATCTGGCGTTCGCTGAATCCGCGTAAGATGAAAGGACGAGACAAACTAATAACAGCTTCTCTTTCATCTATCCAGTGTCGCTGTAATGAAAATATTCGGTAAACTCAGCGGATGTGAGCAGGTTGCTGAAAAAACAATAACAAAAAACATTTGAATCGCTTTATTTTGACGTGAAGTTTTTATTTGAGGATTATGATTATTTTAACAATCAAAATTAACGAAGACAACGAATAATATACCTTTGAAGTTGCATTGCTGTGATGTAAAAAATAAACGGCTTATGTTTATTTTGCTAAATGTGTCCCTACGCCGCCAGCTGAACGAATCCTCACATCTCAAGTGTCGATGAATTTAAGATCTTTGACGAAGGAAAATGCAAAAATTCGTGCATTCTAGAAAATTTATAGTCAACGTTTTGATCGACAGAAATCTGAATCAATCAATCAGTCTGCTCGTTTGCCACCTTTATCATAAAAATACATGTTTCGTCGTTTAGGCTTGTAAATACAAGAACGCAGGCAATGAATGTATTATCAAAATTGTGTTAACAATGAGTGCAAGCAAGGTATTCGCTAGCGCGAAAACTTTATGTCGAGCTAGCCAATTAACTCAAATCACACTAAAATAAAGAATCCTAATTGGAGTAATCTCTGTGTAATTAATGTAAAAAATAAGCTAGTAAATACTTCACTAGACAACGTGACATAGTTTTTTAGAAATTTATTTCGTTTTCAGCAAATTAGTTATTAGAATGAGCCTAACTGTGCTCTACTGTGTTTTATTAATTTTATAATTATTACTGAGAAATGTAAAATTCACTGAGCTACTAACGAAAAAATTAGTCACCGATCGTGAAATACTTGCAGCTGTTAGGAGCTCTATGCAATTATTTTCCAACGTCCTAATTACTACTTTCTACTTACTTACAATTGTATACAATTATTAACCTCGATTACATCACAAGATCCTAACCAGACCACAATGGAACAAACTGACGTAAAACTCATTCATACAAATAAAAAATCAGGAAATAGATGAAAACAAATAGAAAAATAATTGCAAAAAAACTCTACAACTTGAAACCCTTACCTTTCAAACCGGATGAAAAATAAATTGAGTACATTTCGCAAGCAATTTTGGTCTTTGTTGTCCATTGTTTTGTTTTATTAAATTTGTAATTGCTTTGTTATTGTGATAGTTCCACAGTGTTACTAACAAGACGTTCCCAAGGCCAATCAACATTTTTGTACGATGCGTCATGTCCAAGTATTTAGATACTTCCCATTTCAATTACAGTCTCACGAGGCAATCACCACTCATTGTCACCTCTAGATGCGCGCTTTGTTGTATCTTTTACCTTCTATATCGCCGTCGTTCAACTCCTATAATAAAGCTATCAGAACGATTCATATATTAAAAGCAAATTCTAACGTCACACCACCAAATGACTTGAACATTTCATTCAAATTCGTGAGAGCGATATGTGCTGACCGACAGGGACGGCTGGTAAAAAGCCTCAAGTTATTTTTACAAAGGCTCTCTCAGAGCCCGTGTTGTGTAAATAGTCCAACATGTTTCTACAACAAAGAAAACTTAATAACCGATGACGGGCAAAAGTTAACGTAACAATCCAAGCACTGATTGCCCATAATTCCGTGCTCTACAGAAACTTAATATCTCCGTTTTCCGTGAGTAGAATCTATGTTTCGATAGCTCTCGAAAATTTGTAAGTTATGTTTTCTTTATAAGATTAGCATTTAAAACATGGTTATCTATTGAATACCTGGTTGCTAAAGCGTTGTTCGAACATCCGATACGGTCTCCTGCCGTGCAAAGTAATAAAGACTTAAACTAAATTTATTTACAGGCGATTTTTCATTTTGTGTTAGGACGAATCCTTGGAGCTGGAATTCTGATTTCGTAGCGGCGACTGCTATGCCATCTAAAATATTGGACATCTCCATCTTGCTTGATGTTTTGCTTTTTCTTTAGACACGAACAATGAGTCGGGATCGTCAAGGGAATGTATGCATACTTTAAACGTTACTCTGCTCTTTTATGTGGAGTAACTACACTATCATTAAGTACTTACAAGGTTGCTTCTTACTTATTATAGTTTAACCAAATAGTTTCCGTACAAGATAACCGTTTAGTAAGTTACTTTTAAAATCGCTTGAATCTATATAATATAATTATATATTTAAATTAACTGGAATGATCGTTGGACAAGTGAAAATTGAAAAAAATAAATTAATTTATTAAGAATATATATATGCCCCGTGTAGATTACGAAAATTACTATAAACCATAGCTAAGTTTCGTATTTAGTTTAAAGGAACTACAAAACAGTTTGGATTAAACGATTTACTTTTAAAGTTTGCATGTTGTTATTTCTCTAGATTAAAATACCTACAGAGGCCATTAGGAAGAGTATACAAAATATATTTCAATTGTTGTACTGAATTAGTGACTACCTTTAGTGAGTCGAAGAATTGTGTCGCTCACCTTCAGACTCGGGTAACTCCATGCTACTTTAAGGTTGATGATTATCAAAAAGTGTATAATAATCTGAAGCCTAACCAATTGCAGTTTACGTATACGAGTCTATAAATAAACTAAATTAGCTGTAAACAAATTTAAGCTAAATCGATTTCGATATACACAATAATTAGTATTCATTGATGTGACAATCTGATACCGCTGATTTCACACAATCAATAACATGTTGCGAACGTATACATGGTATGACAAAATTAAATTTCTCTTGTTCTCCCGTCGATACAATAGGTAAATAAATTAGAGACGAGGGTCATCATATTAACATTTAGGTAGAACAAAAATTGTGTATCGCTTAAGGCCGGAGGAGTCGTGATCCCTAAGGATGGCAAAAGGCTCGAATCGCGCGCTACCATCATCATCATCATCACTGTTTTGACAAAAAAATATACATCATGTCATGATTGAACACATATATTAGCTTAATGGTAATGTTTTTTTCATCTCACTAGCTCGGAAAGAACTGTTTTGTTCTTTGAAAACAGATAGCAAAGTTGCATTTTATTCAAAAGACTGCAAAGTAATTTCATACGAATTATTTATTTACCCATCAATGGTTTTTTTTTATATATTATCTGTTCGGATGTTCTCTTATTTAATGTTTTTGAATGATGAATCATGGATTCCTCGCGTCCTTTGAGACCATCCCAATGCTCAAGATTCCATTATTTGACCCACTCGCTATGCTCGAGGTTAAATTTTGGAATCTCTCACTAGCTGGGGTCTTAATATTAGCACGAGAAAGTAAACACTGACTTTGCCCCTTTGTATAACAAATAACTATTGTACTACCCATTTTTTCAGTATCCAGCATAAGAAGTAAGATACTTTTTTAAGAACCATACCTCAGTCCTACAAAACCCACTTCGGTATATATCATTTTAGGTATGGTGAGCTTTATAGTCAATTTAATCTGCTTTTCCTATTATGGTAATTGGTAGTAGAGACTCTTGCTTCTCTTAATTTTTAACAGCCCATTTAAATTGAGAAGTTGCTTTTAAAAGGTCCAAATGTGAACGTTGTGTTATAGTTACGATCAAATTTGAATGGACATTTAAGTATCGGAAGGCCCGTTCCTCTTAGGTTTTTGAGGACAGAGTCGAGCCCAACCCTACAGGAGAGCGGGCTCCCACCCAATACTACGGGGCATCTGAATGATGGCTTGTATTATTTTTTGTGGACATACCATGTCATCGGAACGATTGTGGTCGGTTCCCTATGATTTATCGATGTCCATATTACAAATACGACACAGAATTATGCGATTCTTTATTTCTTCTTTAAGCCGTATTAGTATTCCGCCAACAATCCTGACCAGCGTTGGTTTTGTCATACCGACTAAATGTTATTTTGTTGGAATTTCAAATAAACAATTGTTGACTTTTTCAAAGGATTTATTTGTAATATAATTAATGCGGGACTCAATCAGCGCTGACGAAGGCCTCGGTTAGCATATTTAGAGCGCTCATGAATTAAAACCATAACATTATTTCTTTGTAGTTTAGTTTCAGATATACAACTTAATTTGTAAGCTATAATTAAAACACTTAGGATTATGATGAGGCCATAGTATTATCAAGTGCGATTAGATGTTTATTAATGGAATGTTATTGATTGATATGTCACATTGTTGCAACTTGTAGTACCAGTAACAATTATATGAGACGCAGCGGAGTGTGTGTTAATTTAAAAAAAACTACAGAATTTCGGTGATTTACGAGTACGTGTGGCAATGTCTATCTCTCTCGAGGTCACAATAATTAAGAGGATTTAAGAAAAGGACAAAAAATACTCGTGCATTGTTCCTGAAAAACACAAGCTGATGATCACTTTGTGTAATTAAAGTGGTTCATCAATTTGTACCTATTTGAGTATTTTAAGTATGCGTAATAGAAAAATAAATATATGATTTTAATATAATTTTAAATTAACTTAAATTAATTAATAACAAATTAGAAAATTTGTAGTTATCGTTCCCCCAGAATAGCAAAATAACTATTAAAATACCTTAAAATAATACGCGGTACGAAGTCGCGGAGTCAGCTATAAAAGATGAGAATGGATAAAATTTATACTTATTTTTACCGTTTTATATTTATCTATATTTTCATACATAGAAACACCCATGACTCAGGAACTGTGTGAAGGAATCTGTGCTCATCACACAAATAAATGCACTGACTGAGATTCGAACCTGGGACCATCAGTTTCATAGGCAGGGTCACTACCCACTAGGCCAGACAGGTCGTCTTAATTTTCTTAAGTGTGAATAGCTTAAAGTAACCCAGACATTGGCAAATCTCGCATTTATAACTTTAATATTTTATTAGGCTACTTTTAAGTTTTTTTTTTCTTGTTGTATTATTAAGTGTAAAATGACATGTGACATTGAACAATAAAATTTAATTTAATACTTTAATAAGATATTTCTAATAACTTAGTCAGTTTTCAAAAAATCCGAATGGTTCTTTATTTATGAGTGTTGTAGGACTTCAGGCAGCGTATGTACTCACTTAACAACGGTATGTGACGCGTGCGATGAATCGCCACTCGACGCAACCTCCCGTGCGTATGCGTGCTGCCAAAGACCCGCCATGGGCCACTTGTGCGGGTTCGCGGAGCCTATTAATCGATTGTCCTTAAAGACTTGGTCACATAGGGCGCGTTTTGTGGCGTGGCGCAGCGAGGCGCGACGCTGCCGTCCGAATGTGTGCCTTATTTCGTTACATTAGCCACACCGCTGTCACGCCCCGCTGCGCCACGCTCTCAAAACGCGCCTATCTGCCCAAGCCTTAATGTTCGGATTCTCCACGATTGCGTGCGCCATGTACCTACTCGTATACTTTGTACTGTTTCATTTAGCTAGACACAAATCAAATAATTTTATGTAATGTTTTAATCTGCGATGGGATTTAAGTGAAGACACTACATAACATTACTAATTTTTGAACTTGCCAAATAGCATATTCTATCAGTTTTTACTTGAGCATAGAAAAATAAATATATAATTTTATGTATAATTGGGACCGAGCGCGACGACAGCGCCACGTGACAGGCGGCCATTATGGACAATATTGTCACCGCTGTCAACCAAGAAGTAAGTAAATATTGTGAAAAATATTAATGAAATCTTGTGTTATTTCACTATATTACACAATTATGGACAATGGTAGTCAGTAACATTATTAAAACGATTAGAAAATGTTTACTGCAATATGGATTTGACAGCTCAAGTCAGCGACAAAAATGACAATTTTAACCGTAGCGAGCGCTGTGATCGTTTAGGCTACCCCCTCCACCCGCTTTGCACTCTGCTAATAATGGAATGAAACAACTGAAACGGATTATATCACGTATACTAATTCAAAAGATACGTAGGTGTTGTGTTAGAAAATGTCTGTTCACTTCCCTTCCTATATGACTTCCCATCTAAGAAATATTTTCTTTCTTAATTAAAATCCTATACATACGTGTGTATGTAAGTAGGTTTCCATTTATACAAACAGATATTTAAATGGCAGATCACGCCACCATCCCAATCAGTTAGCTGCTGTAGGCAAATAATTGTTTCAGAGTGCTCGGTGGATACGCAACTAACAGAGAGCTCTGGAAGAATGTATTTCGAATAAACGGGCTGTATCTACGGCGCGAGCAGAAGACCAAAATGAAGATCCCTACAGTCGATCGCCGACCAAGTCCAAGGAGTTATGTCCAAGGAGAAACCATATATTCCGAGAATGTTGCGAGAGGCTATTGAAGAAATATCCAAACGTCTACCGAGAGAATGGTTTTTCTGTACTACCAGAGAACCCGTGGCTCATTTTAATAAAACAACTAGCAAGACATAAGACTGTGAGGCCATAGCGTTGGACAGTGTGGAGATTGTGCCTATTAGTTGATGATTTTTGGACATTTATTTCTATAAGCCTATCCGGCGTGTATAAACCCAAATTGTTCATATGGAGAATGGAGGTATTAATTGTAATAAATATTGTAATTGGTGAGGTAGTCATGAGCCCTTCGCTACATTAGTGGTCTTTATTATACGATGGCTAACCGACGAGGACTGGGAGCAGTAGATTTCCACGACCGTATTATGCTCCTCGGTATGAACCGAAATATATCGCGCAATATCAATATTTGACTATTATAACATGAGTTACTTATATAATTAATATGGTTGAAGATTTTTTCGCTACTAGAATCGTATCCTGAGGAACTAGATACTGTCCCTCTTTTTAGGATTTTACGGTGCGCAAAAAAATGAAATAACAAAATTACAGAATTAGAAGTAAAAGGGCAGGCGGTAACAGTCCACGGGGTCGGAACGTGATCACCGCGTAGTTCCGTGACTTTGTGTTATACAGGGTAGCGTCACTCCATCCCATCCCATGTTATCAACACAACATAAAATACACTACAGTGACTATCATGTTAACAGGCTTTATTTATACAATGCATTTTATTGTACAGCAGTCAGTATTCATTGGCTTGTTTCCTGAATGGATAATCATGATTGATAAATCTTGTTACTTCGCACTGAAGTTTACAGAGCTTCTATAACATTACCCAGTGGAGTTCGTACTGCTTGTTGTAAATGCGTATTTACAATCGTAGTAACGTCCAATTAGGTATCTGAAATCCTGAAAATAGGTGAACGTACCTAATATTTATATTCAGTCCACGCATTATGCGTCAGATTATTCAGTGGCTGGTACCTACTCGTAAAGTTACAGAAATGTAAATATTGACATCGTTTAATCACTTTAATCGCTACTAACTTAACTAGTATACCACTCGATTATTTTAGAACTAATTATAGCAACCTTTGGCTAATTTAAAGTAAAAGATCTTTAAAAAGTAAAAGAAGATTTAAGTAAATATAAATCTGTACCTTTTCTTATCAAAAATAATAGAGGGTATGTCAAAATAATTTAGAGTTAAATTGTTAATTTTTTAGCTTTTTTAAGCTCACTAAATATTGCCCACGTACAGTCAGTATGTACTAAGTATTCAGTTATCCGAATTGGCTGTATTTAGGCGATTAAAACATATGACCAGATGACCGAACCCACTTAAGATTTAGGTATGAGATTACAATTATAAACTAAAAAAACAGTTACACATACCTTTGCGTCCGCGATTAACATAAAATTATGCTTAATTACATATTTATTTTAATTAAACGCAAACATCGTTATGTTAAAAAGAGGAACAGTGATATTATAATCCTCATAATTATGCTAAATCGTTACACGGGTCGGAATAGAAACAGGGCGTGAACTTCCAATTTTCATTATGCGCACTTTGCGTTGGAAAGTGACCCTAAATCCGCGCATCCCTGTGCAGATAACTGTTAATTTGCATATTAACGAGAAACTTTGCATCGGAAATACTGAAAAATTCCGGAGGTTGAGTGTGAATGGGCAGGTGGCCGGACTAATACCGGAATATTTCTCAAATCCTCCGCGGCCGCCCGCGCGCGCTTTCGGCGAATATTGCTTTACGGCGACGTGTTTCCCTTGATGGCTTTCCAATCTACTTTTATTTCCTAACCACCTCAGAGGCGAGTTAGAATACAATGCTGACGAGATGACCATTAACATATTGACCGCTTGGTACTAATTTAATTGGTTAACATTATTTTCAGATTAATGACTAAATAAGAGATACATGCGCGAATCATATAACTAAACTGAATTAAATATATTTATTCATACCTCACGTTCCCGGAGATATCTATCGCTCATTTCCCTCATTAGATCTATATATTACTGATGAGTAGAGATTGATTGGCTTATTTGTTCTTGACAGTTCATTCACCATAATTTGAGTGAGTGCAAGAACGCCAATCAATGATTTTGAAACCTTTTTTGTAATAACAAGTATTTCACAAAAAACATTTAAGGATAATTTAACATATACATTCTGTGTTACATTGTTAAATGTGAAACCAAGGAGAAAATTCCAGTTAAGTGTAAATAAACTAGTGGGTATTTTTATTTTAAATATGCTTTTATAGTGTCTACGTAGGTATCTTGAATATTTACGGCCTACATTTTAATATTAAACATAATATTACATTGTTACCCTGCCCAAGTAATATATATAAAAGTATAAAACCAATTACAAAAATCATTTATAAATTATCATTCCATAAATTACTATTAACAAAAAAATAGCAGACTTCATATTGATATTTAATATGCATTATTAGATAGTTACCTGAACATTTCTCGCCACAGCTTTATCAAATTAAATTGAATCAAACGAAGCCTACCTCCTTCTTTATTGAATCCGGTTAAAAGAACTTACAATTGTGTTCATGTAGCTAGATTTTAACTTACAGATTTGTTGATGGTGTTTAATAAAATATGAAAAATGTATTAAGATGAAGACATAATACGTATGTAAATAAAAAAAACATTACTGAATAAATATTTAAAAAAGTTGAATGTTAACAGCTTTAAGATATATATGATTAATCTAAAATATGATAACATATAATTCTACTGTAGTCGTGGCAGAGGTAAAGCGTTTGCCCTTAAGTGTTTAGAGCGCGACGGAAAGGCTCCGACGTGTGGATAGTCATTACGTGAACAAACAGAGACCGAATGAGCCACGGAACGTTATTAGAAACGCCTCATTAGGTCTTTAAGCTAAGATGACAGCTCTATAAATAGTAGACAGGCGTCTTCTGTGTGTATACATTTTTTCCTCGGAGAAAAAGTCTCGTTCATAGTGGAGGCGTGCTGACAAAACATCTGTTCGGTGTGGGAGCCTTCAGCCCGCGAAGCTACCGCGACACTGCGGACGCGGTTAATGCGATCGCCGATGACAAATATAATCTTTGCTCTTAAGCGAGTCGAATTGACACTGTTGTTATTCCGAGAAACGGAAGGATTTATTTTTACTCAAAGAGCTAAATATTCAGGTGAAAGATTTCTGAGAGGGCGTTGTTTAGTCGCCTCGTTAAATCTGTCGACGGATCGGTGTCTTCTTCTGTTTAATCGCGCCAATGATAGGTACAGAAAAACCAGATTTCATTGCAACTTTGATATTCACCTCAAAGCAAAAATAACATTTACGAAACTCAAACTGTCTTTCATGTTGCAAATTTTATTTTAATAAAGAAGTATGTTGGTACGTACTTCTGTAGTCTTCAAATATACTCGTACCGTGTATTTTATGCGTGGCGCTGGCAAAGCGCATAATTTTTTCTAAAAACCAAATGGGTTTAGAGCTAAAAGAGATATACCTAAGTATTATAAAGATAATCTGCAACGGCAAAATACTAAATACAATTTAGAGCATAATAACAATAAGCACATAATTATCAGAAATGAAGGCAGCCACAGCACCAGATATAGTTGAAATAACTAGCTGCGCGATATTGAGCAAACGTCCACTGCTCAAAATTTTCTTTGACGTACCTACACGGATACACGAATGGTAAGTTCCTATTTCATTTAATTCACATAATTTAGATTGTAAACTTTTCATTATTTCACATGCGGCATTGTCCTAGTTCGCATAGTTATATGTAAATACTATAATTACTGTACGTACATAAATAAAATTTAAGTAATCAATATGCCTGTGCGTATGAAAGTGCATGCTGGATTCCGCAGCGCAACACGCGCTGTATGCATTTTCAATGGCGGACGGGAGCCACTCCCTTTGTGCCTATGGGTTTGCAACAAGTTCATGATATGTTGTACACACAGCAACACTCATAGCTGTACATCGGTGGACCTTATGCCTTATACAATAAGGTCCACCAATGTACAGCTAAAAGTGTTGCTGTGTGTACAACATCAAGTAGATGACAATCAGTATTTTCATTAATTAATTTATATCATCATTCAAATTTATAATATTTGACAGACAATCAGTCTAGAAAATATATTATCAACATTTGTCTAAACGAATACATTTATTAACTTAAAAATCGGGAATTACAGTTGTCTTAGCGCAGAGTACAATTGTATCCCCTTCGGTGTCGATATCCTCGGCGCGTGGGGCCCTGGCGCTCTCAGTCTTTTTAAGGACCTTTCAAAGAGACTCAAAGATGCCACAGGAGACAAAAGTGCTGGCAGCTACCTCGCTAAGCGTATCAGCTTCTCTGTTCAGCGAGGATGTGCTGTCAGCGTCCTGGGTACTATGTCGCAGGTGCCTTTTTAGATTTAATTCTTTTAGATAGAAGTTTAACCATCTCATGGTGATGTGGCCTAAATTTAGACCCTTGTCAAACAATCTACTATTATCTTCTAGATTATTCCCTATAAGAATTTAAGTAAGCCAAACGATTGGCTGTTACAAAATTCAAAACTGTTCATGGCTATCACTACGTTATTAAGGAGTATGTATGTTTGTCATTTGCTATAGGTGTCAGTAACATTTGAGATGTAGTATTCTTCGATACATAAACAAAATGTTAAGTGGGTATCTCACCGGTAAGTAGTTTTATGAGTAAATCAAATAGCGTGAAATAATAACCGCTAAACTGCCTATCTCCACTTTCACAGAAAGTTTTGTTTTCGTCCGTTAGCAACAACGCGTAAGCGAGAAGCATGTTTTACGATCTCGCAATAAAAAAAATTAGGAATGTTTTTATTTATTATTTATTACCATTAGGCACCTACTAAAAACTTATCAAAACACTTGCACAGTTAACACAAGATTACATCTTACCACAGACAACGCATTGTCCATTTATAATTATACTACGGCACGCTAAAAAAACAAAATATTCGGGTTATCATTATTTCACGACAGAAAAATAACTAAGCACTTCTCTCATTTTCCAATTTTAATATTTGGATTTGGGCATTAAAATAAAATGAATAATCAAACTTGAAAATACTAATATAATCTTCGGTTGCCGCGATAATTACTCATGAAAAAACAACTAAAACGGATTGACTCCCGATGACCACGAAGCCTGCTAAAGGGTTCGAAACATCGAGATGAAGTTTAAATTACCTATAATCCGTTTAGTTGTTTTATTTCAATAGAAAACACTATTTATTGTTTTTGTTAGACGATGCAACATATCAGAATGTGATAAATTGATAATACGAAAATAAATTATTAAATCCCGAATTCACAAAAATGGAAGAGCAACTAGGTATCTATTTCTTGACTTTTGGTGAATATTCCACAATTATGAAGGTATGCGCAATTTTTCTTCTCATCAGATTTTTTTTTTACCAGTTACACCGGCTGGTGGAGATGAGGAAAGCGAAATAAGCTTCAGTTTCTCAACAATTATTTTGAGGTATAGACACTGGCAGTTTATACCCCAATTTACAAAACTTATGTTTGGTTGTTGACAAATATCTACAGGTTGATTCACGAGAGTTGGCACCGCATGTTAAATCTTGACAGCTGAGTACAAAACTCACGCCAACTCTTGTAAATCGACCTGTACTGATAAACACTCTTATTTTTTATGTTCATGCTACTTATTAATTCTTCTCACATAACTATTAATTACATAGTAATTAGGTAAGGCAGGTATGTCACGATTTCTTAGACAGGTATCTGATAACAAATATCTTAAAAAAATAGCTAGAGATGATGAACGTTTTATTAAAAGCCAAATTACGACATGGTTCCCCGCGGCGGACCTAGCTGTATTTCATACACGTTAACAGCTGCTGTAAAGTAATTAATACACGCTCGCCCACTTAATTGTACACATAAAGAAATCTCTATTTTTATTATAACGATCTTGCTTACATTACTTCCTTATTATCACGTTTTCGACATTATATTAAATAAGCAGCGCTAATTATGAACGGACTTTTTATTACTATGAGAATGTGCGTCCACAAAAATGTATGAGCTCTGGTCAGTCGCCATTGTTGTGTAGTTTCATGTTTTAACAATGCTCTTTATGAGCCGACCGTGGTGTCGTTGCAGTTAACCTGCGAGTAATTAATACGTTATGTTAGTATTACACTAAGCTGCATACCTAACTTGCACATGGATAACTATTACGCCTGAAACCTGGAACATTTCATATTCAACACTAAAAATAATCGTATCCTTTACCGTATTGATCAACATTATTAAATGCCATCATGGACCTGCCTGCAACCCTTTAACCTCCCTTTCCTCCTGTCCTTTTGGACATTATTATCTAAATATTTTGCTAGTTTTAGACTATACAAGCAAACTTGACGAATATGACGGATCTGTGGAGCAGGACGACGCAAATGCTAAATTTAAACAAACGTATGTTTCTACACTAATGTAATGTAAGAACACATTTAATTACTCTTATGAACAATGCTCATCGCCACCCGCTACGGCCGCTTACAACGACATAAAGCTTGATGTATTCCGGCAGCCAAAACAATACAAACTTTATTAAAATGCGTATTATAACATATCTCGAAACTGAGGTCGTTCACACTAGTTCGGTCCCTGTAGAACGTGGTGTGCGACCGTGACCGTTTGTTTTACCGCATGTTTTACCTTCATGTGTAATCCTAAGCATCTTATCACTTCGCAGAGTAGGTAATCGTAACTGTAAAAAGCTTAAAACGGCTCGAATAAATCATAGACTCAGTCGAAAATCCCTAATCATCATGGGCAGGACCAACAAGCACACCAAGCATAACGGCTACGTAAGTTAAAAAATGTCTCCGTAAGTAGGTAGTTACAAATCCGCTGTACCATTTATTTACAAGAGTGAATCCGTCTAAGAAAAACTAGCGTTCAAAATTATTAATGGTTTGTTTGAATGGTGCGTCACGGGGCTCATTGTTGGCGCGCACTCCGTCCGGATGCGCTCGCTGACACTAATTATTCCCATAGTGCCTCGAATGATAGATTGCCCTGGACAAATCACTTCTAACTTCACTCCCAACGACTAATAAAAAACGTCGTGTGATTAGTTTTTTAAGACGACCCACCGATTGTTAGAGAACGTGGGCTGTGTCATACCGTTTGTCTAAAAAGGCAATATGTTACTATGAAGAGCCGAGATGTCCGCGATGCTATCTTACGTAGACTTCTGTCAGATTAGTAACTTTAATCCTATTCAAAATTATACACATTACCATCATAGTACCGGTCGGTCTAATGTTGTTTTTAAAAATCTATCATTCGCATTTAACGGTAAAGGTTAAATTCATAGAGTAATAATATAAATTTAGTATAAAGTACATTTAGGAGTCTGAATTCGGACATAACCTACCTAACTACTGTTTAGTGCGCGTGTCTAAGGCTGTCTCCTACTAATAGTCGAACGCAAGTAGCAGGTGGGTCGGTAATTAAGTACTCGGTAACCAGTGTCGTCTAATTAAACAATAGGTATCGACATAGGTTGCCGACGCCTTGGTACTAATGACTCCCACAGTGCAAACACGACGCGCGGCGACAACGGAGCGGGTTTCGCACCTTCTACAATTCTTGTAGAGTAATTAGTTATATGTAACAAAATCTAAAAAAATCGGGAGGCATTTTGTCTTACACCAACCACACCTCTACATCTAGGTAGATCTAAGCACCAAGCAGTAACCTATCAACCTTATACAAAGTAACTGAGATAACGTAACAAATCGCTTCGGTAACTGTGATACTAACTAAAACGATACGCCCGCCGAGGGTCGCCGAGAAATATTATCTACAACTTCCATACAATGCGACATAATCACTAGGCCAGCAGCAATCCAATTTAAACTTTATCCCGTTGATTTACGTGCTTCACTGCTTGTCTAAGGTGCGTAGTCGCATATTTGTGTGACTTACGAGTATCGATCGGAGTATAATGACATTTTAGTATTACAACACTTTATCTACACGAAACGAAAAGTCCCGAGATAAGTTAAACGCCAACTGTATATTGTTTCAAAAAGTCGACAGCGAATGTAATTTGTTAACGTCAGCGGGACACGGCAGCATATCTGCGGGCAGGCGGACCGATCTGACGTAACCTAAAAATACCCGACTCTCCGACCAGCTTCAACTATTTGTCGCACCGATTCAAGTAGGTACCTAATAAGATTTATGTGTTCTTGACAAAAAACTCACAACTTTGATGCATTGTTCATTTAAAAACACTTTATGTAATGTACTAATTAGATTAACATTCATACCCAACTTAGCGACGCTGATATGAGAAATCAGATTATAACCTACTACCGGGGACCAGAGGCCCTACGGCGAACCACTTCGTTCGTTTGTTCGTCTAATTCCCTGTTTGTCATTCACATTAGCAAGAGTGATAAAGATGCAGATTGTAAATTTATGAACATAGATTTTCCCGGTAGGGCCTTAGGTAAACCTAATAAGACGGCGGGATGACCTTGATGCATCTTTGCTTGCAGGATGAAGGAAAAAATTGATGAGTGAGAGAGTTTGATTGCTTTTCAATAGCCGAATCTTTTGATCCATTACATGGTCTTATTTATACCATACCTCATCAGTTCTCTAAACCACCAACCTGCCCAGACCGGCTCGTGTGTTTGGGCGCCTGCCCAAATCGATCACCTGATTGATTTACCCAAAAACGGGCTCTCCGCCGTGTATTAGGTACAGTCGCCATCAGATATACCGGAGCTATGGAGGTGGTCACATATAACTGAACATGCACTTTATCGCCTTGACAATAGAGGCGTTGTTCAGATATTTGTGACCACCTCTACAGCTCAGATATATCTATAATAATATAGACCTCTACGTGCTGGATCTGTATTCTCGTTAAATGTTTGGCATGCGATGTAAATTACCGTAAAATTCTAAGAGTAAATCTGATTGCCAACCTCATCTCAGTAAAAATCCAGGTAGGTACAATGAAAAAAACTTTACTAAGAGGTAACAACACGCGGTCTTATCGCTAAGGAGCGTTCTCTTCCAGAAGGGTCTCCAACCAGGGCCAAAAAAATAAACAAGAAAGAGTAGGAGCTTAGGTATCTAACGTATGAAGAGAATATAAATAGTCGAATTAAATAAATAATTATTAACATACACATAAATACTACGGACAAAAAGTTAATTATAGTCCGCCATTTGTACGTTTTATTTTATCTGCAATAAAGATTAAGCAAATGAACAAACGTAAATAAGCATTCATACATACATACATCATCATACATTTCAGCCGTATGCAGTCCACTGCTGGACGTAGGCCTCCCACAAATTTGACTTGTATCATCTTGGGGGTTAGTTGCCATAATCGCCACGCTTGGCAGGTGGGTTGGCGACCGCAGTAGCTGTCGATTGGGTCTCGACGGACGCTGCTGCCCGTCCGTACGATTTTTCCCTTTGTCGCCTCTTACGACACCCGCGGGAGGAGATGGGGTGGTGCTAGTCTAGTCAGCCGGCATCACACGGCACACGGCAAGCATTCATATATTCATATATACTGACACCTGAGGAAAAGAGAGTACCTCCTATTTTAAACCATTGTCGTTGAAACTCTAGATCCGTAGGGGCCGAGAAAACACATTTTGTGTCAGACATGTCTAGTTTACCTAACAGGTGACCGAAGAGCTGGCTGGTTCGTAGCACAACGCATCAGGATAGCTATACATGGAGGAGATGCCGCCAGTATACTTGTTTCAATGCGTCATAAAACTTTATAGGAATCTATAAAAATGCCTAATAAATACTAAATTTAAAAGAATAATAAATTTAATAAGCACAATTCCAATTGGTATAACGTTATAACGTATAGGTATCATTTAAATTGCATATATAATATTCCGCATAAATGAGTATAAGTAGGTACGCATAATGATAATGCGCATAACGTAAGTTATTGTCATAAATATAACTTGGGATAAATGGAATTAGAACTAACTAAACCGCCTAGCAATTATTTCAACAATAGTAAGTATGCCAAATCATATAAATGACACAGTTCAGGTAAGAAAGCATATTAATATATGTTTATTTTGTGAAGTCAAATTTGTTTATACATTATTATTTTTACTTTTATATTTTAGTATTTTCAGTTATAGTCTTGTAATAAACGGTTTGATATGTTTTCTTATCGGACTACGCATAATATGTAAGTACTTTAAGATTTGATGTATCACTGTATTGAAAAAATAAGTCACGCCGTAGTTTCTTGCCGGTATCTTCTCGGGTCAGAGGTGTAGGGTTCGAACCGGTGTAGATTTTTCTTTGATGTTCATAAGTGCATGTAATGTGCCTAAATTGAAAAATAAAGATCTTTTGAGAATAACATTACTCTGCAAAAGTATTAAATGTTATAAATTTAAAAAGCAAAGGAATGAACAGTGGTCATAGATAGTTGTACTTAGTGCATTTAATTTTAATTACCAACCATTTCAGTTTTAACAATATAATTATTAGCCATTACAGGCAATGGGTCAATATTTTCTCTCATAACATTAAAATTTACAGTTTGTTGTTTTTCATAATCGTTACTCGTCATATTTTCATAATTTTAATACACATTAATTTCTTCCACCCCATTTCATCAGTTATAACTATTGAATATCATACCTTTATTGGCCATAAAATGTATTGTCGTGACTGTCTTAGTAGCCAGAAATTCAAAAAAAATAAAATTATTTAAAATAACGATTACAAGAGTGAATCATATATTGTTTGTTGTTATTCTGTCGCATCAGCCAGGTGACAACTGAAGCATAGTTTGCTAGAAGAAATGTGGCACCGCGTTCTAGTAACGCGCTCGGTAGGTCTCTCATTATGGAAGGGACATATGGCTACCTCAAATATGCATGTTTGTTTAGATGCCATCAAACTATGGTTTAAAGAGTGACCCAGAGGAAGGTAACCATGTCAACTAGTGGCATAAAATAGTGAGAGAATTGAGCTGGCGCTCTGGGGATTGGGATTAATAGTTTTAATCAAATATCTATTATCGACCTGGTAGAAGAAAAAACCTAACACATAAGGTTAAGCCTCCAGCATCGATTCGCTCCTTTTTTTTATGACAAAAGGTGGCAAACGAGCAGACGGATTGCCTGATGGTAAGCAATTACCGTCGCCCATGGGCACCCGCAACACCAAGGGTGCTTTAAAGGGTGCTGGAGCTCTGGGAACCTTACTCACCACCAGGAACACAACACTACATACCTGAAAGGTAGCAGTGCTATTATGGCTCCTGCCTTAGCCTTCTCAACGTTTTACCCTGTTTTGTCTCATTTGCTTGCTTTATACAAGTATAAATAAATAATAAATAAATAAATATTTCGGGACAATCTTACACAAATCGACCTAGTCCTACGGTAAGCTCAGTAAGGCTTGTGTTGTAGGTACTAGACGACGATATATATAATAGATAGATACATATAAATACTTAAATACATAGAAAACACCCATGACTCAGGAACAAATATCTGTGTTCATCACACAAATAAATGCCCCGACTGGGAATCGAACCCAGGACCATCGGCTTCATAGGCAGGGTCACTACCCACTAGGCCAGACCGGTCGTCAAAGTATACTAATTCATATTATGTTGTTTAAAGTTATAGTTAATAATGTTGTGCATATTTCAAATATGCGGATTCTTTATAATGCGCAATACGCGTTATGCTTTAATTTTTGTAATGCCTCTTCAATATTATGCATAATAATTTTATGTCAATCTATTATACGAATTCATATTATGACCATTAGAGTTAAAGGCCTATAACGAGCACACCATTTTTAGATTTATGATAGTTTAGTACTATTATAATTATGCTTAAAAGTATATTTTATATATTATTTAAAAAAAAATTAATACATAAGTAAATGAGAAATAGTATTCGTTTAGATTCATAGACCTACGTAATTATATTATGTTATAATAATCTATATGATCGACCACCGTCATCTCTTTTTAATCTGAACGCTGCATTAACTAAATATATGTTCATAGATAAATATCTGTTTACCAAAGTCGACTCGCCGCCTACGGTTCGTCCGAACTTTGATTTTCCTTCATAAATCTAAGCCTACTGATGTCACTGATTGTACGTGAATGCGGCTTGCGATTATCGGTAGACAAATTGATATTTACTCGGACTATTTCTCGTTTGACTTAAATGTACAGACTAGTACCTCTGTCTTTATAATAATTTACAAATGACACATCATAATGTATGCTTAAAACACGGATTTGTTATGCAAAAGGAGATGGGTCACGTTGAGCTACTCAACAACATTGAGTTAGACAAATTATACCTCAACTCAATACAGGTAAATATTTTTCCTAAATAATTAAATTATCTGGTTGACGTAATTGGTGACGGAAGAGCTGGCAGCTTCCTCGCACAACGTATCAGCTTTGCGATATAACGAGGAAATGCTGCCCGCATCTTTGGTTACAATGCCTCAAGGGTCTAAGTAGTTAAGTACTTGTAGTTATTATAATATTGTAATTATTGTAAATAAAGATCTTCCATGCTAAGGATTATTTCTTGGAAGAAGAATTACAATATATGTAAAAATATCAATAAAATGTTTTCGACGAAGATGACAGCCGGCTGCCAATAGTCTGCGGACCGATTTTTGAGCATCGAGTGCTCGTGTAGTGACGTTTTAAATTTTGTCCGAAACAAAGAAATGGTATTTTAGAAATATGTATAATGTAAATTAATAATCGAAACTATACGTTTTGTGCAGCAATAATAGTGAGAAACTTTTCTGTGCGATTATTTTCGTCCTCAAAGTTTTTTTAATAATTCGAGTGCCCGACTCCCAAAAATCGCCAAAAGCACCGCAAAAAAACCCCTACTACGAAAATGGAACTGCGAAAAACTCTATCGCTCTCACATAGAAACAAACGAACAACGAGGTCTTCTGCAATCTTCGCAGAGACGAGTTTCGATCAGATTTAATAAATCAGCAATCGGCGTTATTATAATCGATTATAACTTCACTGTTGTTCCTTTGCCGTGAATTGTAATTGTAGCAAAATGGCTTTTCCTGATACTTTTCGGGTAAAATATGTAGTAGGATACATCACCACAAATTTTCATGAAATAATTTAAATTGATTTAGATTACTAGTAATTAATTCATATTCTCACGTAGTCACAGTAAGTAAATAGACCTCGCTCTTCCGGTCCGACCTAATCATAAAAACAAACAACTTGAACGTCCCGTCGTTAAACGCGAAGGTCTAACTATAATCATTTATTCGTAAAAAGATTATCCCGATCATCCTCTAGGCCTAATTCCCTCGGCCCTGCCCTGATAACTGTATCGCGGGTGCTCTCGTTTTGAAATAAGTAAATTAACGTGGAATTGAATTAAGTTTCGTCCCAAGTTGAGATTAAAGCGATTTAGTGAGATTATCCGAATGTGTTAAACGTCGGCTGTTGGGTTGTTACGGCGGGGCGTGGGTCAGCCCCATTGTTTAATTATAGATAGTGCATTGGTTAATGCCGCAATGCGTGGGCGCTTTACCGCTCATATAACTCCATCATTATTGTGACGTACCTGTAAAGAGTGATACCTACTAATTGTTATTATATTGTATTATTGACGACCGCTCTGGTTCAATCCCAGTCTGGGCATTTATTTGCATATTTGTCCCTAAGTCATGGATGTTTTCTATACATTTAAGTATTTATTTTATCCATCTATTATATATATAGTCTAGTACCTGCAATACAAGCCTTGCTGAGCTTAACGTAGGACTAAGTTGATTTGTGTAAGATTGTCCCGAAATATTTATTTATAATCTCTAGATTTAGATAAAAAGACTTTTGATTAAAAATTTTAACTTTTTTAACTCAATATGTAGTGTTTATATAGATACATATTAGACTTAAAAATTCAACTTAAATAGCGACAAATATAACGGTTTAATTAATTACGCTAAAAGTATTTTTGGATTACTTAGAACAAATCCATTTATCAGGACAATAACGGCACGGCAGTATAATCTAACTGATTTTTAGGACAAACTAATCGGGAATATATAGTCCAATGTGAGGAAACTAGGATTCATTTTATTTATTAATCTTTCAATCCGCTTCAATTGAAGGGCGAGCCGTAACTTAGTTTTTATTTTTTCTGCGAGGGCCAAACTCTTGGCATGTTCGCTCGGTAGCTATAGTAAGGCGCGTAGAGATCGTGGCTGATAATAAGAGAAACGTTACGACTGCTGAATCTTAACACCGATTTAAAACTTCGACTGATAAATTAAAAGAATCCGATTCGGGATTGTTTTCCCCTTCGCCTCCTTGCTTCTGATTTGCAGATAAGCGTGTTGTGCGCACACTTTATGTGCTGATTTCGTGTAAGTAACAGTGCAGGAGGCGATGTATGAAGTCACTAAGTTACTATTAATCTACCTATTGACCAGATATTGTATAATATTATACTTATATTAAGTATAGTCACAGTGAAGTTCTTATATAATCATACAGATCTTCACCTTATAAATATTGACATAGGGTGTTAAATCGCATGCACAATTTTAACGTAGATGGTTAGCTTCACTTGTTGTCTACAGATACTTATACCTAGCAGCCTCAGTATGATTTTACAACACCCATTTATTATACCAAAATCGTCTTGTATACAACTTTCAAATACCAAGGATTCTTAAAAATGAAAGAGGAGAAGTTACTAAGGCAGTACAACTTAAATGTTCTACTTAAAAAATTAAAAATCGAGTTCGTAAAAATGCTAGTTTTACAAAAACGGTTATTGTTGAAACATACTTGTTATTAATTTCATGTACAAAATTAAGTCTGATGTACAAAATAAACTGCCTACGTTTAATAATATGACTTTAATAACAATTCATTACCATTATTCGAGCCCAGGACCTTAATGTTTGGAGTGGCCAAAAAATGGAATACGCCTGTTATAAAAGCGAGGGAGCACCGACCCGAACAATAATTCACAAAAATTGTGAGCAGTTAACGTCCTCCGTGGCCTGAGAGCGACATAATCATCCGCAAAACTAAATTTAATGCTAATAGCACTTTTTAAAATAAAACCTCGGCAGGGTTGGGTGCTTAGTGGCATTATTTAAAGTGATTTTAATTATGTTGAGAGCAGATGACAGCGGAGTTCCCTCCTCTTCATTGTACGAGCCAACCGCTCGGTCGTAGGCGCCGTTGGCGGCTTGTTATACTACAAGTACGTACGCATATACCTATATATTAAACGCTCATTACGTCGTTACCAAGTTTGGTACACGCAGATATTTGAGTATGCGTTTATTGAACGTTTTGAAACATAATAGTAATTTATGTTACTTTTACATAATGTATTTGGATTAATGAAACGCAGCGAAGCTGAGTTTCATAATAACAACAAACGAGTATTTTTATGCCTAATTATTTATAATGACATACACTGCTTTATCTACACACAATAAACTCTCAATAATAATTTCTAAAACCGCAAACGAAAAGTCAAATGAAAATTAGTAATGACGGCTAATGAAAACTTTTTCCAAGCAACCATAGTTTTTTTTAGTTCAGAGACATTCTAGAGTCAAGCCCAATTCTCATATAGTTATTATAGTAGGTACGTAACCAATTTTTTTGTTTTTCAGTCGTTCGAATTTTTGCTTACCTATTATGGACCTATTAATAACATTTTCACAGATAAGAAAATTATTGTAATGAAAGAGTTTGATATTATGCTGGTCGTAATATGCGGTTTTTCAAAGCATTAAAGAGCGTTTATGATATTATGTGTGTAGATAAAGATAATAAATACATTATGAAATGTAAACCATTGTTCTTTATAACTAAATGGTGTATATAAAATAAGCAATTATTGACTTATTGATTGATTGAATCACATTCGCATGATGAAGCCCTGGCTAAATACAGTGTAGCAGGGGAGACAGTAACGCTACACCGCTAGGATAGAACTGAGTGTGGCGTGTCTCTAAATCCTACGAAGCCAGTAAATCACACGAAGTCACTCAGTGGAGGGTTTTGCAATCTTTAATGTCGCCCGTGTCGTGATGCGCAGTTTGTGTTGGGTTTGTCATTATGAAAGCAGAGTGGTTCGCAAATATGGACGGTTAACCCGGCCCGAGGCTCGTTCAATTTCACACTGAGGTATCATATTTTGTATGTGTCACTTAAATAATGAAATAGCTATGGAAATGTTTAATGAAAAATTATGGGTATATGTTTATTATTATATGTTTTAAGGGTATAGTGTGTAAATTATTGTTTATTATGCAGAAACGTCTGCTAGCGAATATCTTCGATATTTAAATCAAAAGAAAAATAGAAAAATCTTGATTGCAGCGAGTACAACATTTTTCTATTTTTCTATCGATTTAAATATCGGAGTTACAGTGTGCAGTTTTTTCGTATAGTATTAATACTAATATTTCTGAATAATTTAATAGTTTGCTTAAAACAACTTTAATAAATCTATTCAATAACTAATGAAATGTATTTTGATATACCTAATTGTTGTTATAATAATTTTAGAAATAACCAATATAATAACACAAAGTTATTAATGCCCTCAAATCAAATAACATCAACATGATCAAACGAAAATTTCTAAGCCCCAAACACGGCTCTTAGGTCAGCAGACATGCCATTTGCGGAGTTTTTGAAAAGCAATCCCGACAATGTTTGCTAGCACTGTTTGTCGAGGGGATGACCTCAGCTGAGATGTGACGGGCCTGATCCGCCGGCGTTGATATATCACACGAATGCAAACAAGAGGGTACGTTCGCTCGGTAGGTAAGCCCACACCGGTGCTGGCTCGGATACATTCTGAAGCATGTCGCTCACTGGATGATTGTGCTATTTGTGTCTACCGAAAGAAAAAACGCAGTAAAATAATGAAGATCCGAGGTCTAACGGGCATCGCCTTTCATTACTGTCAAGCTAATTACTACATAATTGCCGGCACATTCGGAGATGTATGCGTCGCAGACGGTTGGGAGATGTTAGCACAATTTTAAACCGGATAGTTTATTTATTCTAAGTTTATATTCAATAATGAATAAGTCTGTCCGTCCGTATATCACAGCTATTTTACTAGGAAACTATTAAAATTATCGTAATAAAACTTCATTATAAATTGCATTGTATGCCGCTACTTAGTTTTGTAGTAAAATATGATGAGATGATGAGAAGCAGAAAACAGAAGAGGCAATTAAGTTTCAGGCACTAATTAATTTCATTACTTAGACCTATTTTTTATGTAAATTTTATGTACATAAACTTATTTTTTGTTTCGTTAAAGTGATTAAATATTTTATTTTTACATACACGTGTACATTTATAATTTATGTTTAATGGTTTAATGGTTTAAATTATTGATCCGAGGGCTACGCCGTATTCGAAGGGAATTGAGTAGTAGTAGACTAAGTTTGAATAACACCCTTTACCGTAATAGTCTGATGACGATGAATGAAGACGGATGGACGTCTGTATGTCACAGCTATTTTACTAGGAAACTATTAAAAATATCGTAAAAAAATTTCATTATACAGTGCATTGTATGCAGCTACTTATTTTTGTAGTAAAATTTGTAAAAAAATGGTTTTTAGGGGGGCAGTGCCTACCTACATAATATACATACTACAGGTATGTATGGACTAAATGTTAACTTTATTATTGTTTTTAATCAATGCAATAATTCGGCAATGGTATAAGGCAGGTGAGGGCCCCGGCCCGCCGTCATTTGTCAGTAAGTTTTGTTAAATTTTCACGTAGCTTTAAGTCAATCAGTGTTTGTATAACAAGTCATGAATCTTGAGTCCGTCACATGAATCAAGATGTTTTTCAAAATTACATTGAGGTTTGTTTCAATATTTTTTGATTAAGTGTATATTATCAGAAATATTCACCCCAAACGTTTTAATAATTGTGTTTGTGTCCTATATATTGATCCTAAAATTTATTAAATATGAAAAAAATAGGTAGGTAGATATATTGTAAGGTAATGACACCAATGTTGGACACTTTTAGCTGACAGGCACCAATGATGGACACTTAGTTCTTATTTAAAAAATCATAAAGTTATAAATTGAATATGTCCCAATAAACACACTTAACTCCTTTGAAATAAGCACTAATGTTCATGATTGGTTCCTTGTCCATTACTGGTGCCGTCACCTTACCTACTTGTATATCTTCCAACGAATTTTGTTTGAAACATTGTTAGTTAAGGCATTTTTATGTGGGTAGAAACAAACTTTATCTACGTACATATCATTCACCAGTTAACTCTGGTAAGTCAATTTTATTTATTTATCTACGTACATATTATTAGTGCTCTAAAATGCGTCCAGAAACCGTAGGCAATGACCAGCATTACCATCAGAAATTAATGAAGATGTAAAGTTAACATTACCTCCTGAAAACAGTAGGTTATGAGTTTAAATTTGGAACAATTGTCAAATTCAAGTGGGTGTCTATTTTAGTATCTATAGATATTAAAACAGTAATTGGTACGAAACGCTAATTCGTTGTTTTTTTTTAAATATAAATCGAACGACATTTGAACTCGAGTGACAATAGAATAGGGAGTTCGCCTGTCTATGGTTTAAAAAAATAATTAACAGAGATACGAAATACGAAACGCTAGCATTCCAAGCTGTCATTTGTTTGTTGACTTTTTAATGTTTACAAGTAGCACTAGTAATTAACCCTACGGTTCCTAAACCTATCTTAAAACACTTATGATATGTGTGTAGATAAAGTAGTTTATGCAACTATACATAACTCACCTTCGGCTTCGTTTCATAAACCCACACTCTTGTTGTAATGCCCTTCATAATGCACAGATGCATAAACTACTATTTCATATTTTTTAATGATAAAATTATACATAACCAGTTCCAGCATCCGGTCTAGTCAATAAAACCCTAAATCAAAGTAACATTGTTTCCATATATTATTATGTTTAAATATGCATATTATGTATAGGTAGTGCAATTAAGAAAATATCAACTTATTATTTTTGGTTAAATGTTTTGATTTAGTTTGATTTTTAAATACACTGATATATTCATTATAAATATTCTTGAGAAAAAGTGAGGAGGTTTTTTTAAGTATATGTCATCTAGATATTTAATTTAATCAATCTGTCACTAGATGTCGCGGTACCGTACATGAAACATGCTAACAATATTTTTCCGTAGAATATACATATTAGTAATAAGTATTAAAAATGCATTATCATTATAACGAATAGTTCTTTCAAATAATTAAGCGTTGTTGAAGTTGTGATTTTCAGTTTATAGCTAACAGGTTTCTGTTGACAGGTTTCTATCAGAGCCTTAACTGATGAATATGTCGGACCACTCTGAACGAGCACCCATGAGGGTTAATTTAATATTACATGATAGTTTGAACTATATATTGAATCCTAATAATGTCCTCCAGAAAGACGTGCGTTGCACTGGAGTTATATTTATTACATAAACAGGTACAACATCAGATCATGTAGTTGTCCATTTGGGACTACTATACTATTCTAAGGTCCATGACATGACGTAGGTATATCGCGTGTTCCCATGCAACTACAGCACAAAGCGCAACGTTTCATTATAATGACAGATTCATTTAAACCACCGGGCTCTCCCATTGATCTGAATGAAGCTGAATGAAGAAATTGAAACAACATGGAATGGTACCGGTTCATTAATTTCTCAGGGAACTCCACAGCTACTCCAAAATGTCAAAATGCCAGTCTCTAAAAACATAGCGGCCATAACAAAATGCCTAAAGCTTTCAGATAAAAACATATAAATAGAAATAAATAGAAATAGAAATTATTTATTCGAGACATACACAGTAGATACAGACATACAAAAATAACAGACGACAAATACATAATTAAAAAATGTATGTCACGAAATGGTCCCTACTCAGCATGAAGCTGGTGTGGTAACCAGCGCTGGTCTTCCGTAGGAACCATTTAAGTGAAATCACGATAGACAACAAGAACAATTAAGATACATTAACTAAATTAAATACTAATTAAAATAAAATTCTCAGACTTCATAAGTGTATGCGCGGCACGCGCTGCTAAAATAAAAAGAACTGCATTTTTTTGTATTGTTTCTGAACGCAACCACACTGACAAGTAACACTGAAAAGTGAGAACATAAATAAAAGAAACAAAATGGAAGAATAATTGGTCTGCGTCAAGCCGGCCCAAATATGACAACTACCTATTAACAATTATAAACAATCAGTTATATCATAGTTAACAAACAACGAATACATGAAGATACCACTTTTAACCAGCAAGAGTTATCTTACAAATATAAGATTACAAGAACAAGGCACATAAAAGTAACCAAACGAAAAATGAAAATATATCATACGAATATAAATATATACGGCAAGGCTTACAGGAAAGTATCTAGAGGTAAGTAAACGAGACGAATTAGGATAGTGCTGCAATGTTATCTGGACCCCAGCTGCACACAGACTATATACAACTAGTGTCCAGATAACATTCCTCGTTTATTTGGTGTTGAAATATATGCTTTTTAAGGTTAGCTCGAAAACTATGTATATTTTTCAGGTTCCTTAAGGGGGGTGGAATATTATTCCAGCATTTTGAAGCCGCATAACGGAAACCACCACGAAAAGCAGCCGATGCGTATCGAGGTGTTACCAGCTGCATTACACACCGCCGGCTTCCGAAAGACGCGTAAATTGTCAACTTCTCAAAAAGATACCTGGGGGTCTTGTGCTTGAGTACTCCAAAAAGCAGACATGTCAGTAATTTCAGAAAAAATATATGTAGTTCGACACGCAATTAGCCGTTTTTTATGATACATGCACCCGTACTTACCGTACGTAGATACTTATATATAATGTTAAAGTACTTAGTCAAGCGACGATATATAGCGAAGTACCCGAGACGTACCTAAGTTAGGTGCCTAGTAGGTCTGTACCTTCTACGTCGCCCACAGCGGTGAAAATGTCGCGGCACTGCAATAAAATATTGAATATGATAGACATGAGCAGATTTATGGGCAAATCATTTTTCATAGTTATGACTGAGAACACTGGTATCCCGGTGGGTAGAACCTACTACATAATTAGTTAGAAGAGCAGAGTAGGTAGGGCACTTGTTGATTGGTGCGCTCTACGCTGTGCTTCAAGCTGGGAAGTTAAAAGTGTATAATATCCAGGTGATTAATCATGGATTTATTTCTAACTATAAGCCTGGAACAAAGGATTAACCGGCAGTTTGTGTCTTAGAAAATGAAGTGAAATAGTAGAAACTTGTGCGATTGCGTAGCTTGTTAAGTTAATGTTAACTTGTTTTGTATAATAAACGCGCATGTGGCCTGGTGGCGGTATTTTACAATGACAAAAATGGTTACTGCTGAACCTACTAACCTATCACCGAACCTCAAAGATCCAGAAGTCTAGCCTAGATTTAAATGGAAACACTGTGAATTACAAAAAGATATATATTATTTATATCCCGCAATTAGTTCTTATATTGCCAATTATTCAGTGCATGGTTCTCGTAAATACACTTGAAGACAAGAAAGGCTTTTTCTGCACGTGTTGATGACAGACTAATAGTTGGATTAATAAAAGCAACAAGAAAAAAATTGATTTTACAGAAAATTCGTCGACTCAACACAACTCAAGGTGCTATTTTAATTTTGTTGAAATTTGCTTTCAATACAGTTATTACCATATTTAGTTCACATGGACCTACCCATTTCCTAAATAAGATTTTAATATTTCAGAATGTACAAAACAAAAATGTAATCTGAACGTGAAAAGGCACGGTTAACAAAGCGAGAGAGAAGCTCTCTTCAATAAACTGATTTTAATGGTGCCCTAAATGTGGTTTGGCGGTTTTAAAAGGCATTTTTACGAAGCACGAACGGAGTGCAGAAGCTTAATCGTTAGTTGCTCATTATTTGAGTTGACAATGGAAGGCGGTGCACAGTTAGGCATTAGAAAGGCCGAGCTTTCGCTAATGACATCCCGACTCGCATTATGCCCCGACATTTTTACTAGACAACTCTTTGTTCAAGCCACGTTCAGTTTATGAAGCGTTTAACTACCATGTCTTTAAATGTGTGTGGTTGACGCCGTTTGATTACTTAGGTCTTTGTATTATTCTATTTTAATGTTGAATGCGACGCACGATGGCAATTTTATCTTTTACATTAAAAATGTCAACCGTGTCATGGTAAGTTGTCGCTTCTTAACATTTGCAAGTAATCATTTTCGCCATAAGTCGTCCGCTGCTGGACATAAGCCTCCCTTAAATGTGTTGTATCATCTTGGAGGGTAGTAGCCATAGTCGCCACACTTGGCAGGCGGGTTGGCGACCGTAATAGCTGCAGATTGGGGTATGACAGACGCTGCTACTGAGGAGATAGGGCGATGCTGTCCTTGTCAGCCGGCACTACACGGCATACTCTTCGCCATACCATACCGGCACCATGCGGCGGTAATACATCTACAAGTATACCGGTAATAATAATAACAGTTAAACAGGGTGTACGGGTGTACGTATTTGAGAGACATACGTATGTACTCGCATTTAATGGTCTTAAATCTTAATTAATCTGATTCATTCAGTACTGTGTACTGTTTAGTTTAATATATATTATACAATATTTTCTAACATACTCCTCCTAAAACTACTTGGTCTAAAGGTTATTTATAAAGTAAAAAAAATGATTCACAAAAGTTCTAATTGAAAGATTCGTGTTCTGTTCCGATTTATTTCGCTGGTAATATCAAATTATTTATCCGATAAAGCAACCATATAAAAACTACATAATAAGTATATTTATTACTTAAATGACGGGATCTGGTACAATCGTCCAATCGTGTCTGTGAAAATTTGTCCTAAATAAGAATAAAGTTTTGTTAAAACTACATTTCCTTGACCTGTAAAAAATGCAGTGTACCAGTTTTTCGGTACAACTTACAAACTAATTGAACGTAATAAGTTAGTTAACGAAAAACAAATGAACGTGATTGCTTGGAGGCATGTATTTACCCAAGTTATATATTTTTGGTACTATTAAAGTAATATTAATTTAGATTCTCTTTAACGTTCATCGGGATAAAAAAAATATTCTACAAATATTAGAAAATCTTCTAATATTTGATAGGCTTTACTTACAACTTACAAAAAAATAATTAGGCGACCTATATCATTAAACATGTCTTTAAGACCGTAACATCATAAAGAAAAAATTCAAAAGAAGTTTTTGAAATTGACTATTGAAACGCACGTAAATGATAAAGCAACGTAGGAAACGATGTCTCGAGCCTCGTGGCGCCATCTCTGAGAAGCAGCGGCAGTCGGCGGCGCGGCGCATCGCCGCTCTCCCGGTCCCGGTGGGACTTGTTAAATGCACCAAACCCGCTGGGTGTCAATATTGACACAAAATCCTACAATTTCGACCGCCATGTACACAATAGATTTATAAGATAAACACAGAGTAAAATGTCTGTAAATAGGATTGACAACATTTTAATATATGGTCTCATGTTTACTTTGGGTCGGGCTCACCACTCTGTTATGCCTACATGCGTTAATGCTGTACCGTGAAATCATTGTTTTTTGTAGACGCTCCGGAGATTAAATATGAATAAAAGGACAAAAGCTCTGAACGTAAAGTATTTTTTACAGTGGAGTTGACTTAGTAATCCTGTGGGGCTTTGGCGAGGCGATGTTTCACGCTCAGTTATAATTTTATCGCACGGCCTTCCCACAAATAGAAAGTTAAATATTCCAACAAAAAACTTTTAAAACCTTATCCGACGCGAAATTTCGGTTTCTGATAATAATAATCATAACTTATACCGCACCACTGAAAGCAGTAGATATGTAATTATTAAATTTAAAATGACAAGCCAAATTACGTGTTCATTCACTGTAAAGAAATTAAAGATATTTGTAAAATAAAATACAATGATACGATCCAATTTGGTACAGCCACATCCTCTTAGAATCGCGATTTGAGCTGTCACCATTTCAAAGGAAGTAGAAATGACATTCAAGAGGCTCAATATTATTTAACCTGGTTATTATGAAAGGGTATACACCTGAGCAAACTCGACTAACTCGCCTTCGTCAAAGAGCGGATTTTAACAGTTTGCTGTTTACGGATTACGCTATTGACAAACAGTTCAAAGCAGGTAAATTTAAATAGGACATTAATGATATTTAGTTACAATCCGGCCAGATGTATTTGAAATGTGTCCATGTTGTACCTACTTCTTATTCACATAGGAGTTCCAAATTATACACTGGTAAGTTCTTATGTACGTAGACTCAATATCGAATAATGTAGCAAAGTAATGAACTCCGAGTGAATGCCTATAAAGTCGTTGTTTGTCGCTCTCTATTTGTTCAAAGTTGACCCGACACCGGGTAGGCCCCGTTTAATGAAAATGGGGCGGTTTTGTAATGATCCCGCCTCGGAAAACTTTCTTTTTGCTACATTTCTCCGTTGTGTTCAAACTATTGTTTTATTCAGGTAGGTATATTGATAGATATAGTAACTACTTACAACAGTGATAGTGTTCTTTCGTTAAAAAAATAGCACTACCGTATGGTAATTGGTAACACGTATTTGTTTAATTTTTAGTATGCATTCAGTAATTAAGTCATTGCCTGCATAGTAAAAGTGTGTTTAGTTTCCGATGTTTTAAAACTCATTAGTTAAATAAATGTAATTTATTATTATTTTTCTATCTATTTTAATCTTCAAGTGAACGAATCGTAGTCAAGTAATAAATACATAAATGACCAAATGTTTAATAGTGCCACTTTGAAATCCTTGTCGATCTAAACAGCTCCTTATCAAAATAAAGTTGGCACCATTACCGGAGTAATAAATTCGTTCCCAAACTAACAAGCCCTCGACAAATAATTCCGGTTCGGCGGCGAGCCTGCTTATACAATAATATCCATTTAATGTACATTGAATTTCTCGTGTTCGCAAGGAGGCCTACAAGAGTGTTTATATTAACATACAAAGTTTAGGTGCCACGGAGAAACGAACCACCCTTTTAGGTGGCGTTATTAGTATAAGCAAAAGACATAACTTCCCCCTCGTACAGACGTGTTGTGCATACAATGGAGTCGGCATTGATTTTGAGTTTAATATCACCCCTTTTGCCCCCGTCGTGCATTGTTGAACGACTACGGTGTACAAACAGAGTGACATGAATTATCCTGACGGGTTCTTTTTCATTTAGGTAACAGTCGTTAATCAGGGAGAATCGTAAGTGTACGGCTCATGCAAAAAGAATCTAAAAAAAACAGTATTACTACGACTAAGGTCGATACTATATGTATACATAAAGGTAAGTACCAAAAAAACGTAAAGACGCTTGCAACTAAATTTTTTCGGTAACCGTTTTTGTCTTTCCCTCTAACTTAGCACATAAAACAGAGCAGCGATTGTGGTGGTTGTCAGACAGATTTTTACCGGTACCCGCTCGAATCGAAACGGAAGCCTTTCTCGTCTACATCGTATACAAAAATCTCACTCGTCTCATGTAAATACGTACGCGACAAAGTCTGAACAGTTCCGAATTTCTAAAAGGCAATCTTATCGTCACTTTAGTTTCGGGTTCGGTTTTTCTTCTCTATTTCACTCTTATTGAACGAGCGCAAAGGAGACAGGGTGACGGGTTTCAGTCAAATATTTAGTAATACCTACTCGTGAATAGGAGTGGAAACCGTCAGCATCCACTTACATGTGTCGGCGCGAGGGGTAGTCACACTGGGCGTACATGTGTACGATCCTCCTTTCTCCTTATCATAAGGATGTGCCATAGTCTATAGATATTACGTTTTTTTAGCAAGAACTGCAATGACAGTTGGAAGTTTTTTATCAAACTCATTTTCCGGTACCTGAACCTGAATTAATATGTAAATTCGGAAATTATACTCGATTTATTAAATAAATATTAAAAATATATATATTTAATAAATATATATTATGAACATAAGTAGTTGAAGCTTTACAAGTATAACTTGTAAAAATTCATTTTATGATTCCATCAACTGTTTCGCAATCAAATATATATGTGTGCAAAGGCAATCATTATGAAAGAAAAGTTAGATTTTTTAACGTTCCATTGTTATTGTTAATGTCAGTTATTACTCTACTGGCTGATCTAAGATGTAATAATTGGAATAAAATTTCAATTTATTTGATTTTACAGTATTGATCGTATACAACAATGATAAATATTGAGACATTGGTAAATAATAAAAGTAGCATCATTTTAAAGCTTAAACGAACTACCTTAAATAACCTATATTTGGACCCTTGCGATTTCTATTGCAATCCTTTGTGCGAGAAAGTTGCGAACGTGTATATATGCATATATTTTTCATCACACTTGCTCGTCAACGGCGTTGTTACTTGCGAGAGTACAGAGTAGTTATAGCCGATTTAGCTCACACGGGCTGTTAAGTTTAGTTTTAAAAATATACAGAACCTATACTTCACTTGGACTGAGGATGTTTCTAAACAGCCAAGGTGTATTTCATATCTTCAAAAGTTTGCTACAACCAAATTTTAATATGTATAAAACATATCTTTATATTAAATTTGACTGCAATTTAATGTTTAGTATTTATTAAAAATAGTTGTTTTCTATTTGATTTTGATAGTTGATACTATTTGGCAGGATGATCTATCGACTTCGAAAACAAAACGCAGTTGTTAACATTATCTGTGGAAGACATTGAACAAAGTTGACATTGTTGACAATCTTTTATAGTGGATGCGGTCTGATAGGTAAAACTACACTACACTAGTAACTAATATTTTACCAACGAATTTATTTTATTTCCTCGCAAATGTGATGAAAAACATTGTATGTACCACGGGTGGTAAGTGTATAACAAACTTGAGCCATTAAAAGCCCTCCGACTTCGTCGTCGGGCTTCTAATAGGCTCGCGTTTACTATACCTTACTTACCATCCTCGTTGCACAATGTACTATTACCATTGATCATAAAATATACCCGTTCACCGTGACCTGCATGTGGTACCTACATATACATAGGTATATTCAAATCGGATATTCTAAGATTTGCGACTAGGTACTGCATTTATGATTAACTACGAGTGTCTAATCTTAAAGAACGAGGTACATTCGTTCCCCGTACATTCGCGTGTTCCTCTCACATTTGTATGCACATTATACCAATGTGAGAGGGCGGCGTATTTCAATCATACCAAGTGTTAGAAAATATTGCATATTATTTTCGAGTGTTGGATGTCGTCAAGTTTTTACTTTTTAACCGACGAAAAAAACAAAGGTTTTGTAGTCCACGCGTATATATTTTTTGGTTGAGTGTTTGTTACAAGGAATATATAAATAACACGTAATATGACATACTTGAGCAGGCATTGTAAGGAATTACAGTTTACAAAAAATTTAATACTTTGAGGATAATTTCAATTTCAATTTTTAATTTATTATTCAAGTAGGCCTAGCAACAAGCACTTTCGAATAGTAAAATACAAATATAATGTTAATGTACTAATTATTTAATTAATTAATTAATACAGAGCAATTCATTGGTAACATTATTACAATATAATATTTACATGTACATACATATCAATAATAATGTCACAATAATATCATAAATAAAATAAAAAATATTTTAAACATTAAACATTTTGTATATGAATACTAGTCTAGAACTGTCTAGTCTAGAATAAAATCTAAATGTCAAAAGTTAATACATACTAAGGACAATCATTATAATTCAATTTTAATCCCACGGTGTAGTATCATTCATGTAGTCATGTGTGCTATAATAGGCTTTAAATAGTAATAAGTTGTTTCTTAACATAATTCTTGAATTTATTGATAACTGTAGGATATCCAAAGTAACCGACATAGTTCGCAGAATTGGACTATTGAAGTGGCAATGGTCAGGCTACATAGCCCGGAGAGTCGATGGCCGTTGGGACAGAAAAGTCTTAGAGTGGTGACCACAACTCAACTTGTTGGACTGTGACCTCGAACTTAGCGCAGGGAGTCGCTGACTGCATTATGCTGAAGATCGCTCCCGATGGCGGTCTAAGGGGGAGCCTATGTCTGGCAATGGACGTCCGATGGCTGATAGATGGAATAAAAATTATTAGATCAGGTCAAAGACCAACTTATTACATTTCTAAGTTGAGGGATGAATGTATTAGGTACAAAATATTTTTTTTATACAACTGAAGTTAAATACGACCATTAGAAGTTAATTTTGAGAATTTGTTCTCGTACCTACCGCATTATTCCATTTTCACTTAAGAGGTACGTAGGTACGTATTTAAGAGGTACGTAGGTACGTACCTCTGCCAATGCAATAAAAATAAAATAAATCATACTCACATTTTAATATAAGAGCATCATTTAAGATTTTAGGCTATCAACATTAGTTTTTCTATTGTAATTTTAATCCAATATTAAGTACTATTTTTCACCACATGTGACCGGTAACTACGATTTTAAAGTAAATAACCTAAAAAACCGCAATAACTTCCTAAAGTTCCCATCTTGAAATATTTCGACAAAGTTAAACAGCAACATTGCGCCCTTGTGCAATAAATTACAAATGATACCTTGAATACAACTACGAACTGTAAATACATGTACATGTTAGCTCCTATTACTGATGTAAGGATCCCTAATGTACCAATGTAAGTACTTATTTATATTGCTAAGCGTAATTGTTTGGTATAGATATCCTTCTAAGCCCTCTCTGAGCGTTTACCATTACTGACTCTCGGCTCATTGAACTCAAATTGGGCTCGGCTTTATAAAATCCCTTTTCCCCCTTTTTCATTTTTACGAGTGTTGCTACGCCGCCACTGGACTAATGAACTTTATATACCTTTGCAGGCTTTTATTTGGTCAAGTCACGGTTTCAATTCCTATAATTTACTTGTAAAATATGAATGACGTTAATGAGTAAATAACTACGATGTTAGTGGCCATCGAATAAGAGTGACAAATCAATATGCTTCTTAAAATGTGGTCAATGAATTTCTAACCGATAAATGGAATTAATCAAATCAATGTGCAAACGAACGACTAACCATTTTGACTAAATAAATGTGTGTACTGGCCTGGTACTGCGAATACCGAAGTTCGTATATTTCGAGCATCTTTCTGTTTTACTCCAATCAAGGCGTCACGAGAGTGAAAGAGACAATGGTCCAAAATTTACGATTATCGTCTTTCGCGGTAGCGCTTCTGGTTGCAGCCTGGCCAGCCGTTGGACTCGCAGTCAGTTTGTGTAAGGAAGTCCTAAAAATTGCTCAGTCCATTTTCAAAAAAAATGCTAGGCACCACTGTTTTAAAAACCTGACAAATATTACGAAACACGATTCTTATTGGAAGTAACCCAAAAGTACCTAGTACCTAAGCTTTTCTCATAATTATGTCACAGCAGATATAAATTAGGAAATGCCTGAGGAGCGGTGTTGAGGTGTTACCTATTTCATGACATGTTATGGTTAAGGTTTTGTGATGTTCGCGGATAAATCGCGTGAGAGGCCCCGCCTATCATCATGACTTACGATGCATTACGGGTTGTCTCGAAATTGTCTACATCCTTACTGACCTGACGGTCACACATGTCTTCATAGTACAGCATATTTTAGCAATAAACAAAGAAATGAAATTAAAAAAAACGAAACTTCATTACCCGGCTTAATTATACTTACAGACGTCGATGGAAATGTACGTGCTTGCGTTGTTATCGCTTAACGCAAAATTTAAAGTGCGTTATAAAGCGCGCATGATTGTAGGACACGGTGCATGACGAATGGCGCGGCGATGCTGGCGACATATTTCACTTAGGGGAACTTTTAATATTTAGTAGTAGGTATGTCACTAATTGCCTTGACAACGCATTTACGAGTTATAATGTTCAACTGCGAACTTCGTGCAGCTTATTCTTTAATTACAACAGAGAAAGGGTGAAATAAAAGGGCGATACTGTGCGAAATTTATGCCGCTGCACATTTGTCTCTTTCAATTAATACGCCGCTCTGTTAGATTGAATTAAAGTGTCAATTACTAAATTAAGATTACCTACTATAAAACACCAACCGTACCTACATATTAAGAATGTTACATGGCTTCATAATTAGGAACATTGTAATGTTATTGTTTCGTTTTTGTTATCGTGTAATAAAATTTAAATTTAATAGCAAAAGTAAAAAAAATTAATACAGAATCTGTGGCTACTTAAGGATTTAACATACCCTATTATATTAAATAAAGTGAGTATGTGACTAATTAATTTTAAATTAAAAAAATATTCATACCTATGTGACTGTTTCGATGCAAATAAATTAACAAATTCACATTTACGATAATATTTTGTGTGTTCGGTCATTTTGAGTTAGTAGACTATGAGCCGATGTAGTAGATTTGTGTCCGTGTGAGAATTTTCGTGCCATAAATAAAATGCTTATTAGTAACAATGTTTATACCTATATTATACGCACTTTAGCAACAAAGGAGACATCCCGTTGGAGGACTTCACAAATGTTTGAACGGTCGACCTACAGCTCGCCGCTAATGGAAAAAGATAATGCTCTGATAGAGTACATTGAAGGCACTGTCAATGTGTACATTTGCCTTTAATGTCATATGATTAAACATGAACCGAGGAGTTTATCAAATTTTGGCACGCGTTTGCTCGGGTGTGGGGCGCTAGGTGTTTGCACACCGCGCATGCAGCCACTGCTCTCAGATAGAGCCGTCAACGTGTCGAGCTTGCGACAACACTGACTGATTGCTTGATAAACACGCAGTAACATTTTATTAAAATATATAGCAGCAAAGTCAATCACAATTATGTAACAGTAGCCAGCCGGGAGCCAAGATTAAGAGTACAATACTATTTGTCTTCACACATGCTTCATACGATTAAAGTGTTACCTACTCACGAACTGAAGTTCCTAACATTTGTCCGACAAAGCAATCGTTTTGATTAGAAGAACTAGGTAATGTTTCAGTAAACTTGTAGTCACGACGTGATTTTATTTTAAGTTACTAATTGGGTGATACACACTAAATACCTATAACAAATATCGTCTTTGCAATGGACAGCTGTGAACTTATGCAAGTTATGTTTTCTTCTCATAGTGCCATATTAGAATTTGGCACTGTGAGTCGAGTCGAGGAGCTGTTGATGCTGATAGTAAATATAACCAAATCTTTTTCTTTGTCCAACCCTTGTTCCCAGTTTATCTGTAGGGTCTCCCGGTACATTTGGGCCAGTGTAAATATAACCAAATATTCGTTATTAATATCCTTAAAAATAAATTCATTTCAAAAGTTTATTGGTAACTCGATTGCTCCTAGGTTTTGTGCCCAATGGTTAGTTTTCAATTCAAGAGACCTACACAACTATAGGGCCCAACGGACTAAGGGCCAGCCACTTTGCCGCGGCAACGGTGCCGGGTGTAGGCAATGTAGCCAGGCCTTACGACTTCGAATCAATACCAAACGGAACTACCTCTATTATTTTGAGTCATGAGTGCTTTAAATTTATTTGTATATTATATACGTACATCGTTGGCTGAGTACCCACAACACATGACTCCTTGAGCTTTTCGGTTCGACTCAGTCAATTTGTGTAAGGATGTCTTGTAGTATGTTTTTTTCCGCAGTTTTAATTGAACATGAACCAACCTCTCCCTATTGTGTCAGAACCGAGCGTTTATTAAAAAATATGCGCGAGAATAGATGGAAATCTCGTCTACGTGAAACTCTGTAACCCGTTATTAAATAAAGTAGTAATAACATGATAAGACACAATTTGTTCTAAAAATATTAACCACATATTTATTTGCGAAGCCGGATAAAAAAAATACTCCAACTAGCCATTAAGTATATCTTTATATGCCTTTAAACTCACTGAGTTAAGAACGTTTAAGTTTTAAAACGGGGATACATCGATTACCGTATATCGACATATTTTACGATACCAATAATTTAAACATAACTTACAAAGTTAGGTTTAATCGACAATTGTTGAACTGAACCGTAGAATATGCTGCACTATGCATCGAGGGAGTGTCACGCGTTGCGGCTAGAGGGACGCAGAGGAGCGTGAATCGGTCTGTATTACGGATTTAGACGTCGCCCTGCGAAGCTCTACGAATTGGATATGATAATTTAGCTGCCTAGGCACGTGCCCGACAAAGATACAGGGTACTGATTCAAACTTTCACGGTTTTTACACATTATTACACGTCGGAGGTAATTTTTAAAGTTGATATACCTACGCGGTTAAGTCCCGTTCATTTGTAATAAAGAGCAGGGCTCAAACAGAGATTTAGGTACGCGTCATTCAAGCAGAGATTGTGAAAGTTATCGATTCTAAAGTCAAATTTTTGATCGGGCTCAATATGAACACAAATAGGAGTGTATAGGTTCTCAAAGAGTAAGCTGTCGCGTGCGAATACTTTGGAATTGAAAGGCGTTCATAGGCTACGGTAACTGCTTAGCATCAGGTGGAAAGTGTGCTTATTCTCCAGCGTCGTATCATTAAAAAAAAACTCCTTTTACACAACTCTCATTTTCATCCTTAATATAACCCGGTAACCCGATTTTTGTTTTAATTAGTATAACCCACAAATTAACAGCGAAATATCATTACGTCAGCTGTCAATAGTGCTAAGCTGTCAGCTGATATATTAATCTGGTTGGTCTCTCGAAATTCCGGCGTGTCATACATATCTCTTTAAGTGCAAAAAGTTCGCTTTCGTGTAAGTACGTACGTATATAGGTAAGTAGGTACATCTACAAGATGTAGTTAAGAATATGTCAATGAAGAAAAGGTTATGAAATATTTCCAATTTAGTAAATATTCCAGACATGCAGCGATTAAGAAATCCATAAAAAATATCTATATGATGTTAAAATCCTAGAAACCTTCTTTATCGGCAAATAGAGACCTACCCGGGCATTGCACTGTGACATACTGTATGATTCTCGTATAATGAAAACCACGAATCGTAAACCTTTTAGAAAAGCGGTACAATTTCCATGACCAACTGAGCTATCGACACCAACTCGACCCTCGGTTATTCTCTCCATCCCCGCTTTACTTGTTTAAGCGCCTCAGGGAGACGCGTAGCGACATCTACCGTGAGTGTATTACACTGTGACTCAGTTGAAGTCCCAAATCACATTGGAAAACATCGATAACAATAATATAATGCTTCCCCACACTGTTTTTTTAAGGCAGGTCTCTAGTATAAATTTATTACCTATATTAATAGTATTAAATTAATAAAGTTGATTTTATATGGAGATGTGTAAACTGTGTTACTTACATATGTATAAGCGGCACATAATTTTTTTCCTGGACAAGCTGGAGTTATAATGGAGTTTTTATAGTTTTTTTTCCGAATATTTGTTTAACTCTCTGAAATCAATCAAGCCGACAAGAATCGGATTCCAAGGGCGCATCGCCACTGATACGTACCTACATATATATAAAAACATGTTAATGTGTGTTTAATTAGTAGATTTCCAGTCGGATAGTTTAGTACTTTTAGTAGATAGTGCTTCGAAGAACCCCGTTAGTGGCATTAAGCAGCTTGTTCATAGTAACTTAACTTAACGCTGGGTTTAAGGCACGATGTTATTAAACGTTAAGGTATATAATATATCCAAATAACAAAGTCCAAGTTAGTAGAAGTCATTGTAGCGGTGCAATATTCGCAAGTCAATGACAAGAGCTCACATGGGCCCGCAAGATGCGGCGTTTCCCCACTCCGCCATCCGTCAGGCTGTCGTGCGAGCTCCACTACACGGGTCTGCACTTAGCTTCACGCCAACCCTACATGTGTCTATGGCGATGAGGGGCTAAGTTGCTACTTGTTAATAGTTATGAAGGGGCCGAGACGAGTGGTCATCCCGCAACAGACACCCAATTATGAAACACCGTGATAAATACGCGGCAGTTTTAATGGACCCAACGTGTACAAGTTCAGTAAGTATTCGATAATATATTTATGTAGTTTTCAATCAATGTCAGTTACGATTTTATAGTTGTTGCTGATTATGTAAATCTGGTCATTAAGATTTAATTTATATGTTACAATTGTTGTTCAATATTACAACTTTCTACCTACTAAAATTTGAAATAAAAAAGGTTAATGACTACCCCCACTACCATCAACTATGTCATGTTTTCAATTTGGTCTTTTTGTATTTTTTCTAGTGACAATATATTTTCGTTCTTACTTATAAACCGATTTTGCTGTTGGCTATCTGCACAAGTGGCATTTTTAAAACCAAATTCTTCCTGATTGGCTATGTGACCCGGTCGCCTACTAAAAAAACTCGATACTCAATCATGTTACCCTCCTAAATGTTAGTTTGTACTATTTTATGGGCTCCACTTTTGCATTCCGCCTTAAAAACATATTTTCCTGCACCATTTCAAATTTTGTTATTACAGATCTCAAAGGTGATATCGATTGTAATTTAATCATACATACTCACCTGAGTTAACTAATGTGTACTAAAAACAGAGCCCTTAATGTAAGTTTTTAAATCTAACTTTACATCAAGAACGCGTTTGCGTTTCCCATATAAATATTTAACATTATCACTTACGCGCTTTTTTACGTCAAAAGAAACTTACACTAGAGCCTCAGAGCTAAATTCGTAAGACAAGGATTCTTAGGTGGATACTTGTACCAAAACAATGTTCAGAACCCGACGTGTTTGGATTTCGACTCTATTCGTAACCATTTATCAACTACAGTGACCAACGGCATAAAATGTATGTAATAGTACGGCACAGAAAAACATCTGTGGGGAAAATTTTAAATGTTGAGCACTCGACTTGGACATTCATAACGTTTAACAGAATCAGTTATATAGCGTGAGTAGTGAAATTATAAATATGGTAACAAACGTTTATGTGTGATTAATTCGGCCTCAAAATGTTTGATTTCTAACGCTCTAAATTTGATAGCATTTACACAGTACAACATTATGAATAACGTTGATGTCCAAGCGAGTTCTCTTTTAATTCTCTAAGGATCCCAAGTAGGTAGTTAGGTAGGCAATGTACGCCAAGCGACGCGACATAATAGTCGATACCTACCCAATAATAAAATGAAGATCTAAAGTTTTTATTCATACTTATATTAAATCTGCCCAAACTTTTTATCATTTTAATGCAAAATTAGACGTTTTAATTTAAATATTTCCCAATCCAATGTTTGTACAAAACTATTTATTTTTATGACAAAGGTTGCAAACGAGCAGACGGATTGCCTGATGGTAAGCAATTACCGTCACCCATGGGCACCCGCAACACCAAGAGAGTCACAAGCGCGTTGCCGATAATTAAGGGGGTTGGAGTTCTGGGAACAGGAACACAACACAACATATATTTTTATATATAGTTATTCTGTAAGGAGGAGGTATTTCCCTAGTTGGGCTTCTCCAGACTCAAGTCGTGATGGTACATCGCTGTGCCCTACCGTTCATTGTTGGATGTAGTTTAAGGACATACCCGGGCCCAAAAACTATTGGGAATTATAAATTTTTGAGATGCTACAGTCAGATTCAAAGATAGCTATCAATTCAATAAGCACAAAGTGCCATAACATGCACACATGGGAGTTTTCAGAAAAAAATGTTCCCCAATTAGCGTGACTTATAAAAGAAAAGAAAGAGAGAAAAGTTATCGATGTCAGTTTTGTATCGATAATTACCTAAGTATAAAAATTCTATAAATACTTACCTACATTTTAGCTCGTTTTTTTTTAAATTTAAGCAGTAACACAATACAAACAAAGGCAAAAATAGCCATATGTTATATAAGGGAACAACGTTAGTGTTTACCTCCTCGTGCTAATATTGAGACCCGAGCTACCGAAAGATTCCAAATCGCTTCCCTCGCTCCCTTATCGCTATGCTCGTGGTTCAGAGTGGAATCTTGAGCATTGGGAGGGTTTCAAAGCACAAGAGGGAAACACACTTTGCTACCGAGTGAAACACGCAATTTTTCACCTCACTACCGCGAGGAAAAAAATAAAACTTTAAAAATGTGTTCTAAATTATTGGCCGGGAAAATTATTATCCATCAGTTATCATTTAAAAACATTCAATAATGGAACATCCAGCCAGCTAACATAAAAAAAACACTGGATTTGTATTAAACAATCTGTATGAAATTACTTTGCACTCTTGTGCATAAAATCCAACTTTGCTATCTGTTTTTAAAGAATATAACAGTTATTTCCGAGCTAGTGAGGTGAAAATTAAATGTCCAAATAGAGTTCATGCTTAATTATAATTATCGTCACAAAACTGACATAATTTACCCTTTTTCACGTCACATTAATTAGGGGCACTTTTTTCTGAAAACTGCCACATGCACCGTATTCTCTCAATATTAAAGTATACATACCTACCTATACATATTTTGGAACTTTGGGTGTATCGATTTTTTCTACCTTGACTACACGTGTATCGGCCTAGTTAGCTAAATCTATTCTACCTCACAATACTAACTCGGTTTCTAGGATAAAAAGATTGATCAACGATAACAATTAATCTTACTCAATATAAATATTTGATCGGTAATAATAATAATAACAGGTAGGTTTATTGCTGTTCTCGCCATAGGTAGGTAGCTTAATTTGGTTTCATAATGGCTTGAAAGAGTTGAAAGTACCGAAATGGACAATAAATATTAAAGATAGCAGCAATTAAACAGCAATGGTCGATAAAAGTGTATGTATGTGTTACCCGACTGGCAAATAAACAGGCTTTTCAAGTTGGCGTATTGTGTTAGCAAAGAATTACCTACGGTCAACCAATTTGATTTCTACGTTACTTTGAACCTTGTCACAGACGTTATTAAGAGATCTATTGCGTCTTTCATATAGATTTTCAATGTGACAAAGAACAGTGGCCCATAAATCAAATTGGTTGACTGTAAGTATGTTACTATAGACTATCGTAACTAAATACGAGTACGATTATATTCACGTTTTTGAGTCCTCAATAGTACAGTCAGCGTCATATAGTTGGTAGCATTCAAAGTGGTCAAATAGTTCGGTACACCATACAAATTGTATGGTGTAACGAACTTTTTGAGTACTTTGGATGCTACCAACTATATGACGCTGACTGTACCTATGTATTAATTATCTGTACCCTACCATGAGTTGTGACATTGAAGTTTTCGATAACGAGTATCGAGTTTAGTATCTGTGCAATGTGCATCTCGCTTGTACCGTTTTAGTGCGAACGAGATGCACAGATTGTAAACTCGATACTCGTTATCGAAAACTTCAATGTCACACCTCATGGTAAGGGTACTGTAATACTTACAGTTTCTCGGCGAGATCTCTTGTGAGGTGTCTACGGGATATCGGTAGGTACCTTTAGGTAACAGCAGAGTTCAAAGAAGAAAAAAGAAGCAGATTTCAGCTGCCGATTCAAGCACCTTTCCCACAATTTAACAGTTTTTTTTGGGAAAACCATATTAACTATGCCTTGCCTAAGAAAAAAAAATGAAACCGCCACGGGTAGCTCATTAATATATGAGCAATCCGAATATCTGTGACACTTATAACATTGACTATAAAGTTAAATGCATGTGTAATGTTTACATATTATGCATTTAACAGCTAATATTTTTTTGAACTCTACTGTACACTGAGAGTCAATTTAACCCTTTATAAGGCAGAGACGATTTGGAAACCACTTAGTTAATAAACATTTACAAAGAAAGAACATCCTCTTTTTTATTTAACTATAATGGTATTATATAGAAAATATATCAGGCTTTCTTTTCTTATTTATACTTTTTCGGTCATAATTGAATTTTAGTGTAATTAATTAATCTAAAGTTTGTGGTCAATTAATGCACTGTGCCCGTTAAGGGAAGCAAGCATTTGTCACTGTTTCCATTAAACTATTAAAAATACACAAGTCGCTGTATCTAATAATTTCAATTATAGCTCTTGTAATTCACAATGGCGAATAACGAGACTGTTATTGGTAGGTATGATAATAAGGTCTAATTTTGATAAATCCACTCTCCATCATGAATTGCAATATTTGCAATAACTGAACTACGTTGTTTGTGCTATCAGGAAAGTGTATCATTTGCCACTTAATAAAATTATAAAAGGTTACATGCTATATCGATAAATATTGTAATTAGAACTATTTGCATGAAGAAGTATTGAGTATTGCCTGTCACGTATCTGCCAATGAATAGGTGTATTGGAAACAGATCATCTGAAAACTCGAGTGCACTAACGGGCTGAGTGCATATAATGACCACATGTTTTTATTAATAATTTCGGTTTTTTTTGCCGTAGATGTGTTCCCCAATGCATTACAAACATGGGAGTGTATTTAACTTTCACGTAGCATATCTGTATAACTGCGGCCTTATAAAGGGTTAAGAATTCTCAGGGTCAAATTCAAGTCTACGTCAAGTTATGTAAGTACTTACATTAGAGGTTGACTGACACCTGTGTTTGATTCCGAACCCTAAGTACGGGTAGTATCGGCTAATCAGCACAAGAGACGCTTTGCCATTTCATAGTTTGACGGTTTCTCGGTGTTTATAATGTAACGAAAATAAAGCGAAAAACTGTAAAAATATTCAGTAAGTACGTACCTATATTTGAATATACGAGAGGCAAAGCTTTAAACCCGTAAAAGTGTAAGTAAGAAATAAGGTTTTGGTAGATATGTCATTGAAATACCAGCTCATATTATTTTTTTCTTCCAAAAATGATAAATCCATTTTAATTGTGAATCCATTATTTACAATCTGACAAGTCAAGGTCAAGTAAATAAAAAACGCCCAAGACGCCCAATTCGTCACTTCACGGCGGTGATCTAGCCCAGCATTTCTTAGCGTGATGCTGTCTCATGGTACCTAGTCATGGTCCATGCAGTATACGTGACCGAGCCAGGGAAGTCTTCTCAGAGTTTTTGAGAACACTACTTTATGACTCCAAGTATAGTTTTCAGACAGCGCACGTGGAAAGCGTTAAGCTTGCGTTCTTCCAAATTTGTAACGCGTACCATAATACACTTAGGTTAGGACAGAATTCTGGTGTACCATATCAAGATTTTGGTGTATGTAGTCATCATACGATATCTCAACACGCGAGCAGAAACAGTTGATGCTGTCCAGTGTGATTTTTGGAGACTGGCTTAGCGCCTTGAGCCATGATGACAGTTTTCTTGGTGTTCTAGCAAATGCTGCTGGTAATAAATACCTATATGCGGCAGCTGGGCAACATACACAATAAATCCATTCAACCAATTTTTTTTTTTTCATTGGCCATTAATGTCATTGCTGGGCAAAGGCCTCTATCGTGGAACCTCACAACTTCCAACCCTGTGCTGTTTCCAGCTAAGAAAATAAGTATGCTAATAACTTTTTAGCTTAATTATACCTTTACTCATTTCGTTTATTCACCTTATCTCTTACGTTAGGTTTTTTTGCAATATTTTTATAAAAGTAGAATATAAAAATACATCCAATAAAAATATCAAAACAATAAACATATTATTAAAAACCTAACCTAGGGTGCCGCCGTCAACGGGGCAGGGCCCAGGGCTGTCGGTGGTTAGGGCTGCAGGGAGGAACCGCCGTATCATGGATTACCGCCTTCTGAATCTGACCCTTAATCCAACCACAACCACGTAGCGAGTCTCTCAAGATGTTGGTCGAGACTCTTCGCTATGAGACCGTTCGCGGAAACAACTATCGGTACAATGATCGCCGAATCAACTTCCTACATGGCGGTTACCTCGTGAGCCAAGTCTAAGCTTTACTCAATATTATTATAGTCACATGTACCTAGATAGTGACCGTAAGCTTTGCTAAGCTGACAATGAGAATGGCATGAAATGGTAGGATATCAGCGAATTAAAACCATCACTATTCAAAAATGTCTTTTAATAATAAAAATAACTGACCCAAAAGAAATTTCTAGCTACATGATATAAACTGACAATATGCGTCTAATAAAATAAATTGGTCTATATGTAAATATCATTAATATTATTTTATGATTATTGATTAGCAATAAGCCCTTGAGACAAAGCAATCGGTTTCTTACACCTAGAAGGGAACAAGCTAGTAACACATCAGATTTTAAAGGTATATTCTTTATATCATATTTAGATATAAATATCCTACAAACTTTTCTGGAATTCGCCTAGATTCAGAGTTAAATTCTATTTAACCTAAATGTGGCTCAGAACGCCATTTTAATGTCTATGTCACAAGTATGGGGCCTAGTCTACACATTCTTATTGACAGAAATAGATAGTAAAGTGGCAAAGAACACTTAAGTAGGTAAACTAGTTTGAACGAAATATTAACCTTTTAAACGCGTCAAAATGTGAAGTACACCAAGGTATCGATCTTATCTGTCAGTTGGACAATTGCTTAGACAGGGTCCGCCAGAGCCACATGACGACCGCTTTAGTGATGCTTGGCGTTCAAAGGGTTAAAGTTTAATTAAACAAACAAGCAGAAAAACAAATTTTATAAGAAGCAGATGTAGTCCGCCACTAATAAAACTAAGAATAACTTAATAAAACAAAAGAACATCGATAAATCGAAGACCGACTTCGCCTAACAATATGGCTTCCACCAATAAATCGATCGATGATTTCGCCAATGTCAAGTAAAATAACATATAAGTTTGCCCTTAGAGCATGACGTTGATCGGTAGACTTCAATGACGCCGTAATAACTTACTTAGCCAATGGAGTGCATTATAATAAAGCTCAAGAAAACATTAGGTACTTGTTTTTAACATTAACGAGAAACCTCTCGGTATAGATAAGATGCCAATGGCTGATAAATTCGCACTGTCTTATTAAAAAAAAGAGAAATAACATATACCAAGTAAATATTAATAATTACAACGTAACTGCTACTACTATTCATGTAAGGTTTCGAGTCTCAGTTATTATTTTCTTTTAGCATTTTTTATTCTCAATACTATCATTAGTCATAAGGTTCTTTCGGACCGGACTCTCCAAAAGCCCTTAACGTTTTGTATTCCTTCACTTGCTTAATAAGAAACCAAATGGGAGCAGGGATAGTTACCGGTATTCTTACTACAGGTTTAATATAAGGTAATACCGGTTATAGTTGCATTTCGTTATTGATATAGCTTAAGCTCTGATTAAAGGTATCACGAAAACCGGTAATCAAATATATTAGCGGTCTCGCTATTTGACAACAAATCCTCTATTTGGCACTTAACCCTTAAAAACTACCGGTAAAAGCTGTCAGTGTCAATAAACTCGAGTCTCAAGTCAAGTAAATTTGCTTAATCCAGTATTTAGTTGACACTTCCGTTAGCCATGCACAATTTTATAGGGTGGCGATATACTATTATACGTATTTGTTACGATTTAGTAGCAGTACTGTTTAAATGAAATCTCTTCTTTCAAATGTAATGTATACTGATATAGAAAACAGATATTTAATATTGTAAATAATCTAGCCACAAGGGTATAGATAAAAGTGAAATGACAACAATACGTCTAATTAGAATACAGGTATTCTTTCATTAGCGGTAAGAGTTTGTCAATTTCTATACACGTATTTAATAAAACCGGTTTTACAATCCCTGCAATAAACACTTGTATTCCATATATAATACGATTCAAAGCTGAACTAAAGTCCTCTTATTTGATAGCTATATAATTTCATATAACAATAATAATTGTACAGATTACATTCAATTATTTCGTTGCTTACATATGGATATTCAAGAACTGTTTATACCTACTATAAAATTAATATTTTAACCTAAGCTCTTTGTACCTAGCAGGTTGTCTAATTGATTTAATTTTCATACAATCTGTTTATATACTTAGACACCCATCAGCATCGCGTAACCAATATGTATACTTATGGAACATTAAAAGATGATGATTTTGGAAATTTGTCACTGTTACGTAATACTCATATAGTATTTGACATAGATAGTTTAAATAAAAATGGCTTCCATCAAATCTGATGATTTCGCCAGTGTCAAAGTAATTGGAGCATGTCAATCGAATAAATAACAAGTTTGCTCTTAGAGCATGCCATTGCACGGTAGTAGGCCTTACAATCTGAAAAGCGGTAGCTGGACTTTGCAGAAAGCCACGAGGCAGCCGTGGCCCTTGGATTGGCGGTGGCGGCCAAATAGTGGTGAAATGCGTTTTACAATCAATTCTTCATTAGCTGCACAATTCTACGTTAGATCACTGCATAATACGCTATCAATATTACACATTAAACTACGTTTGAACAAAAAACAAAAAATATATTTTCAAGACGACTTCGCCATTTTGAGGTTCTACCGTCAATCCGAGTATTTGACAATTTCATATGGCAGTTGGAACTTGAAGTTCTAACGACATAGTTCACAAGCTATCTATCACTTACTTTTCATGCTGTAAACTAAATTAAACGGAAATATAGAGGAAATAACAACAAACGTCAAAACATCACAATTTCGCTATTTCCACGTTTCGAATGATTTGAATTTTTATAATTATAACACGTTTTTATAATGAACAGTCACTCTCAAAGCGAAGGGGTACTCAAGTAGGTAGTAATGGCAGAAATATGTACCTACAAAACATCTGGTTTCATGTACAAACTAAATGTAAGCTAGCTGGACATTGAAGATACTTTGTAGTTTTTTTTATAAAGTTAGGTATACATATTATAACTTTAGTTTTTAAGCTATTTTATGTGTCAGAATATTTATAACTTGTGTTAATTATGTTTTAATAATAATGTTACACATTTTTGCTACACTCTACCATAGCCCATATCTATTTTAATATAATATTAAGAAATGTACTTAGATGTAAATAAAGATCTATCTATCTATTTTTCGTGTTTGCACCACACTCTTTAACCGCAATAACTGCTTGCAGTTTAAATAATCCATTCTTAATTACATACCCTGACCTAATATAGAAAGTTACAGGCATTACCTTTCATTCATTGGGTAATATTTGCTATAATAAAGAGTAAAGGAGGTATAGGTAGAATTAGCCCTAATTAAATGATAGGTAAGGATATATAGGCAGTGTGTTTAACTACGGACTGTCCCTTAGAAACTAACATATTCCTTTCAAACACTTGACTTCAACCAATTTGTCTGCATATTTACTAAATACTTTATATGAACATATCTTTAGCATCTAAATTACCAAATTTTAATGACTAGACTACAAGCTTCACCATAGTGGCTTTGGATGGTCTCCTGCCAACATACAACCACAAAACTAATAGCAAAACGTGCAGACGTAGAAGTTTTGGTGGCAATAACGTCAATTAGCGAGGGACTTCCTTCCGGTATAAAATTTATCGATAGTTATTTACAAGTAACATTACAAATTAGCTATAAAGTTACTGAATGATTGAAAATTAACTAAAATATGACGATTCCCGCCCATCAATGTTTTAATATACCATCAATGTTATAGGTTATAATATGTTCATAATATATAGGTAGTTTCACGAGAGTTGAGGCGAATGGATTAAGCACACAAATATATGAAGTACTGATTGAATGAATGGAATGAAAGAGTAATTTCAAAATCTTCCTGTCATTACATGAGATGTTGTTGTGTGCGTGACTTCAACTCTCGTGAAACTACCTTACGTTACCTCATAATCATAACATGTACTGTCATAATAATGTACAACTTATCGATAAAATAATATCGTGTGGAAGTCTCTTGCAAAATTTTATTCGTGCCACGAAAAGTTCTTCGTCTGCTAATATATATTTCCTTTAAAGGAAATGAAAACGAAAAAGGATTACTTAATTTATAAAATACATAGGTACAACAATACCATCACTTAAGTTAAGTGTGCGTTTAAACTTAAAACAATTTTATGAAGATTTAACACGACTCCTTGAAAAACATTCTTAGATATTACAGCGGAATAGGGCAAATCTCCAGTAAGTGGCCACTTTTCAATAACTGGCCATCTTATACTGAAAATTAATTCTGATTACTTATAAATAGAAAATATTTTCTAATGGTGTTTAATTACTGGTCACCCTTCAATAACTGAGGCATCCTATGACAGCAATTCCCATGGATGCTGCAACAATGATTGTAAACCTGACTACCTTACACTAAAATGAATTCTAATCCCCTATAAACCGAGTTCATTCAGTAAAATGCGGCCAGTTATGGGACCGTGGTCAGGTACTAGCGAATTACCCTATATAGATATAGTTAGGTTTACAATAGCCACAATAGGGCTAATACAAATAAACACTTCCCAACAGGAGAGATAAAAAATACCAAAAAGATATAAATTACATGTCGCTTAGCAACCAACTAGAACCTAAACCAGGATATTCGCTCATTGTCTAGAATGTAAATTCGCTATTAATCACATCTGGGCCCCATATTACACAGCTAGTAATTACCTACCAAGTTCCTATTCGCATCTTTTAAAAATATTGTTTGAAACAGAGACAAACTACTAATTGTAATTGCCCTTTAGGCTCGACTAAGTCACAAATAAATTTTGATCGAGTTAGCTAGCTTTTACACATATTTCTCCTACAGTCAACAACTGAGCATTGTGACGATTCTAACATAAGCTCAAAGAGGTTGCCACGATTTCTTTCCCTGCATCAAAATATACGGTGGCTAACGAAACGTTCGCATCGTCTAACAACCAATGAAACAAAGTTGTAAAAAACATACATCATAATTTTACAAAAAAACATTTTTAATTAACGATGGCACCAGTTAACTTTTAAAACAAATTACAATATGCGCTCGTTAGCGTTTGCCAATAAATGCACATCAAAAATCTAGGTCACCAAAATTTGCATCCGCATCAGAATTCAAACACGGAAATGTTCATTAAAAGCCATTGCGTAATTACCAGAGCTCGGCAGGAGTGAGCCACTTTGACGTCACTTTTGTCAAGTGTAGATATTAATATAGATACACCTCAGAAAGAAATATTAAAATAAAAGAAAATAAAACTTTAATAATTATAAAAATAATAAAATAACACTACAGAATGGCGACGCAAATATCGTAGCGGAAAGGCAGCCTAAATAAAATATTTTTTTAGTTATCAAATTACACCACATATCGAATGACAAGGCATGTCCATGTTGTGCAAATTCTGAAAACAGCTCACCCCCGCCGAGCTCTGGTAATTACAAGATCTAAGTGGACAGACCCCTAGAGGCGAATTAGTTTTATATTGTGTACCAGTAGATAGATATTGACATAAAAATAAGGTTACGTAGGCTGCGAGCTAGTAAGCTATAAGATATTTCAAGGAACAAAAGATAATCGATCCCGTGTAAATAAAAGAGACATATATGTTATAGCCGGCTGATCGTAGTTCATCGCCGGGCGATGTGCAAAAATATATATCTCTCTTTTTTATTTACACGGGAGCGATTATCTTCTGTCCCTTGAAATAGCTGATAGCTCATAGCTTACTAGCTCGCGGTGAGACCAGTGCCTTAATGTAGCATTTAAAATTACAAGTAGGTATGTCAACAAACAATGAGACTGTTGCTATAATTATCATAACATTTTTTTTATAATAGATTAAATGAAGAACTAAAAAGTTGAAGAGAACACTAGAAATAGTTATTAGTTTTATGAAATGTAGATACGTATTGCTCAGAGCCTCAAACGTTAAGCCATTGAAAGTTGAATTATGATTTAACCTCCTAAGGCTCACCTATAAGTAAAATGCTACTCGAATTCGTTCTTTACAGTGTACGAAATAAAGTATAATTTCTTTTATCTACGTACATATCATTAGTGCTCTAAAATGCGTAACCATAGGCAATGACCAGCATTACCAACCATCAGAAATTAATTGAGATGTAATGTTAACATTATACCTACTGAAAACTGTAGGTTATGAGTTTAAATTTGGAACAGCTGTCAAATTCAAGTGGGGTGTCTATTATAGTATCTATAGACATTAAAAGTGTCATTGATATGAAACACCAACTCGTTATTTTTTTAATATAAATTGAACGACAGTTGAACTCGAGTGACAATAGAACAGGGAGTTCATTCGCTTTTTCTATGGTTAAAAAAATATTTGACTGAGATACTAAATACGAAATCGCCGCCATTCGAAGCTGTCATTTGTTTTGTTCGTTGACTTTTTAATGTTTACAAGTAGCACTAGTAATAATGCACGTCATTTCCCTACGGTTCCTGAACCCATGATAAAACACTTATATGTGTGTAGATAAAGTAGTGTATGCAACTATACATGATTAGGCATTACAACACTCGTGTGACATTATTATGAAACCCACACACTTGTTGTAATGCCATTCATTATGCACAGATACATAAACTACTATTGTGTCAAAATATAAAGAAACAGACGAAATGTAACCCTGTTCCAATTATATAAAATTCAATTTCTTTAAAGTAATTAGTACTACAGGAAAGCCTGGGCCTTACGAGGTTAAATATCTTTAGAGGAATTCACGTGTTTTTAAGGCTAAAATCGCATGTATGCATCGTTGTTCGGAATAGAAAGTTTTCGTTTAGTGTAGATAATTTAGTCCGATTCTTTTACACAATGCATTGTGTATAATTGCAAAACTAGGCTTATATTGAATAATTGTTACCTAATCTTACTTAGTTGGCAAGAAATATCATGTATACATACCAAACAAGAAGAAGCTTTGCACAGTTGTCCTTAGATATTTAAATAAATCCTTTACACCTTTTGTAATGTAATAGAATATGTAATCTCTACTGAACTCCTTTAGAACGCTATAGATACATTTTATTGCTAAACTTTAAGGCGACACCTAACTAATTTAATAAATATACCTATATGAATTTATAACAATGTGTAAAGAATTACACGAACAATGATTATCACAATAAATATCAGTTTTAAACTCGAATTTTATACTAGTTTTGGTCCCAGCCTAAAGACCTCTCTACTGCCATCTTCCACTGCTTGTACCTCATGTCGCGTTCGTCATCTGCGATTCGAGGGACATATATGGTACCGTCGGTCATAGGTATGGGCGTGACTGGTTTAGAAGTGTCCACTCCCCAATACGCGACTTGCGCTGCGCCCAAGGCGGTGCTCTCGGTGAATCCTGCTCTGATCACGTTGATGCCAATCAAATCAGCCTGCATTTGCATGACCAAAGAATTTGACGTCATGCCGCCATCGACCTGGAAATATTACAATTTAGAATTAATCAAAAAACGGATCGATAAACCACCAATATTCAACAACCACGTATGTTATCAGTACTGTGGACGAGGTTTTTATACTTTTAATATTGTCTCTGGTTTTGTAGTCGGTATATTTTGTTATTCCATTGTTTTACAGTTGTCATTATATTTTTGCTAACTACGGTCGCCTTTTAGTTCTCGGTTCATTTTATTATAATCTAAGCTATCGAATTCCCTACAAGTAGAACATAAAAAAAAATGTTATTAAGTATTGGTAAGTAACACTTAAAAAGTATTGGTGCTGTTATAGCGTCTACAAGTGGACACCACTCAGCGTATGCTTTGGCATAAGTAAAATATTCCCAGCGCTTCACTGTATGTCGAGTAGAACAAGCTAGCTGGACAAAAACAACATCACCCAATTCCAAAACCATTAATAAGGGTAATTAGTATATTAGTTGGTGATTACACTGGTAGGTAATGATTTGTCGTAAATAATTTATATTTTTTGTAATGAGGGTAAGTATATAAAACAATTGCATTATTTGCATGAATTTAGTTGCATTTTAGCTCCGATTGCGATAACGTCTCACAAGTATATTTTATTAAATTTGGTTAAGTGCTGTGATGAATTATGTTACTAAGAGTAAGTACTATTTTAAATACTATTATATTTTGATATTTTTTACCTGTAACCTAGAAAAATATATCGTTATGTTACAAATTTAGGAAAAAAAATCTTCAATTTCGGATTGATTGGAGTATAAGTAAAAATCCCCTCTTCTCCCCGACCTGAATATTTTTTAGGAAGTAGCTATAACCTCTTCTTGCCCCTTTTTTGCCCAACATATATTTATTATTTTTTTTCTAGGTCACACTTACAACGTGCCGAAAATAGCTTGTTTTGAAGAATGGTTCAAAAATTCCAAAAACGACCGAAATGGTGCTCTTTTCGCTTACATTTCGAAAATACAGGACTTAAGCAGCATAATGGAAGATTCAAAGAAGGAAATCAAGACCGTGATTTCCCGATTTTCATCGAAACTTTCTGAAAAATGGTAAGTTTCTCGTAGAACTCGGGAACGCTTTTTGGCAAGCAATAAGGAATGGCTCCAAGGTGATTTGACATTTACTGTGTCATACGATCATGCTGAAGCATGTTGTAGTTCCAAGGAATCTCATCCGAGCCCTGGAAGACCTACACTAAACATGGAAGATGCGAGTGCCAAAACAAAACGTCGTCGTGTTGATGATTTGATCATAACACGTAGTTCAGAAGAATTATTAGTAGCTGCCGAAATATCGTCTCGACTATCTGGAAAGCGAAACGTTGCTAAATTAATAAAATAAGTCAGCGAGAGACCTGACAAGTTGCGTGATCGGAAGAGCAGCGACCAGCAGCATAAGCAGCAAAGGTGCTTGACGAGTGATGAAGCTTTGGCTTATTATGTGGACTCCAAATCTACGTGTCACTCGTATAAACATCCTTTAATCAACAAATCCTCTTATTAACAGCCTCAGGGAAACGCCCCGCAAGAAAGCAGGATCTCTCCCGTCAGAAGTATTAGATTTATTAATTTTAGCCGAACATGTTGTCAGAAATAAAATTAATTACTGTTAGTAAGACTAGTATTATATTCGAAGATTATTGTGTTTCGGATTCTTCCGAGGACGAGGATGAAGACTGTAATGATGACTGAATCATTACTACCTACTATTAAGAAATGTATAGAGCTATTTGTTAAATAGGTAAAATTATATGTAAGTATATTCAGTATTCACTAATTAATTGGGTCAGTAAGATTATTTTTGTACGTCATTAGGTTTATGTATTTTAATTTGTTATTATTTGTGCATTTTAGTTTAGTCATTGTTAATTCTTTTCATAAAAATATTTTTTTTTCATACAAATATTTTTTTATTTCTTGGTCTATCCAAATTTTGGAGATTTTACTATAAATTACATAATATCTCAGCTAGATAGACCTATTAGAAGCTTAATATTAGAGAAAATAATTTTGTCCAGCTAGCATGTTCCAAGCGAAACACAGTGCGCTTGTCTTCCGTGAAGGAATTTCGTACTGTTATTCATTACAACGATGTACAGTTAATAAATCCAACAAAGGTAGATGTAATAGTGATTAATTTATGATATTCTAACCGCGGAATGTATCCTGAACTAATCAATGCAAACATGCCTACATGATTGTCATGTTTGCGGGGAGAGTAAATTTTAACCTAAACCAGGCACGGCTAAAAAACAGCGATTCTAAGCTATACAGCGATCTAAACAGCGGTGGCAAACGAGACCCAACTAGCCTGCTGAACCGACACACCTGAGCCCTGGGTGTAAGTTTTAAACACGCACGCGTTTGCGTTTCCCATATAAATAACATTATCACTTACGCGTTCGTAAACGTTTTTTTACGTCAAAAGAAACTTACACTAGAGCCTCTGAGACCTGAGTGTAAGTTTTTAACGTAACATTACTTCACCATCGCGTTAGTGTTACCCATATAAATAACATTATCACTTACGCGTTTGAAATGTTTTTTTACGTCAAAATAAACTTACACTAGAGCCTCAGATGCGTGAAGTAAATACCGATTTAAACTCTCACAATTTTTACACAAAATTACATGTTAAACTTCGGAAAAATTACAAGTTCAAATCTAGATAACAACATTTAAAATAAGTCCCGTTTATTTTGTAATCAAGTAAATACTCTTCAACCATTTATTACTCAACTATCAGAGTTACACTAGAATAATCAAAGAAACGTATTCTAAACATTAAAACGAGCTTAACAAAAATTACCTCAAGCAATCATACGCGGAAAAAATATGAGTTGAAGGATATTTCATTTGCAGTATGGTTTTTCCTCTATAATGATTAGGAGGTAAACGAGAGAAGTCTGCTAAGGAAACCATTATGCTTAGAAACAAAGGCAATTTTCCATTCTTCCTTTATTTCTATAATTTGCGGGTAACTCACGTTTTATAAGTCGAATATTACTCGACATGTTTCACTCTGTAACGAGGAGCATAATCATGAGCCATAGCAGCAGACGTCGTCGTCTCGCCGTCGGTTAGCCAACGCGAATGGCTCATGATTATGCTCCTCGTTACGGAGTGAAACATGTCCAGCAATATTCGATCTATAAAACGGGGGTAACTCCCTTTTATACAATTAATATGTTTCAGTCTCACGATAGTTTTGTGTTTAGGATTATTTAAATAGTGATAACCTTGACGTACGATGCACGTAGGTACATATTAATTATAGTATGAAAGCTTTAAAAGCCAAAATCTACAATTTGAGTTAGCCGAATCGCAACTGATATAATATATACGTAGGAATCAAGGAACAAACATGACATGGAATCACAATGCCTATTACAAACTGCGTTCTCCTCATCCTGGCAAACAGATTAGCGACATCTATCATTCTAATTGCAGTACGTCCTACTATAACAACTCTAACTCAACCAGTACCTATAGATGGCGCTTGACTGAGTACCGAAAAGAGAGAAATAGCCAGCATGTCGGAGGAACGCGACTTTGTATAGACATTGTCTTTTATGTTCCTTCAGTCCGTACAACTTTCACAATTGGCTCGGTACCGCGAACACCGAAGTTCGTATATTTCGAGCATCTTTCTCTCTTACTCCAATTAAGGCGTCATAAGAGTGACAGAGACAATCATCCGAAATTTACGAATATTGTGTTTTGCGGTTGCGCCTCTGCATTGATGGGATGCGTTTCAAAACAATAAAATTTATTTATTAGCCCATATAAGGGGCCGACTACATTCTACGTTTGGTTCAGATTATAACTGCGTTGATGATGTTATAATATACGTCATCTCAATCTTCATTCAGAAAACTAGTTGTTGTAAACTACTTATGTTTACAACAACTACTTACTTCGTTTAATGCTTGTAAACTACAAGCATTAAACGAATAAGATATATCAATTGTGCTACCATTTATGCTACTGTATGGTGCTACCCTATATGTGACATTATCTTTGAAAAGGGACCTTATTGTCGATGGCGCTTATGTCGTTGTTCAAGATTGCGCGATACACGCGTAACCCGGTTCGACCCTTTTCATAGATAATGCCACATATAGTTGTCCCTACTCGCCCTGAATAACATTCATATAACTAATACCTTTAGTAATTGTAGCGGTATACCACAGTCTTCGTTCATCGCGTCCAGAATGTCTCTGACTTGGTAACAGACAGCCTCTAAAGCTGCTTTGATAATATGCGAAGAATTGGTGTCCTCGGTGATGCCACAAATCACCCTGGAATAGCGAAAGAGTAGAAATTTATAACGAGTTTTAACACTTTTAACTTCGCTTCACTTTTTTAATATAATATAATTTTTCTTTACATTTTTCCACGAGAATTACCGATATGTCGGCTCCGCAGGTCCAACGCCAAAGACTGATATTATGTCACAGATCACAGAGCAAAATAAACATACATTCCACAAGCATAAGGGCCAAAGGCTAAGGTTAAGAAATGGCGTTGAAAAGGTTAAAATAGGTACATAAGAATGTATACACGTTTTAGCCTTATCCCGTTAGAATAAGGTGCAAAACTGCATACATATGCCTTTGATATTTCATAATTTTATATTGTGCGACTGATTATTTTAAAAATGTGTTTTAATTGATTATTACAGTATGTTTTATAATAAGGCCAGCATGTACAGTCAGAAGTGGCTAAGCGGTTGAGGTGTTCAAAAATCAAAATGAGGTCAACACATCTCTATTGTCAAGAGAATAAGAGCGCGCGTAGGTCACTTTGAGCACTTCACCCGCTCAGCCACTTTTGCTGCTTACTATATGTATTTTATTTCCAAACACTATACTTACTGGATTGTTTATGAAAATAAATAGACATCAAATACCTATCGTTCTTACTAAATAAATTTTATGATTATGATGAGTTTTAATCTCACAGTGGATATAAATACACAGATACTAAACACACATTACTAAACTGTGCATTCCTCAAAAAAATTTCAGCTTTCATTAAATTCTAACTGTTTACTTTATTAAAAATAAAACGGAACCCATACCGGAGCTGTGATCAACGAAGACTGACTGTGAATGTCCAATTATAATCATGCATTTAAGGTTCCTTAACACTGCAGTAGGTAGTCAGTTACAAAATTTGAAAAATTATGTTGTTAAAAGAAGTTTTTAAAAGGTTATATCTACCACAAAAATAAAGTCATTAATTAAATTTCGTAAATGGATAACATTCAATACCTTAGTCATTTCCCGCAATTACCCGCAAAGTTATGATGGCTTGGTTACTAAAAGCAAAACAATATCAAAAGACGATCTACATTACATACATTACATTACATTTCAGGCGTATGCAGTCCACTGCTGGACATAGGCCTCCCACAAATATGACTTGTATCATCTTGGGGTAGTTGCCATCAGGGACCGGAACCGGTTACCAAATAAGGGGTATTACCCTGGATTTTTGATAGGGTTGTTTTTAAATACCCTATCAGTTTGGTAAACGTATCATTGACTTACCCATATGATAGGCTAACTAATTTAATAGACTTAGTTTGAGTAAGAGCTTACCAAATTCATAAACCCTCAATAAGGTTACCCTATCAAGTGTTTTTCAAATGCGTTTAAGCGATTTTAAACTCTAAAACTATCTGCCTACGTGTAAAAGAGACGCCCATAGGGTAACCCTATGAAATGGTAAGCGCTAAACTTTAAAGCTATTTTTACCCCATCCGACTCGGTAACCATGTGAAACCCGGGTAAGCCTTATCCATAATGGTTTCCATATCAATAGGGTAACCCTATTATAGGCTAACCACATCGTTACGGTAAGACTTCTATAGGGCTACGCTATCGATATGATTAATCAAATGAAGGGGTTTTCCGGTCTCTGGTTGCTTAGTCGCCACGCTAGGCAGGCGGGTTGGCAACCGCAGTAGCTGTAAATTGGGTTTCGACGGACGCTGCTGCCCGTAAGTAGGATTTTTCCCTTTGTCGCCTCTTACGACACCCGCGGGAGGAGATGGGGTGGTGCTATTCTAGTCAGCCGGCATCACACAGCAAGCAATAGCAGCATGCTCTTGTCATACTATTGTAACTCTACAATTGGATAAATCTTACCCTCTAGCATCTTGCCTCCAATAGGGTGCATACAGTCCGCTAAAAGCAGGTACGAACACAACACTACCATTTTCAGACGCGTTCTCCGCAAGTTCTTGCGATTCTTTAGCACTGTCTATCAATCCTATATTATCCTTCAGCCATCCCAATGCAGCACCAGCTATAGCAACCTAAAATTAACCAACAAATTAACATTATAAAGTATTTACAAGATCTCTATTTCCAAACTATTAAAGATATATAACAAGGCAACTAACCGAACCTTCTAGTGCATATACAGGTGGATTTTTGCTACCCAACTGAAAAGCAACAGTAGTCAGCAAACCTCTACTTGAATTTACTCGAATATCACCCGTATTGTAAAGCACAAAACAGCCTGTGCCATAAGTAGCTTTTGCTTGGCCCCTCTGTAGGCACATTTGCCCAACTAAAGCGGCTTGTTGATCACCTAGGCAGCCTGATATCGGAATATCCTTGAGTGGTCCATCGGATATGTAACCATATACCTGAAATGATGGAGTGTTATTAAGGTCACAATAAGGTATCATATAAGTCTATAATAATATTAATATTGAACATTGATTGTGCCCGATGTTATAAGAGTGGGTATAAGTATATTGTAAGGAAATTTAAGTACAGTAACTAAACCTATGACTTTGGTATATTATAAAAAATTAAGGAAAATAGCTTTACCTCAGAACTGGATTTAATTTCTGGCAAAACAGGGCTTGTGATTTCAAAAAACTTTAGCAATAAAGGATCCCATTTCAAGTTTTCAATGTTCATAAGCATTGTTCTCGAGGCATTAGTCACATCAGTAACATGCTTTCCACCATTAGGTCCACCTAAAACATTGTCATAATGTCATAAATTATGGCCACTGGTATCCTCCAAGGGGTAAAAGCATAAAGAATTAGCATGCGGATGTCCAGATCTATGTTGGTATCTCTGCTAATAATATGTTCTATGGGCTATTTTATTTAAAGTTGTATATTCAATTTTATTTTTAAATTTGAATAATTTGCCTGATAGGAGAAAAAATGTGTCCCAAGCTTTTTTTATTCCATCACATTACTATTTTTCATATATTTCATATGGCGGTAACAGAACAGAAGTAATAAAATATGTATGCAAATCTGGGACACATTTTTTCTCCTATCAGGCTCGAAGGAGCTCATGATTCTGAGTAGAAAGCACACAAAAATTCTATATAAAAAAAAAGTTGAGTATTATATAAAATAAAATGGCCCATATACAGCAAAAGTGAATAAACTGGCATATTTAAACTTAACTAACTGGCGAAGTTAGTAGTAATAGTAACATGTTGTAAGTCTAATCTTTCATATGAATGATAACATATCAGTATAGATAACAATTAACCACTGTTGGTTTTACTTAAGCAATTTAATAAACCCACTTTAATAATTCTTGATTTTGTATACTTGAATGCTGTCAACAACCACACCCTGGACATCAAGTTTTTACTCCTTTAAGCTGTGAAAAACCAAAACAGAATGAAATATTTATAATAATAAGTTAAAGGCATACCAGTTAAGTTCCAAATAATCCAAGTGTCAACTGTACCAAAGCAGCAAGTGCCATCTTTCATAGCCTGCCTCACAGAGTCCACATTGTCAATGAGCCACCTAAGCTTCACTGCACTGAAGTATGGGGAAAGTGGTAAACCACATAGCGGCTAAAACAAATTGAAAAGACTTTATTAGAAATTATGAAGACTGTATAATTTGTTATAACTATAATAAATAAAAAGAGAATGTCATAAACAAAACTTGACAAAAGTAATAATAAACTAATCTAATAGTTGACTAAATGGTAAACAGTAATAGGTTTCAAGTTTTTCTAAAACACATATTATCAAGGCCAAGGGCATATATATACATATGTAAGTACATCATGTTACATATTATTATAATATAACCTTAACCAGGATGCAAAAATAATAATATGGATGACCTTGATTGTAAATAAAGAGCCATGGAAAGTGGCCCTCACATACTCACTAGTGATCAATGTTTACAAATTTTTGCAGTTATGTCCAGATCTATATTTTAAACCTTCAGTTTTCCCATATCTTGTACAAATTATCAATATTCTCACAATTCCTATTAACCTTTGTACCCTTATCTCTGTCTTCAACAAGTCATAAATTTACTGTAAACTACTAACATTACTCATCATTTCTTGTAACTAGATATGTAATGGGAGTAAAAGATAGGGTGAAGTTACATATATCAGCATCCAAATCGCATTTTGTAATACAAAGACACAATATTGCATTAAGATGTGTCCACATAAATTCACCCTTAGATTCAGCTTCAGCATTAAATGCGTCTAAATGTAGCTATCCACTTAACATACTGAAGTATGCTTATTCAAGATAAAGTATGAGAATGGCTGCTTTAGACATGAAATTAGATGCTTGTGAATGAGAATAGTTGATGACACATAATACTTGACATAACACAAAAGTAACTTTTAGGCCCCTTACACACTGCGACTTTTAGCAGCGATGCAGTCGCGATGCTGTCGCGATGCTGCATCGATGCAGACGCAAATGGTCCACCTTTACACACTTGTGCTACTTTAAGCATCGATACAGTCGCGATACTGTCGCGATACAGTAGCGATGCTGTCGCGATGCAGAAGCTGGCCATTGAACTGTAGCGATGCAGTATCGATGCAATCGCGATGCAGCATCGATGCAATCGCGATGCAGCATCGCTACTGTATCGCGTTAGCATCGCGACTGTATCGATGCTAACGTGAGCCTCGACGCGAAACGTATTTTGATCAGTCATTCATTGACTGCCACAGCGCGATGAGTTCGATTGAAACTGTTTTAATCACGCTCTCTGTATTATTACTTCTAATAAAGAAACGTAAACGCAAACAGAGGAAGTATTTGGTCCACCCATTTTGGACCCGGGTATGTCCTTAAACTACGTCCGACAATGAGAGGTAGGGCACAGCGATGACCATCACGCTTGGATCTGGGGCAGCCCGATTGGATCCTTACAGAAGACCACAGCCATAATAGAACTGCTACCTTTCAGGTAGCAGTTGTTGTCTTGCTGATGGTGAGTAAGGTTCCCAGAGCTCCAACCCCCCTTAAAGGTCGGCAACGCGCTTGTGACTCCCCTGGTGTTAGGGGTGTCTATGGGCGACTGTAATTGCTTACCATCAGGCAATCCGTCTGCTCGTTTGCCACCTTTGTCATAAAAAATAAAGAAGTGAAAGATTAAGAAGTGGTCATTATGTATCATATGTCAGTAGCTAGCTCTAAAATCAGATAGCTGCTTTTAGAAATGCTTTATCAGTAGATTTAGCAAACTGCCCACTACCCCGCGTCTGCAATTCTGCATCGATGCTAACGCGCTTCTGTATCGATGCTGTCGCGCGTTTGTATCGATGCTAACGCGCTACTGTATCGATACTAACGCGCGACAGCATCGATACAAAAACATTTTCATTGATGATGTCGCGATACTGTCGCGCGTGTGTATCGATGCTAACGCGCAACTGTATCGATACTAACGCGCGACAGCATCGATGCAAAATTGCTGGTGTCGCGATGCAGTCGCGCGTTTCAGAAACGCGCGACTGCATCGCTGCTAAAAGTCGCAGTGTGTAAGGGGCCTTAAATTGGGAAGGATATTTCCTTTAGTCTGCCACATTATTTTATTGGAATAATCCACTTTATTTCTTATAATTGCTTCTATAATAGATCTTACATATTTGTACCTATTTGAACATGATACCTCAGTGACTTGATAAAAACAAACAACAATGTCCAAATATAGACCAAGGGCAACTTCTTAACCGATTCGTTGCGTGTTCCATTTTCGAAAACTTTAGTCTGTGGCGGCGAACAATTTTTTCATGGCACGACAGGCGTGCCTTACGCCATAGAATATGATGGCACGCCTATCGTGTCATCCGCCATGTGTATAAAATTCGGAATTAATTTCGTTTTTTTCATTGATTTTGACTTGATTGAGTTCAGTTGACATCTAACCAAGGAAGTGAACTGATCAAAAGATTGTTTTAAACTGTTAGTAGCTTTTAAACTACGAGTTTTACTCGAAATGGATGGTAAGTGACTTTCAAAATTCAGATATCACAAACATTTTCTACTAAGTATAATGTTTATACTTTCCTAATTATCATTCCTCTAAGTTTGTTACCTATAAGACTCAAATGAATAGTTCAAGGAGAAATGTCGAAGATAGTAAATGCATAGGTTTAAATACGTCGCACTATAAAAATAATTACCCATTCCGTTACCCCACTATACATAATTAGCAGAGCCCGGAAAATCTATAGCAAAACAAAAGACTGTCGTAATCAAACTAGTGATAGAAACATTTTTTATCGATATCGAGTTAGTTTCGTCTAAAAATCATACCGATATGTTTAGGTACATTACTTATTTTATAATCATTCACGCCAAACACAAAAGAAGTGGTAAAGTTAGGGTTTGTTTTATTGTTATTTCATCTAAAACGCAACGTAATCATCAACGTTATTTATATTTCATATTAAGTAATAACCCTTCCCTTTTGGCTTGGCCGTAGTCTGGTGACAAAGAGGTAATCAATCTCATTGAAAATAATAAACTTCAGAGAATCAGTATTCCATAAGACATCAATAAACTCGATATCGATAAAAAAATGTTTCTAACACTAGTTTGATTACGACAGTGTTTTGTTTTGCTATGGATTTTCCGGGCTCTGCTAATTATGTATAGTGGGGTAACGGAATGGGTAATTATAATTATTTTTATAGTGCGACGTATTTAAACCTATGCATTTACTATCTTCGACATTTCTCCTTGGACTATTCATTTGAGTCTTATAGGTAACAAACTTAGAGGATTTAAGTAGTAACTGGAGACGCCTTGGCTGTCATTTTTCGTACAAAATAGACTGACGGTTTTTGCGGGCAAGGGGAGTGTCAAATGCATTGCTAAAACGTCAGTCTATACAACAATCTGCACAATTGTGCAAGTTTTTTGGCAGAAGGGTAAACTTATAAAGGCGTCTCCAGTCATTAAATGCTCTAAGGTAACAAATCATTTATCTGGAATTACAAAAAATAATATAGGTATTCATTCTATAATATGATGACACGCCTGTAGTGTTATCCGCACTGAAACGCTAAGTAGTAAAATTAGTGCTGCATGAAAAGGTTGTTAACAACTGAATTTGAAAAAATTTTGAATATTTCAGAAACGAAGGCTACTAGCTTGTTCTACACGACAAACAATAATAGTTTTGTTCGGGGTGAACCTTTCTGAAACTTAATTTGGTGAAGTTTTAATCGATTTTAAAATGACACTCCTCTCGTGTCATACGCCATTCGTTAAAAACATTGATGACACGCCTGTCGTGTCATCCGCACTGAAACGGTTAATTTCATTAGTTAAAAATACTCGTTAAAATATTCTCAATGCCAAAGCAAGGTATTTTTGTACAGCAAATACCTATGACATAAGGGTTATGTCTTGGGTTAATCTTTATAATAGTAAATCTTCACATATTGCAACTTATTATTCCTGTAAAATGCCAAAATTTAAAGATATACATGTCAGTAAGTTCTTACTAAGATATGGTTGTCAACTCCCCCTAATAAATAAGGTGTTTTCTGAAGGGTTTCATGGTTAAGCCCGATAAGTTGAGTAAATGGGATTTTGAATTTAGAATTACATGTGAAATATTATATTGATTTATTGGGTTTCACCATTAAACTCTTGTTCTTGCTTACATTACAAAACCGAAGTTAGTCTCAATAGGTGCATGATACATGTCATATAGCAGAGTAAGGTTCAGGGACCTATTTCCCAAAAGTTTGTAACTTGTAAAACAACAATTCTAATAATAGGTATCAAAAACCGAGTCATACTTGCATTACAATTTACAAGCTTTTGCAAAATAGACCCCACATGCACATAGGTACATTTAATAATAAAAAAAAAAAAATAAGGTACATTTAATACAGTATTTTAAATAAATACCATCCAATTTAATCCTGTACTTTCAGTTTTATGTTTTGACACTGATACTGATATATGATAACACATAGGTAAGGACTATGGAATTAAAATCATTGTGAACTGCAACACAGAAAATGAAGCATGAACTATTATACTGTAGGTACTAATCTAGAACCCTACCTTATCTCCCCAACAATTTCAAAAGAAGTTTTGATTGAAACAGATTATACCAAAGAAAAAAAACTACCAATCAAAGTTACCTTTAAATAGTTCTGATTCCTGGTCTTATTAGGCACGGTGTCCAGTAACTTGTCTATAGTAGCCGTTGTTCTCATATCAAGCCACACTATGGCATTATGCAGTGGTCTGCCTGTATTACGATCCCATACTATTGTAGTCTCTCGCTGATTTGTCACTCCAACTGCCAATATATCCTAAAAAAGGCAATGGGTTAGGACAAATCCTGTTTACAATAAGAATTTTAGACCATTAAACAAGACATAACAAAGTTTTGTTGCTGTTGTACTGTGGAGAGATAAAAATGATTTTAATAAAAATTACATGAGAAAAACATTTCTATTAAGTACCTATAAAATATTAGCTATAAGAATGTACCTTAGCATGTCCACCCATTGCTTCTAGTTTCTCCACGGCTTTTTCTACACATGTCGTAACTACTTCAAGAATAGCCAAAGGATCTTGTTCCACCCACCCCTCTTGAGGGAAATGCTGATCCAATGACTTCTGATGCAAGGCGACAACTTCCGTAGAATTAGCTTTAAAAATAATAAATCTTGCGCTAGAGGTGCCCTCGTCAATGGCGCCAACGAGAGGACCGAATTTTCCGTATTCACTCATTTTCACCGTTGAATTTTAATCAATCTAAAGTTACAAAATGGATCAGCAATACTAAATCAACATGGAATCACTCTTATCGCACTATGGGCTAAGATTATCACAACAATAAAATTATAACAAGATTAAGATAACAACAAATTATTATTTTTATCATAGGTACTAATTATTGTTACAAGCCAGTAACTGAAAAATAACGTCTGCTTTCACACGTATTTAATTTGAACCCACAGAATTGGTATTCTACTGCTGAGTTTTTTTTACAATCGATGTTACACAAGAAAATAGAGGAAGATGAAGGAGACAACTTTCAAAACAGAAAAAAAAAATTAAGTCAACAATCGCCCTCTTTTTTTTTTTTTTTTTTTTTTTTTCGTCCATCTGGACAGGCTAAAGCTCTAAGCCATACTGCCTTCAATCGCCCTCTATCCTCTATGCCACAAAACTCCACAGAGTACCTATCTTGCAAGCAGCCATAAAGATAAGAGTCCGGGTAATACGCAACCCAGCAATTGACGATCCAACAATAGACCCAGAGCCAGGAGGAATAATGATATTATGGCTTTCGCAGCCCAAAATGGACGGACACTCTATATAACAAAAATATTAGCTTATTCTGTATTCATTACATTAACTTCGGTCGAAAACACAAGAAAACTCCAACTGTATTGTTTGTATCCCTCCAGCTTTGAGAGTTCTGAAGGTCAGTTTGAAGGGAATAAAAATATGTAAGACTATGACAAGGACGGACGAAAGTAGCGCCATCTCAGCCATAACTATGAAAGGTTACATAAGACCACCCCTTTCTATTGTGGTATTATTATTACCACGCTCCGTCTAGTTAAATGGTATGTGTATGGGGCAACCACGTGTAATGATTAATTAACGCAGATTAATGGTTAACCTTCCTGCCGTATATAAAGTGACTTCAGTTTCCAGGCCTGCGGTGCTACCACGAACATCGGATTTCGTATATTTCAAGCATCTTTGTCTTTTACTCTAATTAGAGCGTCATGAGAGTGACAAAGACAATCGTTAGAAATGTAAGAATATCGGTAAAATAGTTATACTTTGTTGTTGTTGTTTTTTTTTTTACTTTATTTCTGTGGGTCCCAATTACTGACAGGATAGTAAATAATTTTATCGCACTTTATCAATCCGTGCCAACAATGTACTTCCCAATAATTTAAAGCCAAGAAACTCTGATTGTTGGGCAAGCATTATTGCCCTATACAAATCGTGGCTTCACATTGCTGCCCCGTAGTGCATTTGTACGGACCGAGAACGCATAACCCGAGAATTCAAGATCCAGAAATCCGAATTATCCGCGAAATAACTTACCCATCATTCATCGCATTTTAAATCTGTCTGATCCAGAAGTATACCCATTAAAAATGTCACTAGATAACTGCGAACATCAAAGTTCGTATATTTAGTTTTATTCCAATTAAGGTGTCATGAGAGTGACAGGGACAATCGTCCGAAATTTACGAATATCGTTGTTCGCGGTAGCGGCGTTGAAAGGTTACAAGTCTACTATAATGAACGGCGGCTTTATAGGTCGTCAAACGCGAACTTCCATCTATTAAAAAACGGTGATTATAAAGTTTTTAAGCAAGTGCTTCCAGTGCCCCTGGTTGAGACTGTTGAGAGTATAAAAAGTGGACACCAATTGTTGAGTCGTTCATTTTTGGGCCGTGTATTACGGTTAGTACGTCCTACAACGTCCATTGTTGCGATCGTGTTGGCATTTATACTAGTAACACACGTTCCGATTTGGCTGGAGCCGACCGTCCGACCACGACCAAGACGGAAAGTTCCAACATTGCTACGGACGTTCCGACGGTTGGCTATCCAGCCGTTAGTACCCTCACCATGAGTTGTGACTTTGATGTTTTCGATAACGAGTATCGAGTTTACTACTATGACCAAGGAATCTATGGACTTGGCATATTGTTCTATATATTCAATCAGTTATGCAGATATCATGCATTTCGACATAGAATTCTGAAAAATATAGTTGTCTCTTTTTTCTAAAGCTTTATTTTCAGTTATTTAAAAGAGACAACAATACGCCGGTGGGTTTCAAATTTGGCAACACTTGTCATTGTCGGACGTCTAAATGCCTAAATGCGGCCGGGAGCCATTTTATGTTCCACTCAGTTAATAGTAATTGAACTGTCAAAACACCGTGGTTGTTTTAAAAAATAAATGATATCTCGCGTTTTACGGAATTTTGCTGTGAAAAAACTTTAAAATGAAGTGAAGAAACATTTTATAATAATGCCAAAGTGTAGTGTAGTGGGCTGTGGTATAACAAAAACCAAAAACCAAGGATCTTTATCATTGCACCGGTATGTAACATTTATTTATTGAAATATTGGTTACTATCAACATTATTGAGTGTTTAAAGTACAAATTGCAATATTATTATTGTAAAGATTAAGATGTGTTACGTATTAATGTAATCTTTAGCTAATTTATGGATATTTTACATCTAATATGTCGATCAGTAGATGGCTAGTGTTGTTCTATAAATATCGATATCTCTTATTTAAGTCGGCAATTCCTTAACTTTTTAAATTTCTGTTCATATGTATATTATAGTTTTTAACCTATTCCTTATTGTATTGGTCTAAAAGAAGCAATAAATTCCAAGCTCTCGCCACAAACGGATGTACTGAAAGATGGATGTTGATCATTTTAAGATATAATATACAAGTTACAAGCAAGGAAAGGTTTTGTAAATTGATTTAAAACTGCATCTTAACATTTTTTTTTTATCTTTTTAGCCTACCAAGAAGCGACTTTAAAACGAAGAAGTGGTTGGAAGCAATCGGTACAGAAAATATCCGGCCTAATTTGACAGATATTTTTATCTGCTCCTTGCATTTCCATGAAGATTCATTCAATAAAACCCTGGGTGTTATTCGATTGCGAGATGACGCAGTGCCATCATTAAAACCATCACGCACCAGATAAGAACAAACATCAAGTATAGGAAGATACCTACGTACTTTACTTTTTTAGTAAAAAATCTTATAAAGCTATTTAAGTAATCACTAATTTGTTTCATTCTATATGTGATCAAAGTAACCCCACGTAATAAAAATATAAATAACTTAAAAAGTACTGAACCAATTTTTGTGTTTCTATTTTTATGGTTTACTTTACATAATGAGAGTAAAAAGCAGTGGTTTTAAAGTAACCCCATTTTCAATGTAACTTTGATCTAATGTAACGTTTTAATTTTTTTCTGAAAAAACAGTGCTATTTCTTTTCCTGCGAAGATAAAAAACGAGAAAAAAACCGATTACCTATTATATTTTTTTTTCATATTTTTGAGTTTATTAGGATCGCCAAAAAGAGATGTCAAGCTCTAAAATTGATCATAGTAACCTCGGGTTACAGTTTTTATATCTATATATTAATAAAAATGAAACCCCCCAAAATGTATGTGATCGCATAACTTCCAATAGACTGAACCGATTTGGCTAATTTTGGTCTTGAAATATTTGTAGTAGCACACGGAAGGTTGTAACGGTGAGAAAGTATGAAAAAAATACGAGTAATATACTAAAAAACGAAGATATTGTTCTCCCATACAAACTTTATCAACTCCGAAAAGCAGTAGGCGCCGCAGAATTTCATACATCTTACGCGTTTTGGTAAAATGGTCTTTGCTTTCGCTCGAGAAAGGCGGAAGCGCCGCAGGGTTTCATACATCTTACGTTTTTTTGCGAGCAAAATAGGTACTCTATATTAATCCAGCACTATAGTCGTTAAAGCGATAGTTTCTTACAAATTGTTAATAAATTAGCCCTTATTCCCTAAGATACGGCTGTCAAAATCTCTATTGAATGACAAAAGTCACTGCTGAGTTTTCCGTTTCATGTATAATTCTGCGTTCAGTTTTCATCGTACATAAGAATTTTAAATAAAATCTTTAAATTGAAATGGTGAATGCGTAGAACAAAAAAAAATAATGGTGTGGAACGACAGATATTCACACTGGCCACTTAGCTATCTTTTTAGCGTGTGACTTACTGTTGTCAATCTTATTGTATCAGCTCCTTGGAAAAAAAGCGCATACAGGTGATATTAAATAATAAATAAAAAGAATAAGAACAAGCCAAGTCAACCAGCGTTGTGCACATAATAATTCAGTGGAGAGACCAATTGTGGAACAACTCCCAAGTATTTTTCCATCAACACAACGAATTGGTTGCACTATTCAAGACAGCATTAGACCGCATGCCATCTGATGAGTTGATAACCACAAAATTGCCATCAGAGCCGATAAGACGCCTATAGGCTAACACGCAAGACGTGTTAATGCGCCGACATTTGATGAAGTCGCTATTGTTGTCGTGGGGGAAGATTTAAAAAATCGCGATATTGTTTTACATCGTCGGAGCGATCAACTGCAGCGTGTGTCCGAAACACATCGATCATATGATGTGTTACAATATCCAATCTTATTTTGGCAAGGTGAAGATGGGTATGAGTTTTCAATTAAGATGATAAAACCAATTACAGGTAAATAAACAATCTACGTTTTCTTATAACAACGATAATAATAACACGACAACATTGTTACAGGCGCCGAAACTAATAAAAAAATTAGTTCAATGAATTATTATTCATACCGACTGATGGTTCGGGAAAATGAAGACAATCACATATTAAAATGTCGTCGTCTTTTTCACCAATATGTTGTACATATGTACGTAAAAATAGAGACAGAGCGTTTGAAATATATCAGGTTAAACCAGGCAAAACTCCGTTCTGAGGAATACGTTCATCTACGAGATGCCATTAATGCTATTGGGAATGCACAAAATGTCGGCAGAACAACTGTCCTCCCAGCAACATACATCGGAAGTCCTCGGCATATGCATGAATACGAGGGTGGTTTGATAAGTCAGTGACTTTATGCAGAAAAAAAAAATCTTTTTGACCTTTTATAATTTTATTTCTCTACATAATCTCCTTTCAACTCCATACACTTCATCCAACGATGTTCCAGCTTTTTCAACCCCTCCAAAAAATATTTTTTATCAAACCCTGAAAAATATGCTTTAGTTTCAGCTATGACTTCCTCATTTGATGAAAATCTTCTCCCACCGAGCCATTTCTTCATGTTTGGGAATAAAAAAAATCACATGGGGCCAAATCTGGAGAATAAGGTGGGTGGGGCAGTATTTCATAACGCAATTCTACTAATTTGGCTGTTACGACTGCCGACGAGTGTGCAGGGGCATTGTCGTGGTGAAAAAGGATTTTCTTCTTTGCCAGATGTGGCCGTTTTTTCACTACTTCTGCGTTGAATTTTTCCAACAATGTAGCATAATAAGGGCCATTTATTGTTCTACCTTTCTCCAAATAATCTATATAAATAACCCCTTGGCTGTCCCAAAAAACAGTGGCCATTACCTTTCCTGCCGAATTAACGGTTTTCGCTTTCTTTGGGGCCCGTTCGTTAGCAGAAGTCCACTGTTTTGACTGATTTTTCGTCTCTGGCGTATAATGGTGGATCCACGTTTCATCTACCGTCACAAAACGACGTAAAAATTCATTAGGATTACGCTTGAATTTGGCTAAGCATTGTTCGGAAGTTGTTTCACGAAGTCGTTTTTGATCGGCTGTCAGCAAACGCGGCACCCATCTTGCGGAAAGCTTTTTCATATTCAAAATATTATGCAAGATATGAAAAACTCGTTCAGATGAAATGTGTACAGTCTCAGCTATCTCACAAATCTTAACTCGACGGTCATCCAAAACAATATCGTGAACTTTATTCACGACATTATCAGTGGTGACTTCAATTGGCCTACCAGAGCGTTCTGCGTCATTGGTAGTGGTACGCCCAGAACGAAATTCTGTAAACCACTTATGTACCATTCCATGAGAAGGAGCAGATTACCCATAATATTTTTTTAAACAGTTTTCAGTCTCTTTAATAGTTTTTCCACGTAAAAAGTAATGTTTAATTAACACACGAAATTCGCTTTTCTCCATTTTCCAACAATTATCCGACCGTATTTGACATATGCCTCAATAACTTTTTTATTTTCCCACCTTTCTTTAAAAAAAAAAACTGCCAGCTACCAAGGAGTTCAGAATCGTAATTAAAAAGTTTATCTGTTAAAATGATTTTTGTTTTACTTAAAGTCACCGAGTTATCAAACCGCCCTCGTACGCTCAAGATGCTATGTCGCCTGCTGCCGTGTCGGAAAACCGTCAGGATTGTTTATTTACACGCCAAGAAAGAAAACTAATAATGTTGTGTATCAACAAGCATTACATTAAAAAAAATGTTATGGAGGTAATAAAAAAAATACAATGTATTGTATTAATAAGGTTTTTAATTTTATTACTTTGTTCTCAAAAATAAAGAAGTATTACCCAACGGCCAATGGCATACCATATATCCGTTACATGCAATTAGTCTTTATCTAGGCAGGACGACGTCTGCCGGGTCCGCTAGTAAAACATAAATATAACTTAATACTAACTAATTTAAACTATTTTTTATCATACTTACATATCATCTTAACTCCTGGTTGTCCTCTAAAAGATAGGACTTTAAGCTTAGTTTTTAATATTTTTTTAAACACAAAACTATCGTGAGATAAATATATTTGTATAGAAGGGGGTAACTCACGTTTTATAAGTCGAATATAAATAAAAACTTTAAACTAAATGCACATACATAAATACAAGTCTTTAAACGTCGTAGCAAGTTTTTGATTCATCGATTAAATTTGTAACATTAGGGCAGCACTAGAATAACTGTCAAGACGCCATTTATTGTTCCAGGCTGGCACGTTTTTCTTGTAGGTATTTCACCTCCTTAGGATTCTTTACTCATTGGTTTACTATCTGTGCATCTCGTTCGCACTAAAATGGTACAAGCGAGATGCACAGATAGTAAACTCGATACTCGTTATCGAAAACTTCAATGTCACAACTCATGGTAAGGGTACAGTTGTCTTTGCTCTGAATAGTGAACGGACGTCATGCCGGCCATCCTTTCAAAACAGGCGATAGCCGCTATAGTTGTGGCAGCAACATTAGTGCCTCTAAAAAATGGGACAAGTCCCACAAACAAGGAAACCCTTTGTATAATTCTAAAATGTTGATTATTATCTCGCATTTTGTATGCGCATTCGTTCCTTCTCCGTTATCATCCATGTTGACGTCCTGCATCGGCGGCGTTGCAAATGCGACTGAGCCGCTTTTGGTCGGAACGAAGCTTCCAGACGTTCCAATTTGGTTGGACGGTCGGCTTGTCGGATGCGCCGGCGAGCCGACCATAGAGTATATTGAATAGTGAGCCGACCACGTCCAACCAGTAATAATAATAATTATGTTGGACCGACCGCCCTACACACTTTCCGTTTTGGTCGTGGTCGGACGGTCGGCTCCAGCCAAATCGGAACGTGTGTTACCAGTATTACACTGCACTTTAGAACTCTATACTCTATGCTATGAGCCGTATTTGTTGTGACTGTGACCACTGACCATCAGCCAATTCAGCCATTGAGCCATTAGGTTATTAGCATTTTGCGATTTTTATCTTTTATCCTAGATTGCTAGGTATTACTGGTATTAGACAATTAGGTTGTGACTGTGACTCGTTCTTTGTGATGCACATCAAATTTAATGATATCCGTTTAATTTGAAAAGATGAAAAATAAATAGAACTGAAGAGGACTGAAGTAAAATCTAGTTAGTACCTACTGATATAAGTGATATACAATTAACTTATGTGGAGGTACTATGCAACTTAAGCCCGTTTCACATCAAGCGCGGGCGCGTGTCAACGCGGGCCCGCGGCGGACCCGCGGCGGGCCCGCGGCGGGCCCGCGCCGCGATTGTTCAGCTAGTTTTAATTGAACGCCTTCACACAGCGGCGGGCGCGGGCGGGTGCGTGTGGCGCGGACCCGCGCACGCGCTTGATGTGAAACGGGCTTTACAATAGAATGACTTAAACCAAAACTCGATATATAGCGTCGTAACGATTTTCGACTGTTAAGTAATTATAGAAAACTACCTAGATACTAAGATTTTTAAGTTCGTAACTTGGAAAAGTTTGTTTCAGTTTTAAGTATACAAATTAATAAATATTGTGTAGAAGGGTTGTGATATTGGTCGACTTGGTCGTGTTTATATTATATTTTTACCGTGAACTTCGACAACATCGCCACTAGAAAAGCAGGGAATTAATTGAATGCGATTGAATAGGTTGCTCTCATGTTTCCACTATTGTCAATGGCAAACGAAAGCATCTGCATGTTACTAAATTAATTTATTTTGTTTATGATCATTCATTCAATCATTGTTACTAAACACCTTTTCTATGCAGCCACCATGTTGGTTGCTATTTCGGTTTGAATCCCTCTAGGAAATGTTAGTTTTATTACTTTCTGAAACAAGTGACTGCCTAGTTATTTAGTTTGTTCTAGTTAATAATATTAAATGTATTCTGATACATGTACATCTTATTAATTTGTTTTCTAAATAGTAGATCTGGGATTTGGGTATGTTTAATTTTGTCTTCATTGTCTGTGAAATGCATTGGCCAGTTACAACTTATTTTTCAGTATTGTTTGAGTTGTGTTGGGGTCTTCTTTGTTCTTTTATAGGAATCTACAATGCTGGTACTGGTTTTATTTGGGTAGGCATGGTTTGTTTTATTTTATATTCTTGGAATCATACCAACATAAGACCAGATAATATTAAATCATATCTACAAATGATATGACTCAATATCTGGTCTGTTCTTCCGGTCCTATAAAGGAAAAGTACTAGAAGACAGGTAAAGAGGTAAAGTTACTAGTACATATGATCTTCAAAATATATTCATATTGCTTATGGTAGTCTTAACTCTATTCATGTTCAATCTACCCATACCGACACATCTTTGTGTCACTATGGGTAGATTAAACATGATTGTTTATATGTTAAAAATTATTCCAAAACTAAATATTTATCTTATTAGGGGTTAAAGATGTATAAATGACCTGACAAAACACTTATTTTCAATGTTCTTGGGTGTATAACAGACTTCAATAGTATTTTAATACTTAAAAAAGAGAACCTTGTGTTTAAATAGACTATCTCAAAACTCAATTTGGCTACTAGTACAGTCTTTATCAGATATATCGGAGCTGTGGAGGTGGTCACAAATATCTGAACAACGCCTGTATTGTCAAGGCAATAAAGTGCATGTTTATATATTTGTGACTACCTCCACAGCTCTAATTCATAAAGGTATCTGATGGCAACTGTACTACACATAGTTGGTTATCTTTGTTTAGTTTGTGTTTCTTGAATTGCTAATCCAGTCCTTGTTACCCTTACACATTTCTGTGTGCTGTGTCTGTATTATGTATAAGTGTGGAAGTCATACTACTTAAGTACTACAGTATATTGCTTGTGGTAATGTAGAAAAGGCCTAAGAGAGCTAATTGTACTACTCCAGCTAGTCATTTTGCCGGCAGCTCATGTTATTGTCAATCAAAAAATGCAAAAAAATTAGTTCAGTAATAGTCAACCAATTTTTTTGGATCATTTTGGATAGTACCTACCTCAATTTTTTGATGGACTATGAGATATTGCAATATTTTCCAAAAAATTACTAGTAGGTACCTACAACTTTCTTGATGATCTAAGGTTGTTAATTTTGTTTTGATTGGTTTGTTTCTTGAATGCTCATCCATTTATTGTAGCCATACATTTCAGTGTCGTAATCTGCGCTCTGTAGGTAGTTTCTTCAATGTCCTACCGACTCTAATTAAAAAATTCTTTGGTCTTAAAAACTAACAATTAATTCATTGTTTAATATAAGTTTCGGGTTGTAATTCTATGGGATAAAAAATGTTGAGGACATTCATTGTATGTAAATTATCTATAGGTAGAGATTTCATATTAGCTAATGGTCTTAAAATAACTTATATATGTTACAAATTTCATATTACTTCTACGCAACATTAATTACAAGTATAGAAATTATTTTTATTAAGTACTTAAATCGTAAACAATTTTGTTTAATTTTATTTTAGTGGTAGTTGTCGCTGTTTTTTTATTTCTCTCTAGTCAATTGTTTGTTAGAATAAATAATAAATATAATCCGTAAAAAAAAAATATATTTATATATATGAAATAATTAAAATGAATGCTTCTCTCTTGCACGACTGTCGTAGCAAGACCATGGCGCCAGACATCACTTACCTAACGTGGTGGCGCGGCTCTGACGCGTGAGATCCCGAGTGTAAATTTATACTCATTAGATGGGTCCACTCCAGATTGATTGAGCAGCCTTACAAGGACATTGCCGTGTAGGCAGCAATTTCCTCGCAAGGCCACTCGGAGAGTGCGGGCTGCTGAACTGTTGACCCACCTAATGACGGATAAATTTATCGAAAGTTTATTCTTATCATAAATCATTCGTTCAAAGTAGGAGAAAATTGAATGTTTTTTGTTAGGGATAAGACGGAAAGGAAACTCATTCAATCTTGCCCCACTTAAACTTATAGGTATAAATTTTATCTAAGGACTTTAAATCGCCTTTATGCTGGAGGCAAAAAAAGTTCACATTGAAGCAGGGAAAATAGATAGGTATCGGGCATTTTATAATAGGTTTAAAAAAGGATAGGCATTTAAAACACAAGTGAAAAATGAGTGATGACTAATTACTAAAATATATATTCTCTATTTTACAATGTGAGCTGTCTTGTCTGCCCGAGGTAACGTCGCGACGCCTCTATTGTAAAAAAGGGTAGGTAGGTACCTACACTCTGTGACATAATTCATGTCCAAAAAACAAACCTCACTGATTCACCGGTTTCCGGTATTCATACATTAACTAATCTTTTGTTAAGAAGCAATTGAATTTACCAATTTAGAGAAATACAAGCAAAGGGGGGAGTTTATATTTTTGGAATTGAAATAATTCACAGAATATACAAAGCATATACATTAAATACAAAAAATGGTATGGAATGCCAGTGGTGGTGTGTAATTTTTGTCTTAGGCAAGACAATACGGAGCCTATATGGCTTTGCGTCTTTGCTTTTTCTTCATGAGGTCAGGGAAAACTGTTGAACTGCAAGAAAGTTGGTTGAACCGGCGGGATTCGGCTTGCATGGCCGCGCCGGTGCTGTTACATACTTAGGTCAAATAATGGTTTTCATTATTCAAGTTGGCTTTTAATATAACTCGTCTCATTGAAGTTCTCATCGGATAATCTGTTACTAGTATACTTTTAATCGGTAGGTTTATTACATTGTGACGACAGGTCAGTACCTTTATCATGACTTTGAAGTTTACGATAACTATCATCGAGTTTACTATCTATGCATCTCGTTCGCACTAAAATAGTACAAACAAGATGCACAGATAGTAAAATAATACAAACTTTATGTACAGATAGTTGTGGATGATGATTGGAGGCGCTTGTGGCGAGGTATAGAGACGAGTTAAATAATTACAATTTATTTACATAAGTATATACAAATATAATGTACAATCAATATAATGATATCACGGACACAGAGAAAAGGCAGTAGTATTAATTTATATTTTTACGTAGAAAGACAGCCGTGTTATTTTCGTTGCTATGTAACAGCGCGCCGCAACACGTAGGCGCGGGGACTTAGCTATTTGGTAGCTGAAAAGGACACGGGATTGTTGTAAATAACACACCAACAGCTTTGAGCAACGAAATATAGGTACTGATTCAAAAACAAACGAAATAAAATGACATACAAAAATCAAAAATGACAAAATAACTTAAATACGAAATATAAAAGAAATAATAAATATTTAAAAACTATATATACAACCTCAACAGTAGCGATGGTGGAGGCCGAGCAGGCCGCCACATAGTAAACTCGATACTCGTTAGCGAAAACCTCAATGTCACAACTCATGGCAAGGGCACTGGCCTAGTGGGTAGTGATCCTGTCTATGAAGCGGACCGTCCTGGGTTTTATTTGTGTTATGAGCACACAGGTATTTGTTCCCGAATCATGGGTGTTTTCCACGAATTTAAGTGTTTGTATAATATGCATATATATCGTTGGCTGGGTACCCACAACACAAGCCTTAAGCTTATCGTGGGGCTCAGTTACTTTGTATAAGGATGTTCTGTAATATATTTTTTTGATACCTGTATTAACTTTAGTACCAATGTTCAGTGGTCATCAGATATATTATATCAGAGCTGTGGAGGTTGTCACTAATATCTGAACCACCCACACAGCTCCTAAACATTTGTATGACTGGCCGTATACGTCTGATGGCAACTGCACAAAAATGAGTTGGAAGTTAGTGTATTACATTTCCTAAAACAAAATTTATATCATAGATATAAGAGGAATGATTAAGTAAACAAAATTGCTAAATATTTGAACGTATGTATTCATCTCTACTAATCTGAGTGGACATAATACGTTGTAATGTTACGTCTAAGTCCAATCTAATTAAATTTTGACTTCATCAGCACGGTTTGCTTACAAGAAGTTTCAAGTAGGGGTTCAGGTGAACAATGCGTCGTTTTAAGGATCGTTATCGGTTTTCCTCGACAAACAAACCAGTATCTTTTTACCGAATTTCTCAACGTTGATGCCTTTACCTTAGTAAGAATCCTTTTTACCGGCAGATTTAAGGACAGTTTTTTAAAACCTAGTTTGCAGAAAGTACGTTAGTATCGTCGACAGTTAATATTGTATCATATAATTTTCTTATCCGTAGTTAATTGATATTTTTAACTTTTTTATTTTTTAGGTTCATGCTTGCTCTTTTATGTCGTTAGGTTATGTAGGTGTTTCTGTTTAATTCCATGTCTTCGACGTAAAAAGCGTAAACTTTATTGTGAGAAACTCGGATTGAAATACTTTTGGTTTCGCAAAAAAAAAAAAAAAAACGGTAGTTACTATTTCTTTACAAATCGGGGTCACATGGTTCATATTTTCCTCTACTCTAGAGTAAATCCGTAATTTATTTGTCAGTTGGTGTTTGACTGAAAGAATTACATTGTACTATTTATTTTATGAAAATTTCTGTTTTGCATAGGTACCCTTATTTTTGCTACACTTTCCCAAAATGGTTTCCGTGTCTTTCAGTTCATCCTATTCGTTCTATTTTGACAATTTGTAAATAAATGTTGTATTGTTTAAATATTTTTTTGGCATGACGCACCTCTTTTTATATTATTTTTACTGTTTCTACTTTTTTGTACACATGGTATCCGGTTCGAAGGACCACAAATGCTGGTGGTGGGAAATTATAGGCACTGGTTTCTATGATGTGGTTTTACATATTTTTTAATTTTGTCTTCGGTTACCACGATAATTACTCATGAAATAAAACAACTAACTAACGGATTATATCCTTCCCATAAACATCCAGACGTTTACAACCCTTTAGCAGTCCACCCGATGACCTCGAACGCTGCTAAAGGGTTCGAAATGCCGGGATGAAGTTTAAATTAGTATACGCGATGTAATCTATTTTAATTGTTTTATTTCATCAATATTTTTTTATTGAAATTGAATCCTTTTTGGCTCCGTCTTGCTTAAGGAAAAATTACACACTGCCACTGGTATTAGTTAGGCGCTTTACACACTGCAACTTTTAGCAGCGATGCAGTCGCGATGCAGCATCGATGCAGTCGCAAATGGTCCACCTTTACACCCTTGCGCTACTTTAAGCATCGATACAGTCGCGATACAGTAGCGATGCTGTAGCGATGCTGTCGCGATGCAGAAGCTGGCCATTGAACTGTAGCGATGCAGTATCCATGTAATCACGATGCAGCATCGCTACTGTATCGCGTTAGCATCACGGCTGTATTGATGCTAAAGTGAGCCACGACGCGAAACGTATTTTGATCAGTCATTCATTGACTGCCACAGTGCTATGAGTTCGATTGAAACTGTTAATCACGCTCTCTGTAGAAAAGAAACGTAAACGCAAACAGAGGAAGTATTTAGTCCACCCATGTACTTGTGAAAGATTAAGAAGTGGTCATTATGTATCATATGTCAGTAGCTGCTTTTAGAACTGCTTTATCAGTAGATTTGGCAAACTGCCCACTACCCCGCGTCTGCAATTCTGCATCGATGCTAACGCGCGTCTGTATCGATCCTGTCGCGCGTGTGTATCGATGCTAACGCGCAACTGTATCGATACTAACGCGCGACAGCACCGATGCAAAAATTTCTGGTGTCGCGATGCAGTCGCTGCTAAAATTCGCAGTGTGTAAGGGGCCTTAAGTAAATATTAGCCAACTGTAACCTTACCATGAGTTGTGACATTGAGGCTTTCGATAACGAGTATCGAGTTTACTATCTGTGCATCTCGCTTGTACTAATTTAGTGCGAACGAGATGGACAGATAGTAAACTCGATACTCATTTTAGAAAACCTCAGTCACAACTCATGGTGAGGGTACTGAATATTCTTAAATTTTGTGTAAATGAAGGCTACTGGTAACACTAGCCTCTCTTAATTACCTAATTTAATTAAGCAGCTTCTAACACTACCTACCGAACTCAGGTTCGATCGTGTATGGAGTACTGTTGCCACCTTTGGGACTGGTCTGCAAAGTATCAGCTTACCGCTTTTAATTCAATAGAGCACCGAGCTTGCAGACTCTTTACAGGCCCGGTACCGCAAACATCGAAGTTCTTACCTATATTTCGAGCATGTTTCTCTTTTACTCCAATTTAGGCGTCATTAAATTTTGGAAGATTGTCTCTGTCACTTTTATGACGTCTTAAAAAAGAGAAAGATGCGCGAAATTTACTGAAATCGTTTTTGGCGGTAGCGCCTCTGGATACATTTTAGAGTGTGCACAAGAATTGCACGATTTAATTCCGCCATCACCGTTCCACCACCGGACTTCCAGGCGAGGGGAGCGGTTTCATCCTTATGTTGTGATTATTCCATTCATTCGCACGAAGCTATTCGCTTCTACCTTCCTACTGCTATGGAATTCGCTCCCTAAGTCTGTATTCCCAGAAATATATAACTTGGGTATTTTCAAGGCAAGAGTGAATAGGCTGTTACAGAACCAGCGTGCCACACTCTCGACCTCGTCGACACTTACCATCAGGTGTGACTGAGGTCAAACGCTGTTCAGTCGTGTTTAAAAAGAGGGCTTCTAAAAAATTGCCACCCTCTAAGTTTTGTTATTTTGCGTAAATTTTGTTTTTTCTACTCAGAATGACGAGCTCTTTCTAATATAAGTAGACACAATGAGAGAAAATATTAACTCGGATTTTTTTACTATTATGTTACCATCTTCCATAGGTACCTTTTGTATGGTGGTAACAAGAGGTGTTCACAAATGTATATTTTTGGGAACAATTTATTTGTCAAAGTTAAAACTGGATTTTTTTAGAGAAGGGCTTCCGTTTCTGAGTTTGTTTGTTTAGGTCTTGTAAATTGGACCACATGAAGCCGCGATTCACGTTTGGTGTGATGCCATTTTAATAAATCTCTATGATACTTCCTTTTCTAGTATCATATTTTGAACCGTATAGGTTAGGAAATAAAGTGCTCTTTTATAATACCTTAAAGGTTTGGGCAGAGTACCTATTGTTGTAATAAAATTATGACAAGGACAATCCATCTATTCGTCATCGTCGCATCTCGTGCGAAGCCAAACCGTAACATGACGGGAATGTGGGAAAGAAGAGCACAGTCGATCTCCGGTCGCGGCGCAGACTCGTCCCCTCGCCTCACCGCTCACATCAATCAATCACTGGAGAGTCGCACGCGCATCGCCCGACGCGCGCTCTTACAAAATGATTACAGCACTCCTTCTCGCTATTTTAGTGACATTTCTGACAGGATACATAGTTCAATCAATTAGTAAACCAAAGAAATATCCACCAGGTACGTAAGTCAACATTATTTCACAACAAAACTGGTCATTTTTTATTTTATTTTAGTGTTGGTTAGATAACGATTACTAAATAACATCTCTGTGTAGTTTAGTACTGTTAATTGTATATTTTTGCCATTGTTTAGGTAATTCTTTTTTAAGAATCAAAATATTTATTAAATCATAACCTAAAAGTGCTATACGCGATGGTAACAGTGGTTATTTCCGCGAGGTGTCCGTGTGTTCAATTGATCAATCAACATGCCGATAGTTCCGATGCAGGAGCTCTGCGCCAAATAAAATATTACACCATAGATGCTTAAAAATGAATTACTTTTTAATGTGATGCGTATTTAGTTATTTAATGTAATGTGTATTTTAATTCAACATTTTAAATATGCTTACTTGCCAAGTAGCGCCTAATAGGTTCATAATCATAATAAAAAACGCGATCTGTCAACACTACATTTACATACATCCGCATGATGTACAGTCGCCATTAGATATATATTGTAGCTATAGGTGGTCACAAATATCTGAACATGCACTGTATCGCATTGACAATAAACGCGTTGTTTAGATGTTTGTGACCACCTCCACAGCTCCGATATATCTGATGGTGACAGTACCTACTGAGTACCTTAGTACAAAAAGAGGGGTAGCCAAAATTTAATTTAATTCAAATCATAAAATATTACAAAAATACAAAATACCAAAAGTGCACAATACTATTGTTAAATAAAAAAATGGTAAGTACCATTTGATTTTTAAATATTTCACGCAAAATCTATAGTAACTACAGTACCGGTCAAAAGTTCACTCTGTTATTTGTAAATGAAGTTATACACATTTTTTCTATAAAATTATTTAATAATCTATTACGTACAAAACAAAGCCAATCCACTAATTTAGGACCACAGATAAAAAAAAAAATAGATTTGCCAACTTTAGATTCTTAGAAATAACCGCCTATTGCTTTCAACACCGACTAACACACTTTCGGATATCGTGTAATCATTTTTTGCAGTTTTAGTGCCGAAAGTATATTACAACAAATGGGCAGCTGTTCCCAGTGCTGATCTTTATTAGTTGACCGCATTTTTCTCACACCTGTCCAATTCATCCCATAATAACTCAATCGGGTTTAGGTGTTCTGAGTGATTGAGGGGGCCAATCCGCCATATGTTTTAATTCTTTTATTTTTCGAAGAAATATAGCTTGCACAATTCCGAAGTGAGTTTAGGATCGTCGTCTTGTTGAAAAACAAAGCCTCTGCTCACAATCCGTTTTCAAAATGGAAACCCATGACGTTGCAAAATGACATTTTCTTATCCATTACGCCATTTACTCATCCATTACGACATTTACTCTAACTAAATCATCAACTTTGTCACCCGCAAAACATGCCCAGACACTATCTGATCCTCCACCGTGCTTCACTGTTGGCATCACACATTGTTTTATCACTCGTTCGCCTACACAGACAAATTGACGACGTCTCCGACATTTGCAATTTTGGATTCGTCAGACAATAAAACACTGTTCCGGCGTTCAATATTTCGTGTTTCTGAGCCGATTCCAAACTTTTCTCTTTATTCTGAATAGGCAAAAGGTTTTTTTTGGCAGCAAAACGTCTTTTTAAACTATAGAGTCGCAGACGCCGTTGCACCGTCGAAACCGATACCCGCTGATCTCGGGTGGCGTTGAGTTCATCGCAAATTTCTGGAGCAGTTCGAGTACGTTGGCGTTTGCTCGGCACGCAAACAAACTGGTCTTCGCTTTTAACGAGCCCGACTGTAATTGACACTGGTTTTTTCTTTGATTCCAAGCAGTCACAACAGCAGTTTGAGGAACCTGCACTTTTTCTGCGATTTTTCGCTTTGTGTAGCCCGCATTAGACAGAGCTACAATAACAGCACAGGTTTCGACACTCAAATCGGCTTTGCGACCCATTTTTTTCATCTTCACGAAATATTGCAGACATTACAAATTTGCAAATAATAAAAAAACTATCCTTCCAAGAAGTATTTTTATTGTTATTTGTTAGTCATGGAAACAATTACACATTTGAAATGCATAACATATTTTATAGGTATTTGAACACAATTTAATATGATATCCTTCTTTCACAGGCTGAACTTAAACTTTTGACCGGTACTGCAAGGTACTAAATAAAAACACATTGAGGAACTAAATATATGAACAATACATTTCATGTATTGGTAATAATAGTAAGTAAAAGTAGCAAATAAATTCTAAGAAAAATAATTTTGTATAACCCATATGTCTATATATCTCTCTATATGTAACCCATTACCTAGTTGGCCGCATAATTATAATTTTCTAGGTCACCTGTACAAATGGCTTCAAAAGTAGTATAGGTAAAAGTAGGCGTAGATAATAGGTACAGAAGTATATTTCTACGGAATAAATTATTCAGGGTTGCCAAATTACACTTGGAACACATGTGTCAATTGTTCAGACCTTTAATCTCTTCGACTTCCTCAATGTTTTATGATTTGATTTGGTATCTTACTGAATGCAGTTTTATTCAGGCGGGCCGTAACTTGTTAGTCACGTCGTTGTATAAAAAAAAATTAAATTTCATACATTTTTGGTGCTTTGTCAGTAACTGACTTATCTGTCTTTAAATCCTTTGGGTACGTGGGATGAGAAATAAACTATTCCCACCTATGCCTTTGATACGTGGTTTAATCGTATTTACATTATGAAGTCATGGTTATTTTATGTGCTAAATATTCCGTCCCGTTTAGCAACAGAAGTAGCTCACCCCATTAGTACCGTCTGCTTCCGACTGTACATCGGGGACATTGAATTGTTACACGCAAATTATTTATAACAACTCCCCTGTCTCCATTTTTATTCGCTGCCGCGTGTTTAGATAACTTTATCCGTTAACTAAATTATATTAAATAGTCATTAACCAGACTTCAATGTCATATGATTATTAACATACTTGAACAAACGAAGGAGTGTTCATGTTTTTTTGATGAAGATGTCTTCTACTGGCTATTAAAATTACAAGCTGTATCATGTAGGTAATTAAACTTGATAATTTATTCTGCAAATGTTCCGCCGATTGTAATAATTAATGGACAATTGCATCATGGTTTGTAATCCTTAATTGATATTAACGTTGTCCAAATTTAAAAGATACATTGTACAATAGACCTATAATCATCATAGTGTTCAAATTCAGCGGCGATTGATCGACTTGATAGATTTTTATTAAATAGGTGACATTTACCTAAATTGGATAAGAAACAGATGCTACCAAATATTTCTTTTTCAAATTACTTTACTTAGTAAAGGATTAATTTACTTACTTAATAAATACGATAACATAAAACAAATGTTATATTTGCATAAACATAAAAATGTAAAAGTAAAGTAGCAGGTACAGAAAATTAATTAACCTTTCGAAATATTTCGCACAGTATGTTGATGGCCCGGGCCCACTAGCGGCTGCCACTGGACGTTTTCTTGAGCTGGGTCCACATTTGTATCATTTCGTCGTATCGTAATTGGTATCTTGGTCGCGTTGCACCGACGCGTATCAAGATCACTACTGTGTGAGAGTCAGGATGGCGGGTGTACACACGTTTCTGATACCCAGGCCACCATGCCTAATTGGCACTATGAGCGGTCGTCCAGATTTACATTAATGACTAATAATTTTGCCATTGTTTTCTAAAAGAGTGGGAAATTTAATTTTAATTTAATTTATTTCTTAAGAAGATAAAACAGAAACAGTCACAGTAAATACAGCAATTTCCAGAAGTGGCTGCATCTTATGGCGTAGGTAAATTTGGGTACGAACAGGCAATATCGAATTATAGTGTACGCCACATGAGCATTTCTTTTTGAAATCCGATCTGAAATTTCGTTGAGGTTTTTAATTTGTTGTCTAGAAAACCGGGAAAAGATTCGTCCAAAACAGATGCCCCTGGTAAATTTTCGTTACATTTACGTAGGTAAATGAAATAGATGAGCTTATTGTTGATTTCGTAGGTAATAAATAGGTACTAAATCAAGGATTTATAACAATTTTCAATAATTGGCGGGATAATATATTTTTTAAAATACTCCCGCCATCCTGACAGTCATAATGGTGGAGTCAGAATGGCGCACATAGGGGTATTTGACCCTAAAAGTTGGACATAATTATTTATCTATATCATTGACATTATATCGATTTAAATATACCTTACATGACAGAGTTATTTATTTCTGACAGTTTTTAGTCAGTTGTAAATTCATACGGGTCATATGTTATAAACAGGATATACCAAAAAATATTCATTTTACTCAAATTTTATACCGCATTGAATGTATATATCATTCCGACGACGCGTCTCATCCATCTTCATTTGAAGACCTATCATCATTTTCAAGATTTGATGTTATATCTTCAAAAGTGGCGTCATTACTGATATTCGGAGAGAGCATCATACGTTGCTACGCTACGGTTTGTGTGGACGCATTTTTTTCACGCGACGATGTGAGTTTCCATACTTAAGATACGCGGTCTCGATACGATACGCGTAATCGTGATCGATAAAATAATACAAATGTGGAGCCAGCTTTGGCGATTCCACAGGGATCGGCACACCGCGTGAACGCCTAGAAAACGCGAGAACGATAGAAACGATTGTGTGCCCAGGCTCTTAGGATAACAGAAGTATAATATGATAGTAGTATTTGTAATTAAGTTTCATTTGTATAAAGATTTCAAATTACAGGGGCGAAAGTATTTTTCCTTATTTTACAAAATGACGTAAACACGAAGTGACAATAAAAATTAATGAGTTCAAGTTTATTTCCTTTACGTGTGCTACAATTTTCTTATTTTTAAATCTATTCCACGTGCACTATAATGTAGATACTTTTTTATATTTTGTGTTAAGATTTTTATTTCAGTTTTATCATAGTTAACTCATAAAAGTTTGTCCTCATGAATCGGGGCAGGTCCACATTTTCGCTCATTAGCAGTATTATATTATAATAAACCGTATTCATAATTGAAATTCATCATTAGAAACCTAAATTATCCGTGATAAACTTGGGGGTATTATTTTTATTTTGTTAAATACTTATATATTACAAGGGCTACCTTTTAAGTTGTTTGTAAATAGTACGTATAGACAATCTAATATATTCGGAATCGGAATTCAAGTTTCTTAGCTTCAGTTAGTAAATTATTGCACCAGATGTTGTTAATACCTGAAGTGTTACATGTGCAATACCAGCCATGTATAAGTTTTTATTATTTCGCTTCGTATTTAAATGAAAATAAATATTTCCAATTATTTTGTTAAAACATAGGGTTAACAAATATATAAATTATCTTAGCGTGTTTAAAAAAGAAAAAGGATTTTACTATTGTACAAATATTTTGTTGTTGTGGCAACCTTGTCGTAATTTTTTTGGTCTTGAATTCCGTTTCCGAGTCTAGATTATGAACATTTATCGTTTTTCAAAGAATTATCCGCAATCTTTAATACACTTTCCTGGCGTTCAAACCAGTTTTTAAAACATTTATTTCAACCCGAAGTGATGGTAGTAAAATTGCCGATATGTAAGCGTGAACAGCTGCTCCAGGTGTGCTGAAACGTTGACTGCGAAGACCTTGCTTGATTTTTGGGAACGTTTAAAAGGTTAGGGCTTAAAATCGTTAGGGCTCAAGTCAGAGCTGTAAGGCGGGTGATCTAATATTTCCATATTTTGCCCTTTTAAAAACGTCATTGTCAGTATCATACGTCGTCTTGAGTTGTTTTTTCGAAACTCTATGATTACTTGTGGCAAACAAACAGTGGTATACCAGTCAGCGTTAACCGTCTTGCGATCTTCTAGTACAATGGATACTTATAGGACGTGGCCACCCTTTGCCACAAATGAGGCAGCCATTGTTTTTTGTTGTTTTCACTGACCTCGGTGGAACCGCTACAGAGTTTGGCGACACAATCTGATGGATATTTTTTTTCGTCGCAAAGCAAATGTGGTATCCAACGAGGGATCAACTTTTCCACGATGAGTTTCTACGTGCAGGATATTTTGGATAGTAGTCCCTGAAATGCCCACGGATGCCTCTATTTCACGGTTCGTCACATGACGATCTTCGACGATTAGCTGCCGCACGGCGTCGACATTCTCTTGAGTCATGGCGGTTTTTGGACGGTTTTTGGCGACCTTCACGTGACTTTGTCACTGAGGCTAGAGTGCCCACGTTGAAATTCTAAATACCAGCCTTTTATTGTCTTAAGTCCCGGTCTTAGGACAATAGAAGGCTGGTATTGGTACTGCATCACTAAATAGGTACAGAAGTAATCTCAAAGCACTGAAGTCGCGTTAGTCCCCTTTGAAAGTTGTAGAAAATTATCACGCGCATAGTTTCATTTGATATTTCCATTTTTAAAGGCAACCCTTCTAACACGTGTGTGCGAAGTAGGGGCGGGCTGGTAGTTTGCTATATCCGTAAATTCTGCAAAGGATGTTGAATTCCATCATGCGCTTATCTTGTTTTTTAAATCTTCGACTTCCACCGTAACGTTTCGAACGGGATCAAACTTGGGCTGCCTAGGTGGCCAATTCTCCACTAAGAATTCCGTGGGTATGTAACCAAGCCTTTGTGCTCCTGACACTATGACAGCAAGCACATCTTTGAAAAACTTACTTCTTGACATGTTATAGACTGTGTACCGAATATAGGTAATACCCGTATATCATTCAAAGTGCCGTCTGTGAAGTGGTGCTAACTCACACCTTGAGCTAACATCAGCCCTAGACCATGCTTGGGGCGGGATACCTTTCAGCAGTCTTTATGAAAAGCTTCGTCCGTCTTGCGAAGAACTTTTTTCCGTTTGTCAGTCAATTTTTATTTTGTCGTTCAATGTTATGGGCCGCGCCGGACTAATCAATAGTCCAGTTTCAACGAACTAAGTTCATCCTCCTTTTTCTAAGTAATGATTACAATACAATTAAAATCAGTTAAGACTTCGGTTGTCTCGGGTATCATCGCTTAATTCCGGAGTAGGAAATGACACGATATACATTGCCGCGATTACTTTTAGGTAGCATTTAATTTGAAGTGTCATAAACGCAATGTTAAGCACCTGCCATGATGACATTATTAACCGGTAGACCTAGGAAATTTGTTATGCAGAAGCGACATGAATTTGAACATTCATTATTTAATGAAGCTGAATACATACATGAGTCAATATTTTACTGTTTGGTGTAAGTAGGTACGATATTATGTCGCATTAATCATTGATAATAAAATAATCATAAAATTAAAATTAAAAAAAACCGGCTTCAACCGTTTTTTATTCATATTTCGTAAACGGCTTGGCCGATTTTGGTAATATTTCATTTTCATATAGTAAAACAACAAAGCTAAGCTCAAAATATTTTATGATATTTTTTGTTTGAAATGTCTGCTTTTCGTAATTTTTCCTTAATCTGGGTGCTTCGTGCCAAATTTCAAGTTTCTGATTTCACGGGAAGAACACCGTAGATTTTGCGAGTGTTCAAAAGTCTAAAATTTGCACCATTAACGACTGTATCTTTTATTTGACACTAAGAAGGCAGACTGTCAAACTATCTAGTACTTGCTAGCATCTTTCTTATTTCAATATAAAGGTTGTGTTAGTTTTGAGCTACAAAGGAGGTTTCGTTGCTCATATTGTTCTTGTACCTACTGTATTCAATAAGACAACGAGTAATATATATAATTAAAGGTCAAATCTGTAAATTGATAACTCTATGTGATAGACGAGGGATTCACGACAATTACCGAGGTTGGCCGAAGTCTTAACTGATTTTAATTGTATTGTACTAAAATAAACTTATATAAAACATAATACATAGAATTATACAACCAATACGGAACCATTGTCCGAAGCAGTATTTCTTGCATGTATGTCTGTTTTGTTGACCACTAACAACGGTAGCGATTTAAATGTTTCCCTTATTTTTCCCTAAATGTTCCAAGTCTCTTAACTTTTTTCCACTTCTTTCTTTCTTTATTTCTTAGCAGCCAAGGTATTAAAATATATCGGATCATCCACTTTATCTCCTTGAAAATAGAGGCGTTGTTCCGATATTTGTGACCACCTTGGTAGCTCCGATATATCTGATGGCGACTATACCTACGAGTATGTGATTACGGAGAGGAGAAATAAGTAGAAAAAAGTGAAAAATATTAATCATTAGTACCTACATAGATTTCATTTGATTCCGAGAACAAGGAAATTATACTGACTGTTATGAGGTATGAACCAGTTTTAGTTACTGTATTGTCTGTAACAGTATTGATAAAAAAAATGTCACTACTATTTACTAACATCTTTTACTTCGACTCAAGAATTATAAATACTTACGAGCATTTAGTTTAGTTAAATTTACGAATAAAAAAAAAGTTTTATCGTAAATTTTTAGGACTGTTACCTACTAGGAATTATAGAAAAAGTCATGAAATTTATCAAGCCGAGCAGTTTTATCTAGTGTATTGTTTGTTGGTTTCACTAATCCCATGACTGAAAATCACAACAGTTTGCTTGAAAACAAAAAGGAAGCACTCTTATTTTCAGTAATATTTTTACTAGGAACTACAAATCAATAGAATAATTCATCCAGTAAGCTGCGATTTACTTTCACGCACCTACTTAACCACAAATGCAATGTAACTGATGCGTCTGCACATGGGCCTGCAATTATGGTTACTTAGAATCGCGACCTTGCATATCGTCGTCTTACTGAACTTCGTGTATCAAATGCTCAAATTTGTTTTTGTGTTAGATCGTTCAAATGAACTCTCATCTTGAAAGACATTCGTAATTTGTTTCCTCGTACGGTGTATCTCTTAGACTAAATTTTCGTAACTGCAAAGAAAATAAATACAAAAATGGTACTGCCTTTAACAGTATTCTTTGATATAGTTACATAAATGTATGTATATAAATGTTTCCTGGGTGTTGTCTATATGTACAGTCAACCAATTTGATTTATGGGCCACTTCGAACCTTGTCACAGTCAAAATCTATATGAAAGACGCAAAAGATCTCTTATTAACGTCACTGTGGCAAGGTTCGAAGTGGCCTAGGAATCAATTTGGTTAACTATTCAAGTTCTCTATGACTTCAAACCGAACACTTCTAAGAAATCGTTATCTGGTTCTTCCACGTCGATACTTCACCCGTAAGACCGTAACGAACTCTTGATCTCTTTACGTGAAGTCCTGGCACAGTGTCAACTTCTGAACTTTCTAATTATTTTGTGCAATCCACATTAAATCACTTTAGCTGCTTACTTTATTGGAAATAGCGATATTTTGATCTCTCCAGCTTGAACGAGCAATGACCCACTAAGCACATATCTTTTGTACCTATAATTCGCAATGATTCGGATCTACACTAACTTAATCTAGCTTAGGTCAACTGCGTGAGCTGCATGTAGCGGCATCGGCAGTTTAGTACAACCAGAATAAATAGTCAATGATTGTCATTGATTATGTACGGATGGGATTGTTCAACATCCTTGTGTTATAATCCTTGCCAAGGATAACAAAATGCTTCCAGAGTGTCGGCAACTCAACATCCTCTTGGATATTTCTTAATCTCAATAGAATATAAGGAATTCACAATTTAATAACATTTCTTTCATTGCATCCAATGTATGTTTTCCTCAGTCTGCCCGCAGACTGAGGAAGATTTCAGTACATAGGTATACGCGATATACTTAGTTTTTAGTTATTTAATATAGTGAATGTAACTTTTCATTCTTGTGTTTTCAGGTCCAAAATGGTTACCATTTGTTGGATGCAGCAACATAGTACAAAAAATGAGCAAACTACATGGTTCGCAGTGGAAAGCGCTCTCACAAATAGCTAAAGAATATTCAACTCAGGTTCTTGGTTTGAAATTGGGAAGTGAATTAGTTGTAGTTGTGTATGGAAATAGGAACATACGCCAAGTACTTATGGAGCCAGAATTTGAAGGCAGACCTAACAGTTTCTTTATTAGATTACGATGTTTCGGAAAGAGAATGGGTAAGTTCACTTGTACATATTATTGTCGGCGCCCGATAGTAATAATAATAATTCATCTAGCCATGGTATAGTAATACCATCTAGGTATAGTAATACTGTGTGTCGCCGTCATAGGAGCTTTAACTTTGGGGGTCGCTTCTGCACCACGAACGTAGCAACATTTGTTCTAGGACTTATGAAAATAACTTATAGTTTACTTAATATTTAAAAAAAGAAGATTTTTCAAGCACGCAATTTACTGCGAAAACTACCTTCTCCGGTATATGCCTTCATCATGTGCCAAAAAATGTACAATGGGAGTAATGATGATGATAATTATGATAGTCATGATGTCGTATCATCACAGGATAGCGATATATCATATATAATGCACGCCAGCTGTGACCAGACATATCTTTAAATTCCTACGCATTTCGTAATTTGCATAATTTAGGCCAGTCACGTTAAGACTACAAAAAATACGGCGGGTTAATTGTTAATAATTTTGGTCACTCTCCTAACAAGTTACGATTTCCGTCAACGTCACTCAGCAAATCGCCACGATTTGGTTAGTGTCGTTTAAATAGCTTCTTATTAAAAAGGCGTCGTTTTATGATATGTATGATTTTTGATTGAATATTTGCGATCAGTTGACGAAAATTGAGTGTCGCATCAACACGGATGTTTTTTTTTTTACTTTTTTGTTACATTGTAGGAATAACATCAGCAGACGGCCCTTTATGGAAGGAACACAGAAAATTTGCTGTGAAACACCTGAAAAATGTCGGATTTGGCAAGGCATCCATGGAACAAGAAATACAGCAAGAAGTGGCCAGATTAGTTGATTATATACAGAATAATAATACGAAGCCAATTAGTCCAAAGAGTATTCTTGCTACAGCCGTTATGAATGTTTTATGGAAATATGTGGCAGGTAAAACAAAGCTTGACTTCCATATATTTAGAACCACAGGTATATCAATAATAGAAATGGTAGCGTTTTTATAAACACTTATCTATGAATTAGTGTTAAACATACAGTTTGCTGTTATAGAAAATAAAATTAAATGTAAAAAACCTCGCCCTTCTGGATTGCCAGACTTAGTTTCGGCCCTGTAGTCCCCTGTGTCAACTATAAGTCGGGACGACATTTCTTTTACGAATTTTTTTGTGTCACTTGACCAAGGCCCTAGAGTTTCTACTGCAAGCACCGCAAATTCGTATTCTTTCGATAGGAAAGCATATTTGCGGTATATTAGTTTATCTTATTACTAGGGTTGCCTGCATCTTCCCACAAATGCTTAAATCTTTCTTCGCTTATGTTGTCTATGAACAAAGTAATTTGGAGAGTGAAAATAAATGGTGGTACTGAGATGGCGATGTCTCTAGTGCTAGTAGTGCTAATCATCACTAAACATCGGTAAGGTAAACGACCGGGTGCCCGACAGCGTCCCAATGGATGCCACTTTCAGTGTAACACGTTCACAGTTCAGTGCCCCATATATGGGTCATAACAAACTATTTTCACAAGTCCGTGCCACATGGGTAACAATAACCGATCAGCATGCACTGACATCAAATCACTTCCTACTGCATCCAATGGTGTTCATAATACAAATTAATTCTGATTTACCTATTTATGTTTTTGTTAGATAGACAACAGTATTCTATAATATTTATTATAATAAATAGTTTCTTGGTGCGAGTATCAAACTAAAGTCAAACGCTGGTCCGTCTTGAATAAAAAAGTGTCCCCGTCCAAAAAATATGAAAAAATCTATTAGACTCCCAAGAAGATTATTTTGAACTTGATCGGTTGAACGGTGTTTGAATTAGAGATCGAAAACTACGGAGCCCATGCATTGTACCGAACAAGGCCCGACACACGGTGGTCGGCGTTACAACAATCGCTTGGACATGCGTTACGACTCCCAGTTAAAAATTATTTAAGCTATTGCGGATGAAATAAATAAAATAGTGTAGAAGGATGACATTTAAATATTATAACGCCTACATAAATGTTGATACGTAAATGTGCAATTGCTAATTTATGGTGCAGGCGTATTAATAGTGTAGCACTAAATATATATATATTTTAACGTCTAATTAATATTTCATTGGTATATAAAACGTTTTCGTTTTCAATGTCATCATTGTCATCAATTAAGAATTTCGCATCAATACTTAATGTTTTATTTGTTTTTCGTTTGACATTGCTTGATAACAACGGATCTGATAATAAAATCATTGTATTTATCAAATCAGTATTGTTGAAACTCGACTGCATTTCCGTGTATGATGTAAATTACGTATGTAAATCTCTAAAATTATAATAGGGCTAGTAAATTAGATTTCAAGACGACAATATTGACAAGGCAACAGTCACTAAACGGTAATATTTACTAATAGATTATATTACAAAAAAGAGGATAGATTTACTACCTACATAGTTAATGAATTACTTTAATTAGTTAGAAACCTACCGGTAATATAAGTTCGTGTTTAGCAAGTAGTATGTGATTTGTTGCTATGATATTTTTTCAAGGAACATTATAAATAGTCATAAAAAGCTTTTTATTTCGCAAGAGCTCGATAAGGCGAAAGATTTTTTTTGCTTAATATGTTGATAAATTTATGTTCTTGATTTTAGTTTAGGTATTGACCTGAGTTTCTCTGAAGTACTAATTCAAAATTCAGTTTAGTAATTTCAATAAATGTCATTATAAATGACCGCTAATTGGATAATAAAACATAATTAAATATCTCGGTACTAGGCCACAGAGCCGAAATAATGACTATTACGGAAACACAATTTTCACCCGACTGAAAATCATGCCAGTTTAGAGGTCTCCATGCATGTATTTAATAGACAACGATGTCTATTAAATACATGACAAAATACTGCTGGATTCTAATAAACTGGTTATTGTATTACAATATTATCCATCTATTGCTCTAAAATAATAACTTTGGTAAAGACTGAGATGTCCACGCGATTGTTAGAAGCCCGACCATAGCCCGATCAAATCAATCTGCACTTCTAATCTGATATCAGATCTTGTTTTGTCAAATCCAACAATCAAAATAATACTGCCTATTTGCAGGCGAGTCCATCGAAGAGGACCGTCTTAAGTTGCTACTCGAGCTTCTGAGTGCACGATCTAAGGCGTTCTCCATGGCAGGAGGATGGCTTAATCAGTTTCCTTGGTGCCGTTTCTTCTTTCCTGAAGCGAGTGGTTATTCGCTTATACACAGGATTAATTTACAAATTTCCGCTATCATTGAGGTAAGTGGAATGGCTTCTTGGCTGTAGTTTGGAAAATCTGCTACTTCTATAAAGCAGTGACACAAATAATGGTAATTTGTGACCTTGGTTGAGATTCCTAGATTGTCTTTATTATATTATTATGGACGAAGTCTTATCAAGCTATTGCACTATAAATAAAATAAAGTATAATTGACTACCTACTTATGGTAAATGTACGTGGTTTTCTGCGGTGGTATTTTTCTATATAAATGTAATTCTCAGTCAGATATCGTACAAGTGGACTGTTGTTTTCTTCATTTTCTTGTAACAATAAAAAACTTGTCTTGTTCCAGGAAGCAATACAAAAACACAAAAACAATGCAGCTAGTGGTGATGATTTTATTTATTCGTTCCTAAATCAGATGAAGGTGAAGAATGACACGTTTACTGGTAAAATATTTATTTCCCTTTTTATTTTTAGTCGTCCATGATTCGTTTACTAAGAGTAGGAAGAACTTAATGTTTGTATGAAAATTATAAAAACATGTGACCTTTATGACGCTGGTGAAAATTATAAATGCTCAATGATGTGGATCATTCCATTTCCAAGCTCAGACATGGTCTATATCGGTTGCCAATATCGGCTCACTATCTTTAGTATACTCTACAGCATATCAATTCTTTTTTCAGATCAACAGTTAAAAGTGGTATGCTTAGATATGCTTATTGCCGGATCACAAACTACAAGTAACATGCTGGAATTTATGTTCCTAACGGTTCTAAGAAACCAGCATATACAGGATAAAATTTACGATGAAATACAGCGGGTCATAGGGAAGAACGTGCCTTGTTGGACGGATAGCCACAAGTAAATGAGTTATTTATTGTCAAGTAAATCTAGACAGGCTGAACGCGAGTTAAGATTTAAAAACAATTCGCTTTTACATTTTATAGTGAACGTGTCTAATTAATGAAATTTAAACACTTTCAGGCTTATTTACACATCTGCCTTTCTATTGGAAGTTCAAAGATGCTACGCAATAGTGCCGCTACTGGGCCCCAGAAGGGTCTTAACAGACAGTATCGTAGATGGATATATGATACCAAAGGACACCACTGTCTTGATATCAGTCAAAGACCTCTATTTGGATCCAGATATATTCGAAGATCCATACGAATTTCAGCCTGAGAGATTTATAGATGAGAACGGTGCATTAAAAAATGCCGAGCACGTCTACACTTTCGGCTTAGGTGGGTACCTTTAGAATTTATTGGAATAAAATCTATCTATCGCTTTGAAGTAAAATGTGGCAGGTAACTATGTGTGAGAGTCATAGATAGTTACTGCATTTCAAAAAAGTATTGTCGATATTTCATTACATAAGTAAATAATCTGTGCAAATAATAATATATTTGTATGTTGTAACTTTGAAAATAAACTCAAACTGCTAACAGAAAAGTAGTAACTGCTGCTATCAAGGTATGGTCGAGTTCGGGTAAACTGGCGCCACAGACAATATATGAATAAAAATACGATATTAATAAAAAAATATGGTTACGGGTAAATTAGGGTACCTATCCGTTCCGCGTAATATGATTCAGTACAAATATTAGAAACTTGCTATATTTTTTCTTATCTTCTAATATTTTTGTCTTGTCTAATAAGACAACGATATAATAACAGATATACCACCGTGAGCATCAATATATAACTAGGCCTCAATCTATGGGTCTTATAGAAGTTTCTGGTGACCAGAGGGCTGGCCACTATTTCGCCCAACGGATTAGCATTGCTATTCAGCGCGGTAACGCGACCAGCCTTCTGGGCACCCTACCAGGACCTACGTCAATTTTTTTATTTAGTTTAGTTTTTAGTTAGTTTCTTTATTATGTTTTTATCTTATATTTTTGTGTTAATAATAAATAAAGTATATCTATGGGTGGGAACAAATTTGTCTCTGAACCGCGGAATAGCTATTATCTCTAGCTTTTGTACATATTAGATATAATTACGAATGTACATTTTATTTACAGGTCGAAGGAGGTGTCCCGGAGACGCTTTAGCTCGATCTTTCATCTTTTTGACATTTGTGGGGATTCTGCAGAAATTCAAGATCCAGTGTGTCAACGGTGTCTTACCTAGCGACGAGCCAGTAATAGGGTTGATAGCTGCCCCAAGGCCGTTCTCTGCGATGTTTGTTCCACGACATTAGAAGTAGCTTTGTAATGATGACATTGACCACTAAAACTGCAATAAAATTAAAACTACAAAGAACGTTAGTTATATGAATCAAATGGCTGTTTTAAATTCCAATATAGGTGTTATACAGGGCAACATCGGAGACGTAGTCAGAAGTGGACATGACTCAGTTAAGCATACTATTGGTATTACAATAAGTATAACAGGTGTTTAGTTGCATTATTTAAACTTAATCAATAATCATGCAATGTTTCATATGAAATAACGTGCTCTAAACAGCGTCGTCATCCTTCAACCAAGAACTCTTTCAAATACATACTTGTCTCACGAGAGTAAGTGCACTCCTCTCCATTATTGCGTTTATTTTTCGAAATTAATTGCTATCCAAACACTGCTTTGCTATATGTTGTTAGTCTTATCAAACCTATTATAACTGTTTTCACTTAGTGTTGTGACCAACCATTTTGTTTGAGCAAATGTTTGCTGTTCCGCCGATGTTCGCTCGAAACCGAAAACATCTGTTCTCACTTAATGAAAAATCAAACATTTGTTTAGAACAAAAGATTCGAACAGTTGCATTTTCAGCAGCGATCATGGATGACGGTGATTAGAATTTGGCTAGTGCAGCGTTTAATTTAATGTAAGTGCAATTTATTAAAAAATAGTGACAAAACACTATTGGGTTTCAAATAAATAAAACAGAGCAAAGAAATATCAATCTTTTAACCGAGCTCGGACTTTATTCCGAAGAAGGAAGAATTCCAAGTTTTCATGAGTTTAGTCGGCAATGTTATAAACAGAAAAGATCTACATGCATCGTTCTTCAAATGAATGCAATTGCATTTTTTTTTGTAATCTTTGCATTTTTGATCCCATAAGCAGGGATGAATCCGATAATTTTCATTCATACGGAAAACGGAAAGGCACAAATGGAAACAAAGTATTCCTGAGGCCTTAAGGAGTAATAAATGTTGTATATACTTAGGTAGAATTATCCTTTTTCAATTTCTTAATATTTTCATAGATAATAAGTACGTAACGTTTGCGTCTCCAGTATAAAACTGCTTTATCAATTTTAATTCCATAACAGTGTTATTAAGTGTTTGTTCTTGGCAAATCTTATATAATTCGGTGTATTACTTTGTGCTTATCAAAATGTGACTAGTGATAGCAATCAGTGCATCGTATGGGAAGTAATATTCATACATTTGTGTCTAACAAATTAAAATTAACCCTCAGAAACGGTTAACAACATTCAATACCAGATGCTCGATCAGAACGCGTAAGCGGCTTTGAAACTTGCGGCGCTTACGCCCTTTGTGATAATTTATACGCTGCGATCGAGCAGCATTGCTGAGCATTTATTAGTGTGTTTTACTACTGAGATTGAGGAGCCTTTAATAGCGTGCTGTTTATAAATACACAAAATAACCCATCCCAGTATGCAGGCTGCGGTAAAGTGCTGGAATTGTGATGACCCTTTGTTTATACATGAAAAACTGGATTGCTCAAAATGTCATTTAGCATTTCATTACCAATGCTGTCGTATAGATGAATTGCAGTTTAATAACCTTACATCCATCCAGAAGGCAGGCTGGATTTGCCCAAACTGCCATAGCCGTGTAAGAAAAGTTAATAATGAAAAAACACCGATTAGAAACCAATTAATGTCAGAGACTGCTCCGGAGGAATTCGATGTCGACATGAAGACTCCGATATCTTGGGTAACCCAAAGGCATAAAAGTATAAAAGAAGACGCAGATCAGTCTTTGTTGTTGTTTCAACCTGACAATAGACGTCATCAATGTCTAACAAAAGAAGATGTTCGCGAGGTTGTGTGTACGGAGTTACGTAACATTTTGTCTGAAGAAATAACAAAAGTTCTAGATCGAAGTATGTCGACTCATCTGCGGGCTGTCAGAACTGAGATTACGAGTTTAAAGGATGAGATAACCAAAGTTCAGGATTCCATGGACTTCATCAATCTTCAATTTGAGAGTATCAAGAAGGATGCACATGACACATCACAAGAGTGCAAGCGTTTGGCGAGGCAGGTAGACGTCCTTCAAGCCACAAACACAGAACTGAATCAACGCATTACTCAAATCGAACAGCATTCACGTGCGTGTAACGTCGAAATTCAATGCTTGCCTGAACATCGATCTGAAAATCTGGTGACGGTAATCATGCAGTTGGCAAAGACAGTATCCTGCGACATAAAGGAAGTTGATATCCATAATTGCACGAGAACTGCTAAATTAGATGCTGCTAGCGCACGGCCGCGATCAGTTGTAGTGCAGATGAAGAGTCCCATAACACGCGACAGACTATTAGCTTCTGTGATCAAATTTAACAAAACCCACAAGGATGATAAGCTCAACTCTCAGCATCGCGGCCTTGGTGGCGATAAGGTCCCTGTTTATGTGTCGGAGCACCTTTCGCCATACAACAGAGAATTGCATAAGGCGGCTAGGAAAGTTGCAAAAGATAAGAATTATAAATTTGTTTGGGTCAGAAGCGGCAGAATCTTTATTCGCAAGGATGAAACATCACAAGCCATTGTTCTGAAAGACCTGTCTTCAATTAGTCGATTGTCATAACTGGTGTACTTAGTACATTTTTAAACTTATAGTGCATGAATTTTATCTATTTATTCTTTTATCGTGAGTAATTTAAATGTTTATTATCAAAATTGTAGAGGTTTAAACACTAAAACTATAGATTTTCATTGCAATGTTTCTGCTAACGAGTATGATATCATTTGTATTACTGAAACTTGGCTACAGGATAATATAAGCGATGGTGAATTGTTCGATGACCGTTATAATGTGTACAGGCGAGCGCGTAATATTGAAGGCCCATTAACTAAAAAAACTGGCGGAGGTGTAATGGTTGCTGTAAGTAGAAAATTTGTGTCTTATAGAATGTATGAATTTGAAACACACTTGGAAGACGTGTGGATAGTGATAGAAAAAAGATCTAAAGATTGTATAACAAAAATATGCCTATGCTGTGTATATCTACCTCCGCCCGTAAAGTTTACTGATTTGGATTTTTTTGTTGAGAAGGCTTCTACGAATGTGATTGGTTTTACTGAGGCGTTAATATTGGGAGATTTTAACCTTCCTTCCGTAGATTGGATCGTAAGCAATTCTGATTCAACAATGTCACCTGTAAGTAGTTCTAGTAACTCGAACCAAGCACTTACTGAATTTATGGCTTTTTGCGATTTAAAGCAATATAACTCTATTTTAAACTGCAATAATAGATTACTTGATCTTGTGTTCTCAACTAATACTGTCTCTCTAGAACAAAGTAATTGTCCACTAAGCGTTATTGACTCTTTTCACCCACCTTTAGAAATATCCTTCCAATTAAATCTGGAAAGTACTCTCTCTCCTTCGTTACGGCCAAAACTAAATTTCTATAAAGCAAACTATAGTGAAATAACTAAATACTTAAACGATGTTGATTGGTTCTTATTATTGGAGCCATGTCGGGGCGTCGATGAAATGGTACTTAAATTATACGAGACACTACAAGTCGTAATTAAAAAATTTGTTCCATTAACTAGACCTAAAGGCGCCAAATACCCAGTTTGGTTTACAAAAAGCTTAATAAGAATGCTACATGAAAAGCAAAAAGTTCGAAAACGTTATAAAAATTATAAAAATCCATTAGATAAAATTTCTCTTGATTTGCTTAGGAAACGGTGCACCGATCAAACTTTAAACTGCTACAATAAATATTGCAAAACCCTTGAAGACAATATAGCGCGAAACCCAAAAGTTTTCTGGACATTTATTAAACACAAAAGGAAAAACAAATCCTCCATACCGTCAAATATGAAATTTGGTAATGATCGGGCCTGTGATTGCAAAGGTATTTGTGAGTTGTTTGCAAAAAACTTTTCTTCAATTTACGAATCAAATGTTAGTAATTCTGTCATCATGCAAGAAAAGACTGTATTGAACAATCCGTTACATAAAATTAATATTGATGAAAACATGATTAAAAAAAAAATTAAAGCCTTAGATTTAAATAAGGGACCTGGTTCTGACTGTCTTCCGCCCATATTCATTTCTAAGTGTGTAGAAGGCCTGATACGGCCGCTAAAATTTATATTTAATAAATCTCTCGAAACGGGCATTTTCCCTCAGACGTGGAAGGAGACAAAGATAGTCCCGGTATACAAGGATGGCTCAAGATCTGACATACAAAATTATAGGCCTATTTCCATTTTATCTGTTATGTCTAAGATTTTGGAATCTCTCGTGTACCCACACTTGTATTCCCATTTTGCACAGCAACTCACAGATAGGCAGCATGGTTTTGTGCAGAATAGGTCTACTGGGTCTAACTTGGTCGCCTTTGTTGAAAGCCTTACGAACAATGTTGATAAGCGGGTACAGGTTGATGCTGTATATACGGATTTCAGCAAGGCTTTCGACAAAGTCGATCATACCGTTTTGTTGAATAAATTGAGGGATTACGGAGTCTCTGGGTCACTCCTGTCCTGGTTTGATTCTTATCTGTCCAATCGCATGCTGTTTGTAGTCATTAATGGTGAACAATCCACGCCATTTATTGCAACATCAGGTGTCCCCCAGGGATCGCACCTGGGACCGTTGCTGTTCTTAATTTTTATTAATAGCATAGTAGGTTGTTGTATAAATTCCGAACCGTATCTTTACGCAGATGATCTTAAAATTTTTAGACCTATTAAAAATTCTATTGATCGCGTTCTCCTTCAAGATGACTTGGATAGGCTAAGTAGTTGGTGCTCCCAGAACAGAATGACACTTAATGCTAAGAAATGTTTTTATATTTCTTTCACTCGCAATAAAACTGTACTACCCACTGGTTACGATATCGGTGGTGCGCAACTTCTAAAAGTAGATACAATCCGTGATCTGGGAGTAACATTAGACAGTAAATTAAATTTCAATGCACATTATAGCAACATAATTAAAAAGGCGTCTAGGATGTTAGGATTTTTATTTAGAAACGCTGGGCAGTTTAGGTGTGCTCGAACTAAAGTATTGCTTTATAATACATTAGTGAGAAGTAACCTTGAGTATTGCTCTCAGGTTTGGGCACCGCATTACGATGTGCATAAGCATCGAATTGAGAAGGTACAGAGATGCTTTTTAACGCACTTGGGATTCTCTTCTCTCAAGAGCCGTAAACTAACGTCATATAGTAAACGACTAAAATTCTTTCGATTCATGTCACTAAGTAACAGGAGAAAAGTGTTAGATTTAATGTTCCTTTACAAATTAGTTAATAGTAATAGGTTGGATTGTCCAGAATTGCTAAGTAAAATTAAAATAGCTACTCCCGCTAAGTTACCTCGTCTTGGTCTGTATAAGCTTTTTAGCATCCCTTTGGTGAAAACAAACTTAGGTCGTAATTCTACCCTCTTAAGAATGGCTAAACTGTACAATTACATTCCGTGGTCCGTGGGTATTGACATATTTAATGATAATATTAAGCAATTTAAAAGGAAGGTGGTGAAATATTTTGGTTCACTAGATAGCACAAAGTAACTAGCCACAAATTCATGGATGCCTTGAGAAACATTTATTAATATTAAATTAATAATGTAAATCATCAGCAATAATAATAATAGTCTGTTCTATTTTTAAGCATAATTTTATATTTTTAAGTATATCTCTGCATGTTTACAAGTAAAGACACTTATGTAAGTTGTGGTTACCTATAATTAGATAAGCATCAGCCATGATTGTTATCTAGATTTAAGAGAATGCAAGATGTATTATCTGTTGGTAATCCTTAATAAATTAAATTAAAATTAAAAATTAAATTAAATTAAATTTATGACCCGCTGGTAACGTTTATTATTGCTATCTCTTTTTCTTTTCGTAACTGACAATGTCATATAGCCTGTTTTTAGGCATAGATTATTCAATGCCGGATCTAGATTCTTCTTTATTAAAAATTGTAACAAGTTAGTACTGCACTGAATAGTATAAAAAGGTTGGTTAATACAAAAATACAAATACCTACGAATTGAGACGTCTCTCAGTCCCTCTCTTTACTCCGAGTTTAGACATGCTAGCTCGATTTAGGCGACTAAGGTCTATAAGGATAAAATACTAAGTATAAAAATGTACAATTTGTAATTATAATAAAGCCGAAATGTTTTTATGCCGTGATATATAAATGTCGATATAAATAAATACCTATATATAATTTAAGCGAAATATAAAAATACCAAGTATAAAAATGACGATAATTAAAAATGTCATGGTAGAGATCGTAGGTTCCTTATAACTTCACAGGAGTAATTCTAAAGGTAAATGACGTTACTCAGGAACAAATATTAGTGATACATACACAAATTATCGAAACATCTTTAGTTAATACAAATAAAAAAAAATCTATTGAAAAAAAACAACTTTTAATCGAATAAAAACATTTTAAAAATCAATCTGCTAACACAGAATCTAATGTAAAACGGTTCATCAGCAAAGCAGACTTCATTATATCAATAATGTCTTCTATGTGACCCACATCGAAGTTCGTCCAGTTGGAATCCGCTGCAGCTATTTTGTCCCAATTTTGATTTAAACGTTGATGGTAGCCACACGCTCGTGTTTTAGGAGAAATATACAATTTATATTTGCAAATCAGCCTTGCTTTAAGTAGCATTGGTATCTCTTGTGGAGCGAGCGGGCACCTACCAAAAATACAAATGTTTTCGTCTTCAGGGGTTCTTACTAGTTTACGGTTCATTTTTACGCCTTGTCAATCTTCTTTTTGTCAGGGATACCTAATTCACGGAATAGAAAACCTTGAAATCGCAATTTGATGTACTCGCTGATGGCTCTTTTTTTCAATGAAAATCTTTGACAATTGATATATTAAGTAGACAATAGTGTAGACAATATTCATAGACAGTGGCGTTGTCAATTAATAAATAGGTATTTAAAAAGATTTCTCTTGACAGACAAATTTGATGTTGTTAGTTGTTAAAAAGTTTTAATATTCCCTTTCTACCACATCAGCCAACACCACACATGGTTACTCACATAAAGAAAAAACATTTCTGAGATAAAACTGTTTTAATTGGAATAACACACCAAAAAATACCTTATAGTTTGGCAAGCACACGAAAGCAGTAGGTAGTATGAGTAGACAGCATGGATATTGCGAATATGATATGGATATCCGAAAAGAGGATGGATATTGTTGTTCTGAGCTCCATACAAAACTCGCTAACAAATCGAAAGTGTGATAAGGCCCTAACAAAAACAACATACTTGTAATTGAAAAAAAAATATATAAACATAAAACACTTCTTCACTTAAACTAAAATCATACCAATACGTCAGGGACAAACAATTATTAGAGACCTCTCATCTTTAGTGACGTTTAGTCAGAAGGTATTAACCTAAGACCTATATTCCAGTCTAATATATATAACTATACGAAGAAGCTGCAGTGGTGACATTTAGAGTATGTTTTATACACAAGTATGTTTTATATTTTTTATCAAAAAGAATGTCGCTATTTTTCCGGGTTTTTCTCGGCGAACAATAAAAGCTGTTCTTTATTATGTAGTCTTGGTGAGTAGCTTCTTTTTTTATCTTCCTAATAAAATTAAATATAGTAGGCCCTTTCTGAATTTTTGATTTGAGTCGTCTATGCCAGCCTTCAACTATGTTGGTTGTTCGATGTTTGTTCGTAGAGCAACTCAAAAGGTCCAATAGATACTTGTTTAGCCAGTATTTTAAAAAATACTTTTTAAATTCCTTTACTTCATAATTAATTTGGGTTATCCTGAGAATAGATGTCCATCCTTCCCAAATATTCTCTGCAGGTAAGAGGGGTAAGTTTTTGATTAATCGGATAAATTTTCTTCCTTCTCTAGAATTGTACACTCCCAACTCCTTGGCTTTGGCTTTGACAGCTTTTTGGTAGTGGAAAAAGCAACCAAATATCTTCGCATCTGGGAAAACGCTTATCACGGCATTCATTGCGGCTACTTCATAGTCGCACTTGTACTGTGTAATATTTATCCCCAATTTCTCCTTTAATAAAGTAAAAAACCTTACGTAGGTATTTTGAGTTTTAATTGGCAACATGCCATAAACAGTTGGAACAACATTATTTGTTTTGATACCTGAACCAAGATCTACATGTACAGTATATAACTGACAAAACGGCACCGGACACACTTTAAAAGTTCTGTCACCGAAATAAAATTCCTCATCGTGAAACGTGCTCATATATTCCCTCGACAATAATGACGAGAATATTAAAAACTTTTCGTCTGCTCCATCATCCGTCTGCTCGATCAAAAGGAATCCGACAAACCTCTTGGAATATTGACATCTTTCAACTCTTTGTAGTTTAATTTTTCACATTCCAAAGTCCTTTTAACTAGTTTGTATAAACCATCTTTAACTTGAGAGAACTCTGGCATTTCGTCTATGTAACTTATATTATCCCTTTTTAAAGGTTCCACATGCTGTTCTCGAAAGTGTCCTGTATGGCCCCAAAATCACTACACAACTTATCTTTACATTGTCGCATGGCCAAAAATACGTTACTTTTACTAACGTTCTTTTTGCAAGTATGGTCGCTCCAACGAATCATGTTGGTTTGTTCGCCGTTCAATGTTACAGAAGCTGTACACTCTTTTCAATTTACACACCGCCATCGAGACGATTTGCTTATTCGATTTTTGCCATCGAAATTATATCTGTACCCATTATGGATTATTGTTGGCTTGTTTTTTATTGTTGGCTTGTTTTTTACAATTCCAACGGAAAATCTATGTAATGGCATATATCTACCCAAACTGAAAAAACGGCATTTTTAGACGCCTCCAATTCGATTCTAATGTAACGGTGACGCCACTACAAGTTTGTGGCGTGGGAATAACTGTCAGTGTCATAGGGATCAAGATTCGCCACGACGAGTATAAAAAAAAAATTAAGTTCCGTATTTGATCTACCTGGAAACTCGACAGGTACTATCCATTGGTCGTCAATAATGCCTTGCCCAAATATTGACTGAAAATTGGTGTTGATGAGAGAATTCTCAGGATTTGTGCTAATTTTCTTCCATCCAGTTATGGAATTTAATCAAATTAAAAATTCCCTTCCTCGTAAATTGAGCTTCATCAGTCCATAATTTTTTTCTCACAAAGTTGTAGTTTTCCGTTAACTCGCTGACAATATAAAAAAACCTTAGAAAACCCATCGTTCTCTATGAGACCTTGAACCTTCCTATAGTGGAAAGGGTTGGAGGTGATAACTTTTCAGACATCTCCTAACAAAAAGTTGTTACGAACGCCGCAAAGCCATGAACGCCGCAAATAGTGCCTACACGTCGAGTGGACAGGGTAGGATCTTTGGTGATTGATCAAATTGGGTATTTTGTCTTCTCTTCTGTCTCAGCGTTCATTTTTACAACACGTTCGGAGTTATATTCGTTATTAGTTATATAGTTCGGTTTAATTCCTCTTTCACGTAGCTGTCAATACAAAGTCACAAACGTCTACGTCTAAATTATCATTCAAGTCCTCACTGATCTAGATATTTAAACCTGGCATCCACTTTAAGTTGTACTCCACACAGTATGATCTCAGGTGCAAGTGTAGGATTGTATTTTCTTGCCTAAAGATGACTAATTCAATAGCTACATTATATATCTAAGACCATGCTGCTCAGAGTTTATGACACATATTAAAAAAATAACATGCATTTAACTTTACACTTAAGTATTATTTAACTTGAAACTTATTTTACCTTTTGCGACTGAACCACGGTTTTTCTGGCACCTCCCAGCCCGTTGAGCAGCTTGGTTAGGGTATCCCATTGACGCTTGGCTACTGCCCGAGCATCAATGTTTCTCAGTCTACCTTTGGCCAAATCCTTATGCTCAGACATGTAGTCAAGCAAAATGTTTATTTGTTCCTGGGTTGCGGCAGTAGATGTAGACATTCTGCAAAGAGCAGAGGAATAATATTACAAATGAATAATGTTAACAAACAATATAATAACAAAGTATAATTTGAAGAAGAAACTGTCTAGACAGATATTATAATTTTGTTTCACAAATTTTGTACATTTTCCATTCTTATAGAAGTATCCTTGAACAAAGTTCAAATAATAATATAAACAATTAACTTTATTAAAATTATGATTTCGCAGATTTAAAGTGGATTTAAAGCAAAACGGCTATTTAAAATGAGTAATAATAGAACCGAAACAATTTAATATATTTGACATTTGGTGTCACTCTATTGAAATTAAAAACGAACAAACATTAAAATGACTAAATTAAATATTTAAACATGTAATATAAGGTTTCTTAGTCGTTCTACACAGTATAGGTATGTACTTGAATTTCATTATTTATGTATATTTAACGCAGACGTAGTATGTTTAATTAACGTTTTTTTAACGTAGCTCGGTTAGGGTATCCCATTGACGCTTGGCTACTGCCCGAGCATCAATGTTTCTCAGCCTACCTTTGGCCAAATCCTTATGCTCAGACATGTAGTCAAGCAAAATGTTTATTTGTTCCTGGGTTGCGGCAGTAGATGTAGACATTCTGCAAAGAGCAGAGGAATAATATTACAAATGAATAATTTAAAGAAAAAACTGTCTAGACAGATATTTCAATTTTGTTTCACAAATTTTGTACTATTTCCATTGTTATAGAAGTATCCTTGAACAAAGTTCAAATAATAATATAAACAATTAACTTTATTAAAATTATGATTTCGCAGATTTAAAGTGGATTTAAAGCAAAACGGCTATTTAAAATGAGTAATAATAGAACCGAAACAATTTAATATATTTGACATTTGGTGTCACTCTATTGAAATTAAAAACGAACAAACATTAAAATGACTAAATTAAATATTTAAACATGTAATATAAGGTTTCTTAGTCGTTCTACACAGTATAGGTATGTACTTGAATTTCATTATTTATGTATATTTAACGCAGACGTAGTATGTTTAATTAACGTTTTTTTAACGTAGCTCGGTTAGGGTATCCCATTGACGCTTGGCTACTGCCCGAGCATCAATGTTTCTCAGCCTACCTTTGGCCAAATCCTTATGCTCAGACATGTAGTCAAGCAAAATGTTTATTTGTTCCTGGGTTGCGGCAGTAGATGTAGACATTCTGCAAAGAGCAGAGGAATAATATTACAAATGAATAATTTAAAGAAAAAACTGTCTAGACAGATATTTCAATTTTGTTTCACAAATTTTGTACTATTTCCATTGTTATAGAAGTATCCTTGAACAAAGTTCAAATAATAATATAAACAATTAACTTTATTAAAATTATAATTTCGCAGATTTAAAGTGGATTTAAAGCAAAACGGCTATTTAAAATGAGTAATAATAGAACCGAAACACTTTAATATATTTGACATTTGGTGTCACTCTATTGAAATTAAAAACGAACAAACATTAAAATTACTAAATTAAATATTTAAACGTGTAATATAAGGTTTCTTAGTCGTTCTACACAGTATATGTACTTGAATTTAATTATTTATGTATATTTAACGCAGACGTATACTCCTCGCGGCGAATCATGATCCCTATGACAAGTTCATGTTAGTGATGGGTCGTGTCGATGTAACTTAACTTTTTTATAAGCAAAGGCGTGACTTGCATTCAGCCATGTCGGTAAACATGATTTTAAAAATTTAATCTGCATTTCTTATGTTTGTTATGTTGTTGTAATATTAATGATTTAAGTTTTTTGGCCCAGAAATGTAACTTTTTAACATTTAGCATCTAATATTTTACGTCACGCTTGACGAATGTAAAAATAAAAATCCGTCTTAAATATAGTGCTATCGAAAAAAATAGCATAATATCAAAATAACCTTACTATATGTATAACTGAAAACGATTATAGGTACATCGGACACTGAAAGCGTACTATTTATTTTGTACACTCGTTTCCATTATCGACATTTTGTTTTTGATACTTTTTGCACTAGTCGATATCTTCCAAAAGAAGTAAGTTTTGCAGGACGTAAACGTAATATCTGATTGAGATAATTTATTGTAAATGTTAAGAATTGTTACAATTCCAACGGAAAATCATTGTAATGGCATATATCTACCTAAAATGAAAAAACGGCATTTTTAGACGCCTCCAACTCGATTCTAATCTAACGGTGACGAACAGTGGGGCCGAATGTATGGGAGGCATGATTTTAATTATTTTTAGATCATTTTCTTTGTGAATATCCTAGATTAAGTGATATATGTCCTAATGACTAAATAGTTTTCTTTATAGAAACATATTTTTGGACTAAATAAAAAAATATAATAATAATACAATAATATACAGGATATAGTACACATTTTTTTTTCTTAGCACTGCTGACTTCTTTCTTCTTCAAAACTCACATTTTTGAACATTTCTATTGCGTCCTTATGAAAATTAAATCGCTTTTTTTTCAGGCTCGGCGATTGTAAACTCCTCAAAAGAGGGTCAGAAGATACTGACATTCTGTTAAAAATGTCAGTAATTGTGTCTTTTCTCGACGTTTTCCTACTGAAATATTGCCTGTAGTCTTTAAAATCCTTGTTTCGTGCTTCTAATGCCTCTTCACTGAGTTGGCCTATTGGCAACAAACTCTTAGAGATAATGTCATGTCCATGAATGAGGATTTTGTGAACAGTTGTAGACATGTAGTACCACGGATATTTACTTATTGAACAGCCTTGCAGTTTCCTGACAATATATTTTAAATTTGTCTGTATCCACAGGAAAGCCACTCGACATACACTGAAGTATTATATAGAATCGATGCAATATGTTTCGATCAATTCCAGTTATTTCTGCTGATAATTCCGTGTTCTGAAAAAATCGTCTAGCCACATTTCCAGTGTTAGTGTTCCCGTAACCTGGTTTAGGTTTATCCACAATAAGACCCATCTTTTCCTTAAACAAGTTTTGTATTCTTATTTTGTTTTCTTTTATTTTGTTCTCGGTCTTTTTACTAGAACGCCATTCTTTTACTTCCAACTTGTATGATATATGCAAGAGACATTCAAACATTCTAATCCATGCATGCAGAACTGACATTCCGAAACTCAAATAGTCCTCGACTATAGGCAACTGCACCATTTTATCAATATTATTAAAATCTTTTGAAGTCGCTTTGCAAAGATAACATCTTAGAGCAGATTTAGTGTCACTTAAACTATTACACAGTTTCCCGTCTATCATCGAAAATATCAAATTATGAATGATTTTGTATTCATATCCATCGAGTTTTACAATCGTTTCAGTCAAGTTTTTTATTTGTTGATCAATACATTGTTTAACATTTTCAACAAGGGAATCGCTTTCTCTCTCAAATGTGAGTTTTATGGGTCTGCATAATATAGATGAGGAGGGGTGTTCATTTTTCCAGTATATACGATTATCAGCAGATATAAGTTGTAACGGGACCAAGCACGCAATGAATACGAATTTATCATCACCACTTTTTTCCGAGAGATATGATTGATGATATTGGCTGTGTCCTGAGCTACCATCAAACCCCCACTTGTAAGTCATGGTTAATTCTGCGGCTCCATATGACTCAAATACCGACTTTTGAGCTTGTATAATTTTTTCGGCGGTGTTATCAACCAGACTCTGAAGTGGAACTGCCGCTTCAGTTTCAGTCACAGTAATACCTGGAATTTAACATCATTGTTAATACTAGTGCTTGAATAAAACAACATGTACTAACAAGCTTACAAACAAACGAGTATTTAATTAATGTAAAAACCTTCAGGGTAGGCATTTTCTTTTTCCTTTTGAAGCATCTTATATGGAGGGAAAATATGTTTGGCGTAGCTTCTAATAACTTCATATTGCTGACGCGTTAGGTTTGCTGCAATTAGCATTGACAATGCTTGGAGAGGAGTTATTGGATCAAAAGTAATCTGTTGAGTAGTATCTTCCTTATCACATGACGAATTAGATAAGTTGGTTAACAATTCAGCAGCGTCTCTTAAGCCATCAGCTCTGAGCTTCATCTGAGTAGCAAATACTAACTCTGATGTAGAAGTCGAAGCCCTCAATCCAGCAGTGCGTTTTCGTTTGACTTGTTCACTGCTGGATTCGAAATCACCAATAGGTCGCCCGACTGCTCTCTTAACATAATGTTTACAGCATTCAATTCTGCCATCAAGCCACTTCGATTCTTTCGCCAGAAAGATTGACTTCGTTCTATTACTTTGTCTCCATTTGGTTTTGAACTCAGATTTGAGTATTTTAACTATTTTCTTTATTTCGGAGTCATCGTTTACACGAGAACCTGTATTTTCTATTAAAAATAATTCCACTTCTTTTGATTTTTCGTCTAGATTACTCAATGTGCTCTCTAATATAATATTCACTAAAGTACGTCTAGTACAGACAAATTTCAATGGCTGGTTTTCTGAAAAAATATTATTATAATAAAAAATAGTATTTTACAAACTATAGGGTTCAATTAAATAAAGATATGATGATACTATCACATAAAAAGAAATCAGACAATGTGAAGACATGTTTTCAAAAATCATAAAAAAATATATTAGGCAAAGGTCAAGCACTTTTAAATTCAGTTTTGTATCGTAAAAATGTTCTAGTAATTGTTTTTATTTACAATTTACTCCGACCTTTGCCTAAACTAAAGTTATTTAAGAAAATATGTAAGTAATAGAAAAAACATGGTGCTCTACTTTGAAAATATTTTAAAAATACATTCGAGTAGTCTTACCTTCAGTATTAAACTCCATATTAAAATATATATTGGTTTATTCAGCCGTCAATTATAAATTAATGTTTTAAAATCATGAACGGTTTACGCGAACATTGCACTAACGACAAAGATCGTAATTACGTCATCTTTGACATACAATAACAAGATAATGGCTGGACATAAATGACTCGTACAAAGAGTTTTTAATAGAATATACCCTTATTTATTCAATAAAAATATTATTTTACAACTTACCTTAATTTTAAACTTTTGAATTAATATCATGTCTCCCATACATTCGGTCCCACTGTGTGACGCCACTACAAGTTTGTATCGTTGGAATAACTGTCAGTGTCATAAGGTATAGTATGTTTAATTAACGTTTTTTTAACGTAGCTCGGTTAGGGTATCCCATTGACGCTTGGCTACTGCCCGAGCATCAATGTTTCTCAGTCTACCTTTGGCCAAATCCTTATGCTCAGACATGTAGTCAAGCAAAATGTTTATTTGTGGGTGGGTTGCGGCAGTAGATGTAGACATTCTGCAAAGAGCAGAGGAATAATATTACAAATGAATAATGTTAAAAAACAATATAATAACAAAGTATAATTTAAAGAAGAATCTGTCTAGACAGATATTTTAATTTTGTTTCACAAATTTTGTACTTTCCATTGTTATAGAAGTATCCTTGAACAAAGTTCAAATAATAATATAAACAATTAACCTTATCAAAATTATAATTTCGCAGATTTAACGTGGACTTAAAGCAAAACGGCTATTTAAAATGAGTAATAATAGAACGGAAACAATTTAATACATTTGACATTTGGTGTAACTCTATTGAAATTGAAAACGAACAAACATTAAAATTACTAAATTAAATATTTAAACGTGTAATATAAGGTTTCTTAGTCATTCTACACAGTATATGTACTTGAATTTAATTATTTATGTATATTTAACGCAGATTCAAGCAAATAAATAAAGTATCCGAACATCCCTGCGTGTGAAGTACACTTTTCGCTTCGTTCGTTTTACGATCGTTTTATGGATTGTCTATGATTCGAACGAACGAAGTCGAGAGAGAAGATCGAGATAGAGACTTCGGTCGCAGCTCGTTCGATCGTTTTTCCCAGTAGCGCCCCAGGCCCGGTACCGCGAACAACGAAGTTCGTATATTTCGGGCATTTTTCTCTTTTACTCCCATTAAGGCGCCATGAGAGTGACAGAGACAATCGTCCGAAATTTACGAATATCGTTCTTCGCGGTAGCGCCGCAGGTTGATTTGGCTATCTGCGACGTGATGTGACGTACGCGGCTTTTTAGCAGCAAATTGTTTTTTATCGTTTTAATCAACGAAAACGAGAGAAATGCCTACATGCATGATATGACACTTCTATAAATTACCTACTATTCAACAAGAAGTTAAATAGCTACGAGTACAGTTTAAAACAGATTATTGTTTGGAATGACAACATTCATAAAGAGACAGGTCTAGCCCGGTACCGTGAACGTTGAAGTTCGTATACTTCGGGCATCTTTCTCTTTTACCCCAATTAAGACGTCATAAGAGTGACAGAGACAATCGTCCGAGATTTATGAATATCGTTTTTGACGGTAGCGCCTCTGTTTATTTACTGTCATTTATTCTTCTTCATGTTCATCGAGCGAAGGTAAACCTTAAGGTGATGTTTCTAAAGGACATTTAATGACATTGTTCACATAACTTCTTCTAGTTTATATTAAAATTCCTTGGTTTGAACTTATATTTTAGGTCCATAGTATAAAAGTTGGTGTGTTCAAACTGTTCGACATAGCAGTGATTTTTTTTAATTTATGACGTTATAGAATTGACATAGGATATTTCAATCAATCGTTATTACTAATATTTTGAATAAATAATATAATGAAAATGTAACGTAATCTTTGAAAAATGAACAGAATTAATAGTTGTCCATCTGGGAGTTATATATCCAACGATGAAGTAAGTAAATATATTTTATACACAATTTTATTAACATGTTAAATCAATATTAGCCATTAGCTCTCTGCAATTTGATATTGCTTTTCAATATGTCGTAATTAAAAAGAAAAACATAATGTACCTATTCATTATTTTTCATATATATTGTTTTCTAATTAATTAAAATGATCATTCAACTTACTTACTTAGGTAGCGGGTTACATTTGAATCACAACGAACTTACTTAATGTGGGTTCGGGAGATTTCAACAGAAAGTCCCCGCAATTAACGTGACGTGACAAACGTTATATTATGTATTTATGTCAGTTCTGTGACGATCATTGATCATGAAATTCATGAACTCTGACATAGATTTCTGGAAAACAGAAGTTAAAGTTAAAAAGGTTCTTTTTGGCGGTGAAAAAACATTCCTGTGTTTTGGAGTGTGTTCTGCCTTTTCGCCGAATTTTATTTGGTTGAATTTCATTTGCCAACAAAACTTCGCCGAATGTTCACTTTGCCAACTAATTATTGGCAAATTTTTGTATGCCAACCTTTCATTTGGCCGAATTATTATAAAGCAGAACATCATTTTGACTTTAAACTTTTGGAATATCTTTCACATGGCAAATGTTACATTAGGCCGAAAAACTTAGACAAATAACGTTTCGACGATCACTTTCCTTTTCTTACATTAGGCAACTATTTACTGTAACGAGAAAGGAACTAAAACGATATATTTTGGTTGGGAAATGAAAGTTATCATTTTAACAAGTTGCCATATATGATGATTCTGATAAATAAAATTCGGCCAAACGTTGATTGGAAAGTGAAATTTGGCCATCAAATTTTCGGCGATACAATAAAGAACCGTTAAACCTAACCAAGTTGGCTTCGCCCCACTCGTCAACGGCCTTCAAAGTCAGGTTCGTTCGCTCAACCAAAGCTTCCCTGAAGGACTCAAGTCTCTCCACTGGTAGTTCGGGCCTCAGAAATATATCTCCGTGTGTATCTGTGCTGTCTGCATACACAAAGATACCGAGCTTTAGCAAATCGTTAATATGCAGCAAAAAGAGAGTGGAGAAGAGAAAACCGAACTCTGAGGCACCCCGGCATTAATTGCCCTGCGATCCGAAGAGCAACTATCCACTAGGACCCTAATAGATCGCTGCCTCATTAAATCGGAAATTCAAAAGCACAAGCCAATGGAGATTCCATACGCAGAGAGCTTGCTGAAAAGGCCGTCATGCCAAACGCTATCGAAGGCCTTGGATATGTCGAGAGACACAGCGAGCCCTGCGCCGAGTTTCTCAATGGCGTCGCTCCAAATGTGGGTAGCGTACACTAAAAGGTCCCCTGTAGACCGATTTGGGCGATAGCCTTATTGGTTAGGAGATCATTAGCATTACCTTCCAGGTAGGAGAGAAGTTTGATGTTCTATACACGTTCCATAATCTTGCAAAGTATGAAAGTGAGTGCGATGGGGCGACGACGCCCCGGGGTTAATTAGGTAGTAATTCGACGGGTCAGCACGACTACCCCTCTTGGGCATAAGCTGCACGTTAGAAAGTGCTTCGGGAAATTTTCTCGTCATTCATTAGGGAAACTCGACACAGGCGTGTCAAAACAGGAGACAACTCAGGGGCATACATTTTCAGAACGACTGCTGGAATACCGTCGGCACGACTGGCCTTATTCACATTCAGACAGCGCAGTGTATTCAGTGATTCCCATTGATGAATACGCACCTCTGGCATTGATACTTCGCAGTGGGGCAAAGAAGGAGGCCAGCACTACCAGCGTCTAAATGGGAATTTTCCGCAAATAGACAGGCAAACAAGTTCGCCTTCTCTTCCAGTGTGGGCCAGTGAGCAGGAGCAGAGGCAGTGATGAAACAAGTTGGCTGCCAAGGGTAGGAAGCAAAGAAATGCCTCGATCTCATCCCAATCTGCTGACTTGTATCGCCAAACACGCGGACAGGAGGTGAGTGGTGCAACACTGATATCACCAGACAGTGGTCAGAAGTTCCCAGCGGGGATGACTGTGACACGTTGTATCTGTCCGGATCAGTTGTCAGCAGAAGGTCCAGGCAATAAGGCGTGTGACTCGCAACATCCAGAATGCAGGTCGGTTGGTCGACCAACTGACAGAGATCCAGCGATAACGCAAACTTGCGCGCCTCTCTCCCTGCATGGTCAGTGAACTGGTAGGGGCACAGCCACTCTTCGTGATGAGCATGAAATGAAATGAAGATGAGCATTAAAATCCCCCAGAAAAACCAGTAATCGTAAACATACACGCACACGTCAGCCTTCTGCACAAAAAAGTGCTCTAGATCATATCCCGGGAAGTAGACATCCGATCTGCTTCTCGGTGAGGCAGAGCAAGTGGGGCTTCTCAGTCTCGAGATGGTGGTGGAGCGGCACGAGAATAAAGTGCAAAGTTTCGGATGTTAGAGAGGTGAACTTTAAGAGAGAGGATGTGCTTTCGCTGTAAACTCTTGTCGTTCTTTTTTACTTTTGCCATTAGAAGTACCGAATAGACGGGGAAGACGGCAGTTGAAAAGGTGCAATGCTGCTCGCCCAGCAGCACACAAACAGTCTGAGGGTGGTGACAAACCGCAGCTCTAAAACCTACCACCTTGAGAGTGCTGGTCATTTGGCGTTACCCAGGGGACACATTTGGGTAACTCGAGCTAAAGCCCACGAACCTGACAACAGCTTTATACCAGTTATAGTTTTATGCACATGCAACATTTATAAATATTATCTATTTCTATATGTTAAGTCGCAGGTTCGTGTTATATCACTGAACCTAAATATTACGCCTTACTTGTTCAGCATATTGAAATTTTAATTTAATTTAATTTTAATTTCAGCCATTAGACAGGACTTACCATTTCAAATGGAGAAGCATACGAAATTTGTTGTACCTAGCTTTTACATATTCCGCGCATCCTGTATTTTTTCACTTGTTTAATGATAGGATCGAAGAACCAGGTATATATTATTTTTTATTTTCTTCAGTAGGTACTTCTATTTACTCTCATTTTAAAAGTGTAGGCTTTCTACAACGATTTTAATTGCTCTGACGTCTAAACACGGTTATTAAAAAAAAAACATTTTTAATAATATTAACTGGATGTTTACTGGCAACGGGTTGAACAGAGAGCAATTTAATGGTCTTAATAAAACATGTTTGATTGGATAAAACTATTGGCGAAGAAAACTAAAATTAAAAACATAAAATTACGTGATTATCTTTACCTATGTTGGGTGTCTTTTCGTAATTTGTGACAATGTGTCTATATTGACGAAATATAGAAGTCAAAGAGTTAGTGTTACATGCAGGTAAATATTAATCAACCAAAGTAAAAAACACATAGGTTTATCTAGATTTGCTTACAACAAAAATTCAACTACATTTCATAACTTGACTGTATAATTTTTTTATTTCATCAATGTTTTGTTCAGAACGACTCAACTATTCTCTGTTCACCCTAATATCCCAATTCAATTATAAGTAGGACTTAGAAGGATTCATAATAAATTAACTAAATTGTTTTTTTTTTCTAGTTACATTATTTTATTATACAGTCTTGTCGTTAATTATTGGCATGACATATATGTTTGTGGAATTATTTATAAAACAGTACACAAGACGTTTAGACTGGGATCAAAACTTATGTCCGATCTTAAAAGGCCTAACTGTGTCGTTAATTTTACAGAATACCTTATTTTGTTTACTGGTGAGAGTTTTGAATACCTATGAATTATATTTGTGATGTTTACATAAGAAAATGTAGTAGTTAGTATGCTTCTAATTATTTTTCTCCTTAATAAGAAAAGGCAAAACAATTATGATCAGGGCCCTATTTATAGAAACATATTATATAATAATTAGTCATGACATGAGTAAGATTACGACTTACATTTTAACCACTCCACATAGCTCACTTTAGTCATAACTTGCTAAAACTACTCCCAAGCTTGGACTTGCCAATGAATAAATGATAGTTAATAAATTCATAAAATCTAACAACTAAAATGTGATATTGTCACACATACCGATTTGAAAAGCGGGACTAATATTTAATCATATATTTTGAATAACAGAAAATATTAAAAAGTTAGTCTAATATACTAAGTATGGGTTTCGAGAAATAGGGCCCTCATCCTTCTTAGTTGTATTATTTTTACCTCATAGCTTAACAGAACAGAGCAGTACTTACATCTGCATTTGATAGAATTTGTATCCTCACGATCGATCGTGATGATACAGATAATATGAAAAATATTGGCCAAATTTTATCGTGTACAGTCTTTAAGATACGCAGGTGACGGTGCGCGATATCTGGCTAGCAGCTTTGTAAGCACACCAATATGGTCAATCTGCCCTCCAACCATCAATTCCTCTCTCTGTATGGCGTCAAGAGATGTTCTTCAAGACTGCGAAAAACCAGGCCGCAGGGAACTCTTACAATTAAACATGACGTCGGTACATATATATTATACGTGAGTTTAGTCGATCAAAAGTAGGAGATTATACTCAGTCAAATATTTATATTATTGAAAGGTGACCACTATCCATATACGCCGTGCCCGTTAATAACCCGAAAGATTCTAACCACTTATTCCTGATGCTAAAACAAGTAAAAAACGTCATACAAGTTTTGGACAATTTAACAAAAAAAAATTATTTTTTTTTGTTTTTTTTTTATTTTTTTTTTGAATGTTCGTAAGCATAGAAAGTAAATTTGATTAGGAAAAATATCGCTTAAAATGTTTTTTTTTTTTTTTTTATTTCATGTCATAACTGGTTAAAGAAAAGTGTTCCTTGTCACATTGACATTTGTGTCGCTATGGATGTCGTTAGACTAGGCGCCACAGTGGTAAAATCGTCTTTGTACGGGCATATTTCATTGAGTTACAATAATTTTTATGTTTTTTTTTAATTGGCATTAACTCCGGAACTCAGGCGAATTTGACCTAAAGTCATATAATGTTTTTCCTTTCTTTTGACCTCAGGAATGCTTGTTATGAATCTTTCGGGTTATTGACGGGCACGGTGTATAGTATCCCACCATATTGGTGACCTGTAAGAGTAACATAAAAAAAAAATATATAGGTATAGCTAAAGAATGACCTCAAAATCATATCATATCACCGTCATGATCATATCTACCTCGTAAAAAGCACATAATATACAAGTTTTGCCCGCCATAAAACTTAATTAGGGGTGCATTTAAAATGGTTCAATTGTTAGTAGGTATTTTAAGCTTATACAATTAGTATTAGTATAATATTTACAACTTATAATATTACAGGGAATACATGAAAAGTAACGTAAGAGGGGCGTGGACGTGGAGATTTTTCGTTGCTGCAGTAATATGGATCCTTAATTTTTGTCTCATGACAACACCTGATACCTTAGCTTTGAAGGTATATCTTTACTTTAAGTCCAGAGACGTATATATCGATTTTGTGACTGTCATAACATGGCTCAATGTTGCAATAATAGTTATTTGTTATGCAAGGCTGCAAAGTGGTTATTTGGCGCTAGTGTTGAAATTGAAAGCTGAGCAAGCGAAAAGATAGATTCCTGAGCGTAGCGAGGCTTTCAAGACACGAGACGCCAAATAATTTTGCAGTCATGCGGAACACACAATTTTTCACCTCACTACAGCGAGGAAAATTCGAGCGACAAGAAAAACAATAAAACAAAACTTATCGCGCGATTTTTCAGGGAAATCATATCGGCATCGCTACGAGAATCATTCATTTTTATAGTTCAAACGTTGAGTTCGAAGAGCTTAGCACAGGACAAATCCGACAAATTTACGTAAATTGTGATAACTTAAAACTTTAAAAAAGTCTTTTTCGGTTGCGTTCAAAAATTACAATATTAAGTAAACCTATATTTCAATTTCTTTATCAAATAATTGATTTGATTGATTAATTAGTCAAAATATGTAAATTAAACTGAAATACTATTAGTATATATAATAAAACCTATTTGACATAAAATAAAGTGTAGGTAAAAATAAAAATCTGATTGGTTATTTATATACCTAGATATTTTTCTAGCACGAACGATTTCTTGTAAGTGATTGACAAAATAAAAACATCGACAGTCCTGTTATCGATAAGTACCCCTTCAATTTCCATACAGGTAATACAAAGACAAATATGGGGTAATAGGGTTAAAAATAACTAACAATAATAAAAGTCAATATATATTTAAATACCTACTTCAGAAAACAATTTGGAACTATTCATTGCAAATTATAAACGTAAATTGGATCAAAAGTATACGGATTACGTTTAATTTGTTCAAGATCGGTGACACGCGGCGTCTAGGTAGGTAGCCGATATAAGACTGTGTGTACATCTTGAAGTTGAAGTAGTATGTACTTATCGATAGCAGGATTGTCGATATTTTTATTGTGGCAAGCACAAAACAAATGCCGTTCCTGCTAGAAAAATATCTAGGTATAGTTATTTATTTTTTATTTATCTATGGTTTTTATGAACTCACTGCGATACTGCGAACATCGAAGTTCGTATATACGGAGCATCTTTCTCTTTTACTCCAATGAGAGTGACAGAGACAATCGTCCGAAATTTACGAATATCGTTTGTTGCGGTAGCGCCCCAGTCACGCGTTGAAGAAGTTTTATACTTAAAAAAAATTTACATGCACCACAGAGAATTACAATCACCGGCTTCGAAATTCGAATAACTTTTGCACGCTAGCGGATAAAATAGGCTTTTCCACGCAGATTTCGCGCTATAAACTAAGGTTTTCCGAGCGAGTGAGGTGAAAAAATATTTGTTAGGTTATATTACAACCAAACGGTTGGGGTTGGTCAGACAAAGATCAAATACTTTGTTGCGTAATGCTCCTTTACCACCTGAGATGAGCGAGGATGTGTAGCGAGGATTGTCTTTTAAGAACCAATAGAATCACATTATTTATCGAGGAGGTTGTTAACAAACACATCCTTCACAACGCATCCTCGGTGAGTTTATCATCTCTGGTCGAAACGCGGCCTAAAAATGCGCTTTTAATTAAACGTTGAAATATTCAGTTTTCATGTATATAATATACTATATGATTTCAGTTATTCAAAAACATAGGGTACCTGAAACATACAAGCACTATTATAACCTTCATCTACCTAGCAGTTTCTTCTGGATACACAAATGAAGCTTTTCGCCAACTGATGAATATTAGTGCGGATAATTCATATGTGAGTTAATTTTGTATATACACTTATACGTACTGAGATTATAGATAAACTTTAGCAAAATTAGTGAAAACGAAAATCTTTTACTTGGAACGTTCGATATTCATCGGAATAATCATGCAGCGATCAGAAAGGGATTAGAAGTTACATATATTTCCATACACTGACTTCAAAATCAACACGGTTTGACAGCAGTGATCGGAAAAGTCATCGCAAAACAATCGCAACACGGTAATAGATCAAAATTAATAGAATCGCATTATGTACATACTGTACAATCACGGAATTTAAATTCCTACCCACCTAAGGGTCAATATCGTATAGCAAACAGTCATCATAAGAGCTATCTAAGCACAACGTCACTTGACATATCAGACGCATTTGTTTGTGTTACTAGGCAACTGATGTTATTATTATTAATTACGTTAACATGGTGAACTGTAAGACGTCAAGGCACTGCTGCAAATGGATGACAGTAATCGAAAATCTAACAAAATATATGTCTATCGCTTTCACTCTTGCAATATTCGTATGAAAGGAAGGCAGATAACGAACTTTCGGAATCGACGTTTGAATTGTTGATTGTCGACGAATCCAGACACTGGTGCCGATATAGGTTGTAAGCAAAATGTTTGTCGAACAACTAACAGAATTGATTAAAGTGATAATTCAATAAAAGCATAATGGACGTTCTTTATTTATATTATTCATAACAAAATAATAAAACAAAAACACTATTTTTAATCTTAATCACTTCAGCAGGGTGTTTATAAAAAAACTAACTTTTCAACGCAACGAATAAACAAAATATTCACAAAAAAATACAATTAAAGACGCGTGTATCCACCAAAGTTGCGAATGACATCCAGAAAGCGTTCTGGCATCGATGCAATTAATTGTGCACATATATTAGTGCCTCGAATATCTTCCCACACTCTATGTCAGTGTCGGACAAGTGCTTCGCGTGTTCTTTCGTTCTGATTATCCCATCTTTGGACCATTATGGCCCAAAGATTCTCTATAGGGTTCAAATCAGCACTTTTTGCAGGGAATAAGTTTTATTTGTGCTTGGTTACCACGGAACCAGTCACGCACTATTCTCTCGGCGTCAATGGTTGCGTTGTCTTGTACAAAATCAATTTCCTGTTGTGGATAATAGATTTGTATCGCATGTAGGCAATTCCTTATTGTTCTAGGGTGAACGTCAAACATTTCTGCAAACCGTCCTGTTGCTGTAAAGTCATCCAAAATATATTGACGTTGCATTAATCGGCGTTGGTCTTCGGTTAACGCTAGCGGGCGATGGTTATTTTGCCTTCGATCAATGAGGTTTCCTTCAGCATTGTATCGCCGTACCCAACGGCGAACAGTGTCCCTACTCACATTTAACCGACGTGTTATTTCATGAATCCCTACTCCTTCCTGGTGTAATCCACTATTTGAGCTCGAAATACTTCACGGTTTGCGGCAAGCATTTTATTATTTTTCAAATTAATTTCGTATTTGAAAATTATTTCACAATTTTCTCGATTGACACTGACACCAACTGACAATAATTGTTAGATAAGTAAATGACTTCGCAGACGTTATCTGTGATGTGCAGTGACAAATAATAGGTATTGACATATCAATACTAAAATGAAAATTTCGACCTTAATGCATCGTGAATGGAATGCCTAACAACATTTCAACGAAACGGGTAGGAAATTAAATTCCTTGACTGGACAATTATATTTTTGATGTTTAATTATATTTTTCAATCACATTTATTGCTACAACCCAAAATCACCATACGTGTGTGAAGGTATTTCTATTACGTTTTTTTTAATGCTGATGGTTGCATTGTATTTAATTTGCCCCTAATTAAAAAATAACCATATTTAAGCAAGTAATTGTATTAATTTAAATTGGCACCACAAAACTATTTGAAGCATGGCACTTTGATAAATCCCTTACAAATATGCAACTAAAAAGGTCAAGTGTTAAATTACGTTAATATTCGCTTTATATAATAATAATCATTAGTTTCGACTCCATAGAGTTGTTTCATGTCCATATCAGTTTCTGCGATGACTTGTCCGAGACTGTTTGACAGCTATCCCAACCCCTTTCTAATTGCTGTTCAGTATAAATATAAAAAAAAAAACACAAATATGATCAAATAATTAGAATAAACTAAAAACATATTAAAAAACATTTAAATGACAATTTCATAATTTTTGTCTAATTTTGTCTAGTCTAATAACATGGATTAGATTTGGACGTGATGCCCTAGGAATAAGATTCATATTAGGCAACTTTACTCGTGTAATAAATTTTAATAATAATGGATGTATTTTAGTTTTATTTAGCCTAAGGAACCAAACGATTAATTTTACTAATTCAAAGAGAAGCAAACATATAGTTGTAACAATCATATATTTTAATCAAAGATTGTATTCGTCTACCTACTAAAAGCATCGACATAGACATGGCTAGATCATTCGATCATTCACATGGCTAGATTTTTGTTTTAAGCATATAATTTAAACAAGTACCCTTTTTCCCAACTAATAATAAAAACAATATCATAACAAGAATAACTATCAATAAAAATACTTAAATCATTCATAATAAAAAAAATAACATTGGCAACTATTTCATTAAATGCAAAATATGAGCCTGCCTGGGTTCAAGTAAGTTTTCATACCCACAGACAAATGCTTTTATTCTTTTCTTGTATCCCCACAGTTCCTTGTTTCATCCGTTTAGGCATAGGCTCCTAGGAATTGATACGTTTAACTACACCTTCGCTTTGCTTCTTCTTAATCTCGTTAATTGTGTGAAATAAGTTACACATTCGTCGGCCTAAAAATGTATTCCATGTATTGTGCAGTCAGCAGCAAAAGTGGCTGAGCGGGAGAAGTGTTCAAAATGACCTACACGCGCTCTTATTCTCTTGACGATAGAGATGTGTTGACCGCATTTTGAACACCTCAACCGCTTAGCTATTTCTGCTGCTGACTGTGCCACGATTCAAGGGCATTTTGAGTCTATGGCACATTTGACATTCTGCAAAACTTTCAGTGTAACGCCTTTAGTTTCTGCTCTAAAAACGTTACACGTTAAAAGATGTTGATAAGCTCTTGCCTTCTATTTTCAAGTCCCTACGTTTGTTTATCCGCTTGTCTTAAGTATGTTATCTCTATCAATTAAAAATCTTAGCTATGATATCGTATCAATTAATAAGCTTACATTTTAATACTTTACAAGCACAACATTCTTTTGACAGGGGTTTTTATTTTCTCCTGTAAGATAATACGATGATAACTTCTTTTCAGACTGAATGTGTTGTTACTGTCGCATTGGTTTATGGTGTAGGCATGGTTGGAATCTACGATTTTGGAAGTACCTCACCTTTCACAATGATGGACAACGCCTTACTAATTTTTACAATATTATTTATTCTTCTTTCTTTTATGAGATCAATGTCTGTGAATATACTACTATTGGGATTGGGCAACTGCGTAGATATCAACACTCCAGACATTGGGAGCTTTCACTACATGTTTTTTGTTCTGATGCCGTTATCTACAGAATTCTTATATGCCCAAAAACTAATCAACATAAATTTATACATGCACGTGCTTCTATCCGTACTACCTTGTATAGTAAGTATATATATTGTATTATGTTTTGCTAATAGCCTATCATTGCGCCTGGATTTTCATATTAAAAGGTGGAAAAAAGCAGTTACCAAATGTTAATGTTTTTTCCGCCTTGATTAAACACATGTAGGTGCTAGTGATGTTGAGTAGGTACAAATTAATGTACAAAGACGTCTTAGACAAAAAGTAGTTAAAAATATTTAATGTATTTTGACATAACCTGCGTATGAAATAATACATTTCATGTTGAGCCTAAAACGAACATGGGCAAGTATAAATAGCTAACCTTTTTTTTTTAATTTCAGATGTTCTATACATTGACGGTGACCAGATTAATTCACAATGAATATCCTACAATAAAATTTATTTATATACAAGGTCTAATTTGCCAGTTTGGGTTTTGGTTGTCTGTTCCCCTGTTACTGGTAATTTATAGATCACATTGTTTATTGTCATGAATGCCACGACTCTAAGCAATTAGTTGTGCGTTGTTGTTGCCCAAAAATAGGCTAAAAGCGTGAGACTCAATGTAATACGTTTTCATCATCATCATCATCATCTCAGCCATAAGACATCCACTGCTGAACATAGGCCTCCCCCTTGTTTTCATACACTCACGTAATTTTTCAAATTTTGTATGGCCAGTTGGAATCTCTTCGCACACGCATGACCAGCCTTCTTCTATATCAAATTTCGGTAGTAATGCCAGGTGACGAATCCTATACATTATCACCGATGATTCTCATAATCATCAACGTCATCATCCTCTGGGTTAACACGTGCGGAGGCGGGGCAGGAGCAGCTCTTAACTAGTGTTTGTTAAGTTGTTTATTAAAAATAAATAGTAGAAATGAATCACCAAATGAATTGGGTCATAAATATAAATCCCCGGGATGCTCATATAAATCCATTATAATATACTGCATAACCCAAAATAGTTACTTGGGAGATGGTGTTTGATAAGTTTGTCCACTAGGATCACTGGTAGAAAATTATTCGAGGGTGTCCTAGTGGATATCATTGTCCACTATAATTACCATGATAGACACGTGGTCCGATAGGATCACCTGAGGGATCTTAGAAGACAAAAGCGTGAAATACAATCACTTGGGTGATCGAGGTCAGGTTACTAACGTGGATAACGTGCATCTAATGGATATTACTTATAATACTTATACTCCATAAACTGCTCGGAGTATTTGCTAGTTACAGGTAAGGTAAAGTGGGGGAAGATAGAGTTTTTTTACAAGGGTAAGATTAAAAGTCACCTGTAATAATTCGGTATACGATATTTCATCTTACTCCTAATGAAAAGTATTTCAATCTTGCTCCACTTTTATTTACAACAACTTAAATATTTCCGCCTAATATACTATATACCTACTTATACTCCATAAACTGCTCGGAGTATTTGCTAGTTATAGGTAAGGTAAAGTGGGGGAAGATAGAGTTTTTTTACAAGGGTAAGATTAAAAGTCACCTGTAATAATTCGGTAACGATATTTCATCTTACTCCTAATAAAAAGTATTTCAATCTTGCTCCACTTTTATTTACAACAACTTAAATATTTCCGCCGCGTCTCCATGTTTTAAGGTTAAAAGTAATTAAGCGTTTGAAGTGTTCGAAATGAAGTACACGCGCTCTTATTCTCTTGACAATAGAGCTGTGTTGACCTCATTTTGAACACCTCAACTGCTTCGCCACTTCTGCTGCTGACTGTTCTATTTACTGTACTTTTAGCATTTTTCTACGTTGTAGGTCGACCAATATTTTGATGATGTACGATACGGACTAATAGAAGGATTTGCCACAGCCACATTATATTTAGGAGGTGTAAGAATGTCGATCATAATGTGGATATACGGAGTTAAAAAGTTCTCAACTGATATTAATTTTTGGCTTGGATTTAGTCCCACAAAGTTCTGGACCATAAGTTGGTCCATTCTTCCTGCAGTTCTATTGGTAAGTTTATATTTATTACTATTATGACACAGTTAGAGGCGCCCGTTATACACAATGTTTGGTCCATCGTTTCTAACCATTTCAAAAAGGAGAATGGATTTGGAAAATTCATTAGTTGTATGAAAACATATACTTCAAGGTTGGTCCCGTTGTTACGAGAATCTCTCCTGACTGAACGGGACTGATATTTCAATTCCCTCGACGTCAGGAGTTGACTGTCAGGCGCCTATTTCACCACTGCGACAATTGTCGACGCAGCGCTGTGCGGACGCCGCGTCGACGCTGCGCAGGCGTTAACGAGACGCTGACGTTCGAAAGACGCCACTGACGTTGCGGCGCCGTAACGTAAACGTCGCGTCGGCGCTGTGCGGGCGTTCTCTAGACGACGACGCTCGAAAGACGCTAAGTGGGCGGGGGCCCTTAGATTTTACCATTAACTTGATATGATCCTCGTGATACAATAGTGTAGCGTAGCCGTGTTTGGGCGTAATGGAATTGCCATGAGATGCAGTCTGTTAACGATTCGCAATTTAGTGTCATTGCTTCTTGCGTAGAATTTGCAGCAAAATTTCTCTGTACAGATTGTTATTTGAAACTACCTAGGTTAAAGCTTACTATATGTATATTTTTTGCATCGAATTGTTTTTTGCTTTTTGTTTTTTTTTTTTTGCATTAAGGTAAAGTGGGATACGGAAGATTTTCATTTTACCTTATCTACTTAAAAATAATTTAATATTTCTCCACTGCAGTTAATTTCATTCTTAAAAGGTTAATTACATTTAAGATTCGATTGATTTAACATTACTTTTGTTCACATTTGTCCAGTCTTCAACATATTTTATTCGTATTTAACGTTTGTAATAAGCAAATCCAGCATTTTACAGGGAACGTATTTTTTCGGCTACACGGTTTAGACCATGCGCCAAACATGTAACGTGTTTCATATTAGGCAGAGTAGCTTATAAATTCGGCCATCCAGCAACATTTATGCGACACCATCAGTACTTAGCACCAGGACATTTCCAATTTTGTAGTCGTAATATTTTTCCTACATGTTTTTCAGACAATATCACGTTCGCAGACAATTTTCGACCATTAACATTAAATGAATTTAACAGCTTCACTCAAAATACATATATTTTTATTTGAATGATTCTTGTGAATGGAGCTTGTTTGCCTCTGATACAATCTACCGAATAAACTTTCCTGAATAAGCTTTAACTTAACAAAATGAAAATCTTCATTTGCACATTGCTTTTTTTAGTTGTCACAATGGTTTTACATTTTGTACAACAAAATGTTTTTATTACTGTCATGTCGGGTTTATTTTCAGTCCCTAGTTTGTGCCCTATATTTCGGCATACTCAAATTCGGAATAATATGTCTTAATTATTTTTCCCAAACTTCAAATTGAATGGCTTTTCCTTAATTGTCTATAGTATTAGTGATGGCAGCGTTTTTAAAATCATGGCGTGATGAATTTCATTTTTGGAACATCTTTCAAAACCTAAAATAACATTAAATTGACCACTAGCAATTTTTTAGCAATTTTATTGGTTGGTATTATTCGTTTGTAAGAATATTGTTAAAATTGTTAATCCCGCCTTTTTTGTAATGTAGTGAAGTTCCACTAACAGTCTACCACTACTAGGTTTTTATCCACATTAGATATTTACTATGCTGGTACATGTACCACACAGAAAGTCAATGATTAATATGCTAACAGATTTCGGCGAAACAATTGCTAATTACTTGAATCTGACGGATTCTTAGTTTCCTACACAGCAACGTTATTGGTAACAAACAATTATAATAAATAAATTATTTGTAAATGGTTTTCTGATTCAACTTATTTTTTATTTGTTGACATCTTAGCTTAAACTTTTTAAATTTATATGATCTTCGGGTAGCATTAGTAGCAATATAGGTCCTCCGGCATCTTGAATTGTACTTATAATATCGTCGCCGTAGAGCGAAAAGTCACCAAATCGTTAATTTGTCATTTTGAGTTATGAGGGTTTAAAGAAAAAAATAATTAATTATTTTTTACTGAAATTATCTTAAGATGAAATTGTGGTTTTATATGTATTTATTCATTAGAAACTGCTATTCTTTGGGCTAAAAATGGATTTGTATTATTCACACTAAAGATTTAGGAGTTATAGGCGATAATTAATTTTTGCCCTTAAATATTAAATCTTAATTATCACTTAGTGATTTTTTGAACGAAGTTAATGATTATTTGCCCACATTCTAGTGCATCTAGGGTTAACTAAGTAAAGTTAGTTGCATTATGACTGCTACGATAAAGTGAAAATACGTGTTAGTTAAAAACTACTTACTATATATATTTTTTGAATTCTTGTTAATATTTAAGGATCGAAGTAAAACATGTCATTTAAAATTCTGCGAACACTTTATTAAAATAAAATGAATAGCAAATCAAATTAATATGGACTACAAACCAAATAAAGTTGCCCTACAAATCAAATTACAAGGAACTTAAACACAAAAAAACTTCAGATATTAAAAACATGATCTTAGTAAAATATAGCGGTCTTTACGCATCACAGTCACTCTTCGACCTCTTCGTCTGTTTCTGTCACATCAGGCTCACACAATCTGTCAGTAACTCTCTCGAGGAATTACTGCTTTAAGAGATCTTTTGCATAAATTTAAGAGATCTTTTTTTTTCGTCTCAGATATACTCTCTCCACTGGTTTGTGCTCTTGTATTTCTGATTTCCTGAGGCAGCGAACTATTATGGTCGTAGTGGATGGTTGCACATCAGATCGCATGGCAATTAATGCTATGGTGCCTCAGGGTTCGATTTTTTCTGCCACCCTCTTTTTGCTGCATATAAATGATTTGCTGAAGCTCGGTATTTTTCGGTATGCAGACGACAGTACGGTGACTGAGAGATATGTTTCTGAGGCCCAAACTACCAGTAGAGAGACCGAGTTCTTTAGGGAAGCTTTGGTTGAGCGAACGAACTTAACCTGGAAGGCCATTGACGAGTGGGGCGAAGCCCATTTGGTTAGGTTTAACGCCTCCAAAACATAGGCGTGTTTATTCTCCGCCAAAAGGACCCTTTTTAAATTTACTCCTGCTTTCGGAAATGTATCCTTAAGGATTACGGACCAAGCTCTCTCATCGTCTCAAGCTACTTGGGTTTAAATTTACCACTAAGCTAACTTCGGTGCGACTATTAAGGCCAAAGCAAAATCCGCTGCTAAAAAACTTGTGGTCTTACACTAGGTGAAGCAATACTTCACGCCGGGATAGCTTTATCAAGCGCAGGTTTGATCGTGTATGGAGTACTGTTACCACTTTTGAGATGGGTCTGCCAAGTATCAGCTGGCCGCTTTGGATTCGTTAGAGCACCCATCTCGCAGACTAATTGGCGATACTGAATTACTGAGTGTAAGGTGACAGAGCCTTGAGCACCATCGCAAGGTTGCTAATTTGTCTGTATTTTACAGGATACATTTTGGAGAGTGTGCACCGAAATTACACGATTTGGTTCCACTATCTCCGTTCCACCACCGGAGCGGTTTCATTCGCTTCTACCTTCCTAATGCGGACTGCTAAGGATTGGAATTCGCTTCCTTCGTTTGTATTCCCGGGAAGATAGGATAGGAGTGAATAGGCTGTTAATACTGAACCAGCTACACTATCGACCTCGTCGTCACTTTTACCATCAGGTGCGACTGCGGACTACAGAAGATATAGGCAATGCCTGTGGATATGCCTTTAGAATAGGCTCTTATATTATTGATCTTGTCCTCGTAGTCGTCATGGTTGTCTGGTCCATTAGGTAAAAGCCCCTTGCGCCTCTTTGTGCGTCTCAGAGGCGTTGGCGGCCCACTGTTGGACACTAAATTCAGAGTAGGGGCCCTCATTCAATGCCGCTTATGATAGATAGCGGGCTTTTGGAAAACTCGCGTGATTGAACACGAATTTCTTTCTCTTTATCCAATGATGAGTCACCTTGTTCTATTTTCTCTTGTTCTAAATCTGGTTCTCTTAGCAAAGGAGCACAATATGATGGTTGAATAGGAGGTTTTTATTTATCACGACTGAACACATCAGATGCTGGAGCTGACTCTTACAAATATTTCTCCTGAAATAATTCCTCAATCTCCAATGTCTTTGTTGCTTCTTTGTCTTCCAGGGTAGCTAAATAATTCTGAAATAGATGCAACTTATTAGTTACTAAACCAGTTTAGGGTCAAGTTGGATTAGCAACGTTTAAGGGATGGTCACGTTAGAACGAGGACTTAACGAGACGAACTGATTATTATATTTGAGTAAATAAAAAAACACCCACAAGCTTTAGTCATCACACCGATATAACAAAATTTTACTTGTATCTTTCCACATAATCCTGTTCCTTTTGGCTTGCCCCATATAAGCACTTCTAAACTGGAACCTATAAAATAGTATTTGATTTTGTATAAAAAAAGTTATTGATTAAAAAAACTTTACAATGTAATAACAACCTGATACCAAAAACACTTACCTCGTTATCCAAATCATCTTTCTCTTTTACCAAATCCAAAATTACCATGGTGCATTTCAAACTTAATCTCGGTACACGCAATTATTATGTAGCAAATAGTAAATACAAGTATGTATCACTGTTGGCCCATGCGCAACGACTGGCAGGTCAACGCGGCGGAGGGAGTCGCAGCGGTCGGCATCGGCGCGGGGGCCTGCGGCACTGAGCGAAAAGTCACTAACTTGCGAGCAAAATTCATTCAAATCACGTCGTCATACAGTACAGTCTTTATTGTAAAATTAATTAAATATGATTAGTTATTGTATTGTACATTTTTAATGTAGGGTAAAACTCATTAAATCTGTTTAATTAATTGTCCCTTTGGTTAAATGATGTATATTGCCTTACAACTATGAATAAAAAATAACTAAATAAAGTTAGTTAATTTTCGCTTTCACACTTTTGACATACCAGGTATTCAAAAAATAACTAAGTAAATTAAGTGACTTTTTGAATGAGATGCTTCGTGGTTAAACAGTTTAGTAACACTTAGGGAAAAAATAACTAAAATGACTTAGGTACGCTCATAAAAAAGTTACAAGAAGTTCAAAAATGTATAACGGAATTAGGTATTTTTTGACTAAAATATTGAAACCGAAGTGGGTTTTTAGTTAGTTCTTTAACTTTTTAAAATTGAAACTATGAACGCTATTACTACGGCAATAAGACTGAAATTTGAAGAAAAAAAATGCGATTTTGATGACGTATATAAGTCAATTTTGGCCATTTTGTGATTTGGTGACTTTTCGCTCTACGGCGACGATATGAATGTTGTTAAATTATATATCGCAACTGTACATAATTAGGCCTATCCACACTCGTGTTATGTTATCTTGTTCCAGTTGCATAAACTACTGTTATATACTACATCCTTTTAGTATGGACAGACTAGCGCCTGCTCGAAAATAATAGCTAGTTTGCACTAAAGCGTATTGCGGCCTCATATCATAAGTATTATTTATTAAATACCATTTTAATTCGAAGCATAGCAATCCAGGCACCAGTTTTGACAGTTGTCATCAGTGTCAAACAACATAATTTTATAATCAAATCAATTAAACGAAAAATACACAGTACTTCTAGAATTTAATATAGTTTAAAAATTCTTATATTATACTGCTGTCTGTTACATTAGATATAATTTGATTCGGGTCTCTCGTACCCCTCCGCAGAATTGGCTACATGACATTTTTTTTTAATGTGTCAATTAATGTTTGTTTGTTTGTAAGGTTTAAATGTCTGTATAGGATCGCTTACGTAACGGTAACACAAATGGTCAGATAATAATATTTAAGTTTGCCGTTCCGACCCAACGCGTGATCGAAACGCGTCTTAACTATAAGTACTCGGAATCGGAATTCAAGAGCAAAAAAATTACGACTATCCTTTTTCTTTTTTAAACACGCTAAGATAATTTATTTAATGGTAACTTTAACCCTATGTTTTAACAAAATAATTGGATATATTTATTTTCACATCAATACGAAGCGAAATGATAAAAACTTATACATCGGTGATTTTGGGTACAAAATCTGGTATTGCACTTGTAACACTTCAGATATTAACAACATTTGGTGCAATAATTTACAAACTGAAGTTAAGAAACAAACTCGTATTTAATTTTATTATTACATACATTTACCTAATTGATAAAATTACAGAAAAATAATGTGTGCCATTTTTATCGTCCATGACACCATGGTTTGTCATTCTCATTCGACATCTGAGTGTTCTAATCTTTTCGCTCCGTGGTAATTACTGCCTTGTTGAGTTTGTTTTCTGATTTTGTGTTCCTACTACTAAGCCTTGAGGCGTAAAACTAAATCGGAGAATTATTGAGGTCAAAGCCTTCTAAGAGTCGTAACTTAAAGAATTATTTTGTATACTTCTATGTGCCAAAATAACGCAACCTTCTTGAGTTTAGGTTTGTTAGAATTGCTGTAGTTGGTTGTTGAAAAAAAGTACAGTTTGATATAAAGCTCGTATCAAAAATGTTTTTTTTTTTTTTTTACAAAAACCTAATATAATATATCAATGGTGTTGGCCAATGTAAGGAAACATATTACAAAAAGGTTGGCGAAACCTGAAATATTAACTTGACAGTGACATAAGTGACTTTGTCAATTTTGACAGTGACGTATCTGTCGTAGTTTTTGTCACGTCACACGTAAGTCCTCACCAATTGGAATGTATGATAATATTATGTGAACAGTACCCTTACCATGAGTTATCACATTAAGGTTTTCGATAACGAGTATCGAGTTTACTATCTGTGCATCTCGCTTGTACTATTTTAGCGAACGAGATGCACAGATACTCGTTATCGAAAACCTTAATGGCACAACTCATGGTAATGGTACAATTGAATACTGCTATTTTTACCGTTTAGGGTCATTTCACACGAACCACAACCACGCGACAAGCCCGACCACGTGGTCAGGTGCAAATTTTGTATTAGAACTAAATAGTACATTTCACACGTACCACATTTTGCAGTCATTATCGACCACGTCTGTGGCAACGGCCAGCAACTACACAATTCACACGTAACCACTGCGTGACCACATTTTGACGCTGCGAAGTGGTGTGGTTGTGGTCCGTGTGAAACAACCCTTAAAATATCGATTATCACCGCGACTGCGTAGATTAATTTTTATTGCCATTTTGTGATGGCTTTTGAAGTTATCGAAAATAAGCTATAACAAAAGTTATATGTGAAGTATGAAGTGTATGTTCGAATGTTTTGTCTAATTGCTCATATGTAGCATTCCTCGTCTGCTATGATATATCTGATAGCGACTGCACAGGTCTATCCAAATCTTGACGTTAATATTGTTTACAAAGTTTAATTGATAGATAAACAATGGACCAAACATCTGTGTGTTCAACCTTTAAAAGCGATGCCTGCAACACATAACGGCTAACTGCCAATTACAATTTAAGTATCAGGTCCAGCCAGCAGCAAAAGTTGCTAAACGGGTTAGGTGTTCACAATGTTCTTAACACGTTCTTGTTCTCTTAACAATAAAAACGTATCAAGCTTTTGAACACGTCGGCCCTTTAGTTACTTCTGCTGCTACTACATGACTCACAACTCACAAATAATTAATACTCAAATCGATTGTCTTGCAGATATCGTCTATCTACAAATTGTATACATTATCATATATTGATAACACGATTCAAAAGACCAGTGCTTACGTATGGTTCGCAATAGTTGCTTTTATCGAGATAGCACTTCAGACCAGGACAATAGTGCGATACGGTATGCAAAATGTGAGAGGTATTTTATTATTGTATTATAATATCTAATATAATAATTATTATTATTCAGTCCAATGACACCTCCCTATTCACCGGTGTTGCCCTTGAGCCATCTTTGAAGTCGCTTTTTGTGGGGGCCCATTTCGCATAGGGCGAGTCACCGTCTGCCGGAAATAAAATTGAATACCATTTTATTAGGCAGATGTCCGGTTTTTTATCCAATAGCCCAGTAGCTAGTCCATCCTTTCCACCCAATAGCCAAGTAAATTCTAGATTCCATTATAACTCAATAGTCCTCACATCATGGCGGGTGCTGTCTCTGTGCGCGTCCCATGATACGGACAGGGCCAACATCCGCTTAGTGTACCCCTTACATTTCATTAAATTGTCGAAAGGGCCTCTGCGCGTTTGCTCGATCTGGCTCCGCGTACGCGTCCCAAATGTCCGGAACACCATTGTTCCGTGTACGAAAGAGACATTATTATTTTGGTATTGAAATGTTAGTATTAGACCGCAGAAGGTTTAGGCAGTGTAAAAACACGGTAATAATGTGATGATAATTAGAAAACAGTGATTCTTTATTCCCTTGCCAATTATTCCTACCTGTCAATCATTGACATTCAAATTTATAACTGACATCCGTTCCTTTGTTGCGTTATTTTTTTAAATATTATATTGATTGACAATGACGGCTGCAATTACATAATACAATACTAAAGCGTAGTTTCCTATTTTTGTGCATTAAAACGCAATAATTTATAATAAATAACATGTCTTTGCTTTTCCGCCAGAGATTAGAGAGAATGCGTTGCGCGGAATGTGTTTGTTAACAGCCAATATTATTGACCATTTCTCTATCTTCGGAAAAAATGTGATCCTATTTGTTCTTAAAAACACGTTCCTCGCTACGCTACACGTCTCCTGGCTCACTCATCTCCATCTGTAAGAACAACGGAGTCTACAATGTACAAGTTTTCTAAAAAAGATGTTATTCAGTTACCGACTCAATTTAGTAAAGGCTAATAAATATTAAATGTGTTTAGCGACTTATGGCGTAGGTTTAGGTACCAGTATTTTATTGCAGAATTTATTGGGAGCCTTTCGAAGTAATAAAAAATACGGGCCGATGGACAAGGAGGAACGTAAACGTCGGAGGCGATACGATGCGACCATAGATCAACGACAGTGTTTTCACGATTGTATGCCTTTTGATGTAAGTATAGAGATCGACCAGAAACCGGCCATGAAAATGTTTATTAAGTTGCTAATTGGACACGCACCCAGTTTATAAACATTCTGAATAACGTATACTATTCCGAAATTGCTTTTTTACCTCATTTCGATAAGCCTTTTTTATTCTTTAAAAATAAATTGGAAATCTGCATTTTGTTTACCGGAGTGCAAAGTTTAAAATGATTCTGAATGATTGATACCTACCTACCTTCCTACTTATAATGTGGATTAAATTAGTAACATTTCAGAGTTAGTACTTTCCCCGCTGTAGTGAGGTGATATTTTTTGTTTTACTCGGCAGCAAAGTTTGTTCCCCCCTCGTGCCTTAAACCTTTTCCAACATTCATATTCCACTTCTTGACTCGCAATGCTTGTGGTTAAATTTTCTCGGGGCTCACACGATTACTAAACCTATTGGTACCCCAGAAATAACAGTACCTATAAGTTTACAACTAAATCTGACTTTTATGAAGGAGTGGTACTTTTGTACGGTAGTATACTATTAGTTATTCTGCGTCTTTAGTAAGTTTGCTTCCTTGTAACAAATAACTATTTCATGAATCCATGAAATTCTTTGATCAGTTGATGAGTCACTTTCAGGGGCACTTACCTCTATAATATATTTTTCGGTCTGCGATTGGATTATAGGCGCAGGTCTTTTATTTTTTACGTGGTCGCGGCATTTACTACAATTCTCTACATGTATAAAATAACTAAACCCGCAACACGGCGAGGGCTAACTGGGAACGTGTCAGACTTAATTAATTGGTAGGGTCGTAGCGCCATTACGAGTATAATCGGTATAGGTACCTAAAAAGTCTTAGTCACTCTTTTATTTCACAACTAGTCATCTCTTTTTTGTATGTTTGTTTTAGGAGCAAATCGATTGTAATCATTGGCCGCTTATGAATACAGGAGATCAGGTTGAGAGCGTTGACTCGACAAACACACTATTGCAGATGTATGAGAGCGTGCTATCAAGAGAAGAAAGTATAGTTCAAGCTGTGGTTGTGAAATCTAACGCTAAGGAGAAACAAAATTAATTACAATTCAGGTTTATTATTAGTTAAAAAATCCTCTTCATAATCTACTCTGAACGTTTTACATACATAAACAATTTTCATTATTTAAATAATTTATACTGAAAACTAAAATGGGCCTATAGGTACCAGAATGTGAGAAAAATGAATAAATGTGAACAGTTGAAGACCTATAAGACGGTCGCATGTAACATTTATTGTGTGCGGCAGGAAAAGCGCTATAAATATTGTGTATAATATACCCCCTCGCCGGGCATTTGTCTCATTTTGTAAAAATTGCATTTATCAAACTACCTTGTTCTTTTGACATTGATAGAAAAAAAAGGGGAATAAGGTCATGGTCTCATGATTAGTAATGTAAGCATCTTCTTAAAACTAGTACATGTTTATTATATGCTAGGTACTTTATTAAATTATATTAACGCATTGTGAAAACCATTATGTTAGTGTTTTATAACATTGTCTGTAGGTTTCTTTTATAAGCGTGATTTCTTGTAATAATATAAGTTTGTAATAAAATTGTTGTATCATTTGTCATAAGGCGTTTTAAAATTATGTCTCATGGATAAACAATATGCAGTTGCGTTATGTAAGTGTTTTTTTTTTTTCAATCGTGATGGGCTAGTATTCTTTTTCCACGCTTATTGATGTCCATACGATTTTCGGAAGTCTTACCTTGATGTCATCACATTTAGACCTGTAAGATTTTACGAAGAGACTAGCCGCAAATCGAGTTTTCTCAAAAAAAAGTTGCAGTGGATTGGTTTCCTAAATCATTGATTTCAGCACTTTTTAGCGATTACAACATTAGAAATTACCTCTTGATACGGGAGTTGACAGTGTAAAGGCAGAAAATGTAGTTTATAAGTTGTTAAAAAAAGTTGAATTAGGGCTTGTTAGTTACTGGCCATCTCATTCTGAAAAAGAATCATCATGAGTAACAAACAATGACCGCGTTGGCATACATATAGAATAAATTCACATTTGTATACAATTATAGTTTTAATGTATGAATACATTAAGACACAATCATTTTGTTCTGCTAATTCAGATTGTGTTAAGTAACAGACAAGAACCGCGTTGGCATACATATAAAATAAATTCACATTCGTATACAATTATAGTTTTAATGTATGAATACGTGAACCCGTAGCCGTGCGCCCGGTTTCGTGAATCAGGGCAACGGTTTTCTGGTCCGTTCCGCACGTGACATTCGGTTACGTGAAATTAGGGTACGTGAATCCGTGTAGATCCGTGTAGGCGTGATCACGCCTTCACGTATCTTAAGAATAAAACTTAGTCTTTATTTATTATATTCCCGGGCGTGGCGAAATTACGAAACGTGCGATAAGTATCCAACGGAATCGAGCCCGAAGCTCCACACATGGACGCAGGTACGGGCTACGTGTCACGGCGTGTCACGGCGTGTCACGTGAATCTGGATGCGAACGTAGGTACGTGACACGTACCTGGCCGTGTTCGTGAAATTCGTGATCTTAGTACCGGCGGTGTTAAGAACACGTAGCTACGGGTCGGCGTACATCACGGATACCAGGAGCCCTAATTAAAACACAATCATTTTATTCGGCAATTTCAGATTGTGTTAAGTCACAGACAATGACCGCGTTGGCATACATATAAAATAAATTCACATTCTTATACAATTATAGTTTTAATGTATGAATACATTAAAACACAATCATTTTATTCGGCAATTTCAGATTGTGTTAAGTCACAGACAATGACCGCGTTGGCATACATATAAAATAAATTCACATTCTTATACAATTATAGTTTTAATGTATGAATACATTAAATCACAATCATTTTATTCGGCAATTTCAGATTGTGTTAAGTCACAGACAATAACCGCGTTGGCATACATATAAAATAAATTCACATTCTTATACAATTATAGTTTTAATGTATGAATACATTAAAACACAATCATTTTATTCGGCAATTTCAGATTGTGTTAAGTCACAGACAATGACCGCGTTGGCATACATATAAAATAAATTCACATTCTTATACAATTATAGTTTTAATGTATGAATACATTAAAACACAATCATTTTATTCGGCAATTTCAGATTGTGTTAAGTCACAGACAATGACCGCGTTGGCATACATATAAAATAAATTCACATTCTTATACAATTATAGTTTTAATGTATGAATACATTAAGACACAATCATTTTGTTCTGCAATTTCAGATTGTGTTAAGTCACAGACAATGACCGCGTTGGCATACATATAAAATAAATTCACACGTATACATGTATACGTGTGAATTTATTGTATTACTTGCTTTTCCTCGCGTCTTCGTCGGCCAGTCGTGTTCTTTCAAGCATGGTTTCGGGATAAACATTATCCTATGACCTTCCTCGTAGCTCAAACTCTCCATACCAAATTTCATCCCAATTTGGTCAGCGGTTTAAGCGTGAACGAAGCGTTACTTTTGAATTTATAAGTATGGATAGTACTTATACATAATATTAAGCAGAGTGCTTAGCTTATGCCCGCGCCTCTGCTACACACACTTTATTACCTGAGCTGTGCTGTGCTGTGTTATCTTCTACCTTAAAATTGTGGTTTTGTTTGCATAAAGTATCAGGTATTGAATAATTAAAAATATGCTTACTTTGTTTTGTCCTTAACATCTGATAGCATTGTGAATTTGCACTCTGTATCAAACCACCCCATATTTTGTCCTTCGTGATTCCTTACAGGTTCTAATATGAACTGAATACTTTCTTTGACGAACTGGTACCGCTGTAGAAATTCTACCAAGTCTATCAATTGTGTTTGTATTTAGCCAATTGCGATTAAACGTTTTGAATACAAATCTCTAACCTACAATAATTATTAATTTAAAATCAAGGGAAGGTCACATAAGAACATTTTCGCGTAGCAGCACGGGGTCTGGTAGCTGCCCTCACTGACCTAAAAAGTAAAACTATTCTGTTTCGGCTGGTGACTGTACAGTCAGTACTCTTCCTTTGGTAGTGGTCGATAGGAGAAAACCCAAGGGATTAAAAACACTCATAATTAAGCGCAAGACCTCTCGCTTAGTTGGGCGTTTAGTTCCAGATTTAACATCTTGGTCGACTCTGTGGAACTTCATGCTAAAAACGAAGGTGTCGTGAAGGAATTAAAAACCGCGAAGTGGGGTACAAACCATGTCTTACCCGACCTTATAGTGGTCCTGATAGCTACGTCGCTGTTGACATTGTCACTTAATTTAAACATGTAACCTTTTTCGATATTCTCTTTAACCTTTTCCGAAGTGTCTTGCGAACTCAGGTAGTCTAAGCATTATCTTTTTAATTCCGTCATTAAGCCTTGTTATTTCACCCATTTGTGGTGACGACGGCTAATATAATCACCCACCCCTCGTGGATCTTTAGCGCTCGTTAATGAGCTAATGCAGCACACACAACATACCTAGCCCCTTCCCGGCTACTAGTTGTCTCAAATATATCGGCATTCTTGTATAGGACCTGAGAATAATGGAAATAACAACCACTAACGGTGACTGACGGGTAAATAGCATGACGGGCATTTATGGCACCAATTTCATAGTCGGCTTTAACGCATTTTGGCTGAAATGTTGGAATATTTTGCTCCTCTGTCTTGAACAATCTTTCTTTGCTGCTTATTAGGCAGCAATGTATGTATTTATAATATGTATACCTCTTATGCCTTCTTTATGTTATTAGCTTATGCCTTCTGATACCTAGATATTTTTGTAGCACGAACGGTTTCTTGTAAGTGCTTGACAAAATAAAAACATCGACAGTCCTGTTATCGATAAGTACCACTTCAACGTCATACAGGTAATACAAAGACTAATAAAGGGTTAAAAGTCAATAAAAATAACAAAACTATATATTTATTTATATTTTACATACCTCAGAAAACAATTGCGAAATATTAATTGTAAATAATAAAATAAGGTGGATTAAGTGTACGGATTACGTTCAATTTGTTCAAGATCGATGGCACGCGGCGTCTAGGTAGGCAGACTGTGTGTTCGTATTGTCGTAGAAGTAGTATGTGTGTAGGTACTTATCGATAACAGAATTGTCGATTTTTGATTTTGGCAAGCATAGCGATGAAAAAAGCGAAAAAAATCAAATGTTTTTTCCGAAGTTTATGAAATTTCCGTTTTTTTCGTTTTTTTTCGGCTTTTTTAGGAAAAAAACGAGTACAGTATCTAAATAGGCATTTATTTAATCATTCAAATCACTGTCACTCTCATCATATCCATCAGCTATTTCTGCTTCCATGTGGTCGGTGTAGTCCGTTTGTAGGTTCAAATTCGACCGAATAAATATTAATTTATTAAGTCGCTCTGGCAATAGTCGATTTCTATCACCGATTCGAATCGATTTCTACCAATCCCACTACAAATATTTTTGCAAAGGGTCGTGGATGCAACGCAGCAGCGGCGCAAATAAAAGAATAGACATTCGTGGAAATGACGTTATTTATTATTATAATAAATACACCGTATTTCACTTCAGGATTAATTAGATAAATAACAATTATAAAAATAGGCTTGCGGACACGACATTGTTCGGAGGCGGTTGTCAGAAGAAAGGGACAGCAAAAAGAAAGAATGGGATGATGATAAAGTGACAAGCTGTCACTGTCATTGAATAACGTTTTGTTACATGCTTACACATATTCAATAAATATATCAGTCTATATTTAGGTTTACCTAGTCTAGCCATAAGTTCTGTTACAAATGAAAATAAACATATTTTTAAAATAATGTAATTCATTTACCATAAGTAAACGTTTATTTATAGGTAAGTTAATAAGGTTTTTAAACAATATATTTTTTATTCAAAATGCCCGCCCTTAGCTTTAATACACGCCCTCAAACGATCCGGCCACACGTCTATAGATTCACGCACTGTTTCCATTGGGAAATTTGCTACTGCGTCCTTCAAAGATTTTTTTAGAGAATCGATATTGGCATGGCGTTTAGAGCAGACCATGTCCTCTAACACTGACCACACTTTATAGTCAAGGGGATTTAAGTCGGGACTGGAAGAGGGCCAATCATCTATCTGCCTTGATGAAGTCCGGAACATTCCTTTGCAGCCAAATCTGGGTGGTGCGAGCTTTGTGACCCGGGGCTGAATCCTGCTGAAAGGTCCAGTGTATATTTTTGAACATTGTGTCGTTGAGTGGTTTAACTACTGTTTCTAAAACCGTATCCTGATACACTTTAGCTGAAAATTTCACTCCTTTTTCGCAAAAATGGATCTCAGAGACGCCTTGATACGACACACCCCACCAAACCATGACGTAAGCTGGATGATGACCTCGCTGAACCCTTCCAACTATCTCTTTAGCTTCTCGAGAGTTGTGTGCGTACACTTTATCATTTTGTTTGTTGTAGTGCTGCTCGATAGTAAAATTTTTTTCATCCGTGAAAATAATATTTTTATATTTTCCATGTGCGTATCGAGATAAAAGGCTTTTTGATCTTTCAACTCTCTTGTCCTTTAGTGACTGATTTAACATATGTCCTGTATATCGTCGGTAAGCTGCAAGACTCAAGTCATCTTTGATTATACGCGAAAGTGTCCTAGGTGGTATTTTCATTTCCCTAGAAAGGATCTTCTGTTTTCTTATGGGATTTCGGCGAATTCTGGCCCTTAAAGCATTAACGGCTTGTTTTGTTCAAACAGTACGTGGTCGGCCAAATCTTTTACTGTCATCGACCGATAGCGTTTTGGTGTATCTTTGAATGGTACGATACTCAAACATTCGACTGATCTCTAACTTTTTTAATGTCTCAAAAATGTGGGACGGCTCCATTCCTACCTTATGCAGAGCAATCACAGCAATTCTATTTTCTTTAACACCCCACTCCATTATTACTTTACTTTTTTTAATATTAAATTGTATATAAATGGTGGCAAAAACATCCAAGCACTTACGTCAAAACACAACATTCGAAATTCGAATTATTATTTTTCTTAAAATCATTGTTAACTGCCAGTAACAGAACTTATGGCTAGACTAGGTAAGATAATATGATAAAATATCTAGAAGTGTAGGACTTAGGTATTTGTGATGATTGCTAATGACAATGTCAACCTACCCGTCAGTAGTAAAAAGCAATGTGTAACGGTTTCAAAACCTTTAAATAGTTAAGTAAATACTTTTTAACTGAAATTTTTAAATTTGAAAACTACATTTGTTTTTTTTTTTTCAATTCGTTTTTTCGGTTGAAATCGTTTTTTTCCGAAAAATACGAGCCGAAAGTTTCGAGGTTTCTTTTTATAAATTTCTGAAAAAAAAAACAACCGAAATGGAAAAAGACCGGGAGTATTCCGACTTTTTTCATCGCTAGGCAAGCACAAAGCAAAAGTCGTTCCTGCTAGGTATACTTCTGACATACGCAGTATGGGAAGCAACAAGACGTCACAATGAGTATGGTGATCATTTGATCAAATTGTAAGCAAATATATATTTCTCTACTTACCATCTGAAAAATAATATAAAAAAATATGTTTCACATAATTAGCTTTACCTATGAATTCAATGTCATGGTTTGTTTTCTTGCTCGACGACCCCGAAATCAACCTGAATAGATTAATACGAGTGAATTCCTAAAATCCAATAGAACAGTAGAAACTTTCTGGATTCGTTTTTAGGGACGCAGATGTTTACGGGTCACTTTGCACAGGGTCAGGGGTGCTTCTCTGTTTACGTAAAAAAAACAACTGACAGTTTTAAAACAATGTATTTCGTTGAAACTTAAGAAAGATCGGATACAGACACAATTTAAAAAATCGATTTCTATTGTCTTCTAACTAAAGGTAGGTACTATAAGAAAGTTAAAACTTCAACAGACGTGGAAAATCAAAAGCAGTGCGAGTACGTAGTCAGTGGTACAAAGGAAGTTTTGTACTTGAAAATACAACATTATATTATAATTAATTAAGATTTATTGTTTTCCGCAATATTTCACGTACTTTTCTAAGAAGCACCGTGTTGCCAAGATACCCGCTTTGTATAGGTCCATCGCTTATTTGGGCGTTAGTTATGTAACTTTAACCATGAAGTCTGATTAATATGACAGAGATATTACTATTAGGGCTAAAGTCATGGCAGTACGGGTGGGCCAGTTTCGTGTTTGACATGACACTATTATAAATTGATTTGAACATACTAAAATTATATTATTATTGTACTTTACTTAATTGCGGGGGGTTAACAAGATTGAAAAGACTCCCTTCTAAGACCTAGTTTATTATATCTGATTATCGGGCTTCGTGTGCAATATTAATCTTTGGTGACTGTCACTTTCGGTAGCGTGGGGTTTTAAGAGGAGTTCGTATTATTACATTGGCTTACACTGTCTGTTGAGGTTGTATATACTTAATATTTTATTATTTCTTTTCTATTTCCATTTTTAAGCTATTTTGTCATTTTTGCGAGCCAACCGGGCCTCCGCGGTCAACCGTCGTGCCTTTATCGTGCGTCGTGGAGCCCGAGGCACGTGATCTGCAACTAAGAGGAACATTAACGTATTCGGCGCTGGTGCCGGTAGCGAGGCACTCGTGAGACGTCCCGGGAAACTAGGGGTTTGGAGCCGCGTCCGTTACGGTGGCGTCGACGGAAACGAGGCCCAACTTTTTGGACCGGTCGAGCCCACCCGTTGCAGGAGTTCCCGTTTGGGAACGCGATAATTTTGCGCTTTTAGCTGGCGTTGCTAGCTGCTTAGTCTTTGAACGCGTGTTCATTTTATCTCGTTTGAAGAACCAATAAAAAAAAACTAGGGTTTTTAGTTATAAATAAAAAGAATTGACTTACAAAATCAAAAATGAGCTCGTAGAAAAGAAATAATAAAATATTAACTATATACAACCTCCATACTGTCCAATACCCGATAGAAACATTTCGAAGGTACTGGGTGAAATTTTTGAAAGACACTGCTGCTTACTTCGGAAATGCACTGGCCATTGCCTTCCACCGACTGTTTTTTTTTTAACTTTTGTTTCAGAATTTGGTACCTACCTTGTTATGTTAATAATCAGTTCTTTACAAACTTATCATTTGTAGGAACCTAACAATCTAACATATTATTGCAATGTAAGATTTAGAAAGTACCTTAAGAAGGTTATAGTTACTTACAATGGTAATGACATTTATGAAAAAATAAATATTATAGCTTAATACATTTGAGTCACAGCTCTGTTCAGCTTTGTTACTTTTAAAGATAATAACCTCAAATCTGGTGTCGACATTAAATATCTGTTTTGATCCCTTTCATCGTATTCCTGGTATTTAGGACATTCTTCTTTCGTCGGATTTCTTTTATAAATTTCCTTTCAGTATAACAACGTCTTTGGACGCCTATGTTGAAACCGTTAATCATATTTAGTGGGATGATCTTAATATATCGGCAAATCATCTCCATACATATGTTCTAAGTAGCTTGAGCAAGTTATAAAACTTGCGCGATTTTGTCGTCAATTTTAGAAAATTTCTGTAGGAAAACCTCGGATTATTGGTTATGTTTGGTAATTCGGTGATATTATCTGATAATTATCTTGGATTTTTTCCAAATAATCCAGAATTTAGCGCTATAAACCTTTAAAGCGGTGAATTCTCGTTACCATACGTGGTTACACTTACGCAAGGGTAGTAAGGACTCCAACGTAGGGGTCTAAAACATTCTATAGATTCATGTTTAAGAAAAATATATTAATACTGTGTATCAGCTCAACTGATTGTTAGGGTTCAATTGATCGATTTTTAAAGATATTTTTAGTAAGTGACTGTGGCGAAGCAAGAATTCCAGGAAACGGAATACGACAAGCAAATCAATTCAAACGAGGTATTTTTGATGTATCCTGGACAGCTGGTACTTGGAAAAAGACTATCGGTTTTCGAAACGTACCACAATAATAATTTGTAATATCAATGTAAACGTTATTTTATTCATTGTATTTCGACACTAAAAATTAACTGTGTCTCTCAGAAATTCTATTAGCTATTAGCGTATTTGTGACCTTTTTCCGGATCAACCTCATAATATACGAGTGGTTATATATGTACATCTTGTGTCGATATATCTCAATAAAAGGCATAACGAAAGTCTGTTTCGCAGCCGACAATCCGATTTCCCTTAGGTGGTCCATAGAACTAGAACATTGTTTATTTTTTTTTGTGATTTATTAAGAGTAGCTGACGTCTCATGTAGGATATACTTACACCAAAAGACCACAGTCGGTGCAATCTCATAGTAAAATAAAGAGAATATACAAACGTTTTTAAATGATAGTGCTGCTTATTTATGAAAAGTAGCTACTTATGTACGTATAAACCCTTTAATTTTCTTATTACGTGCGTCTAATGGACCGTTCCATGCAAATAAAACATTTTAGTCCAACTACACTAAGTTTGCACCGACGTGGTACTATCTTCAGTGATAAATAAATGATTTTACGTTAGCACAGGCGACCTAGCGTGGTTTATAAATCTACGCAATAAAGTAGTATCTATGGAGCACCTTTACACTGTTTATCACTTCTAGGCCAACAAATCAGTAATATTTATATACACGTCTAAGGCTCTATGCAGATTTTTGTAATATTTTTATAGGGTTACGTGTTATACCTTGAACACTATAAAAGTGAGTAGGATTGGCGAACTGGTAACTTAATTATTAGAGTTAAGCCTTAATCCATACTGTGTATTCTATAGGTACTGTGAGTAACAACGAATGAAGTTTTCTCCCAGAGATAGTATTTTTCTCAACATCCAGTTTATGTGTTTAAAAAAGACACAAATATAACATTAATAACAAATATATATTAATCGGTTTAGCGCGAGACGAATTTAATACCTATTCATCGTGTCATGTCTTTATTTATCAGAAAAGCTAGTCTACCCCGCCTTTCGCTAGTCTCAGAAATACGATAGCGACGAAAACGATGACCCCGACGGACACCTGCCACTCTGAGTGCTTGGAAAAGTAGACCTATGCTCTCCGAAATATGTCGTTGATTAACTAAATGAACGTGAGTGAAACCGTCGTTTTTTATAAGATATTTAGTTACGAATTAAACAGTCTGAATAATACGATTCTCACTCCCGTCTCAAATTAACAATTGTTATAACAGACATTGCATTTTAGTAAGTGTAATTTAGCAATGACCGCGTCGCAGTTACAAAAACGAGAAACGACGGATCTCAAACGAACATAAATGTTTTATTTTAAGTTTCTTCTCACAAATGACAGCAGTTATGCAGCAGCATGTTTAAAAAACTATAGAAACAGAAAAAAATGTGGGAAGAAACGTTATTTTATACAAGCTACATCGGGACCTACTTTCTTACTCGTAATACATTATTATTATTCAGCAAGATAACAAATATCCATTTTCAGGACGACCTGTTTGACATCAACCAAGTTATACAGACAAAGTTAGGTAAAGGATTACATATAAATACAATACACCAGTGGTAATAGAGGTATGTGTAAAAACCGTGAAATTGTAATAACCATTAAATTATTCTGGTTTTCGTGTAATCAGTCCGTAAAGGAAAGATCAATTATTTATGAGATACAATTCACAAGTAAAAATAATAAGTAGGTGATGTTTACATCCGATTTTCATATCACAGTATATGAGATTCTTATGTAAATTTTATTTTTTCGGCCTTTATTTAATGCATGGCGGATAGAGAATGCGTAAAAGTAGCAACTTATACCATACAGGAAAAAAATACTTTTTTTTTTAACCTTTTTTCACACCACGCGTGTCATATGGCAATACTATAATTATTGTATAAGCTGATGCAGTTTAAATATAAGACAACGCGTTAGTGATCGTCAAGAAACTGTAAGGCTAAGATTAACGATGCACCCGTTTACTGATTTCATTTAATTACAACGTCTCTCACTACTTTACTCGGACGACTGGCGACGACATTTTTGCTATAGTTTCTTATGTAGTTTGAAACTGAATCTAGTTTACCTAGTAGTTATTTTTATTCAGAATTCGTAATACATAATTGAAGTCTTGATCTTACTCTCCAAAACATGTAACAAACCAGTAGGCTTATAATGTAAAATAACGGCATTGTCACCTATTAAGTATTTCTGTCTTGTTTACGGTTTTCAAAGGCAGTAATTAAGTACTTATTATAAACTTTTTAATGAGCAGTTATAAGTTCTATATAAGTAGATACTTGCTATATGTAGAATAGGAATCTATCATACATTAATGTCTATCTTTCTAACAGGTTAACTGATGGTTTAAGCCGATTACATACCTACCTATTTAAATGTATTCGATTATTTCTTTACTAAATATGTATTCGGAATCAAACAGAATATTTTTTAAATAATTTTGCGAATAATAAAGTTTATTCTACCATAAAGTGTTGTCAACTTACATACATAATAATATTTGGGATTAAGTTGGGAGTTTAATAAGCCGACAAATTGATTTCGGTGCAGTTTTCGTTAAAGATGCGTGATTGTATAAGATATTTATTAACTCGTGAGATAGCGGACTTGAATTTGAAAGCGGCGTCGAGCGTTTTAAAGTATAGTTCTATCGTTACATGTGGCATCCGATATAGACTTCCGTGGTTTAATATGGATATTAATATGAGAACCGATAACCAATACAGAAAATTCTATAGTAACTAATAAAATTTCGTCTGTTACGAATACGCCACGCACGCCGGGTCATCTGGAACTCGTTTGTCCCCGTCAGTTGCTTGGCGAGCGTTTAAAATAGCTCTACAGAAAGACGGACGTGCGGCTTGTCGATATAAATTAAACAATGTACAGACCAGGGGGGCGATTTTCGATAGTTGTGCACTCGAATTCGAACAAACTGTGAACGAAAATAATTCCACAAAAAAGTTTTAGTGCGAGAAATGTATAATTTCCGTAGTCTAGTTATTAACTTCTATCATTCATGTTATTAAAATACCATTTCTTCTTTCCTGACCGTTAATAAATGTCACGAGTACTCGACGCTCAAAAATTGACACAAAAAGTTTTTTACGACTTGTGTAAACGTGCAAAGAATAGACGGCTTCTGATTAGAAACGTAACTAAGAATTTTATTGCATGGTCATAATTTTGTTATATTTTTGGTTCTGAATTGACATAATGAATGCCGCAAACATATGTAATAGTTTAAAATACTAACTAGAGTGCAATTCGAACATGAACAAAACTATTCATTTATTTTAAGTCTTTTCACAAAATAGGTATTTTGTTTTTGGTTAGTCGGCGATAATTAATTTTGTTTATTGGTTAGTTAGTTAATAATAATACCTTATAGGATAGTTTAGTACTTTAGTCAATGTTTGTTGCAGTTTTCTAACACTGTACATCAAGCAATACTTTTTTTTTCTTTAAAATATCTATTTTTTTTATTTTTTATTAGGTAAGTTCGCATAATAGTTTGTCATGAAATTTTAATCCGTAGTTCCTTACACCACTTTTGAAACACTTATTTTTGAAGGGCATTGATTAACTTCTATCAAATAACTGACCGCAAAAGAATTTAAGCTGAATACAGGGAGAAGTTGCTAAGCGGGCCAGGTGGTGCTCATAATGACCCTGACACGTTCTTATTATCGTAACAATAAAGTCGTGTCAAGCTAATTATGAATACTTTGGCCGCTTAGCTATTTCTCCTGCTGACTCTCCCTAAGCACCAGCAAATAGCAATGCACTACATTGATGTGTAGATTTTTAATGAAAAGTCTTTTTGTACGTTATTAACATCAAATAAAAAATAATTTAAATGGATCAGCTAAATCAAATGCTGATATTTTGTAGATTGCTGCAATATTCCGACCACCGAGACGATACCGACCGATATATTTATAGATACTGACGTCGTCGCACACTTCTGAAGAATCCTAACACACGTTCTGCCCATTTTTATGAGAATCATTAGGCTCATTATTGGGACTACAAACTACACTCACCGCATGGACGATTAGACGAAAATAAACCATGCGATATTAATAGTGTTAACACTGGAAACAATCTACGAGACATTTGCTTATTTTCGAAGATAATTTAGAGACGAATTCTTATTAGCTTTTTAATTGGGGATGCTGAGCATATAACTTGTTTTTTTTTTTTTTTTTTCTATAACAAGGACTGTTAAATTTAAGCTGATTTGGTATTATATAAGAAACGCCATTCCTATTGCATGTTTCTCAAAATTGAGTGATTTTTGGATTGTAACTTTCTAGAACTACGAAGGTATAATATAAAATTATAGAAGAATATCTACCTAAGCGTAGAAATGATAGGGCTGCAATTTTGATTACATTTATTTTAATTACTATTATGTTGCCTACATTTCCCATATTGATTTGATATTTGCTATATATTTACAAGTCTATCTTTAACGATTATCAGTCGTAATACTGTTTATCGACTTTCATCTAAGTTACATACAATTTTGATCCTAATGGACTTATCTCTAATTTAGTAATTTAGTACTTTTCTTTCCGATTCTAGACTCCTTCTAAAATTAACTATAATAATTAATGACTATGCTTATGGTAGACTTACGATTTGATTCAGGATTGGAACAAGTGATCTATTTTGAAATTTACAAATGCTAATTTATGAAAATACTCTAGTACTAAAGGTCATAATAATTACTAAATATTACTTGTATGAACCTACAATATTGCTTATTTTGTATCCATTTAACTGAAAAAAAAAACAAATTTCGAGTAATATCCGTACTTTCCGTACTTATGATTGCATGCCATAACGTCAATCTGCCTGATTACTCCATATAATGATGATTTGACGTCCATATTCAATTAGTAGATATATATTTTCCAGAAGCTTTAAAACACATTTAATATTGTTTAAAACCGGATACATCGTGTTGATAACAATAAAATTTAAGCAAATTATAATATTAATCAAAAATTAAGTACTGAACTAAAACTAATCTAAGGTGAACCTGGGTAAAGGCGTAACCATTTATTAGAAAAGTAGATTCGCATTTAACCGCAAGTTATAAAGTAGGTAATTAATAAGTGTATTGAATTAATCTTTTGTTATGTGATTTCTACAACTCTTCGATAATACAACAAGTAGTTTTTCCGTTGCACTGTAACTAAACGATATATATTTTATTTATGGGAATTTAGACACTTTTGTCCCACTTGGGGAAAATGCGTCTTTATAATTAATTATATTTGATAAACAATAACGATTAGGTTTTAAAAACTGTGTTCATACTACATTATAGTATAAGGTTTAATCCAGACAAGGAGCCAAAAGTAGCGACCAAAAGTGAAATTCGAAAAAATGCGTCAGTGCATTTGTTGACGCATTTGTACAAACCTAATTTTAGTATATAAAAAACTGTTTAAAAAAATTGTAACTTTCATATTTTGACTTTTGCTCAGGTTTCTTTTCAAGTGAGTGTTAAATATATCTGTAATCTTAATTTACTTCCATCCTGTTTTTTCACAGAATTTGATGACCGGCAGTGATACTTACTAAATAGAATAAAAATATCTGTCAACATAAAAGTAAAAGGCTAACCAGTGATTCAGAAGTAAAATTTCGTGAACTTTCTACTTACACTGCTTTATGCATGTTCTATGTGCTCTTAAAATTACGTATAATAGAAAAGTACTATTTACCACTGCAAATTATTTCATAGATTAACTTTTAATTTAATTTTTGACATTTAAAAAAAAATATCCTTCAAAAATTGCCACGGAGTTTTTTCATAAATTAAAGTATGATCCATACTTTAATTTTGGAAAATCCATGTCTCTATAATTTTAAATTAGGCTTTTTTTCATAATTAATGAAAAAAAAACATTAGGGAAACAATTTATCCCATATAAACATATACCTATGTTATACAAAACATTATATTCATTTTTATAACCTTTAGTACCGCTTGCAAAAAAGTTGATGTTTTTTTTTATTTGATAGATTAATAAGTACCTATGTCTTAGAAAGCTATATACAAAGTGTAATTACTATGTTTGGATAAGTTTAATCAAAGGGTAGCTACATATATAACTACAACTATAATAAAAAGGTTAATTTTTATGAATGTCTAAAGTTATGACGTATTCAGTCCGAGATTAACTGACCCTTAAACTATGGCACTGTTCGGCAACTGTTCTGTTCTGTACAATATACAATATGAGTAATAATTTCTACTTTTAAATTTAAACTGTTTGTAAAGGCACGCTGCTCTCAAACAATCTGCCGTGAATTAATGCGACTGTTTTTTTACATTACTATCAGTATCATCTAATCTTTTAAACATATTATGGGTTCTTAGGCTCTAATAATAATTCAAACATAATTCTGAATGATTATATTCGGTAAACAATAAAAGTAGAACCGAGATACTCTGTAATTTAATGACGTTTTTCCCGTACGTGGAACAATGGTGTTACGGACATTTGGGAGGCGCACGCGGAGCCGGATCGAGCCAACGCGCAGAGGTCCTTTCGACAATTTAATGAATAATGACATGTAAGCGGTGGTAAGGGGTACACTAAGTGGATGATGCCCCTGTCCGTAATTTAATCATTATTATTTAAATTTTTCCTTTAAACCCGCATGGAAACATGACTTTTCAGATATTGGTAAATTTAAAATGTGCTTTTGTACAATTCTATTTTAAATCTTCATCAAATTTAATATTTACAGTATGGGAAAAATAATATATGCTAGTCCCTAATTTTCGAACTTTTCAAAAATAAAAACTATTTTTTTTTGTTAAAATGACACACGCTTATTCCATTAATTGATTCACTTCTGCTGCAAATGGCCAAGCAAATATCTCTACGTTTATGTTAATTATTATTGTTATAAAAAGATAAATTTGTTTGTATATTTACGATACATATCTACCTCTATCTATAACGTATGTCTATTAACCTTAACTATGAAACTGGCATCAAAGTCCTATATATACATTGACTTTCTTTGCCTAGGATAAACTACTGGCGGTCTTCCGATTACCTCAAAACCTCGTCCTAATCATAAGCAATGTAACATCAAATATAAAGATAATCGCACTTTATTCTATTTAATTCTATTATTACTTTTGATGCGCGTTACAAAGTCTTATATGTACATTGACTTTGTTTTACAAAATAAAATAAATAACCGGCTAATAGCAGGGTCCTTACAAACGAGAAACATCAAGTAACAAAACATTTATTGTACTTTTTCAGATTCAATGTTTGATTTATAATACTTGTCATTTTATAAATATACTATGGATTACGCATTTTGGTAGACTCTTGTGATGTTTGTTGTCTAGCTAGGCGGTTATCTGAAAACAGTGTCCTTGCGGTAACCTATACATGTATATACGTACTCACTACACTAAGATAATGATCGCTAACGCCTATTGTACAAGCATTATAAGCATATTACCAGTGAGTACCATAAACAAGACAGCAATTGCATTACTCATAAACAAGTTTGTGGATTATTGTCATAATATTATAGCGAGGATCATTTCACGCATAAAATCGCGTGAGAGAAAAAGACTTCATTTCATACTAGGTATATAAAAGGAACGTTAAGTCATATCGGTGCTAGTTTTAAAAAGTCGAGACATGATATAGTCAAAATATTTTGTATACCAGTATAGAGTAAAAGCCGTTCGCCCGCCTATAAGTCGTTAAAAATTTTCACCCCAGTATGAGTTTAAAAATTTTTTTCTTAGGAGCTTCACAACATCTGAAAAATATTAAAGTACTCTAATTTAAAGAACGCCGTTTTGCATATTTAGATATATTTAAAAAAAATCATCTTAAACATGAAAAAGCATTCCTCTATCCGCCGTAATAGGGTTTTGGCTAAGTCTTTATTTTTGTAACATGAACGTTAGCATTAATTTTATTAAATTAAGCTTAATATTTTCTGATAATGTATGATCATATTTATATTAGATACTGATTAATAAAATAGTGAATATTAGGTACAATAATACAACTTGGAAGATCTTTTCAAATTTTCCTATATTCATACTTGCACGTGTTGTTTTATTTAACACTTAACTAAATGACATTTAAATGATTGTTGGTAGGCGACACAGCGTTCGACAACGAGTTTAAAGTTTACGTTGCTTTGTCACAATCAACTTTTAATAGTGCTTACAGATTTTCTCCCAATTTAGTTACATAGCATTAATATCACGATCACCAGCATTAACTTCTGACTCCTTTCTATAAGCAAGTTTTGCATATTATTCTCTTATCTATGCGATCTTTGCTCAGTTTGTTGCAGACATGTTCGAAGCAGGTCACATCACAGCACTTATAACCACGCATAGGCAGCTTTAAATATAATTTGAGAATATACTGGAGAAAAAATGTTAGCACCATAACAATAACCAGCTCCCATCCTGTCCAGCACTCTAACCGTGTTTTTAAACACGAATTTACTTATCTAGTTACGTACCGACAGCTTGTCCCCAGTACATCTTCCATAACCGTGACAAACGCAACGGGATAAGCTTAAGTATATATTACTGCATTGATGATTGATACACCTATAGCTTCACTCTATGTAAATATCCTCAATTGGATATGCCGTTTCTATAAACTTTTGATAAAACCTCTGGAATGCTCGTCTGAAATGAGAATTATAAAAATATAATTATACTTAATTAATAAATATACCTTGAAACTACAGTACGAGTATGTTTAGTTTTATACGACAACAGATTTAATTTTGTAGTATGTATCATTAAGAATGTTAATTGAAGAATATATATATATATATGTCTCTTAGACTCATTCCAAAATAAAGTACGTACTAGTCGATGTATTGTATATAAATGTATGTTTTCATCTATAACAAATAGATAATCTCTCCTATAGCCAATCAGAATATTTGATCTTTAACTTAAAATAATAAATATTTGCGTACTAAAGAAAAATGATCAAGTAGAACTAAGCGAGACTTATAAGATAAAGAATGAGTGATGAAACACAGGAGAAGATGAAGTAAACAAAAATACAATAGCAGGAGCAATTATGACAACGGCTGTCCGTGGACTTACCCTACAGCTTCTGCGACAGGTCTGGTCGACTCCTGGCCCCGAAACACGTGGCAAGCGAACCGCTGCAGGGTGGGGTGCTTGGTGATGAACCCGAGATACCGATGGTCGCGCGGGTGGAACGCGCAGAACGACACGTTCTTCAGCGAGTAGAAGTAATCGATGCACGGTGCGTTTCGAACTCTCTGCAACAAATACATTACCAATTTATTGACCGATTCAGTGCGGATGGCACGACAGGTGAGTCATCAATGTTTTCAACGTGCGGCGTATGACACGAGAGGAGTGACATCATATTCTATGGCGTAAGGCACGCCTGCTGCGTCATGAAATAATTGTTCACCGCCACAGGCAAGTTTTTGAAAATGGAAGACGCAACGAATCGGTTAAATTAAGATAAATAAGTATATAATGCAAGGACAGTATATAATAAAATATTGACTAAGATGCATCGCAAGTTATCGCGGCTGACGTAATTTCGTCGTGTTCATAAACAGAAAGCTGAAAATATATGCACGACGGATATTCTCTAAACTCAAAATATTTGATCTTTAACTTCAAATTGTACTTACTTCTGGTTTTGATCGATCAACCATTCGTAAACCTTGATCAGAAACTTCTAGAATGCACGATTGCGCTCTCGGTTCTCCGCTGCTCTCTCCGACAATTTTTTTTACAGCTTGGCAGACAACTCCTGTTCCTTTATGGGCTAGCGTCTCCACTGATCCCATATACCTGAAGATTATTGAACCGTGAGGAAAATTGAAGCTGAATAAATCTATCAATTATTAGATGTTAACACATACCCTAATAAGTATCGTTCTCTTTTGACTTTAGCATTAGCTGGATCGAAGTCGTTATAGTCCATATCTACTGCATAAGCTGATGGGAATATTCCTTGCTGTCCTGTCCTTAAATTTACACCTGTATGAATAGTACAAAATTATATTACACAGAAACATCAAAATAATTGGGGTGGGGACATACCTAATATTTGAAGTTTCAAATTTATTGTCGATTTGGCTAAGAAGATACACAACCGACGCGTCCGTGTATCCGCCGGATCGTAAATAGTCCTGAGTAATATATTGATGCTACTCGCATTAAACTAATAGGTAGGTAAGTTACGTTCATTTGGTAGATTCAGATGCCCGAAGGGCAAACTGATCAGACATTATAATGACTCTATTGACAGTGCTCCGTTGACTCCGAGAATGCGACAGTTTTTTCCACGTTCTACGATATGACTAGGCATTAAAAATTATTTGTATAAAAAAAATACAATGCTTTTCTATTCGGTCATTAGTTGTGCTAATGTGAGGCAATGACAAACCACGAAATGAATGGAATAAACATAAAAAAATATTCTCCATCTCCTCCCGTGGGTGGCAAAGTGCAAAACCGACAGATGGGAAGCAGCTTCAATCGAAACCGAATGGTATCGTACAGCTACTGCGGTCGCCAAGCGTGGTAACTATGGCAAATCCCCCTAAAATGATATTGATTGAGGAATGTCTATGTCCAGCAATAGACGTCTTACTGCTGAAATGCTGATAAAATAAATATTTACCTTCACACCATAAATCCTCAGCTTCTTTTTGTACATAAATGGGGTCACCAATCTCCACTTCTATTTCATCGTGATGTCGCGGGTTAAACTTATGTAGGCCTCTGTGCGTCGCTTCCAGCATTTCTAGTTGACTGTGGGGCACCGTAGTCATGTTACCAGCGAAATTGATACCGCTGATGCTGCAGCTGGATGACGGTGACACCGAAATATTTGTTTCTGAATAAAAAAAATTAAATGTATAAACATGAAGAAATAAATGCGTTTTTATTTCATGCATGTTTTAAGCGAGGCTTTCAAGTAAGTATGAATTATTACCATACCTTTAACCAAACTTATTATATAAAAACATTAATTACTACATTTCATGTTTCTACAAAATAGTAGGTGTGTAATACTGATTCCTTCCATTTATACTAAATTTACTTTCAAAATAATATTCAACTAAAAGAACTACGAGAAAACGGCTTTTCAACTTTAACAAAACCTCATCATAAATTACTAACCATTTTGTTGTAGAGGTGTCGGAGATAAACTTTTTGGACCGGTGTCTATAGGCGAGTGTGCTGTGCTGTGGCCGCTGTCGACGTCGCCCAGACTCTGCAGCCGCTCCGAGTCCGGGCTCGAGTCCTCGTCGAGCAAGTATCCGCATTTGAGCACCAGAAGTGGCCGGCCCTGGCATCCTGGTCGGATAAGGGGACCTGCCAGGGCCCCAAGCTCGTCGGCGAGCGACGCTGGTTGGCCACATGTGAGTATAGTTGCTGCAAGGTTTATTGATATTGTCAGTGTGTAGTACATTCCAAGCACCAGCTACCGGCGGTAGAAGACATCCTCGGCATAAGCAGGTGATAATATGTTACCATGATGAACCTAAACATTTAATTTGCCAGATATAAGGAAAGTTCGCGAGTAATAAGACGCTGAATAGTTACAATGATCCTGTTTTTAAAAAGGCAATGGGAGTTTTATGGAAGGATCAAATATTTCGTTTAGTAGGTCTTGTTAATATTTCCCAGTGAGGGTTAAAATGACATACATCAACAACAACACAACAAGGTCGTTGTTTTTGTCACGTCGTTATATCGAGTCGATGTTGTTTTTATACTTTACGATTCTAAATAGTCTGGGATTTCCTTTTGGCATTTCCCGATCGTAGTCTGCAAGGCTCGTTTATTTACATAACTTAAGTATGTAGCTATTGTAAAATTGACAACTGAAATTATTACTATATAGCCATTGGCGATTATTTTATACTCGTAAATAGGTATTTAAAAACTTAAATTTCAAGTTTGTATTTAATATCTAGATCAATGAAATTGTCCTTTAAGATATATATAACTGATATAGATATATAGATATAAATTGAAATAGATGTTAATGTCCGAAGCAGGGTTTAAATCCGCGTCATCAGCATTCGTGGCTGACGCTATAACTAATAGTTTTATTGCTGGTTCGCTACCCCTAGCCTGCTGGTAAAGACTCCAGCAAGAAACCCAGCAGGCCCGACCGCTGTCGGAGTGACTCTATCTAACTAGACCAACCGATTCAGATGGCCTTATATACCGGTGTACTGGACATTTTGTCTCAAGTATATGACATATATTTCAATTTATGATTTGTATATATTATATGCCACTACTTAAGAACATACAAGCCAACACAAGTCAAAATATTAGTGGAAACTATAAAGGAGCCATGTTATACTCGTACACAAAATGTAGGTACAATGCATACTAAGAATGCTAATAATTACGTCCAAGTGTTTGCACGCGTATTTAGTAGTTGTGGTAAATTATTAATTTACTAAGTATTGTTTTAGGTAATTTGTGTTTTTTTTAAATAGACAGCATCGCTCTCGTTTCGGTATTTAGTGTCTGTCGTAAGTACTGTCGCACAAATGAGAAAATAGACGTGAGTGAAGCTGTGTTATTCATAAAATGACTCACAAAAGTAAATATACAAATTTATGGTCTTCCTTATCGGGCAAGCCATACTCGTATTTCAAAAAAACAGGCTGTTACAATTGTCTGGATATCTAAGAATAATTCAGATATACAAAAATGTATACGTTACTCGTATACATTTTTTGTTAGTCGAGTTCATATCATACATATGTATACAATTTTACAACTGATTTCAATGAATTGATGTCAAGATATATAAACATATAATATACCAGTGCTCGACACGCAATTGCCCGATGGATGACACCCTTCTGGACGCTGTCGGCCATCCGGTGTTTAAACTTAAAATTGTCTCTACCTACCGTAAAATTGATTTTTACCACAAACCATGCGGTTTGTGGTATAAAGGTGAAATCCGATCACGTTACGGTTTTTATTTTAGATTTTTATAATATTTATGTCAGTAGTTCTCCGAAATGATGTTACATTGCGTCGCGGTATTTTGTATCGACTTTTATCTATTTATTTTAAAGTAACAAAATCCGATAATACAAATGTACTTAAATGTTTCATTAACTAACTACAATATGTTTATGAAACATTTATTTTTTATATAGAATTATAAGTAAATTGTTTTTTTTAGTTGATACAGGGTTAATTAATTTTTAGGAAAAAAATATTTAAATTGAGCATTTATTTACAGGCTACGGGACCATACATAACGGGTTTTTTCCTAAGCCATACTGTACGAGGTAAATATATAGATGCAGTACAGACAGCACCCTTTAATGTTTTAATTAATCATGTTTTTATTTCTATCCCAAATACGTAAAATGGCGACACGATATGCTTTTAATGACACGGTAAATATTACAGTATATAATTACGTCATACAATATGGCACAGGGTTAGATGTGAGAGCTAGAATGAAAAAAAATTTTAGCTACTGTTTAGGACTAGGTGAAGTAGGTACCTAGGAAATCGGAGGACCAGTATAAAAATCATTTTGTACGTTTTCTTACTAACCACAGGTCCAATCCATTGCACTGTTTCTGTTTTTAATTGACGCGTTCAGGATTTGGGTAGTCGCTTTAGCACTATCGGTTGAGGATAGGTCGACTCAATTGCATTCGCCAAAGCGCAGGTGCAAAATCTATTAATAGGGACGATGCAAGCGCCAGCGTAAAATTATCGAACCGGCTATTATCAACTTTGGTCTTGAACCAACGCAAACAATAACAGGAAACGCATGCATGAGGTGCTAAAATTACCACTTACATTTTCTGTTTTTTGGTATTTCGGGGAGTTTTCGCCGGCGTCGTTCACCGTTAACGAAGGTCTGGTGTCGTGGGCTGCGCTGCGCCTCGGGCGGCTCCGGTGGAAGTCCCGGGGACGCCGTCCCGGGCGGGAGCCCCGGGATCGAATCATTGTCAGCTACGCAGCCTCGTTCGTCCTCCGGCGTGCCGTCACTTTTCGACGACGGAGACTCGTCGTCCAAACCCACATTTGGCACTAAACTGTAACACCACATTCCAACTTTAGGAGATCCCCATGAGGTGACTCACTCATTCCGTCGCGCATCACGTCTAGGTCTTCACACTAGCGAGTATAAGTCGCAGTTACCACAAAGGTTAGGGCACTCTGAGATAAAGACAGAGAAAGAAAAGGGCGCTTACGAATAAAACGGCGTTGGGGCCTTTGTATGCTGTGGTATTCTGTCGAAAACTCTCCGGAATTCTTCAAACTCGCTGTCGGCCATGTCGCTTTTGCACCTGATTGTTGGGGAGAAAACGCGGGGTGCGCGCGTCGCGGTCTGGGGGTTGTATCGACCCGCGCGGGATGCGCGCTCCGCTGCGCGCGCATACTGTCCTGCATGCGCCCACAGCCCTTCATGTTAATGCGCTGCATGTGAGATTCAATGCATCAGCGGGATTTCCCCACGTAATGTTCATATTAGCATCGCCGTTCATATACGTATTTTTTTTTTTTGGTTGACACAGCACAAAAGAGTTACACTTGGTTAGCATGTACAGTCAAGCTGTAAATTTATGTTGCATTTACGGTCAGCTGTTGTATCGTTTTAGTCTCAGTGACTCTGATCTCTGAACCAAAATTACAGTTTCCCTACTTGCCGAGGTATTTTAATAAGAATGCATTATTTGATGCGTGATTTTGATCCTTTTGAGCCTTTTTTGAGCCTTTTTCGCAACAAATATAAATAATACCATAGCTTTTTCTGTAATTTTCCTAAGTAATAGAACATATAATAACATGAATCTTAAACAATATAATCTTTCTATGTATGTACACATATTATTATAAAGCAAGGACTTAAAAATGATAACAGAACAAACTTGAATGAATTATTTTCCGTTTCTATGTTAAAACAAAAACAAGTTTGATGGCTATGGTTTTGATTTTTTCAGGATTATTTCCATTTCCTGCTGTCGTTGTTACGGAACCAAGCATATAACTTCGAAGTTTGTACGAACAAACAACCATAATTTACAATCCAAAGAGCGACACATAACCGTTAAACCTGCGTCACAATCTTGCATTATACATCTAGCTGTACATTATATCATTCGCTAGCCTATGGTAGAGTTTTTATCACTTGTCACAGTATCTGTCACGCTCTTACAAGTATCTGAGTGCGAGAGTGACGGATAGCGCGATAGACGATGAAATGTCAACCATGGTAGACGTTCTGGACCGCATATGATGTCCATTAAAATATATATTCGATAACCTCGAGAAATACAGAAATAAATATCAATATAATTGAAATCCAACTTTAAAAAAAATAGGAGCTATTATTCACTCTAGGGATTTTTTGATGACACTACTCGAAATGAATAGGAGTACTTATAGTTAGTTTGTTATATAATAAGATTTTATACTGTTACTAGTTAAGTAATTTTAGTTATCATAATACGATTGTAATTTCTGTAAATAAATATTTTCACACATAAAAAAATGAATAATCTTTTTGTACAATATTACGAGTACTTAACTATTTACTACATTAAATATAAAAAAGGCCCTTGAGGCATTGTACCAAGGATGCTGGCGGCCTTTCCCTGTCGTATCGCAATGCTGATACGTTGTGCGAGGAAGCCGCCAGCTCTTCGTTTCACAAGTTACGTTAACAAGACGCTTCACGATTTCTGCAAAATATATTATAAGGTTATTAGTAGGTGTAAAAATTTATTACAATTTAATATTTTATCGGTATTTAAATACTAAATGTTTGTGCCCTTACAGGGTTTTATATTAGTTGTAATAGGTGTGCAATAAACCTTATGCCATCTCAATCAAACGCTGCCTGCGTAATGAGGACCCTGCCCGAGGGTCCAAATTTAAACGATATTAGTAAATTTCTTACTATTACCTCAGTCTCTATCTCTCTGACGCCTTCATTGTTTTAAAAGAGAAAGATGCTCGAAATATACGAACTTCGATGTTCGCGGTAGCGCTATAGGTTATTTTTAATAGTTAATTTATCTACCTACTAAAACAACTTACACGAAAAATAAAAATACATGAAACTATACTGACAGAAAAAAAAAACTTAATTATAAGACTAAATATAAATTATAAATAAAATATGGACCCCAAGTCCCCCTCGCTACCCATGGTACCCAGAAGGCTGGCAGCGTTTCCTCTCTGTATGGCCAGGCTTAACCTCTGGCCAAAATAACTGCCAGCCCTCTGATTACCCGAGGCATCAATTAGGCGCTTGGAAATTTCTTTAAAGAGCGCCTTCGCGCTAGGTCCCCATGGTCCTAGGGTTTCTACGCCTACTTATATTTCTAAGTAAAAGGTAAAACTACCTATAATTTTATGTTATTTTTGTTATTTGTTATTTTTCTACTCCTTGTATATAATATATTTGTAATTGTTAGTTTTGGCTAATATTAATACTTTTATACTTAAGATTTTTTATTTTATTTTTAGTGTCCTGAAAGCCTACGGTAAGAGTGTTGGACTTGGATTTCCGGAGGTCGCAGGTTCAAACCCCAACTCGCACCAATGAGTTTTTCGGAATTTATGTACGAAATGTCATTTGATATTTACCAGTCGCAAAGAAATTCGTATAGTTTTGTTCGATGGGCTATCTTTGGAACTGGGCCATCTTTGGAACTGGGCCATCTTTGGCGCAGGTACCTTAACTATCGGTTTTTTTTTAAACTGAGCTAGGCAAGCATTTAGGAATCGAGTTTTATAAATGGCTATGTAGCTATATAAATGGCTAGTATTGGCTAGTGTAGGCCATTACAATCCTTTACATGTAGTCCACTGACAAGCAAACTGACACCGGAGGTACTATGTACAGTCAGTGTTAAATAGTTACATGACGCTACCGAGTTCAATCATCAGCAATAAAGGTATTAATGTCGTGCACTTGACCTTTTACCTTCTTCTTTTTAGCCTTTTTCTATTGCGTGGATGTAGGCCTCCTTAAAATTATAACTAACACTCTTTTCTGTTCTGAGTTCTTTCCATCCTTACCTCATTTAAATTTTTATCCAACTATCAGACTCATAATTGTTAGGTAGAGCATTTCGCTTCAAACTAGTTTGATGTTTGCAGAGCTGCCTCTCATCCTCGGTGCAGCGCACACTGCACGCGCGAGAGGAAAACACACAGTGCCAGATGGGGATTAGGTACTAATAAAACATCAGGAGAGAAGTAGAAGCCGAGGATTGCAGCAGGTACTTCGTGTAACCTCCTTACATTTATTATTTTTTTATGTTAACTATTCTTCTGATCCATTTATTAATAAAGTGTTGACAGACCAATCAACGAATTGGGATTTTGGTAATACATTCTTGACTTATGACTTAATTACGTCTTATAATCACACCGGTTTTTATTGTTTCTTCTGATTATCACTATCACTACGTAGTATAAAACAAAGTCGCTTATATCCCTATATATACTTAAATCTTTAAAACTATGCAACGGATTTTGATGCGTTTTTTTTTAATAGATACCTAGAGTGATCGAAGAGGAGTTATAATAAAATAAAATCCATTAAATAGTGGAGAAATACTAATATCAGCATTGAACCCGTGCGAAGCCGGGGCGTGTCACTAGTTATGTATAAATTATAAAGTAAACCAAGGGGAGGTTTCTAGTCTATTTCAATATTTAAGTAAAATGTCGTAAGAAAAATATGTTGTAACACCATAATATAGTGTAACTCCATAAAGTAAAACATTGAGAGATATCAATGTTTCGCTTTATGGTGTTTCAATGTACGATTCGTTTAAATGAATACTAAGGTCAAAGGAGAGTTTTGTTTTTAGGGATGGTTTCAATTATTCATGAGTCGGTATTAAAAAGTGAAATTAAAAAAGTTTTCGCTGACTGTCAAAATGTTCTAACGTGTATTGTTAGTTGCTGCTACTCATATAACAATAAATATAACGAATACAAATCATGCACATATTCAAAACGTCTCATAGTCCATCAAGGATTTTAAAGATATTACGAAAAACCGAGTAACGCTTAACGACATACCATACCCACGAACTAAAATCAAAAAGATGACTACGCTAGTTACATTATTTGTAATTGGTAGCAATACAGGATTATTATTGCCATTGAAATATGAGTAACGATCAACAAACAGCAACATTATGATATTACACAGCGTCAATAGCTGTCCCGCGGGTGCGCTGTTGCCTTTAATTAATTAAATTTCCTTGGAGACGCAGAGCGAAACAGATTCGCGATTCAGGATTTATTTACCAACATCGTGTCAGTCATGATTCTGCTTGTATCATATTGAATTAAAGATAGGTTGTAAGAACCATCATGCTAAACCTTCCGTCCGTCGTAATATAAAAGGTATCAATTTCGTAGTGTTTAACTTATACGCGCATTTGTCTCTCCTAAGGTCGCTGTCGCTCCCGTGTTCAAGGTAAAAGTTTATAACTAGTGTCAATAGGCGGTAGCTTGCTTTGCGTATAGGCGAAAGAAGAAAGGAGAAAGGTTTGGCAACCTGTACCATGGCTTGTCAGTGGATTGTTGGTGCGTCAATAACATTATGTATGATGCATATTATACTCGTTTAATATCATATTTAACAAGTTGCGTAGACCTGGTGCAACCGTAGGTACCTGGCGTACTAGTTGTAGACAGAACCGTTTGTAAAAGAGCTCCGTTATCGTTATTCGGCTTACCGCAAAACCCCGACTAAGAACAAATAACTTTTCCAGTTGTTGTTCTAATTTAAATGAGACTTGAGAACCACCACCACCAGCTTTTAATTAAAAAAAGAATCATCAATAAAAAAATGTCTGAGCTAACGCACATAAAAACGGTTAATTTGACTTTTTTTTTAAGTTTTTAAGTTGCAGTGTTTGACTTAGGGTTAAACTGATGCCACTCTTGAAACGCTTATCATATCGTTACGTCATAGCATATAAGTCAGAACGCTGTACTTCACAGCTTACTCGTATATGATTTTACTTGTTTGATATAAATTAGTCTGTGAAGTCGTATAACGAAGCATAGGCAGATAAAGCCCCTATGCACCGTCACTAACGGTGACGTCACCTTATCCAATTCACGGCTCGTTAGGTCCGTCTAAGCGTACAAATCACTATAATATATATGAATTAGGTATTGTCTATTTGTAAGAGTTCAGTAATACGTGGGTAAAATCCGATTCCGATTCTGTGTCAATAATCTTATGTCACTGTAAAATTCACATGTTTGGGGATTTCAAAACGGTCTGCAGAAATGGTAGTATTTAGAAAAACCAGTTTTTTTGGCACACGTAAGACATATTTTTGTAACAAATGATTTTTACAAACAGATTATACTATTAGACTGATTTAAACGCAATTCTCGAAACTAGGTACTAGTTATATTTGTTTGTTGTGTCAGTCAATTAAGTAGGTATAGGTGAAAACTTAGCTAAAGCACCTAGCCTATGTAGTAGTACCGTGTGTGTACACGCATGTCGGCGTTCTATATTCACATTATGACTTATGTTCCATATTGATTCTCTGCACAACTACATAGACATTGTTCTTCAGTTAAATCTTTCACCTATACCTAGCTATGTAGAAATTACTTTCTATTTTGGGTAGCCTAGTTACAAATAGTACTCGTCTTTTAACACACAAAGAAACAACGATTCACAAGTTTAGTCACAATGGAACTACGCAAATAACTTGATATTGAGAGAACTGAGCTAGTCAAAGCAGCTTAGTAAACAAAAGCTGCTCGCCAATGGCCTCAGAAAATATCGCTGGTCTAATTTATACCGTAGCTAGTAGCGAAGCGAATAAACGGGCGGGTTCCTCACTTGATAATGAATGATACGAAACGCTCTTTTCGCTAAACAATGGTAATAAATACAGTGACTGGACCGTTTAACTCCGTCAGCCGGAGTGCCTCCTCGCGGTCTACACCTACACAAACCTTTATAGGTGTTAGTGCTGAGGCCACGCACATACTGTTGCACTATCGTCTTGCTAGAATTTAGCGTAAAATTATCCATATGGTAACAGCTTAAAATTTCCCTATACTGGTTGTCTAATTCAGATCAGTCAGTATGGGGAAATCTAGAACTATAAGGCATACTAAGATTTGTTCTTAGGAACCATGTCATCGATTTAGGGACAAGAAAAACTGCATATATAGATTTAAAAAAAATCTGGTACTTTGTTCGAGAATCGTTTGTTGTTGTTTTGGAAAATAAAACTTTTATATATTTCCGCTTGGATATGGATTGTGTAGGTTATAGGCAGTAAAAGTTACCATGAAACATGATATCTCAAATGAATAAAATGGATTGTAATTCAATATTTATAAATTTTATTTTTAACAACTGGGGTAGATTCCGAAAATGAACACATTTTTTTTAAATCCATTAATGCAGTTTTTCTTGTGCATAAAATCGATGACATGGTTCCTAACAACTAATATTTGTATTTCTTATAGTCCCAGATTTCCCCATACTGACCGATCTGAATGAGATTATGAGACAACCTGTATACTGTATGATTTTTTTTTTCGCACAGAGAATGAGGTGACGCCAGTTTTTTTAAATTAGAGCATTTCTTTTTTTTAGATTTAAAGTTATCCGATGTGTCGCAAGTTCGCACCTAGACAAATTCAAAATGAGACATATAATACATATATTTTGTTGTCGGTAATAGAAACTGCATCGCGTAACACGTAGTATTATAGGATCAATAAATTATTTGTAGTCCTTTGAATTTTCACCTTTATGTTTTTGATATGCCCAATACGACGACATTTTTTCAATCGTATCATCACTAAATAACGTGTTTTTTTTTCACTACATAATAAATGTAAGTAATACATCTGTCGGCAGTAAAACATAAGTGTGTCTCCGTCTTTACAGCGTGAAAAGAGAACATTTTCCAAGTAACTCCGAACGCTTGATTCAGCCAATCAAATATACCCACCCTCCGTCGAGTCTCCCGCGCCTCTTCTCTTTATAAGGCGATCTTCATGGGAGGAACCCGCAGTGTGTCTCCACTAATGCAACGGCGCATCTCGGATACAATAAACAACTAAAATAAGCAATCGATTACAGTTTGTAATTATTTAAAGTTGATTTGTCAAGTAATGAGTGGCTCGGGAAAAGGGTTTCTTGGACTGTGGTTGTACAGAAACGGTTCTGAGTGGGAGATGAAGAAAGATATGCCCCACCACCCAAAATTGGGAGACATCGGCATGGCATCGCAACAGCCCCCGGTCGATGGGGAGAGAATTTCGGTGATATTCTCGTTAAAGAATCAAGTTGGTGGGCTAGTCCGTGTCTTGTCTGTATTCCAGGACTTGGGAATAAACGTGCTGCATATCGAGTCTAGGAAATCTGCTACCGAATTAGCCGAAGTGAGTTGTCTTGTCCAACTGACGTTTTCCAATATATTACCGTTTATAAATAAAACGCAATATAATGATTGAAATATTGCAGGCAGATATACTTGTGGATGTGGAGTGTGATCCTCGGAGGATGGAGCAGTTGAAAAGAATGTTGAAGCGCGAGGTTCAAGAGTTCGAAGTTATACAGGGTCAGGCCGGGGAGACCTTCCCACCACCGACGCCTCTGTCTGCTGCCGCTAGTTTTGGTAACTAGCTTCTTATATGATACGTTAAATAACTGATAACAAGACAGGGCTAATACCTCCCAATAATTTACGTTCGTCTATTGAAACGAGCAGCCGCAATTGATAACATAAATACACGCAAACAGCTCAATAATACTTTTCCATTTAAGATAAACACTATCCATCAGTTATCTGATTCGCTAAACTGTTGCTTAAATTTAGATTTACATTAATTTTAATAAACATTGTTAGATTTCGGAGAAATGCCTTGGTTCCCCCGAAAGATATCCGACCTGGACCGCGCGCAGAACGTATTGATGTACGGCTCCGAGTTGGATGCTGACCATCCAGGCTTCAAAGATCCTGTGTACCGCAAACGGCGCGAGCAGTTTGCTGCCATCGCTAACAACTATAAATAGTATGTATTATTTTATGCATTGCGATATTACATATAATTAAATTAATAAGAAAAAATGTACGAGACTACATACAGGAGCACGAGAGATTCATTTCCTATAGAAACATTCATACTAACTACTTGTTTCCCTTTATTTGTAATTTTTTGATAATCGAAATTCCCTATGAATATCAGTACAAACAACACCACAATAAACTGGCCATCAGTAGACCTTATACAATTGTAACAGGGCTTACCAATAGTCAGTGGGCGATGAATCTATTAATTGTTAAAATCGAATAAACACTTGTAATATTTTTTAAAGAATAAATTTTCCGTTATGCCCATTTTTGTAACTGTTTTTGACTTGGTATGAGTAACACATATTTAATAAATGGCTTTAGCGATTCACGTAGATCATGTGAGAGCGAAAACGACTAAGATTTCATCACTTTTATCAACCGAGACGGTCGTTCGAATTATTTACCACTTAAAGGTGAATTCCTCAATTATTCATATCTTTTAAACCGTGCTTGTAGCGATGTAATAATAAAAAAATATTTCCAGGCCGTTATGCTGCATTAATCAATAATATTTTTCAAAACCTTAGAATGTTAAGCATCGTTAATTAATAAGTTATAGGGAAGATGATGGCAGTGCAATATATAATAAACACATGTTACTTTAAAATAGAATCACTTTATATTTCGTTGTATACTTTACTTTCAACAACACGTGCATACAAATAAATGTTTCAATTGTTTTTTAGCGGCCATCCCATACCGAAAGTTCAATATACTGAAGTTGAAATTAAAACATGGTAAGTGCTTAATAATAATTTAAGATAAATAAAAAACATTTTCTGTTTAACCACTTTAAATATACGCGTGATTGATTTATGTAATTGAACCTAAGTACAGTTTTCTAGGACTGAAAATTATGAAAAATGACAATGACGGAACCTTAAACAAAGTAGTTAATTGAATATATGGTTCGCGGGTTCGAACTGCAGATCGATTATTTTTATGCTATTTTTTTGGGGTCATGTGTGTAAAATTAAATAAAAAATGAGCTGTTCCATAGAAAAGGTCAGGTATATGTTGACGAAAATGTATGAGAGACTTGATTATTTTTTACAATTTACTAAGTTGACCCCATAGTAAAACTTGTTCCAAATCATGACCAGATGCCGTCTTGATAATCTTGTATCACGTTTTTTATAACGCCTGGTATAATAGAAAAATAAATTTTGACATTGCGGATTATATTGTGTGTGCTGCAAGAGTTGTATAAAAATAAAAGCAATAATATATACAGGGGAATAATCTTCCGCGAGTTGCAAAAGCTGTACCAGCTGCACGCATGCGAGGAGTATCTGGAGAACTGGCCACAGCTGGTCAAGTATTGCGGGTATAGAGAAGACAACTTACCCCAGGTATGTAATGTAATGTACCAGGAGCATTTTTTTTAAAGTACACCTTTACCATTACGACGTTCTATATAACGTCGTAATGGTACAAGAGTTCAACTATATTTTTACGACCAAAGTGCTAAAATATGTAAACATGTACCTTAGGTATGGTCTCAATATTAAGTTACCTACAGATATACGTATGTTTGCACTTTGGACGTATTGATTTCTACCTAGACTGTACGTGTAAAAATGTAACAGAGAGCAGACTTACAATGATACGGAGTGTGCAGTTCATAATTGCGAAGCTCGGATAAGAAACAGAAAATTACAATACAAAATACTTAACGAAGTTTGTTAAGTATGTTGAAAATAATGTCTTTGTTATAAAGGAATCAGTAAACCTCCAAACTGAACACAACTCTGGCACGCACAGTGTTCTTAACAATATATTACAGGATATCTTACACAAATCTTTCTGGGCAATAATCAAACACATTAAAAAAAAAAAAGTGGTAAAATACAAATATACAACATTTCTAACGACGTGTAAAAAACCATATGTACTGTTTCGGTGACTACTAGACTGAATGTATGGTGTCAGAAGAAATGGCAGGACACTTTATCAAACTCACTTTGATTGAACTCTATTTAAACAATGATGTATCTAATGATGTAGTATTCGTTATTTTTAATGTATTTTGTCATCAGAACGTTGACTTGTGTTCGTGGCCAGTGTTTAACCCTTACAGATGAGCGACGTCTATTGACGTCTACTCTTTAACTACAACTTAATTGAGAGCGCTCGCCGGAAAGTGTAATTAGAAGTAGTTCACTTCCAGTGGTCAATTATTTCGAAATTAAAAAAGGCAGTGTCACACATCCTTACTATACAAAATTATTTTGTTATATTTCACTACCATGCTTACCACTAAAGTCCAGTACTATCACAAACCTAAGAATATCAGTTACGAATTTATTTATTACATTTCGGTAGCCAATGAATGTCTAAAATTTATAAACATATGAAATGTTGATTATTTTAAACAGTTGAAAATAGGCTCGACGAGTTATTGGTCCGCAACTTGCATCATCTTTAACTCGATCTTCGCGTGAAAATGTAAACAGAATTATTTTTAACAGAAAGTTTAAATCCCAAAAAACAGGTCAAGATCTCGTACTTTGATGCAATATCACTATCCGTATTTCGTGGATTGCTATTAATATATCTTAAGAACAAAGTTACTATTAAAATAAACATAACATTGTAAATACACTATATTGGAATTTCCTTATTACGTCACACCTCGCTGAGCACAATAAGTACAATACGTACTTTACTGAACGAATACTATGTCGTCAATTTTTTTTTAACAATAATAATTTGATATAATAAGTAATTACATTACCCGATATTGTTATTTAGTATATTAGCAAAATATTCACTACTTGGGTGAATCCATGTAAGTGTATTAAAAGTAATCAATTGTCTGTTTATTTTAAAGTAAATATTAATTTGGTGTTGATAAATATAATTATACTTGACAATAGCAAATTATCATTTACATTTGCATAAAAGACAAATTAAAGTCAATTTAATGGTGATTTATTTTACGTGGATTTACCAACTTGATTCCTACAAGTATCGTTGTGGGAAGTTTTCTAGATGAGTCAGATCTATGTATTCGAATATCATCCAAGGATTTTTTGAGACCTTCTGGAAATTATAAGGCTTTTTTGATAGTTTTAATAATGTAATAATACATATATTTATCCGGTCCGGTTTTTTTATCCAATAGCCCAGTAGCTAGTCCATCCTTTCCACCCAATAGCCTAGTACATTCTAGATTCCATTATAACTCAATAGTCCTTACACCGTGTTGGGTGCTGTCTCTGTGTCCGTGTACGGAAGAGACATATATTTAAAAATAGAAGTTTATATTATTTGAAAATAAAGTATTGTAGTTTATAGAACAGAAAAAATTTTACCTAGTAAACTGATAGCATTGTATTTTTTCTTATGCATTACCAAAGTTGGGCGATAAAAAAACGAAGTATTTTAGCAGAGTAGATTAAATGTTTATAAAGTCGCCTACGGCCCTTGCATTACATTTTTTTTGTTAATCTTGTAAATATCGTCAATCGTGGCACCATCGTGTTATTTTATTACTTTATTAATGTTTATTTAATTTATTTATTTAACCTTTACTTCACAAAACATTAAGTACCAGAGGCGGACTTAATCCAACCTTTAGGCAAAGAGGATTAAGGCGGTTTATAACAAAATAAATATATATATATATATATATATATATATATATATATATATATATATAAATATATATAAACGTAACAAAATATTATTTTTAATGCACACATAAATAACACAAGTTTTGGCTTAGTGCGGCGATTTACTTTCTTAACATTGCGTGCACTTAATGTAACTCTTACGGAACCTACGTGTAACATGGGGTTTACCCCCAATCGACAACTTGAAACTAGTTGTCGATCGAAAGTAAAGTAAAAACTGAATGGTTGAGCTAAACATTTGTGTACCTACAATATTTTCAGTTGTATCTTGTACTTTTCAATTTAATAATTAGTAAAATAAGTACAGTAGGCATAAGTAACGGAATCATATTAAATTGTATTTTACATGAATCAATTTGTCTGTGAGCACGGTCTGTCCTAAAAATAAAACGCGCTAGTGGTGGCCAGCTTTTGACACTGATCTGGTCAAGTTCGCCGACCGACCCAGCTCGACCGACGATATTAAAATATCGTCATTTCGCCAATTAACTAGTTCTTAGCTTACTTTCACTACCCTTTATTTTGTCGACGAAAGCGTTGCCGGTTTCGCTGTAAAGGAAAACAATATGTGACATTATCTATGAAAATGTATAGTGATATTATTTTTCAAGATGGCGCGATACAAATGTAACGCAGTTCGACGTAAGTGCCATTGACCATAAGGTCCCTTTTCATAGATAATGCCACATATTATTTGAATAGTTTTAATATGATATGTTAATATCAAAGTGCAACACTAAACAAAAGGATGTATTAAAATATTTAATTTTAAGTTAAGGTTTTGGAATCAATACCTGGAGTACTAAGTTGATCTCTACTTACTCTAGAAGTCTAGTACTTACCTATTAATATACACCCTAAAAACCCATGTAATCCTATGTACCTAAGTTGTTAAAATTTTAAATCCAAGTTTAGTTTAATTAAAGTTAAAAAATAGCTGTGTAGACTTTTCGGCTTAATGTTGAAAACCAATTTAAATATTATTAATTTCAGTTGGAGGATGTCAGCGTATTTCTGAAGAGGAAGACCGGCTTCCAGCTTCGTCCCGTGGCCGGGTACCTCTCTCCCCGCGACTTTCTCTCAGGCCTCGCGTTTCGAGTATTCCATTGCACCCAGTACATACGTCACTCTTCTGACCCGTTTTACACTCCAGAACCGTAAGTGTTATGCAATTCGAATGATGACTATAATTTTTTGATTGACTTTAATCTTTATTGACCTAATACTGCAAGGAGAAACGTTCGCTAGCGAAAATAAAACGATATTATCGAAAGTAAACTTCACTTCGTAAGGCAAATTATCAAATAGTTTGTATCTACGCCGTGAGTATTTCGATGTCAAATACAACATTATCTGCATGGGATCATCAACGATTTTGACGATGGAACCGAAATCTTATGCGCAGAATTGATTTAATTTTATTACATTATTTTCTCTCAACGTATTTTGTTATTACAGTGACTGCTGCCATGAGCTGCTCGGCCACATGCCGTTACTAGCTAACCCATCCTTCGCCCAATTCTCTCAAGAACTGGGTCTAGCTTCTCTAGGTGCATCTGATGAAGATATCGACAAGTTGGCCACGGTAAAAATACATAATGTATAACTTAAGAGTTTTATTTATTTATTTTTTACTCTGGATCATTATATGATAGCTTATAAACAGTTTTAATGCGATAAACTTATAGAAGGCTGATTTTACTAGCCCTATGCTTATGAATTTATTATAACCGTTACTATACAAATAGCCTCATTCTTTCCAGCTTTATTTCTTCACTGTGGAGTTCGGACTGTGCCGCGCCCCGGACGGGTCATTCCGTGTCTACGGCGCCGGCCTACTCTCCTCCGTGGCCGAACTAAGGCATGCCCTAACCACAAGCGCTAAGCATAAACGTTTCGACCCCGACGTCACCGTTAATGAAACCTGCATCATCACTTCCTTCCAGAACGCTTATTACTATACGGACTCTTTCGAAGAGGCCAAGGAAAAGATGCGGTAAGTATTTAAGATACCTGATTGACTGTACCTTTCTCAAACAAGCTTTATCCTTAGTTTCAAAGGTATAATTTATGACATGTGTGTTAAGAAAAGGGTATGTTGTAGCGCATTTGCTGAAGGCATCCAGCGTCCCTTCGGCGTTCGGTACAATCCCTACACGCAAAGTGTGGAGGTTTTGAGCAACGCTCAAAAAATTACTGCGCTCGTACGAGAGCTGCGAGGGGACATATGCATCGTATCATCCGCCATAAAGAAGATCTCCGCCCAGGACTCCACGCTTGACGTAGAGACTATCGCAAATATGCTGCACACCGGTTTGCAGGTATAGTGTATGTAGCATAGACATACCATTTAACTAGACGGAGCGTGGTAATAATAATACCACGATCGAAAGGGATGGTCTTATGTAACTTTACATCGGTATGGCAGAGACGGTGCTATTTTCGACCGTCCTTGTCATAGTCTCACATATTTTTGTTCCCCTCCAAACTGGACCCTTCAGAACTGTCAAAGTTGGAGGGGAAACAAATACAATTGGAGTATTCTTGGGTTTTCAAAGTTGCGGTAAATAATACAGAATGAGCTAATATTTTTGTTATAGAGAATGTCCTATAAAGCATAACTATAGTAAATTGTTACATTTTGGGCTACAAAAGCCAGAATATCTTTGTGCCTTACTGGCCGCGAATGCGTTCTCCAGTCATCATTCCTTCTGGACCAGCGGCAAGTGAGTAAAGACTCCGTTGAATAGTAGACTTCATACTTTCAGACGTGAATCGTCCACTACTGGAGATAGGCCTCCCCAAATATGACTGGTATCTTTGAGGGTAGTTGCCATAGTCGACACGCTTGGCAATAAGTGTAACAATAAAAGTATGGGCGTATAAATTACACATGCATTTAGTTAGCATTAGTTAACACGATTACTGTCCGGGTGCCGCCAATGATGAGTCACGCAACTTACGTTAAAAATCTAAAAATTATCAAGCCTCTTAAAATAATAAAAATATCTTTCATCTAGACGGCTTCATATTGATTGATTGTATATTATGAAAACTATTTTAAAATAAATTACTCTTTTTTTTTAATGACTAGAAAACAATTAATATTTGTATATGTCTAATAAAATTAAGATGTTGTCATTAACATCGATATATTTTTTATCGATAAATTATTTCGTCACACCCTTATAGATGCCCCGAGTTATCCTAGGTATGCTTATGACATTTTAAGACTATATGTATAGTAATGTAGTAAAATTTTTTTTTTTTTTTATAATGCATCTCCACAAGGACTTTTTACTGCAAAACTCATAAAAATCACATACACTAATTTTCATTACAATCAAACATTATTTAGAGGTCGCTCAAAATTGATCACTTTTTCAATAGTAAAATCTATGGAACTAATTTAAGCAAAGAAAAAATGTTACCTGGGGACATTTTAATGGTTTAATTTTTTTTTCTAGATAGATATAACAACATAAATATGATACCGGCGTTTTTATAATTTTAGGATACATTTATTTTTTTTCTATTATATGAGATATAATTTTTTTCAGTCATGTTGAGCGACCAGTAAATTACGAGCAACCGCGTTGTGTTTGTATTGCGGCACCGTGAACAACGGCGTAAGCGCCATCGACAATAAGGTCCCTTTTCATAGATAATGTCACATTTGTATAGGGACAGTAAACGTGTTCATGAAGTTGTGGTTTCTCATGCTGTCTCCGATCTTGCAGGTGGCCGAGCGTAGCCCGCAGAGCACTTCAGGTGGCAGTTCGCCCAACTCCGAGCGCGGCGGGTCTCCGAGGCCAGACAAATAGACTTGTCCTTTCTGACGCTTCACCCTTGTATTATACTGGTTGAAATTAAAATGGTGATACAAAGTTATATTTCCTGAATCTATTCATGATTACGATCAACTTTTACTATGGAGGCATTACTGAAAAATCAGTTAAAAAAAATAACCTGCCCATACTAACAACTACAGCTACCTAGCAGCTAGTATGGGAAGGTCTTTTTTAACTGATTTTTTGGTTGTGACCCCATAGTAAAAGTTGATCATAATCACGAAATTGTTTGATCATAATAGACCCAAAAAATATAATTTTGTATTACCATTTTTATTTCACCTGGTATTCTTACTTATTTATCTTTAACAAACAATTCTCCATTTATAAACACACGCCTACATTCTGAAAACGGCGAATTTAATACAGAATTAGTGTATCTGTAGTATGTCATGTAACTAATCTAGGTACCCATTAACTGGTAAGCCCAGAATTATTCCTATCGTGTTTGGCATTCCTCATGAAATGTGATTTGTCAACAAATGCGCGTTAGGTACCCTGAGAGTAACCAACGCTGCACTGTTGTGTGAAATTAGTTTTTGCCGCTTATTTAGCCATCTTGTAAATCACTAAAAACTTTTATACTGATTGAAACTTTCATGATTTTCACACATTATTACAAATTAAAAGACGTTGTTAATTGCAGATTTCCACACTACACTAATATTTTAGTTGTGTTTGAATAATGATCAAACGCAATTTATCTAAGTCTAACATAACATAAAATCACGCTTCCATGTTCAAATTTCACCTTTTAACCAATTGTAACCTACTTAAAATATTAAGCTATCTTCTCCATACATACGAGTGAGTAAAACTACGATTAATTTTTACTACTGGTTTCAAATTCGTGACGCTAATCATTACCTTCGTAGAAGTCTAGAGCACACCTTTTCCATTCTCAAACAACAAACGGCTATTAACCTTGCCGTTTACAATTTACGGTCGATATTCGAATGGATACATACGTATTCTTCGTTGTATTATTACAAAATAATATTAAAAAATTACCTCCGACATTTCAAGAACGACGTTGGTGGCGGTTGGGATCAGACAGAACAACTTTTTTTAAAGTTAATATATGCGGTTAAGTCCCGTTTATTTGTAATAATGTGTAAACCCGTGAAAGTTTAAATCAGTATTCCTCTTTCTTGGTAAGATACTTAATTCCTCAAGCATTCCCCAAAAGTTTGAATTCACCTTAAAGTTAATATTTTTAATCGAAGACAATAAGTCATACTTTTTTGTCGTCGTTACTGACGTTTGACGTTACTTATACTCGTAGCAATTTAACTAGGCGTAACATATAAAAACTAGTTAGTACATTCCAATGTTGTCTAGTCATTAAAATATTATGAACCTATAGCATGTAAGTATGTAAATTTTATTCAATTAATTAATATCTCAAATTAATATTTATTATATAACAATATGGCATGTATTTTATCAAATATGTAGGTATAAGTAAGTACTTATATAATATACACATATGTGACCGGTCTATGTGAACAGTATTAAACAACGAAAAAATATTTTCATTAAGTGTTTTATTAAGAATATCCATTTTAGTGAAGGTTTTTTTAGAATTTCTAAATAAAAAAGGCAATGAGCAAACTTTACTAGAACAATAAGAAATATTAAACACAATTATTTTTAGTTTTATTTTTATTTATTGACATTGTCAAGAGAGGTCAGAGTGTCATTATTTATTTTCATACACATTAAAAATGCTCCAAGCTGTTGTTTACTTTTTAAATAAAAACCACTTCCTGGTGTTTATCTTTTTCGGCGCCATGTTAAACGCAAAATCTAGCTCAGACACCATGTCATCGAAATGTCAAAACTGAAATTGAACTTTATGCGTGTGCACGTAGGTCTAATTTGCTCTGTGGTCGAGGACATGTATATATTTACTTGTATACGTCTTTGGCGTTGAACATGCGGTGCCAATATATACGTCTTTGGCGTGGAAAAGGTTAATTGAGCTGCGTAATTTATATAATAATGCAGTAATAAGCAGTCTGATTATGCAGTGAGAACGTTATAAAAAAACTAGTGGCTCTAATGGTATTGAGAAGCAACTTATTACAAAGCAAACATGTCTAATAAATGTTTAACAATATTTGTGATTCATGAGCAAATTTAATTTTAACCGTTTATTTTTTAAACGTGTTTTCATGATTCTTAATTAAAGTACCTACATATAATCGTGTTTCCTAACATCGAGTTGAGATGCATTAGACGAAGATTGAAATACATGAAGCCGCGTAATAGTTACTCAATCACCTGGCAGAATGCCAGCTGATCACGTTAATCGTCGGAAAGAAAACGTATGTACCTAAAACCTACTGAATGTCTATTGAACGATCAAAACCCCGATGGCCGAGGTTCATTTCGGTCCCGAGATTGAAATTGGTTTAGGCACGCTGCCAAAATATCAAATTTAATTTTTAACAAAGTAGATTGCTCGTGAGTTGCTATTTATATTATACCTACATACTTAGCTATTGTAAGATCGCGCACCGGGTGCGGTGCTGTTTGTCGTAAACCACAGAACACCAAACATTATTAATGCGTCAGATCTAGGTACAGCTAGAATCGCTATTGTCTAAGGATAGGAATCTACTTTAGGAAACAGCCGTGCCATTGGGCATGTTATTGTCTGAAGTATTATAAATCAATGTTAATGCTGCAGTATAGGTCTACGGTGGAGCAATTTCCATGCGGTTCTGTCCTTTACATCCTGATACGACATTGAATTGAATTGAATTGAATAGGTCTACGGGGTGACACGCGGTTGTGGAGCAAGAAAACAAGTTATTTAGATCGGTCAGTATGGGGAAAGATGGATATCGGCAACATTCGCTTCGTACCTATACCTCTTACATATCATTAAGTTGTCAAAAGGGTCTCTGCGCATTGGCTCGATCCGCCTCCGCATTCGCCCCCCTTATGTCCGGAACACTATTGTTCCATGTACGGGTTAGAAATATAGTAATATTTAAAAGAGATAAAACTAAATAAATATCTAGGTAGAAAACAAGACGATTACTGTATTGTATTTAATTAGTGACATATTTTTTACATATTCAGCGTACATCAAGGCCCGACTATAACGCATTGACAATCTACGGTACGATTTTAGGAATTTTTTGGCCGTACAAGACAATTGTGTTATGGTTAGTTATGTTTAGATTATTGTTTGAATTGCTGTGATGAGAGGCAAACAAGTAGTTTGAATAACCAATCTAATAGCGTATTTCTTTACTCATCGTCTATAACGCTTTTACCTATAGGCGTCGATCACGGCATAATTCTACATCCTTGTCCTACATTTTAGAACTCGTATTTTTGAACATTATTAACTCTCTATATCTATAGGATGGCCAGGGAACTGATAGCATTGGGGTGCTGCGATACAATAAGCGTATTAGTTTGCAGCTGTCATGCTTTCTCTATGATAGGCGCTTCGCCCTTACAAGCTCTTTGTTGTACAGTCAGCGTAATATAGTTGGTAGCATTCAAAGTACTCATTAAGTAAAATTCGGTACACCATAGAATTTGTGCCGAACTATTTGACTACTTTAAATGCTGCCAACTATATGACGCTGACTGTACCTATATCCTAAATGAAAAGCATCAGTTGTTATTATACTTGAAATAATAGTAACATAAAATTGTGGTATACAGACCAATAGACCACATAGACGAAATGAGAGGTATTTTGCATTGTAGAGAAAAATACCCTAATGAATCTATGCTATTAGGTTGCCTGTAGCATAGTGTTACACACAGCAACGCTTAGCTATACATCGGACCTTATGCTTTATGTAATAAAGTCCACCAATGTATAACTATGAGTGTTGCTGTGTGTACACATACGGAAGTAATCACATGCCCGTGCAAATGAAACCCGTAGTCCTTGGCAATGCGTCTTGAATTTAATTATAACTAGTTACGTATCTGTCAAAACCGCCTGAAAGTTGGCAAGTGAGCCGCAAAGATCGCTAACAGTCCGGCAAAATTAGCTTTTAACATTGAAAATTTTTGATGTCATGACGTATGTTATTTGGATTATGTCATCCTTAACCTCATTAAGGAGATATTAAATTAAAGTATATTAGGGCTTCCACGGCCTTTTTATTTACACAATTATGCCTTTACGACTGTCTTATTTTCTTTCCGTCTGTCCAAAACCCTGTTTGTGTAAAATATCATAATTTGTACGGATATCATAATTATCATAATATCATAATTTGGGGATCGCCCCGCGTGAAATAAATATGATTATGTATGGTGTATTGTCCTGGATGGTCCCAAAAGCCCCGAGCTGCTTACAAATTCGTCCTATGTTCCCTTGTATAATACCCCAGATAAGAGACAAAGGTTTTACACCCTTTCTGATAAAGTTATTATCTAAGTTGATGTCTTAGCTTACGCGATGGTAATGTTGTTAAGTTACACACTATTTTGTCAAAGACAAGGTTCAGTGCGTGTGATTGCGAGGTTTTCAGTAAGATAAAAGAACCTTTAAAACGCCTACAGGTTTTCAGACAACCATAAAGGCATAACCGTATAAATAAAAAGGCCTTGGAAGTCCTAATACTTATACTTTAATTTAATATCTCCTTAATGAGGTTAAGGATGACATATCCAAATAAAATACGTCTAACATCAAAGATATAAAGTAAGTAAGTTAGGTAATGGTAGGTAGTTTGGAACAAATAGCGATTTGTGACTTGTTAGTTATACTGCTCCTCTTAATTGAGACATCTACACTAATATTATAAAGGCGAAAATTTGTGTGTGTATGTTTGTTACTTCTTCACGTCTAAACGGCTGGAGCGATTTTAATAAGTTAGCTGACACCCTGGATTAACACATAGGCTACGTTTTTTCCCACCACGGTAACACCGCGGGTCACAGCTAGTTACCAATAAAGGCTAAAAGCCAATGCCCTTGGACGCCTATTAACAAACGAGAAGGGCTAAGTGGAGATTTAAATTAATTATTACACGAGGAAGTTCCTAAATAGGTCACTAGGTCGACAGTGGATGTGGCGGGATTACATCTTCATAATGGCAGGAAACGTCCGCGGGCGTTTCATAGATCTCTATTATGTTCTACAAAGTGAACAAATACTCTGTTAAGAGCATTAAGTAGGTTAGTTGGGTAGTTCTGTGACATGTAACATTAAATGCACAATTAGAAAAATACGATTTATAAAATTTTTATATTATTTATTAAGTCATAGGAGGCTCTGTCAATAACTTCTATAATACATATGTGCAAACGAATTCTGGCTGATTTAATCCGTCATAAATTAGTCAAAAATCATTTCTGTAGTTACCAAGCAGTGCTGTATTAAGCAAATGCCAACCAACTCGCATATACGATATAAATCTCTAGTACCTATTTACGGAAATGTTAAGATGACTTGGTGCTAGTTAAGAATTAGGGTACCGTCGGGAACGCCGCTGCAGGCGCGGCGGTGTGACCGCGGCGGCGGACCCCGCAGTCGCGCACGGCGCCCACCGCGTCGCCACGCCGCGCCGTTCGCTCCCACGCAAATCGATACAAACGTGCCACATGCACGTTTTACTACCTCACCAAGACGAGTTATGGCTGTTTAAAAAGTTTTATCGCACGGTTCTTTGATACTTCATTCGATTTCATGGGAGCCCCTTTTTTTCGACAGCTCGACGCACGCCTGACAGTTCCATGCCGCAATGTAAACAATCCGAATATAAATCATACGACCTAACAGCTGACTGGGGGAACAGCTGACTATTGTTATGTGGACGTAACGGGTTTATTAACGATATGTAATTTACGACCTGTATTTTGTGCACGTTTAAGTTTTAGATGCTATTGTTACGTATTTGATATTTCTGTTCGACACACCGCATTTTTTTATGTGGAAAGGAGAAAATTAGAATTAATGGCGCGCGTGTCCGCTTGGTATGTACGTCGGTTTAATAGACCGTTTGAGATATGCCTCTGATTTTGAGTTTATTAACGTAAGCGAAGGCCGCGGTTTGCGTGACGCGAACGCGGGTGTTGGCAGCGGCGCACGCGGCGCGGCGGCGGCGGCGCGTCATGCCCTGACTCGGAGTCGGGTGCGCGTGCTCCGCCAGTGCAGCCTTGTCCGTCGTAGGATATGTCCCTGTTATGGACTACCAATGCATCGTTGTGTACACGGTCATCAACATCGCGCCGCCGCGGTGCGACCAAAACACGGAATTTTCCGATGGCTGTATCACGTGGCTTAAAAACAAAATCAAACGGTCAGTAGAGCTCTGATTATTCTAATAATTCTGTTGAATTTTTTTTATTACGATAAATTGCCAGTAACTGGCCATCTTTAGGTAAACAGTATTAATTTTTATATTAACGTGGCCAGTTTTTGAAAGGTGGCCTGTTACCCTACTTCTTTTCTTGAGTTTTATTTATTTCGTTATTATTATTAAAATCCCTACTAAATTTTTCTCTCTAAATACATAAACTATTTGATTGCTATTAACAATAGAATGGAATAAACAATCAAATTCCAAAAAAATGATTTATTTTTTGAATTACGGTTTTGTATTTTATAGCCTCGTTATATTTTAGAAATATCAAATTTCCACACCTGACACTTTCCATCTGAGTTTACGACAGAAATTATAAATAGTTTTTAACTGGAGTGTAAGTTTTCCGAACTCAATACGAGTATTTAGTTGTTGCAGCGTCTAACTTATTATTTCGGAAGCAAAAGTTAACTTTCACCTCGAAGTTAACAAGTTTTATAATGACAGTTAAGATGATTATTCACTTATTAACATAGACTATCGAAGGTTGAGTATAGAGACATACCTATCTCACAAAACCCGATTACTTTTCAGAGCGGTAGCAGTCTATCTCCAATCTTTGAAGCTAACACCCAACAACGGAATAATCCACGGGAATCTTGCTTGCTTGTACTACAAACAAGGCCTGATAGATCTCGCAATAGACACATATAAGCGCGCAATAGAATTGCAACCTAACTTCCCAGATGCCTACTGTAATCTAGCTAATGCTCTCAAAGAGAAAGGGCACGTCTCCGAGGCCGTGGAGTGCTATAACGTGGCTTTACGTTTATGTCCCTCTCACGTGGACACTCTAAACAATCTCGGCAACGTTAAGAGGGAGGAGGGAAGAATTGAAGAGGCTACTAAATTATACTTGAGAGCTTTAGACGTGTTTCCAAATTTTGCGGCCACTCATAGCAATTTGGCGTCACTCTTACAGCAACAAGGTTCGTATAAGTGTTTATTATGGTTCGTCAAAAGCTGTGATTGATTTTTTAGTTCTTTATCTTATATGAAGGTCTAGTCTTGGAATTGATACAGGAGAATATATACTCGTAAAAGTAAAGATTAACAAATAGTAAATATAGTGTGCTTGCTGCTATTGAGCACCACATAAAATAAACAATAAATATGTTTCCGTAAACATGTTACATGAGATTCCTTGTGTACATACAAATAAAACTAATTACGAGTATTATTTACAGGAAGGTTAAAAGAAGCATTAGCGCATTATAAACAAGCTATAAACATACAACCAAAGTTTGCCGATGCTTATAGTAATATGGGTAATACATTAAGAGAAATGCAAGACATAAATGGAGCTCTTGCATGTTTCAGAAAAGCTATAGAAATCAATCCTACATTTGCTGACGCTCATTGCAACCTAGCTAGTATTTACAAAGATTTGGGTATTATTAATAACGCAATAGAATCATATGAAAATGCCTTAAAACTAAAACCTAACTTCCCCGACGCCTATTGTAACTTAGCGCATTGTTTGCAAATTATTTGCAATTGGGATGGCTATAACGAACGAATGCAAAACATTTTAACGATAGTTAAGGATCAACTGGAAAACGAAAAGTTACTTTCAGTACACCCACATCATTCCATTTTGTACCCTTTGTCAAACGAAACGAGGAAGGAAATCGCCGCTAGGCATGCTACCTTGTATGTTGACAAAGTTAATATGTTAAAAAAAATTAAATTTAAGTTCCCCAGAACATTGAATGGGCGGTTGAAAATTGGGTATGTAAGTAGTGATTTTGGAAACCACCCAACGTCACATCTTATGCAATCTATACCAGGACTGCATAACGCAAGAAATGTCGAAATATTTTGTTACGCATTAAATCCAGATGATGGCACCACATTCCGTAGTAAAATTAAGCAAGAATCTGAACATTTTATTGATTTGTCGTCTGTAACGTGTAATGAAATAGCGGCTAAGAAAATTAACGAGGATGGTATTCATATATTGATCAACATGAATGGATATACGAAGGGAGCAAGAAATGAAATATTTGCCATGAGACCAGCACCTCTTCAAGTTATGTGGCTGGGATACCCCGGCACCAGCGGAGCTGATTATATGGATTACATTATTACTGATGAGATTTCCTCTCCAATATCGTCTGAGAAATATTTTAGTGAGAAACTAGCTTTTATGCCACAAACCTATTTCGTAGGAGATCATATGCAAATGTTTCCTCATTTAAAAAATCAACTGAGAGTAAAATCTGAGGATGCTACATTTGAAGATAACGTTGCAATAGTTAACTCTCCCGAAACGTGTTATGAATTACTTCTTAAAGCAAGAGAAGAGAACGAGGTTATAAAGTATGAGGACTTACCACCGATTCGAGTGACCACGAAAGAGATATACATTCCGAATAAATTGATTGAAATATTAAACACTTCTCAACAATCGCAGGTATAATTATTGTGCATTTATATAAAAAATAGAAACTTCTACTATTCTCAAATTATTAAAAACTATAGAAATGTATAAAATTTACATATAAAGTAGTATCAAAAGCAAAGGTACACGTCGCTTCATTATTATATTCGTTGGCGACAGACAACCTTTGTACCAGGTATAAGACGCGCGCGAGCATCGGATACTGCGCCCCTCTTCTATTACAAAGGCGATAGTCGCAGACCCCTAGCACTTTGTAGTATCAAAAGTACAACATAATAATTTACTACAAGCTCGCTCCTATCTTTTTTATGTTTTTTAAGCTCAGCATCAACTGCCGCGCCTTCCAGCTGATCTATATTAATGAGATAAAAATATTTTCATTATACTTTGATGAATTAGGTAATGCAGTCAAATGTTGTTTAAGTATGTTCGGTTTCGGTTTAACAATATGGTAAAAATTGTAATTGTTATAATATATTTTCAGGTATTTGTTGACGATGTGTCGATAGTAAATGGTGTTACAGTAAATAACAGCAGAAAAAAAGTTGCTTCTGGTGAAGAGGTACTACAAAACAATATATTTACGTCAAGAATGCAATACGGTCTTCCAAAAGATGCAATTGTGTATTGTAACTTTAATCAATTATATAAAGTCGATCCGGGAGTTCTGAGGCTGTGGGTACAAATATTGAAGAAAGTACCGAAGAGCGTACTTTGGCTCCTAAGTTTTCCAGCTGCAGGGGAACCAAATATACGCAAAGCTACTGAGGATTTAGGTAATTATATATTTTAACACACTTTATTAACTTCATTGGTCACCAAGCAAATGATCATAAATCAACTTGATTTTAATCTGGATACCTCCCATACGTTAATAAGTTAGAGCAGTGATTCCCAAAGTGGTCCAGGTGGACCCCCAGGGGTCCACTGGACGCTCGATGGGGGTCTACGTTGGCTGACGACTTATGGGTATGTAGTAGAAATGTAGCAGCAAGGGGGTCCACCGAAACCAGTAAAATTTTGAAAGAGGTCCCCGAGAAAAAAAAGTATGGGAACCTCTGAGTTAGAGTCTTGGTGGCCTGTCGACAACACGGGCGTATTTCAATGTGACGCGTGGCGCATATGAACATCGGTTAGTAGCATTGATCTTTTTGAAACTTGTGTACGAAATATGGTTAAGCTGACTGGTCATATGGCACTCGTATTTATAAAAATAAAGACTACTTACACCAAATCTTGGAATTCTGAGCGGGCTTACACCGAAATGCTTACACACGCTCATGCTACGCTACGCGGTAGACGCTAGAAGGATGATGATTTCTATTAACCGTGAAAGTAACTAAATACGGACCTATAATAAGTATTCTAACATAGTACTATCGTGTTGATCTGTCGATGGAGGCTGGAGGGTCAAACATAATGAAACTTCTCGGTAGCAACCTCTAGCCATTCGGCTCAAAATGTAAGTGTAACATTTATTTTTTGAGCCAAACCATATAAATATATTGAGTAAAATGTTTTTGGCCTTGTATGTTATGTGCTAACCCCGGATTATGTCAATTCGACGTTTTGCAAATTTCACACAAGGCCATAAATATAAATCTATGAAAGGAATGATGATGTTTCACAGGTGTAGAACCCAGCCGAATAATTTTTAGTAAAATCGCGTGCAAAGAGGAACATGTTCGCCGAGGGCAGTTAGCTGATGTTTGCCTGGACACGCCTCTTTGCAACGGGCATACCACAGCCATGGACGTCCTCTGGGCTGGCACTCCTCTCGTCACGATGCCCGGAGAAACCTTAGCGTCTAGGTAAGAGGATGAATACAAATACTTAAGTCCTTAAGTCAAAGTTTGTTTAAACCGCTACAATTTTGAATTTTGTTTGACCACAGTCGACTTACTGATTTAAACTTTCACGGTTTTTACATATTATTACAATTAAACGGGACTTAAGTACCGTCACAGTCGGATTATTTTTGTTACGACATTGTGCATAAGCCGCACTATGGCATTTCCCAAATTTTATTTAAAAGACGGAATTTTAAGTAACGCATTTATATCTACGTAACTTATATAAAATCTTTCAACGATTTAACCTATTTCTGCAATCCGTATCTATATAAAAATTAGAAAGTATAGGAAGTTAGGAAGAGTCACATTGAATAGTTTTATTGAACAGTATTATTAAGAGGTGAATGTGGTGGTTGTGGGTTCGAGTCCCGCAGCGAGTCAATTTTTTCTATTTTTCTTTCGATTTAAATATCGAAGATATTCGCTAGCAGACGTTTCTGCATAATAAAAAATAATTAATATGATTTTATCGTGTCTTCAGAGTGGCTGCATCGCAATTGAAAACGTTAAATTGCCCAGAGCTGGTTGCGAAAAGCAAATCGGATTATATTAACATCGCAGTGAGATTAGGATTAGACAGCCAATAGTAAGTACAAAATTTATATCTCGCTCTAATGTCATACCATGTATGTTGTTGGTTTTTTACTTATACCTAATACCAGGTATAAGTAAAAAATTATAAAATAGAAATAGATTTATATAACAATAAGTACTTAATCACTGACTCGTCGATTTACCGCTACGAGCAGTATTTAAATGTGCCAAATATGTTACTTTACCTTATTCTAATTACGTCATAAACAGTGTTCAATGTATTTTTCAATGGTAACAGACGACATATTGTAAAAACCAGGCTGTTGTCTCGGAAATCGTACTAAGCAGCGACATAAACTCAATGCTTATATTTATTTTATTTCTATTTTGTTATACATAAACATCCATAGTGAAAAGGTACTGTCTTTATGGGGCGTTTTTTATTTTTTGTTAATAGTTAACTCTGAAATAAGAATAAAAACGAATAACACATAAATGGGGTGGCTGGTTGATTTACAGTCAGCAGCAGAAGTTTCTGGGCGGCTGAGGTATTCAACCACCACCACTTAGGGACACTTAGGAACCGTATTCTGATACCTCAGGATTGTACCCCCCGTAATATTTCTTGCTGCTTCTTTTAAATAAAAAATGTTATTTATGCATATTGGTGCAGTGCAATTTTTCAATCAATGAGCCGATTACTGACCCCTTTTAAAGTATTAATAATTTAAATAACAAATCAATGATATAATTTCTACGACTATATTTGTACCATGAGAGACTACATTTAAGTAATGCTGTTTTATGTTTCATTTCAGCCGGCGGTACGTTCGCGCTAAAGTCTCGGAGGCTCGCTTCAACAGTACTTTATTTGATTGTGAACACTACGCGCGCGGGCTTGAATCGTTGTATGATAAAATGTGGAAGCAATATCAGAATAGCGAGAAACCAATCCATATGAAAGCGTTTACATGAATGTTTTTCCGATGTTAGCGAGGTATTAAGATAACGGATTTTATTCATTTGTTCTTCTAAAAGCTGCAATGATTTTGCTTAGTGACGTAACTACTACTTTATAAAGAATGAAACAGGACTAATAATGAGCTGATGTAAGTGTTCAGTATTTTTAGACTGTCTTGTGATGTTAAAATTTAAACTCTGTATTATGTATGAATAAGTAAGAAAAATAATAGTCTTGAATAGGTAATTATTGACTTGATTAGGTTTAAATATTTAAAGTTGTTTCCGCTATATTTGGTCGAATACGTATCATCAAATTTAAATATACGTTAATCTGAGGTTGAATACGATATTGTAAGAATATTATTGTTATTCAGAGTCTATGCTCAAATACACGTTCAATTTTAAAGATTAAATAAGTACATACGGCCTAGTCAGCCTAGTAATTCAGTTTTTATTAACCGATTCATTGCGGATGGCACGACAGGCGAGTCATCAATGTTTTTAACGTGTGGCATTTGACACGAGAGGAGTGTCATGACATTCTATGGCGTAAGGCACGCCTGCCGCGTCATGAAATAATTGTTCGCTGGCACAGACAAAAGGTTTTGAAAATGGAAGACGCAATGAATCGGTTAACTTCTTACGATAGGAAAATTAACATTTACATTTATGACTCTTGCATCTTTATTTTTTTTAAAGTTCATATCGTTATAGTTATCTTTTCCAGACATATTCACCGCAATAAATATTTTGCGTTCTGCAAAGCCTAACCAGGAGTATTGGTTTGAAATCGAATGTATTTACTTATTAAATATATAAGTACATTGAATGTTTGTTACTTGAGATTACCCATGTGCCAAACGATTTGTTATACAGCAATTAAATAAATTATTGTTCAATAATCAATGTTCAAAATATTGTAGCCTTTTAATACTAAGTAGGTAATTACCTAAAAATTACGAGTTTTGAACCATATTAAAATCTAGATCTCCGTCCAGAGACATACATTGTGAATATAGTGTAGAACAATCTGTCAATGAAATTCAATTGTTAAACATCTCGTCTTCTGTACACTCGTGTTTTTTAATTGATCAATGAATTTATATGTATTTACTGTGTTTTATTGTATTGCCTAGTTCAGATCGATCTGTAGTGTTTTAATCGATATCATTTTATAATTTCTCCTGATAAATTAAAAATTAACACGGCTCTACTTACGTTTATTTAGACACTCGCGCCACATGTTTCAGAAAACATAGGCCTCCATTATCAAGCACTAAGTGCTGAGTGTCCGTTCGATTCGGCGATCGCGTCGCCGGCCCGTCGCGCACTAAATAAACGTGAGTAGAGCCTTGTTAATTTTTAATTTATCTGATATGTCTCACGAAAGTTTAAATACAAATTTCTCCTGATGACTAATAATCCACAAATAATTTTAAACAAAGACAATATCACTGTTAACTAAAGGGTCAATTATTCCAGTATTGTCCCTATCCCTGGTCCACCCGATGACGCTGCTAAAGGGTTGAAAACGTCGGGATGAAGTTTAAATTAGTATACGCGATTTAATACGTTTTAGTTGTTTTATTTCATGAGTAACTATCGCGGCAACCGAAGAAAATATTACCTAATTATAGTTATTTTGATTTATCCTCGTATGAAAAATAATGATGTAAAATATTTAGATTTAGTAGTGGAGATGTAAAATTTTCAAACCCGTAGAACTTAAGGACACGGTCGATAGCACCAAATGGCTATGACTATTCTTCAAACTAATTAAAACCAACCGCAATAAAGGTTGACTCACGTTAGAGCGGTCCGTTGCCGAGCCGAGGCCTCCGTCGCTACATTTTGTATGGAATTAATCACGTGACCACCAAGCCGCCCGATCCACTCGGCCCGAGCACGGGCCGGAACATCTACCAATGAAGACACTACTAAACTAATGAAGAACGTTATCTTTCAGTGGGATAACTTCTTCGACAGCGTCCGCACATAACACATTTAGGTGCTGGTGGCGTGGTGGTCCCGACATCTAAAGATGTTTTTACCGTTCAAAACGACTCGAATTACTATGACAGTCAAAAAAATTACCACGCGTGAGTTAAATAATATTTGTTATACATTGTGTAACACGATGAAAACGAATAATTTTAACAGCGTATTCCTGAGGCCAAAAGATGTAAAAAAAACATATAACTTTTGGTCAACTCCGGCAAAAAATATTTTTTATTGAGAAAACTATGCCTGAAAACGAACAATGAGTTCAATAGTGGTAAAATCGCCCTTATGACAGCGAAGTTCTGTTATTACAACTAATTAACTCTCGACTAAACGTATTCTTTACTATACCGTGTCGCAACACGAGCTAAAAGTGGTTTCTTGTTTCGAAATGCGTTGAAAGACGTAATAGCTAAATCAATGCTGTAAACCACTTGTTCAGCAGAGGCGCTAGCATTGTATAGCACATTCTACAAACTTTCTATACAATGATGATGATGACACAAATATTTTATTATTTATGATGAATGTGCTAAAACTAATAATTTTCAGTTTCGTTATAGAATTAGTTCAGGACACAATAATAATATTTATTTTATACATATTATTACTATTATTAGGTCCAATTGCACCACTCAGGGTTATGTCCATACATTTGACAACCCTTGGTTTGCGGCTAACCATGTACAGTCAGCGGCATATAGTTCGTAGCATTTAAAGTACTCAAATAGTTCGGTACACCATACTAATTCTATGGTGTACCGAACTTTTTGAGTACTTTGGATGCTACCAACTATATATGACGCTGACTATATGTCTCAAGCGGCGCTTAGATATAGCGTGAATGACAAATGGTACATATATTATAAAGGAAGGGATACACTTACATTGATTTACATTGATCATTTTATACCCTAGGTACGTGACCGATATTCCGAGTCGTTCACGTAGGTAGTTCAGGCAAATTTAAAACACATATTTGAAAAATGATTTATTTTTTCTTTATTATTTTACATAATATTTATCGTTCATAAGTATACATAAATACTATGGTGTCGGTAATAATAAATATTTTAAATACAAAACTGATTTCACGACTTTTTGATAAGTTTAATTCCCATTTCGTGTAGTCAGCATCTATCCGATGGGAAACCAATGCAGTGACCAGGGAAAGGTGTAAATTACAAAACAACTTAGTGACCTACTCGACACGTTTATAAAGCGTACACATGGATTAGTCGTTCACGGGCTATTGAGACGCGACGTTCGTGGGTGCGCGGCAGCACTAAACCGATCAACGGGGACTTTACCACAACAATCATTACATTTGGAAATTCTGCAGAATTTTAGTGGAGCAGATTAGGTATAAAAATCATTCAGGTTTATATAGGCACGACTGGTCCATTAAATCTATAGCCTGTACCCATGCTCTTCTGCAAAATATCTGCGATGACAGCAAAGTAACGCCTGCCCTGACATAACCCCCGCTGACCGCGTTCCGGGCCGGCGGCATTTTCGACTGAATGCACGTCACCATTTATCAACTTCTTTACTTATGTTTACGGAAAGCACATTGTTTTCATTCTATCGTTTCATTATTGATTTAGAATTTATATCCTTATTACAGCATCGTTGTAATTAAAAACTACCTTTCAATCTAGAGTTATAGTTTATTTATCCCTATATGTATATATATATTTCTTTAACGTCTACTTTGTATGTTGCTTGGTGTTAGTGGATCACTGCTAACTGTTTGATTATTTATTGCTATTATATAATTAAACATGTTATGGTATAACAACGGGTTTCTAGGTTATTAGAGTCTGATGTGTACTAGCATTTTTTAATTATTCGAGATGAAGTGGGATTAGGGTTTGATCAATTACGTTATACAACTATATGTTTACTTGTTTAGGTTGTAATGAGATAGTGAGAGCGGCTGCGGCGGAGTGCCACTCGTGCCAAATTGTGCCTCATATTAGAAAATCGTGCGAAATACCAAAATTTTAATACAACTTTTACATTATGTACGCATTTGATGAATGTGGTTACTTTTAAAAAGTGAGCTTTGACGTTTTGTGTCAATTTCTAAATAAGCTACAAATCGTGTCGATCTTAAAGCAACCAAATTATAATTTATTATTACAAAATTGTGCAGAGGGCATTTATATCTAAGGTTTAAAGTGAAAGCATAGTAAGTGCATTGGTACAAATTAGGTATAGTATGTGAGATCCGTCGAACATAGTTAAAAGACGATTGCTAAATTTATACTAACGTTTCTATCCTATACAAAAGTGTTTCTGTTCTTAGGAAACTTAAATTATATACTATTTTTTATGTTTCATGACACAAAATCTACAGGATGAATTGTACGGATAATTATTGCTACTGTCAACTTTTTTAGAATTTATGGGGACTAATAAATAGGTATTATCGATTCACTCGGCCTTACCTCGCCTGTACGCCTAGCACATAAATAACACGGCGCCATGTCGCGTGCGATATAAATTATCTGTCTCTTTCTGAATTATTTGTTACGACATAGAGTCCCTGTACACATACAGGTTCACACAGTGTGTTCGGGACAGTAACCAGGCAGATAACGTATACCCCAATTAAATGCAAACTGGTTATTAATACAAATCGAGCTTTAAGTAACATTTATTATCAATTTCAACTAATTTCCTTTTTTTTATTAGAGTGATCATGTGTCCTATAAATAAAATATAGTTTTGTGGCCGGGTATTTTATACGCCATCTCAGTTTCCTCACAGTATAGGTATTTACGGGTCCCGACTTTAAAAGTAAGGGATCGTTACCGGAATGCTTATAAGTGGAAACCATTTGATTTCAGATGTATGTATTTCCCACAGCATTTATGAAGTATAAAAATAATCAAGCTATGACAAGACTTTCGGGTAACTTTCCTTTTTTTGTTAATCTCTAATACATTAAAAAAAACTTTTTTTATTTATACTATTATTCCACGCATTGATATTTCCATCAAACCTGATTAAGTTGAATGACTTAATCGTCAAGTTATCGCTTAATATTTTGTGATGCCGTTTAGACAATATAGCTATTTCTTTTGAAACAAAAGTAATTGTTAACTTACGAACAAAACGTTGAATCAGACTCATATACCCGGTCAGGCACGAAACCATACTAGCACTTCAGACTTGGCGTGCCACGTGGTGGCTCAAAAGTGCTCGGCACAGTTTTGTGACTGACTAGCACAAATATTTGTACTTCTGGTACTTGAGGAGTGCTACTTTTATTATTGTCGCCCTCTGTTGTCGCGTTCGCCAATAGTTTATTCGTTCAATAGCCTAAAAATTGACTTGACTAGCGTCACGTATTGAGCACATAAACTATCCTCTCGGGCAGACCGGCAGACGTCACATATTTAAATACGCTAGCATTTACTTATAAGAAAAATTATATAATACAAACTTATAAATCTTATAATATAACACAATAAATATTATAAATAACAAATATTATTTAAGCAGTCACTCCCCAAATGAACGATGGTTATCCTAAGTGAGATCCATGTGGTAAATATGTTTTCGAATACACAAATGACCAATTTGAAAAATCTGTTACTAACATCAAAATATAGTTTTAATGAGCTTAGGTTATCTACCTATGTCTTTAGATTTATACACGGAGTTATATTATACACTTCATTTAGTAAATACATGAGGCAAAGTGTTCCTATTTATTTTCTGAGCAATTCATATTATATAAGGTACCTACATACGACGTCGTGATAATGCTAAAATATCATCCGTTGGTTTACCTACTTATTTACTATCCGACCGACTTGCCTACCAAATTGTAAAGTAGGTTTATTTTATAAGTTTAGGCAAGTATTTTTGATGAATTATTGTTTTTGATCTTAGATACAACTCTCTATGTTCGATAGAAAATACAAATTAGGAAAGGTGTACGTCGTCGGGATAACGAAGTCCCGCGGTGCGGCGCTCCGTCGCGCGCGCCCTCTCCGCGCTCGCGCCCGCGGGCGGGCCGCCTTGTACTCTGCATCGTCTATACTGCGACTAGTCAACAACCGGCTACAGTGGCCGGATCCTCCGCGCCGACTCCGGCGACGGACGGCTACCTTCAAGTTACGTTAATGTTTACCTTACTTGTGACGTATTAACGTGGATGTGACTGTTGTATATAATATAAGTATTTATGTATATAATAATATCTAAGATACATTTCCTTATAACTATTTGTCTCGTACTTACATCTAATCACTAGACAAATATTTTAGAATTTCGTTTCGGAGAGACGAAGCAGAGGCTACGCCGTAGTACCTACTCTCAAACATCTACCAGCGAACCTAAATCTTAATCTATCAATTATCGGTATTATATAATTTAGAATGTAGTAGCGGTTTGCATTAAAAAAAAGTGAGTATACAGTTTAAGAGGTGCCGTTATTATCAGAGTGCCTTTGATATACTTCAAGTAATATAAGTAAAGTTAATCTAAAACGCACCTATTTAGTACAATATATTAATTAGTAGACATCTAAAATTTACAATACTACTTCTTGTTTCTAAAATTTTCTGTATTTGGTATAAATTTCTGGTTCGAACAAACTTAAAGCGCTCAGCCGGATGGGTGGCAACGCACTCCCAACGGCCTTCTCTGCCTCCGAGGCAAACTGAAGCGCTAACAAGAATCACCACAAGTTATTTAACAATAACTAAAATATTAACATAATTATAACACTCCCTCGTTACAGAATTTATTTTTAAAGGGTTCCGTAAGGCATTCATTCGGTTTATATTTCTATATACAATTGGGAAAATTGGAAATCAATTCACCTATATCACCCGTTTAATTAACTTTTTATCTTGATCACACGGCAGTGTTTGAGTTTCTATAATGTTATGGAATAATTTAAAGGTAGGTTTAACAGAAAAAAGTGTCCTTATGGAACCCGCTAAGTAGCACATCCTCGCGAATTCGCAGCTGATGACTGGAGCCCTGCTTGTCAGATATTCGAGGGTACCGGCGACCGTTGTTGGCAGGAAGTCGACCGTGGCACCGTCGCGCGGAGCACGCCACGGCAGCAACCAGGCGAGCCCCGCGCGCGGGCGATCACGAGTCAGCTTCCCCGCCACCAACGTAGCAGCTCTAATGCTCAACCAAATGCTTTCAGCTAAGAGAGCTTACTTCTAGCGAGCGGTACAAGCTAATTATTTCACTAATTCCAACTAATTATGGAAAGCATTGCATAGACTACTGTGCGCCTATACTATGAACGTAATAATTAAATAAATATGTAAAAATCGTTAGGTAAGTACAATCGTGTCAATGTTTATTAAGAATTTAAATGCTATAATTACGTATGGGTTAAATAAATCTAAGATAAAAAGTAATCTCTTACCGCTTCATTCAAATTAGATTATATTGAACGTCATAACTAAGCGCACGTAGGCTGGGCATGCTAGGAAGCGAATAAAAAGTTGGAAAAATACATTGCTGTACAAAAAGGCATACATAATTTTAATATGATGGAATGGTAGGTTGATATTATTTCTATTTTCTACGAAATGTTTGACTGACGTTGTATCGCGGCGAGAGCATATAATTTTTATTTTCGGAATCAAACTAGCTATAAATTAGTTATTTGCAAGATACTAGGGCGGCAACCGCCTTCGATTAACATCCCTTAGAGCAATAATTCTTCTACTATTTTATAAATAGTTGCGATTAAAAACAATCGTCTCATGGCTCTAGACTATAAAATATTTAAATGTCAGTATAAAAATTAAAGTGTTATCGTATATAGTTATTATTAATTCATATTGTAATGTCAACAATTCCTTCAAAGAAATAAATGTTTCACTTAATATTTAAAGTTAAACACACCATGATCGAAACGAAGTGACAGGCGCAAAGACAGGTTTCGTAGGGTACACATGCTGGATTTATCAGAAGGGCCACCACAACTAACTTCGCACATGCACATCGCTGATGGAGCAAACTATTGTAATATTACTGCAAGCAAATGATGAATATTTACCTGTATCGACATCTAAAGATGTTAGTCTTTCGCTAAATGCACTCGATTCTTGACATGATATATTTTTTTCCGATATAAACATTATTTTTAATGCCTTTAGAATTGTCTCAGTGTCTATAAATCGACGTGCATTTTGAATGAGAAGCTTAAATTATTGCTGATTTATAACATTTATCATTTACAAAATACAACAAGTAGCTACAAATTTGTATTAAACGAAATAAAATATATTTAATAGATAGAATCGGATAGGTTAGCACTACATTCCAACAGAAAACGTCTAATATTATTATCACAACAATGTAGAAATAGCAAAGAATAAACGAAGAACTAAGTTTAATGACATACCGACTAAACTACTACAACTAAGTAATTAATATGTTCAAGCGGAGAAATTTGAGCATCAGATTTTATTATACATTATTTTGTACTCCACTCATTTTACCACAGAAATAATAATAATTTGAAACTTGAATTTCAAGATTTAATTTTAATGCATACAACCATTTGCTAATCAATATTAGTTTAGGAACTTTTTCCAATTACTTCGAAAAATTGCACTGTGTCAAAATCTTAATGAGAAAATTGGAAAACGTGGAACCAACATTGTATTCCAAAACGTCCATGATTTGAATTACTGGGCTCGTTTCACAAATATATTTATTTCTAAAGCCTTATAATAAACACCTACTCATACGGCAAGCTAGTATTTACAGAGGCTGACCGCCAGGAAACTGTCTCACAATCGAACTGGCGGCCCGGCAAGATCCGCGCCGACGCTCGTGCGATACCCACGGAGTCACTACAGAAACTAAAATACGTCTTGTCCATGTTATCTAAAATGTTCAGTCGTTTAGTTACTACTTCAGACTCCGAGAAAAGAGATTTATTATCTTAGATTAAGACGACCATATTTTATATTATCCTCGACACTTTATTTACATTTTTATTAAGTTATTAAATTTAGTTTATTACTAGGTAGTGCTGTTATATCTACAAATTCTTTTCTGGCATAAGTAATATTATCGATGAGTTCTAACACGCATCGTACGCGTTTTACTAATTCGTACGGTTAATACAGCTAGTTCTATGTCTCGTCATCAAACTTATTTCGAAAACAAGTGCGGTTCGTTTCAAATTATTATTGTATGCGATTAGAGTGGGAAAATAAGTGGATATATGGCATCGTCCCCTCTATTTATCCTCTTCCAGAAGAACCAAATCGTCAGCCACGACGTCGGAGACGTGCAGGTAGATGATCCAGTACATGAGGTTGAAGCAAACGAAGCACACCGGAAACACGATGCGCGAGTATTTGTCGATGTCCGAGGGCGTCATGCCCAGTAGTTTGCTTATATCCTGGAAATTAAACGTATATGTTTCAAGTGTAAGTCTTATATTATATTTTTGTTTTATACATAAACGATATATTCGCAAGCGTATTTGTAGGTCTCTTTTAAGAACGTATTAGGAGTACATTTGTTCGCGCAGCAGATACCTATAAACCAAACACGGGTTGTACTATAAAACATAGGCATATTCGCGTAGCTGCAAGGCCTTACCCTAGAGAGTATTTACTACAATGTGTAGAAAAATAAATAGCGGTTACCTTGCCAGGGTGGAGTATGTGTGGCGGTGGCCCAGGATTCTCCTCCTCGGCGCCGCTCCGACCCCCGTTTATAGTATTTTCTAACGTGCCGCCTTTTGAATGTGCTTTTGGATCGTGCACTTTGAATCTCACCTCCTGAAAGGTGTTATTGGAAATTAATTTAACAAACAAAAAAAACACTGAAATATTGGTATAAAAGTAACTAGGGAGTGAATTATATTACCGAGCAGCTTACCGAAGCTCTTCCTGGAGGACACCTCCCTAACGTTCCCATTTTGGAGAGAGTGTGTGGATCACCAACCGGAGGGCAATCAACAGGCAATTTCTTTTCGGACGCTATTTTCTGTATGGCTACGAATCTTTGTTTTCTCATTTGTATTCTCTTGGCCATATATCCTACTGTAGCGTATTCTGAAAAGAAAGAGGAGTGTGTTACAGTAAAACCGTTTTGTGGACTGTGTTTTATTAAAATAAATTATCATAAATTATTACAAAGTTCGCCAGGCTTACTAAATAAATGCATTGCGTATCGCTCTTAGTTACTCGCTACCAGAACGTTTATTAAAAAAAAATCGCTATTGCTTTAATGCTACTTTGAAACTTCCATAAGGGCTAGCACAACCGTCCGCCAATTTCTCCTTGTTTCTAAGGTTTCATTGTTGGGATTCCTAATACTAAGGTACCTGTACAAAATTATATAAATATATAGGTAATGATAATTCGCACAGCAAAGAATCTTAAACCAATTGTGCTAACCCCATAGTTCTGCACCGGCTTTGATCTCCTATTTTATGCTATAGGTACGCGACGTCTAACGTCAGCGTCAATGTTCTAGAACAAAAAAGAGATGTGAGAGAAACTACAACGGTACATCTCTATAGGAACCATTGTGACGCAGAGGTTGCAAGCGGCCGGTAGCGTTTATAGGAGACCATAGCCCAAGAGCACGGATTTTAACTTATTTCTATTAACAGAACGCGTGCTCCCATGTGCCTAGTTATAAATATTGGAAAGCTAATTAAACTGTACCTAATAAACTGGCGAAGACCATGACGAAACAGGTGCCCAGGTAGACGTCGATGGACTTGACGTAGGAGATCTTAGGCAGCGCCGCGTTGGTGGAGGACATGAGCGTTGTCATGGTGAGCACGGTGGTGACGCCGAGCGACACGCGCGCCGGCGTGGCGTTGCGGTTCAGCCAGAACGACACCCACGAGATGATCACGATCAAACCCGACGGAATGTATATCTGGATTAGGTAGTAACCCATGGACCGAACAAATTGTATCTCGCATGCCAACCGAGAATAATTTCCTGTAGAAAGTATCGAAATAAATGTTATATTAATCTTGTAATTATAAATTTATTATAATTCATTGACTTCAAAAATTAATTGAACAATGTAACTTTTATTTCAATTAACAAAAATCATGTACAGTTTGATAAGGAAGTTTGAACTATTTAATTTTTTTACTATATTTTAAGTGACTTTATTAGATAATATACGTGTTGATTACATTAAATACTAATAAGTAAGTATAATCACACCACTCTATCGTGTTTTTTTGTGCAATGATACAAAAGCAGGATGTGAAAAGAATCGTGACTGTTTTTGTCCAGTGTTAAAAGTAGTGGTCTTTTCACTTCTTATTTATGGGTATTCCCCCGCAATACCTGTGGTGAGGGAGATCTCCATGGCTCGCTGGCGATGGCCAAGGACCTTGAACTGCGGCAGTGACACTTCGCTTGACACGCCCACTGAGTTGGGGCCCTCGTTCCATTTGTATCGGATGTCCCGCATGGTGTAGCCGACTGTGCGCAGCGGACACATACATGAAATAACCCCAGGCCCATCGCAATGGGTTTTGAGCTCGAGCCGTCATTCGGTCGGGGTGAGAGCGGGGAGTCACGAGCTCGGATAGTCGCGGTCTCGTCGTGCGGTAGTCGTGTCGTGTTAGCGTGTGTGCTAGTGTCGCGGTATCGATCGTCTGCACACGGGCTGGGGGAGACGGGGCGGTGGCGGAGCGATGAACAAACAGTGCAGAGGATAGCGGGTGTGTGATGTTACCTGTCGTCAGCGTCACTACTGTCTCGCGTTGTCGGTGCCCGAGCACTCGGAATTGGGGCAGTTGCACCTCGTTGCTCATTCCGACGCTAGAATGTCCGTCTTTCCAATGGTATCGAATGTCTCTCATAGTGTATCCGACTCCGGAGACATGTCAAACACACAAAACGCTATCACTTACGCTGCGGCAGCATTGCGGTTCCCTCACCCACGAGGCCGCAACGGTGTCTGAGATGAGACTCACGCCCATAAATGCCAAGGCGCAAACGAGCAGACCCGAGTTACCATGTCCAAACTTTAAGTTCTCGGGTCGACTCGTAGAGGATGATAGAAAAATAGGTACATTCTACTAGTTCTACCAAATTGGTGAAAAGGGACTGGAATAAAATCAAAACGTTAATGGTATAGGTATCTACGTAGGTACATAAATTATAAATTTACGACAAGTACAAAAAAGCCAAACAAACAGTATGAAGTTTAGGATCTTATGTAAGCTAGTAAATAAAATGGCATGCATATGCAATCAGTCAGTGAGGTGCGGGGTGCGCGTGCAGGGCATCGAGCGCACGCGGTGTGCCGGGAGTGTGCCGGCGCCGCGGCGTGCGCTCCCGGCCGGCGCTCGTCTACGGCCCGCGCATGCAGACTCCGGGGCGCCACCGTCCCCGCCTCCTTAGGCCCGCAGCTATCTCAGCGTCGATGTCTCAGTATCATTTTTTCGCATTATGCTCGTGAGTACAAAGGCTTACTATTATTTACGGGCCTGCCTTCTGCGGGTGCTGTATGCGAGAAGGAGACCTTCCAACGTATATGAGAACACGAGGGAAATCACGGCACGTGTTGGAGATAACGCTTGTGCTCACAGGGTACCCTGTGTAGCCTCTGTGATACAAGAAAGTGATCACGACACAATATCGGTAAGCCTAGTGATACATTTGCATTGTGGCAGACTCAAATTAATGGATTGCTTTTGGTGAGCACAATTAAACACAGTTTTGAAATGTATATAATTATTTTTCTATCATCAGTGGTTAAATATGGTAGGCCTCAATCTTGTCTCTTAGAACGTTAATATAACGTCCCCGTGTGTATCATGAACGAGAACGCTTAAAATATCACACAAAAAATGCAAACACTCATTGAAAAGCGTGCTTTCATTTATAGGTACACGTATATAAGTTGTACAACATTTTTATATTACATACATAAAATATAGATTATATAAAACTTTTTTTGCAAATGTTAAGGTACATATTATGGCATTTAGCACACTCAGTGACTTATAAATTGTATGTTTTAAAAATGTGAAGATACTTACAACTCTCGATTTCTATATGACACAGTTGTCTGTCCATAGGAAAATATTGTAGATGCATAGGACATGATGCGGTGATGGTTAATCTGAAAGTTTAATAAAACGTGTCGTGAACATCATTTGTAAAAGAATATAGTTTGCAGTGCATCGTGTGTAAAAGTACGTCGACGTTCATTTTACCTGATACTTCTAGTAATAGAGCCTGAATGATGAATGCGTATGAATTCGTTGCTAGTGGTTGCTATGTGGAAATATGACTGTTTTTCGTTTACAAAGAATGTGTCAGGCACCCATATGTTTTTTATAAACTCGGATCCCACTGATAACGTCTCCACTCCAGGTCGTTTTTTATATGCCAGTCGTGGATCTGTCCAAAACTGTCTGAAGTAAAAATCCAATGTGAAGTCCTGTTGAAAGATTATAAAATATCAATATCCAGTAATAACTGTCATCAAGCTAATTGAAATATGAGATTACGGGATGAGCCAAATGATCAAATTATAATATGGATTATTATGGAAGAGTCTAAATACATAGTTCCTACTTTAATTGCTTCAAATAATCGATTTACGATGAATAATAGGTATGTTTCTTACACGTGGTAGGATCTATGTTATGTCAATATTTTTTCACCAGATTTTTTTTAAAGAACTATAATAGTTACTATTATTACATCAACATCTAACACCGGCATGCTTGTTTTTGAAACAACTTCATCTTACAGTGATCAGTACACACTGCGAGAGTCGTGTTCGGCAGACTAAGAACAAAGTAAGTAACAACAAGTCCGGAACTTGGTTCTTAAGCTCCAGATAGCGTCAGTTTCTATTGAGTTTCGGTATTAAGACACTGTACTACATTCAAAAGACAAAATTTAGCGAGAAGCTTAAACATAAAAATAAAGATGTGCATAGAGTGTATCAGTGACATGAAGCCTATAGACATTAATGGTGTGAAGTCTAAGAATGAACAGGTAGGTGGGTGCGCTACGTGGAGGAAGGGCGAGTTAAGTGGGTGGCAGCGCAGGCGGGCACCCACGGCTCGATATAGGCAGACCTCTCTCAGAAGCTAACAAGCCGGCACGATACAACTTGCCACGATTTAACTTTGAACAAGTTGTAAGAACATATTCAACGTTCGTTAATGAGCACCAATCGTTGAAACGCGACTTTTCATGAAGGCAACCTCCCTCCCTGGGCCATGGGTCACGTCTCATTGTGACCTTCCCAACCTTGATTTGGTTTCCACTTCGGGGTCTTTCACCCAATCACGCCTATCGGGCTCATTCAGCTTGACTCATTGGAAAGCCGACTTCGCTCCGCGACCCGCGACCGCGTGCCGTGCATCGCAAGCGGACATTGTAATGCTAGCTAGGTGATAACGCCTACTTCATAAGATTTTCCTTCTGTTGGCTATGAAGTATACGAGCGAGTTGCAGTCGGTTTTCCAATTTACTGAAGACCGAAAAGGTACGAATACTGGTAATGTTCAGTAGATACACATAGACGTACAAACACAACAAACTACAAAATGAGTCACGACAAGAATTGCACAGTCGTCGCAAATCCATAGAGCATGAAATATAAAAAATTCGGACATTAAAACAAGAACATAATAATGGAAAACTGTTATAAACCATGATATATGCTGACTATACGCTGTTCGAATACCGCGACATCTGCTTATACACATTTAAATATTATTCCATTGTGAACGATTGGATTAGGTACCTCGAGACAATAAAATGAATTAACATCTGTTGCTTTATAAATCTTATATGTATCAGGTATTTGTTTTAAACAGACTAGTTCTTACGATTTTAATGATTAATCCCGTTTTTAACGCCAACAAATGTCATTATTTTATCGTCACATTAGTAGCAGCAACTTTGGAGTTACGAGTACTGCTGGACACACAACTGGATAAACTTTCAAGGTTATAACGAATTGCTTTTCTTATTATGATGCCCTTGACGTATAGTGTTTCAAGTTACCATTTCGGTGTTTTAACTAGAAACAACATAATAAGAAAGCAAGTGGGCGGACAAAGGGCGATCTGCTCCACCAAACGCGAACATGCTCGCAGCCTCGTGTCTGGGGCTGCTCGGTCGCCGCGGCGCCGGAGCGACCGAGTCAAGCGTGAGCAGACAGGGGCGAGTACCATGAGCACTTCGGAGACGGAGCTGATAGAGAGCACATACATGGTGACGCCCACCTCCACTGGCGGACCTGCAATCAAGCCCAATCGTGAGTGCGCGCGCGCCTCGCGCCGTGAAAACCAAACCAGAGGACGGTGACGTTCCCCATCGCCTGCGGGCGGGCGGTCAGAGGGGGCGCGGCGCGAGCGCTGCGAGCGGACGCGGGCCGCGACGGCAAGACTGAGCTACGCGCGCGCGCGTCACGCCTACTCTTACTTTGATCGAACCGTGGACACGGGTGCTACGATGAACGGTAAAATGCTGGTGATTGTACTAAGGGACATATCTTGCTATATATGCGCTGTGTCTTTAATACTGTTTTTAAAGGAAGATACCATTTTCACTTCAGATAGAGAGCTGATGGAGAGCACGTACATGGTGACCCCCACTTCCACGGGTGGTCCTGAAAACGACACAACATACTCATGATATGGTGATTAATTGCCAGGCGAGTAGTATATGTGCTGAGCTCTCTTTTAGTCGCTAATTTATCTTTTGTTGAGAGTATTTCCCATCAATGTTTAGAGTAATTTTGATGTGTTGCAGAATTTAATTAAAATAACAAAATATTTACAGTCTACATATACACATTATTCTTACACATCTAGTTCTTGTAATATATCTTTAAGTGTTTTTACAATTTTGTTATAAGATATATCTTCTTAATATGGTTTTTGTTATTGGTGTCACTTTTCATACACTGAAGACCGAATTCCGCTTGGCTCTATTTTTGTATTTTTTCTATACTAACGACGCTGTACATAAAATAAAAACCGGAATTGCCGATTTGATTACTAACTGTAATAACCATAACATTGTGTGTAATTTCGACAATCTACCTATGACGGTTTTTGCTTACTGTTTTGTGATATACAAACAGCGAAGGCTTGGAATAAGGGTTCCGTTTGTAAGTCTCTCTTGAAGGACGGGAACCCTGAGCAATGACTCGCTTTTGCAGCATCAAAAACCAATTTAGAATTTTCGTTCTATTCATACATTCACAAAGTTCCGCCAAAATCACGTGAAACATTATTCGGTTTGCTATTTAACTTTTCAACGCCGCGAGCATTTGATACGAGGGTTGATTGAATTACCGCGTCAACAGCGGCCGCTTGTTGAACAAACTGGTACAAAAATAAAAAAAACGTTTATTACCAAAACCACAGACATAAGTAGTGCAGTGGTATTCCCTAATATATGATTCTTACAAGAATGCACGGATTTTTGAAACGTGTTTTAATCATACGTCATACATGTTTTAATCATACGTCAAGTAGCACATACATGTATTAGCATCAGATCTAATTAAGATCCGGATACCAGTGCCAAGTGTAAAGTACTTTTAATATTGTTGGTAGGTCATATGTGTGATTATTACTAGGTCATTTTGTGAGGTGATTCTATAATATTTATTTACAAAAGTGGTGGAAACCGTACGAGTGTAAAGTTCGTTAAAAGTGTTCGTAATAGCCATTTGATAAAATGGCTACTTAGAAGCCCAGAGAATCTGATGATATGGTTTGGGCACTATGGATATTCTCAACACTATGGATATTTTCTATGGATATTCTATGGGTGCTGTACCGGCCGTGAACTAACTTTTGACTCATAGAAGGAAGAATTTTTAACTATCCGACTCCTTGCGACGAAACGCTGATGGATCTTGAACAAAAGGTTCAGCCTTTTGAGGTTCGAACATAATTATATGAGAATTTTATTTTGACGTAGTCTTAATACGACTGCCGTAAGTAGATTAACGATTGTGTAAAAACCCGGTGTTTAGGTGTTAAAAGAAATTAATACTAAGCTTCAGATGTAGGTCATTGATTTAAACACCATGGTCAGTTGTGCACAAATAGCCTGCAAAGGTCAAACGGATAGATCCCGTAACTTGTATTTAATCCAAAAAATTGTCCGTGTGAAATAAGTTGCATTTAGTCTGCGACCCAAAATAAAATGCAATTTACTCATAAAAGCAATTTTAAGGCAATTTCTTTACTGAGTCGTCGACTAAGTATTACGTTGTTACTATTATAGTAATTAGTACTAACCTCCATAGTTAGGCCTTACTCTTTTGTCATAACTTATGCTAAAGGAATCCAAGATGGCTGATATATTGACATCGCCGAACATGCCACCCCCACCGGCGCCCCTGTGAACAAAAAACAAACAATTTTAAATTTTTTTTTCAATTGTTAGATTCAGCTCATATGGACAAAAATTACAGCATTTTTATGGCAGCAGGTACCTACTTTGTAACGTGACATTTTTTGGTAAACCTAGCCTCTGAGAGTCTTTGTCCACGGAGAGTATTGTGTCGCTTTCGATAACGGAATTCTTGTATTGATCCCAACAATACAATGCGTGATGTGAGTTTAGGCAACTTATTTTGGTGCAGCAATCGCATAAGTGTAGAAAAGTATAGGTATACTAAGCCAAAGTGCAAGCAAACATACATTTTCTCATTCTTAATCTGGACAGGTTCCCTATTGTGATCGTGGCACAATAGGCAAGCATAATGTAGAACTTTAAAATACCCGCATAGTTCTCTGGAACTTAATCAAGTCATTAAATGTTTGTCTTTTCTTTTTGTTTTAGTAACTGTGTTTTTAATCTTGAACAAGTCTTGAACATAACACGTAAGGGATTATTGTATTTTATTTTAAATTAAATATTTGATCGTATATTATGTAGGCGGTACATTTAATTTGAAACAAATAATATAGGTACTATATAGCAATAACTTATGATAAATTTAAATTTTTGAATATAATTTTATTGTAATTATATTATATTAACCTTTGGCATGTTTTCTAACTTAAAACTGGGTAAAGTTTATGTACGATGGTTTTCGGTGGTGAGTCTTGGAACAAATAATCAATTTATAAAAATTGATTATCTGTTGTACGTGAAAAAAAAAAATACTTTCATAGGCAGGATAGCCGGTTGCAATACTGCTTTTTCATCCTTAGGGTTATAAATATTTTTTAAACATACGGGTACACAGAATCGAAGATAATTGAACTACGTCATATTCAATATACTCATCATCTAACGACGGCACCCTAGGAGGAAACATAGACACAGTAGGTACTTTCTGACGTTTCCACCCTAAAAGTCAAATTTTCAAAGTAGAAATTAGCCCTCATTCGGCCTTTTTATTCTTAAATTCTGTCTTTTTGTGCTAAAATTGACCTACATGCTTCGGTCCCTTTTGGAAACATCAAAATTTACTGACTCCCGTGGATTCACTTGTTCAAACCCACCATGAACTTATTCTTAAAGCTCACCGATCAGTTTTGGTTCCAAGCATCCCTCCCCGTCCGTTACGGTGGGCTTGGGGAGCGCAAAATGTCAATAGTAGCTCTTGCGGCATTTCTATCATCTATCCGCAGATCTCATAAGAAAGATCCTGCCGCATCCGTGATCCATGCCACGCTGAACGACATAATCCGCCGGTCTCTTGCCACCGTCAACGTTCCGGCAATTCTGGAGCCTACCGGTATAGTCAGACACGATGGCAAGAGACCCGAAATGATGTCGTTAATACCGTGGAAGATAGAACGAGTGCTCGTGTGGGAAGCGACCTGCGTGGATACTGCGTTGGCAGCGTCCAATCTCCACGCTTCTGCAGACAAAGCCGGCGTAGCGGCAGAGGCTGCCGAGGTCGGCAAAACCCAGAAGTATAGGAGTCTCGATTCCAACCACAATTTTGTTACCTTCGGGGTCGAGACTCTTGGTCCGTGGGGCCCAGCTCAACGACTTTTTAAAGAATTGGCTAAGCGGCTGGTCGACGCTACTGGAGATAAAAGAGCTGGCAGCTTCCTCGCCCAACGCCTAAGAAGCGTTCCATAAAAATATAGCCCGTAGATCGTTATTATCATTAGGTGGCAAACGCGCAGTTAATTTGGATCTATCAACAGATGAATCAGTTCAGTCTTTAGTTATGAGCTGACTTCATGTAAAATTACCAAGTAATTTCAAAGTTTTCCGTCAAGTCTCACCTGGCAGTATTGCACATCATTTATTTTAGAGCGCAGCGTCTAGACTTCAAACTTGAATAAAACTTAGTAAGTATACAGTATAAACTTGGAACTCAATCTACCCGAAAATACACGTGTACTAACTACTTCCTTATTATTCTTTCAGTTCGTAGTTTTATAGATATAATTCATATCAGCACGCGTAGTTACCCGTCAACTTGGACATTGTTTATTGAGACTTGAATAATATGTTAATTATGACAATTACCATAAGTAACTAATTGTCACACACGGATGGGTACTATTAAGTAAGTATAAGCAAGTGGGAGCTAATTACATATTGATGTGATGCATTATCAGTATCACAAGTAAGTGGGGCAAACACAATCAATGGTAAATTACTCGTTCAACGCGAGCGAGTGAAAGCCACGGAAAGGTATGCATTTATAATAGGGCGGCGGAGTTGCCAGTTATTTGAACATGCGAAGTCTAAATTACGGCTTGAAATGTTATCACAGTTTAAAATTTAGGTATTGATGATATTAAATAATATTTTATGAAGGCATATATTATTGGTTTCCAAAGCATTTCATAAGTACGTCCTAACTAAATGTGTCTTCGTTAGAAAATGGTTTTTAAACCATACTTTTATACAGGGGTTTCCGCATAAACTATTTTTACCCAAGTGACTTGTCGTTTATAATCAGTGATCGGTTATTTGGATTCTCCCTCGCGGGATATCATGTACAAAAGTTAATATAGATACGACAGTTTCCTGCGATACCGAATAATTCGTTCAAAATAAAACAATGTCCATTGTCTCTAAAGGATTTTTTACTTACTCGCCGAGCTTTTATCCAAACGGTACAAAATGTGGCAGCAAATGAGTCAGTGTGAACACTTGTGCTTATTTGTTCGATATGGACAAAAGAACGGCGAGTAAATACGTGTGTCTATCAGGTACTTACATGTATGTAAAGTGTAAGAAAATAAACACAATGTATTTTTTTGCATTTTCTAACAACATAAAGCCCAGATTCCCGGTGCATATCCATACTAAAATAATTCACCCCGTCGTTCACTCCCTGTTTAATCCAAAGAACCGATCACTGTTAATAATATTTGATAGGATAGTAAAGTACACGTGAGTTCGTCTATTTTGTAACTAAGTAGTAGTAGCATGGCTCTCAACAGTTTTAATTATATTATCCAATATAAATAACTAAGTACTTTACAGAATAGTTTGATCTCATCATGTACACTTACTAATACACAAGCGACCCGATGGACATAACGTGAGCATAACTTTGCACAAATGTTGGCCCAAACACTTGTGAAACACTGGCTAGGACATTAATAGTAAGTGTAAGTGGCTGATAATAAAAAAAAATAACACTGTTACGTATCGTGAATCTTAGCGATCGGAAAACTGTCCAACGATAGCGTAGCATGTGTAACGGCTGAAAGTTGTCAATGGAAAACGCGGCAGCAATTCTTTTATTTCTGGATCCGACGGAAAGACAAGAGAATGCATTGAACAACGTTTATCTATTGTTTTGTAAGCCAGCAAACTTTTATACCATGTCATTTTATTGTAAACTCGCTTGAATACCATAAGAACATAGGGATGAGTCTAAGTAATTACTAAAAAATCGGTATAATCTTGGGCTGACACAAAATAGTGAAGAAACTATTTAATACCTGCATATCTTTGGAAGAAAATAATCAACACTTACGCAGTCCAGACGTAAACGTACGTAATATTGATCATGTTTGACCTACCATAATAATTTATAACTAAACACGGGTTAAATATAGTTTGATAAAATTATAGTCATTATAATAATTGTACATGTATGTTTTTAGGAGTACCGATTCCCGGGGCATCTAAATTTTCAATAGTTTGAACTAGCTTGCAAAATCTAACAAGCATAGTTCAGATTAAATTTAGCGCGCTGCGAAATAATTAACTAAACAGGGCACTGTGACAACTACGGAGTCCCTCGGGCGCGTCATAATTTAAATACGATACTAAGCCCTGACCACAATACGCGGTTGGTTCGTGGCTGTATTATAAAGACAAACAACAGAGGCTCTAGTGTAAGTTTCTTTTGACGTAAAAAAACGTTTACTAACGCGTAAGTGATAATGTTATTTATACGCGTTCGTGACGTAAAGTTACGTTAAAAATTTACACTCAGGGCTCAGATATGTACATCATACGTGTATTGTACCTATAAAAACTCATTAAATTCCCAAACTAAACCTTAACGTGCCCACCGTATAATGTATTCGTAATTTCAAATTGATTAAATGGGTCGTACATATTAAATACTCTATATGTTATATTGTAAGAGTAAAACTGATTTCCACGGTGCATACTTATTTACGTTTTTTTCGGTATTTGCCAATCTTATTATGAAACAAAATATAAAAAACGGGTGCCTTTAAAAACGGTAACCTTTGTTATTAGTGTCTTTAAGGTCAATTATGAAAATTCTCTGTGTATTACAATTTACAACCCTTAATAGGTCGGAAAAAGGAAAAAAAAACTTTCAAGTACTTCGCGGGCAAAGGCTAGTTTTCTACCAGGCCATCATACATTTATGCCATCATTATTTTGCCTACAATTCAAATCGAGAGTTAAATAAAAGAGAACAAAAGTAAACAGGATTGTATAACCTAGTTTCTGAACCGTGAATGACGGGGGTCAACAGAGGTGCCACATATATCTGGGCTCGCTCAAGCACCGAAGTGAATACTCTATCGATAAATAAATAACATTGTCAACAAATAATAAATATTACTCTTTTTTTTGTTAATAAGAAATCCGGAACCGGTAAATGCAAATATATTTAAACCTAGTCTCTGCAATCGGATCAAATAAGGCGCGCTCAAATTGATCCTTCAGTTCGAGATCGGAAGCTATTCAAGTTTCATGGATTATTAAACTGGTCTGGTACCGCGAACGTCGAAGTTGGTAGATTTCGAACATCTTTCTCTTTTACTCCAATTGAGGCGTCATGAGACTGATAGAGTCAATCGTGCGAAATTTTCGATAATCGATTTTCTCAGTAGCGCCGCTGGCCCTGATATTTCTTGATTTGTCTCATGTCTTTGAGATCTAGCACTGTTCGTATAAGTGTCACCTAATCTAAATATCGAAGTACTCAACACCCCAACAACTTCTAGTTCAAATTTATCCAATATGTCGTTTTGTACAACAAGTTGTTATACAACTTTAAATACTTTGTAATTTATATTTTTTTACTTGTGGTCTTTTTTGAACAAACTAAATAGTATTTTCAATTAACAGCAACCAATATTCTACTCGACGTTTACTTGCTTGCTTAGAAAATAGTTTTTATTAATATATTAGTATTATAAGTTATTATCGAAAGTCATAGAACAAATGTTGCTACGTTTGTGGTGTAGAAACGACGCCTAAAGTTATTGCTCTTGTTACAGGAAACACCCAATATACAGCGCGTCCTACGGCCATGCCACATAGAGGGAAAGTACCTTTAATATTGTGGATGGAACATTTTGGTAAAAGAAAACATTATTTAAATTTCGAAAACAATTTAAACTACATTCGTAGATTTTTAAATAATTACACGGTTGAACCGGGATCGAACTTGCTACATAAGAAAAAAATTACCGTGTAGCCTTATCATACTGACCGATAGGCTTCATCATAAGGGTTATTTTTTGCTGAATAACATAGTGTTAGAAATAAAAGGAAGACCATGAATTTTAACATGTATCGGAAAATATATATACTATTTACAAAATAATGCTTATTTGGACACCAACTCGTATCTTCCAAAATTTGGGTATTATACTAACATTCTTTAATTTTCAATTATAAAAAAACGTCGAAGACAAAATGTATACGGCTAAAAAAATACAAAAAAACCTTGTATATCAACCCCTCAAACCTTTACTCCTAGCTACCAAACGCCTTTTACAATAACTATATAATTTTATACCTACTCATCGCCTAATCTTCTATCCTTAGTGACATTGACAAGAATGTCCAGGAGATTTTAGTGTTGATGGTCCCGACATTTAGTTATCAAATATAATGACAGAACTGTATTATTTGGATCCTAAAACCCTCGGGGCTTACATCATCATTAGTTAAACAGTATATTTGAAACTAAGAACAAATCAAATTTATTTTATTAATTATTTTGATTTGCTTTGGTTTTTACCCAGTAACACTACTTAACGGGGCTCGGAGGTTCAATTGAGCATAAGAAAATGCTTACTATTCTGACACGAGTCTAAGTGTATATACTGCTGTCTAACTGTATATAGGTCTGAAAGTTATAACTATTGTGTTTAGTGTTATAGCTTGGATGGGAGCCGTATCCGACCATATTAGGTCAGCAGGTTAATTTGATCATAAGGGATTCATTTCTTGAAAATAATTTGAATAGTAAATAACAATGTTATTTTATCTAGCCGGCAATATTTTACTTGTGAATGTTAGCACGGGACAACATTAAACAGGTTTGCAAAATTTTAAAACTAAGGGAGTATTGACAGTCACAGTGATGATAAATATTCCCTTATTTTGAAGACCAGTTGTATTAATTAGAAGCATAGCGATATGACATTTTTTAATAATTTGTTAAAACGTTCACGGACAGTACGTCGATAGAGACGTAGGTAGTCATTACTTTCCTATAGCCTATGACACATGACGTCACGCAGTATCCGTGAATGTGTTCAGTTTTTTTTACATACATTCTAATCACCTTGTCAAAAAAATAACTTAAATAACTGTCAATATTCAGGTAGACAATTCTATAGAACGCTAATAATACTATCACTAACTAATATCATCCTCTGTTTTGCTAACACCTAAACCTTCAGTAATATTGAGCTACAGCTCAAGGCGAACCTTGATTCTGAAATATATGTCCCCAAGTTCTAAACAGAAGGGAGCTCGATTGTCATGTGGAAAAGGTCAGGTCTTTATTAATAGTGAAGTTCACTGATTCAATCTATTTCCACAAGCCTAGTCACATCGGTTAAGGTTGTGTTAAAGCGCAGTCGGACTAAAATAAAATGCAGCAATACAGAACTGAACATGAAAGGGTTTATTATTAGAGATGGAGGCCGCGTCCCTCCCTTTTAGTCACCTTAACCTAGACAAAGAGAAACTGTTTATGCATTGCTAAATAATTGAGTCTGAAACATTAAATTCTCGATCGTTACGGCCACGCATCAAAGTACTGAAACTGATCAGAGACGACAAGCAAATGTTGTTTCTATGATTGAATTACTGTGATAATAAATAATTCGAATCTCTAGAACCATAATTACAGTCTCACTTATGGTCTCACATAGTTTACAAATAACATTATATGGTTATATTTATATGTGTGCCTGTATACATAGTATTTATTTGTATTTGTGTAACTTTAGAAAAATATTGTTTAGGTTAATTACTTTAAGTAAATTTCAGTAAGAAACTTAAAATACTTTTTTTTTAGATATTTTCCGAGCGAATAGAGGGCAGCGCCGTTTCTCTGATATACGAACATTCCTTAGTGGCTCACATATTAGGTGCAAACACGGACTTAGAATAAAAAAGAAAGCCTGGTTGTTCAGAAATTGTGTAAGTATACATAAAAAGTCAGAACGTCAGTCGCGAGTGCTGAAGACGCCGGACCAAATCCGGCTTCTGACATCGGTGAGCTTGTCCACTTTTTCTGACAACTTCCCGTGCCATTGTTCGCTACGAGGTACAGTCGTAGCTCATATTTGTGTTTTCCCTATATATAGAAAAAGCCGAACCATGAGTTTATAATACAAGTAATGAAAGTCGAACAAACAAGCCGCCTGGTGGATTCCTAGCACCATTTAAACTAATAGCATAATACCTTTATTGCTATGCGTATATGTTAAGAAACTTATCACTTTACGTATCACTACATATTCGCTACGCGTTATGCTCGTAGCCGATCTTTTTCCTCGTATATAGGGAAAAGCGCCTACGCATGGAATGCTTAAGTGCTAAGAAACAAGTCCACTGCTACGCCGTAGCGCGATGTGGAGCTTATTAAGACGCTACGGGCCAAGCATCAATTCAACGCATATGCGATACAAGCGATGGCTTCAATGAACGGGAGCGGTACATTTGAAGTGTTTATTACGAACGGCATCATCATCATATCAGCCAAAAGACGTCTGCTGCTGGACTATGTCCACCCGCATCCAGTCGGTCCATCTTGAGGAGGGTCTGCCTACTTTATACCGCATCATAGAAACGGCGCGATTACTTGTTACGCTCTGCTCTTAAATTTGCTCTTTTTATTTTCTTGTTAATATGGTAATGATGTCTACAGTAGACCAAACCAGATTTGACAACAGCAGTAAATGAGAAAACTATAGACTTTGTTATTTTTAGTAATTAACAAGCGTAAGAAAGCGACACCATGTTTCTCTGTTACCAAGTAACTCTCTGTCAAAGTATAAATAAATTGCCATTCCATTGAAAACTAATATATCTAAATCTTCCGGGTATTGTGTTAACTTAAATCAATGTCAGTTGACATCTATTTCGCATAAATATACACTTGATAAGTAATCTTCACTAATATTATAAAGGCGAAAGTTGGTGAGTGTGATTTTAATAAAATTTGGTATGGAGTTAGCTGACACCCTGGATTAACACATACAGGCTACATTTTTCTGCGGGAAAATATCTTATCTCCATGGGAAAATCGATAAACCGCGAGGCACAGCTAGTTGACAATAAAAAAGGATGAAAATCCAAACGTGTCTCTTGTGAAGTAAATTTTGCTCAATATCAAAATAATAAATAAAACTATTTTTTTAATAATACTTACTATTAGGAGGCATATTTGACGTCGAGATGTTCCTAGTTGATCATATTTGCGCTTGTATTTATAAGAAGGACCTAGATAAATCAGTTATAAAATAAAATGTCATATTTCAGATTACAATAATGACACGAAATTTCAATTTCCGGTTGTTCATTCTTGTATTACGATTTATGCGGGATATTATATTAAAAACGTTATTGAATTCCCTCGCTTCAAGAGCACAACCTAGATATTGAAATGTGGTTATAGGTTTTGTAATTACAATTGGCTTTGAGCCCGAATAGACTAAAGTATGTACCAGTGCGCGACACGCAAATGCTAGCCTTTTGCACCTATATTGACTACCTATGAGTATGATTTAATTGAAAGTTTACCTTACTATAACTGAACCATTTATTTAGTTTGGTTAGGAAGTTGTTCAGTTAGAAGACAGAGAGAAATAATATGTTGTACTGTTACTGCTTTTATTAGTTACGTAAATAGCACCAAAAAAGGATGAATAGGTATAGCTCTTTCCAGATACTGATACTACTCTAAAGTTGGTTGGGCCGGTTTATTTGTTACGTATTAGTATTTAAAAACGAATAACAATACAAATTGTTTATTACTAATAGTTTATTTTGACGTTAGCCGGTTAGATATTAATTTATTAAATGCTTTTGGATGATAAATGATGGATACCAATAATATTGATAAAATTCTTAATATTTTAGAGATGTTTTTTTGAGAAAAATTGTGTGTTTCTCTCGACAGCAAAGTGTGTTCCCATCTCGTGCTTTATAACCCTCCCAACGGTCCAGATTCTATCGTGGAATCTTTGGCTAATTCGGGTCTCAATATTAGCGCAAGAGGGTAAACACTACCTTTACTCCCTTTTATAAAAAATAACTATTAGAACAGCGGGTGTTGCCATGTTAATGTTTGTTTGTTATATATGTACAGTCAGCAGCAAAAGTTACTTAGCGGGCGACAACAAAATAAGCTTGCTACGACTTTATTGTTAAGAGAATAAGAGCGTGTCAGATCATTCTGAACACCTAGCCCCCTTAGTAACATCTGCTGCTGACTGTACATCCGGAACGGTCCCCAATCTAAATACGGTAAGGTCATTGCCGAGAAATTTCTAAAATAATGTTTGTATTGTAAATTACATATTACAGAACATCCTTACACAAATTGACTGAGCACCACGTTAAGTTCAAGAAGGTTTGTGTGTGGGTACTCAGCCAACTTTTAAAGCCAATGTAAACAGACATAGCTAAAAATATGTACTTTTAATTACATTTTACCTGCTAGCGTTTGATACAACCGAAATGCTTTATATTTATTCATAAAAATGTTATCAGCGACTAAAATTTGGTACGTTAAAATCGAAATTTCATTCTACGACATAATTAATGAATTTTATTAAATCAGCTATCACACAATGTACATTCTTATCAAATATTAGCCGTGTTAACAAATGTGCACTGTAACAAATTACCGGTAAATGTCTTTAGCTGCACTAATCGATCATTCGACACTCCACACATTCTATTATGCTCACCTAATTAAATGTTTTATACCGTTGCGATTAAAGAGCCGTAATGTAAAGTACACTGACACGAAATCTCAAAATATCCTCAAAATCTAGTTCATAAAATATATTAAACAAGAAAATTAAGCATTAAGCCATTAACGTCCGCTAATGTATCCATTACTTTAAAAAAATAAAAATTAAATCGATATACTTTTCTTCGACTTTCAGGTTTGCTGAAGCATACATTTTATATTATTAATATTACCAGGTAAAAGAAACATTTATGATTATATTGTGGTGTGCGACGATTATTACTAACAAACTTGTGCCACTAACAACCTGACTTGACATAATAATAACGATAGAGTCTCGCGGCAATCAATGCAATGTTTTCTTTGCTTGTCTTATATTGGGCTATTACGTACGCTCCATGACAGTGCCCTGATATAATACGTGTCTGTTCCGGATTACAGACTGCTCCAAATATCAATTTTATCACGCTGAATGTGCTTGATGGTAAACGAGAACCTATCAAAAGGCGACAAGAATAAGATCGAGGTTGCCTTATAGGTGCTGAACTCTTGTCAATCATTTTATTAGTGTCATTAGCGGTGGTCTGTTAATACAATGTTCCTAATTCAATACCACTATGTACTAAAGATTTAGGGACATGTTAAACCATTACGTAACTATTGAAATCTAGTATCAATTGAAGCCTATAAAGTGAAGAAGCCTGTGGTGTATACAGCCATTATAAAGGACTTTTGATATGGGCGAAGATAAAGTGTTTAACTATTTCTATAGGGTGAATCCATTAATCACGACAAACTTTTCTCCTTGTATACCCAGGGTTTTTGGTGATATTTTTAACAATATAGGTACGTATCACATGACATTATTGCAAACTATAATATAGATTTAAAATTCAAGGCGCTAAACTAAAATCACATTCAATTAAACGTTTATCGACCTATGAAATTAGGTAATTTAAATAATAAGAGATTCAATTAATTAATTAATATTCGATCTATTTCATGTTTGCTAAAATTACACCTTATATATGTTAATACGAGTACCACACTCTTATATGGTGTATGTTTTTTTCGCACCACTCCTAGTATAATTAAACGTGAGTAATAAATAAATCCAAGGCCACTCAACTAGCTAACCTTTGTACAATATTACTATACGATTATTAATTGCTACATTGGATACAAATTAAATTACTTTTCAAAGGTAAAATAATGTTTTAGTGTTTACCACAGCGCGCCCTTACCGTACTGCGGCACAGTGCCGCGCAGCCGTGAGCGCGGACCAGCCACTAAACGAAGACCACAACGACACAATTCGGACATTTGGTCAATCGTATGAAATGGCAGCAAGCTAACAACCTTCGTTATAACGGTTTCGCGCACGCGATTGTGCATAAATGAAGCCGAAAGGCCCGGCCGTGTCCCGGTACGTTCATTTAACTCCATCCAATTTGCCTATATCACACTCGTATTTAAAAAAAACTCACTAACTAAAATCAAAAATTCAGTTAGCTGTTACAAATTAAATCGTTCTCATTTCTAATCTCTGTGCTCTCATTTTGATACTTGCATTCATTTACCTAATTAGAATATTACACATGTACATATATCTGCTTTGCATACAATTGCTGTAAGCTGCTAGTTCAAAATATCTCCCTATGGTCCGGTATTGCAATTAAAAGTTACAAATATTACCCAAAGTCGAACAGCCGACAAAAATTGTTGAAGCGGAAAATAATTTGGATGTCAAACATCGATTACTAAAACATAGGAATGAGAATAGGATTGAACGATCACATTGTCAAGATAAACCTAGGAAAACTAAACTTAAACTGGATGTTAATTCATTACTGCTACGACTCAACATTAAATTTCTACAGCTGTTCTTATGTTCTTAAAGTTAATTTTACTGATGTCTGTTTGCAAGCCTTCATTATTTGAAGAAGCACGTTTTTATTTTGGCGTGCGAAAAGGAAGGCTACGTTGAGCTTGCGAATGCCCGGAACGGCGCGACCCGGCGCGCCTGCGAGACAGCAAGAGAGCTACTTGCGCTCAAAGATAAAACAGTCTCTTTCACTCCTAGGCAACGTCGAAATATACACATGTAAAACGGTGTCGGCTATCTCTAATAAATTTATAATTTAAATTGAGATGTTTACGTCAAAACAAAGGTATTGCACAAACATCGGGACAATGTAAAAAACCTTTCACCACTAGTTAGGGCAGCCATTGCAGTGAAGTTATTATTTTTAAATTAATCTGTAGCGTGTATACTCTTTTTAACTATGATAGGCACAAAGCCTTTTGTTTCGTTCTATCTGAAAACGAAAACCGCTAATATCGTGTATACGTATACATATATGTGGTAATTGCTCGAGTAATAAAGAGAAAACATACTTATTAAATGTTGTAAAGCTTGGATATAAATGTATTCATACGCAAAATACGAATGAAAATTGTATTTCGTAAAGGACTTGATGCCTTTTTCAGCTATCTAAAAATAGAAGCAGTCCCGGAGCCAGGGCGTAGCTATCCCAACGCGCAGCGCGGCCCCTGGATATCAGCCGCCTGCCGATTTTTGCCCTTGTAATTTTGGCAACAAGATACCATTTCCCACGCATCAAGTGGCTTCAGGATTCCGCGCTCTTTTAACATTTAATGTATCAGATAAACAGAATATGTGAAGTATACGTAAGTCACATATTTAAGGCTTTTCACCTATTTGACACTAATGCCACTGCTTAATTGGTAATCATTATTTTTCAAAATGTACGCAAAAGCACAAACAACGATGAATATGCCATATCTTACAATATACTTAATACTATCTGCTTATATTTGTTTTAGTTGATATTTAAATATTATCTATAAAATGTTACACTTTATATTATACTTTATAAAAGCTCAATCAAAATGTAATAACGCGCCAACGATAAGTTTAAAATTAATGCTTTTAGTCACAAATTTTGTTAAATAATAAATCTATTTGCACACGCAAACCACCGTAGTGAGCATGCATATTAAATGTGGGTTCAGCAGATAACTGGCAATTTCCATATTGGATTTTTCTTAGCTATAAATACAGTTTGTAGTTGATTAGCCGACGTAGCTCAATTGATTTGCCAATCCCAGCAGTTTGAATATCGTCAGCTCTGTCTAGAATCACACTGGCAAAGCAATCTTTAGATGTCAATACAGCTACTCGTAGCGAGTACAAAGCTGTATCGATACCCGATGCGGCTTATTCATTCGACAGAATCCAGCGAATTTGAGCCAAATAGAAGTTATAGTATTTCAATAGTTTATGCATTTTGTGAGAGTGGTATTTTAGTTATTAAAGTATTATTCAAAGCAACTAGTTCCCAGATTATGTACTTCACCCTTCAATACCATTAAGTGTTCAGTACGGGCGTAATCGCATTCAATTTTACAGCGAGCCTTCGGTTTTAATACGGCTTCAGTCAATGTTACGGGGTTACAATGTACGTGAAATATTGGTGTGAAATCGGCTGACAGATTGTTAAGTAGAAGTTCGCGTGATACCCACGACACTTTCTACTGCTTCGCGTGAGTGCCTATACCTTTGTGGTCTGAGTATGCAAATACTGGTCTGCAAGATTATGCCGCATACTTGTAAACTTTTACAAGATATACAATAAAACACATCGTAAATTCGAAACTGAAATATTGTTTATGCCTTTGTTACTAACTATAAAACAATTTTATCTAAAAAAAACATAAATTTGTATACGGCTTAAGGTTATATGGAATTGAGTCGTGCCAACTAAATAGTATTAAATGGCATTTTGACTTGCGAAAAGTATTGTTATTATTGCTAATAAAAATATAAATTATTTAGAAAAGATAGAAGAAGTACTTAAAACATTTTAGTAACAAGACTTTTTGATACTTGAAATTTTGTTAATTATAGTCCTATTGTCACGTTATGCCATGTTATACTAAAATCATTTTTTGTTCATTATTGTTTTTTGTATACTTGTTTATATAAAATGGGAAATTGTATTTTGTAAACAAGTGTTGATGCGGTATTAACTTAATTAGCTTTGAGTTGATAATATAATATTTGAATAGAAATTACTATTATTGTTTTGTGTATTAGTTTTTATCGAGTTAGTTAGTTAGTGTAACCCAATTATTAACCCAATATATCACTTAATATCCCCACGCACAATTAAATGAAAATAAATAAATAGGTGATGTTTATGATATGAAAACGACACGTTTTATCTTTAAAGTCAGATATGGATCACGGATTTACAGATATGTAAGAGTAAAAGCCATTAGCATACACCAACGCCTCGGAAACTACGCAATTCTTCTTATAAGTCCTGATACAGAATCTTTTGCGAATCGATAAAGTGCGACTACATTAGTCTTGTTTAACCCTTGTTCATCTATCAAGGGACTCGACAGATAGGATTTCTATTGTTTGTATCATTTGTGGCACAATGTTTTTCAGTTATAAGCAAATAGTATATAAAATAATAATTTAGAACTTTATTGTAGTCAAACCACTAACTTGGCAATGTAATTATTAAGGGCCTCGCCTGTAATGTTATTTTAAGTAAACTGGAAATGATCATAAGCCTAAATGTACGACACACTTATTTTAATATTAAGACTAATGCTGGTAGTTTCTTAATCAGTAAAAAAGTAACAAAGAGAAGTGAATCTATCGCATTCGGTTTTATTGCCGCGCTGTGATTTATGATGCCGAAACGAGGTTTACGTCAGCGACATATTTGGTGTGGTACGGCTGGTATACTTACGCGACATGGTTGGCTTGCGGGAGAAAGGCGGCTGCGAGCGCCAGGAGCAGGGGCGCGCTGCGGGGGCGGGCGCCGCTCATGTCGCGAGCGGAGGTCGCATGGAGCGTCGTGCCCCGGCCGCGCTCGCCTGCCGCCGATCTCGCGGCGGACTAGGTCTCTCGTCTGCCGTGGCGGCGCGAGTAATGCCGGGTTCGGGTCCTCCGCCCCCGCCGCGCCGCTATCGATCTGGCAGGCGTGACCCGGGACGGTACCGCCTGTCGCTCCAGCTATCGACCGTCGCGCCGCCGCAGCCGCTGCGACGCGTACTCACCTCCTAATTACTACTACCGGACTCCTTCACATTAAAACTTCAAACCTGCGCGCGACACCTTACTTAATAAATATCTCTACGTTTCGCGACTTTTTTGCCAGAGATAAGTCTACTTAACGAACTGAAAGTCACTTATATTGCCGGCCGCTATTTATGGTTCAATTACTTATTTGATGAAATTGGTGGGTTAGGTTCTCATTGTGTAAGGCATTAGTTTTTAAAACGGAATATACCTAATCTTAATATTTTTAACTGGCATAGGTATACTCTATTTTCATAACGCAAAAGTGGTCGTAGAAGATTGGAAAACCAGATTAAATTGGATTCCTAATTAATTCTTAATGCATTCTAATTTATTTCGCGAGAACATGATATCTACTTACTGGGGCTTTAGTAAAATATCGTATAGTATATTTAAGTAATCGTACTAAAGCCAATTAGCATTTGTTTTAAAGAAAGTGAAACAATAATTACCTTGCATATCGCTACCTATATGGCTAATACCTGATACGTACAATCCGCTATAAAACTTAGGTCGGTTTGGCCAAATCTATGACATGTACCAAGCGTATCCATACGTTTATCATACAACTCGCGATACGTTAGTCAAATAATTACACCATTCTTACAATTATTTTCTCCATTCATTCATACTGAATGGATATTTTTTTAGGTGAGTATTAATTGCATAAACGATTTGCAGAGGCGGTTGTCAGGTTTTATTATTCGATCCTTTTCTATTTATTATCGTGTGAGTTAATTGAAATAATATTTTCCAATTTACTATAATATAATAATGATAATTAAGGTTGAAAAGTATGCGTGCTTAATTTAAGACGGTCAGAAGAGAAAGTCCTTTGGTTTTTTGGGTGTATTAAAGTATTAAACATTAAATTATAGGTCTTATAGCCTCTTTTGTGATTTTAAAGACAAATTCGTGAACTCCACCATATTAATTGAATAGAAACGGGTAAACTCGTCACTTTTTTAAAGACGAATCTCCGTTGGTGAGCTAACGCGACCTCATGATTATGCTCCTCGTTATGGAGAGAAACATGTCGAGCAATATTCGACTTATATAACGTGGGTTAGGTACCAGTTTCTTTATCTTATGTGGTTACTGCAACCAAGTACTTAGTCTTTGGACTAGAATACTATTTATGATGGTGTCGCGTTACATGTATTTTTTATTAAAATAAAACTAAACCTTAAAATGATTGTAGGTTTTTTTTTTCTTTTAGTTTGTATTTGAAGGTGTGTAGTATGAAAGAAAGAAATATTGTATACATGTAAGCAGTTACTCTAAAATTGTTGTTGTAAGTACTTGCGCTAAAATGAAATTGCGTGTGTAAAGCAAATCAGTCTGTGGCAGCCGACTCATGCTCTAGACTGTCTGTAAAGTTCACTAGTCACTTGTGTAAGTGAGAAGGCTACACTAACGACTCAATCTCGCAACTTGCTACGCTTATTTTCTAAAGCAGCCATTTTATGTGTTGAATTAAGTTAGGTATACATTTGACTAGTTTAACTATATGAAATATCAATGGTCTCTCGACGGGAACACCCATGTAAGGTTAATTTTTAATTTCTACGAAATAATGCTGAAGTTTACGTATTAGCAGAGTGCTAAGCTACATTTTTCTTACACGGGGAGCAGGAATAAACAGCGGTGAGCCCTAGTCCACATTGGTTACAATTTACTATACCTACGTTTGTTGCAGTTAAATGCTAGGAGTCCGAACCGCGAGTTCCTCCAGACGGGATAGGAATGGAATAAACAATTTGCCTTCCTAAACTTTCACTTGATGTTTGTGTAGTGTAGTTAATTCGTAACATATTATGCTTGTGTGCATAATCGGATATATACATACTCTTTACCTTGTTTCTTTTTAAAGTCAAAAACTTAAAAATAAAACTAATAAAAATTACCAAATTAGTTCTAACAATAGCATAGTCTCTCACAGACGACTGCTTTTATTTCTACCATAAATTAAAAGTTTTTTTTTTGTGAATCATGAAATTGGTTTGATAAAATCGCACTCAAATCTCTTTATTCGCTTGGGAATTGAAGTTGCAGACACCCCTTTTAAGTCCGGACTCGCTAAAACTGGCATTTTTAAAATCATTTCCTCTAAAAGGGATTGGTTGATAATGGACATGCTGAGTTGTACAGTCAGCAGCATATAGCTAGGCGGAAATATATTAAACGTAACCGTAATTCCTAAATTAAGTAATATCAAACAACATCGAGTTTTTAAGACGTACAGCCTTGCTCAAGAGTATTGAGTATTGAGCTCACACTTTTTATCTTCTACCTCCAAAAACCATCATTTATAAATGCAGTTAAATAATTTTCTGATACTCCAAACCTCAATATATTATGTACACATCAAGAGAACATTTCACGCACCAACTATAATTCTTTGTTTTGCTTCACGCACCAACTATAATTCTCTGTTTTGCCTTAAGGTTGACTGGTAGAGAATGCCTTACGGCATTAAGCCCGCCTTTTGTACTGTGTATTTTATATACTGTGCATTAAAGTTTAAATAAATAAAACATTAGTTAATAATACTTAAAAGTCACCCGACCAATACCGATCAATCAAAATACCAATCAGTTAAAATTAATTGATCATGTCGTCGCTGCATCCTAAATTCGATAAAAATATTAACACGTGACATTGCACTTATAGTATCTTACAGTTTTTTTTATATTTTCTAACTTAAATGTCACATCATCTAAAAACAATTATAAATGTACTATATCGCGTATAAATTCAGTATCCGTTATTAGTTGTTTTATTTCATTAATAATTATAATACATATAAAAATAAATTGATAATCAATTTGAGTGCTGGCACAAGTGAATAAAAAGATCAGTTAGTCAGGTGGCTTTGAAGATGTCAACACTTCCTAGTCTGAAGAGGCAATCTCGGGCCTCTTATATCGCTCGCCTACTTAGCCGCGGTCGCTGCGCGGGGCGCGGGGCGGCCGACACTTGCCAATTCGAGACGATTACACTTCTGCTAATATCAAATAATACAAAACTTAGCTCAAAAATGTTTTTACCCATTAACTTTTTAACTTTTAACTACGTTTAAAAATACTAATTCATTGAATATACCTATATAAACATATATTTTCACTTCTCATGCTCTAAAAGTGTGTCATATTATGCTTGCCAAGGCGGACTAAAGTAGTACATTTAACCTCTTGGGAAAATATGTATACATATTTATGATATACAAAACGTTTTAAATTGACCAACCAGAACGCTTTACCTTATTAAATCCACCAATCACGACACATATCGAAGTTAATTGCAACTCTAGACTCTTTTTTGGTGCGAATACTGTTTAAAAATGTGAAATCATTAAACAAAACTTTGTATAAAGTATCAACCAATCAGATATACCGCAATATTAAAATCGACCAATGAGGAAACGCCATCAAATTCTCAAAGCATTAGGTGCTTTTTAGTTCCTACTTCACAAGCATTAAAAAAACTTTAAATCGTTGGCAAACTCTTTGAAGCCCAAATTATACATTGTCTATGGCATTTATTCACGGCGAAGATATATACTATTTGTATCAAAGTACTGAAAAAAATACAAAGATTGCCAAATTAAACATTTTTGACTCAGAATTCATTGCGGGCGATAAAATTGTATTTGTTTATTGTAAAAATGTTACTTTATTTTATTTTCTCGCAATCGAAGTGAAAACTAGTATGTATAACTTGGGTCTAAACGCCATATTACCCCTCGAACAATTTTCCCTCACTTCGTTCGGGAAAATAACCATCTCGTGGTACTATGGCCTACTTTAGCCCCTTGCCAAACAATCTACTATTGTCCACCTCAAAAAAGGATTTTGTGGTATTATCGTGTTGGGTATATTTTTATATTAATAGACTTTAAAACAAGGAAGTTATATTCTTCTTCAAAGGTTTGACTTGGCTATTAGGACTATGTTGCCAAATGCTTCGAATAATTTTAGGAGGATGTGAAAGGAGATAGTTTGTAACACGTTTCGCAAATGTTTCATTTGAACTTTAACACAGTACACAAATGCAAGTGACCGTAAGTTCCTATAATTTATAAAAAATAAAAAATTACCTCGTTGAACAAGACTCGAACTTGCGAATGCATTCGGATCGCTCTGACCGACTAGCTATAGACGCTTTGTTTATGCGCTTACATTACAGGAGACGAGTAGCGACATCTACCTTTGGTGTATTCATTTCACGGCATTGAAATTACAGGTTATCTCGGCTACACATCGACAACAATGCCTTATACGCTAATTATTGGGTATCAAACAGACATTTGCTGGTAAAATTATGAATTAACAAAAAAAGTAAAATGGCATTATTTACCGCGTCGAAGAAAACTAGAACTTGCGTTCTTTCGGGATATCTGTCCTATTGGTGTGACCAACTGGCCTATCGGAACTAACACGTTCCTCGTTAAATCTTTTCACCTCCCTAAAAAAGGGCATAAACAAAGAAACAGCGATAGAATGATTCATCGACGGTGAGCAACAAAGAAGCAAGACTATTTAATAACAATTTGGTCTAGGAATTATTTTTTGAGCATCGAGTACTCGACTCATGATATTTTAAACCCTGCCAGAAACGAAGAAATGGTATTCATTAAAACATGCATTCGAGTGCATGGCTCTCGAAATTCGCCCCCTTGTACAAATTAACGGGGTTACGCGAAAAACCATTTTTTGTCATAGTAAATAAGACTGGTTTTGCATTTCATAACTAGTAATTCATTTGGATGGAGCATACATACGTCCTTTTTTATTTAATGAGTATTTATTTTAATTTATATAGAAAGTGAAATAAAATCCGTATTTCATTTACGTTTATTACAGCCCATCGCAATTCATTTTAAATTACATCAATATGGAGTGTATGCCTTGTATTGCGGCTGCGGGCAGTTTTTAGGGCTGCCACTTTACTAACTGACCTTAATCTGTATTTACGAGCGATGCAGGGTAACCCAAATTTACAACATTTCATATTTTCATCTTGCTGGCCAGTTTATTTTCAATTTCTAAGTAAATATTTTTTCAAATTCAAATTAGACAAGTTCGAGGTTTGTTTATGATGTGTCGTTTTTGTGATACTTTTATACATACGACAGAAACGTTAATTACAAACATGGTACAAATAGCGCGATAATTACATCCCTTACTTAGATTATCTACTAGTTTAACTATAAGAATTTTAATCAATAATACTACCACTTATTTATTCAAAATATTATGCATTTTGCTGTCATGCTGCTTTTACTTATCATAATACATTTAAAGTTAAGTATCGTTAAGCACATGTCTGTCTAAGTCTCGATATACATAGATATTAGAAAACCGCTAAATATGATCTGAAGTTAGACGATCGTTTTCATACCTGAGTGATCGCCGATGATATGACTGCACGTGAGGTAAGTTAGTTTTAGCACTAATTACGCGGTATCTCTAACCACCGAAAAATTAACGTCGAGCAAGATTTGAAGTAGCAAACTTTCAGAACATATGCGATCGTTTTGATCAATTGAGTTTCACAGCCTTCTGCGGTTCTTCTATTTAATAATATAGTCAAAGCGGGCTTAGTGTCATTTTATGCGTTAATTGCGTTCTTGTATTGTTCAATTATTTTGTATTAATTCTAGCCACGGTTAATCGCCTAAATAAAAATTCTATTGAGAAAATATATGCTCGACCCTGTCCAAACATATTCAAGCAAAAAAATCATACACCTCGACTTTACGTGAACCTAATCTTTTTATTAATTGAACTATGTATGAATCACAGATTTAATCGACAGATAATTAAGACAGACTTACATTTTATTTTATAATCTTGAAAATTTGTTGTGGTTTTTGGCAAACTGATTAAAAAACAGTAAATGTTATTATGTTGTTCGATGTTAAGGAAACGCGATTATTAAGTGCATTCGTAATTTCCTTCACACGAAACCCATACAGACAACCAAATACGAAGGCCTGTTTCAATAGTGTTGCTCGTAAACTTGCGAATAGTGATTTGCACATTGATCTTGTTACCGACGACGGATTGAGTCACGGATTTGTGGGCAAGAAAAACATATCTGTAGAGGTAAGTAAGAGATAAGAGGTAAGTAAAATATCTACCTACATAACACAATAATAACCGCAACAATAATTAATTAAAAATCAAGGAACAAGATCTGAATGTTAAGAATTAATAACAATTGATAAAAGGAATGCTTTTTGAGCCTTACTTTTTGGAGTTTGTTAGCTTGACAGTTATAATCAGACATAGAAATTTTCGTGGCACGAATAAAAATTTAGCCACACGAAATTAATTTATTAGTTGTACTTCTTATTATGTTATAACACTACTAAATTATGTACCTTAAAAAAATAACCTATTATATTTCCGTTTCTAATTCCACACATTTTCGTCGAAACGATGGGATAAGTACGATGCAGTAAGAGTTTATGTATACAAATTGGTTTGGTTAGGCTTCGTAACTAGATTACGAATAATTAATCTGCTTTGTTAAGTGTACAAAATGATACTGTTACTATAAATTTTTGTCCACAACACATAAATGAAAGCAACATAGTTACGTATTAGGTTTCAGGGTTTTTAAGAAAATACAAAAAAATTGCGGCATCGAATCACACGCACTGCTTTTCTCGCTCACGCTAGTAACAATATCCTCTTCTCCGTCTCAAATCTCATAATCCTCCATTAGTCACAATTCGTCATCGATACGTTGACATTTATTTCGGTTACATTTTTTGGTCGAATTACACAGTCCGCGTAGATTTGTAGTTGGGACCACATTGTTTATTATTATATGCTACATACAAGTTTTGAAAGGGATTTGCTATTTTTTTTTTTTTCAATATAAGCTGGTATCAGTATTTAGCTTGCCCACGAGTAGCCTCAGTTATTTAAGCTGACGGCATGTACAAAGCGAATGCCATTTTAAAGGCGACTGACTCGTTGTTTTACCGGTGTAATTGCAGTTCTAGTTTTCGAACGAGCTCTTACTCTTTGTCTAAGCGCATTGCGGTTGCAGACTATGGGATGGCCGCCATAGGCTACCTAATCTCAATAGTTGACAAACACTAGTAAAGTAAGGTGTAGCAAAATGCAACTCTCACGTGAGCGATGTGGAGGGTAAACAGGCTAACTATAATCCCAATTCCAATAATTAGATCACTGATGCAAAGTTTTGTTTGTTTAATAGCATCCGCATAATATAGAATCCTTGAGAAATAAAAACGAGGATATACGTGAAATTCGGTATATTCAAATCAACGTTCAATTATGAAGTAGAATTTACGACTCCCGGAGGTTTTGGCGCGCGCACAAGATTAAAGATGTAAAGCAAGATAGAACCAAATCAGGAAAATACAATTTGATTTTTGAATAATCGAGAAACCTTGGGAATATTACCTTTAATCTGTATACGTTAGGATTAGGCTACAACTTGGAATTTAAGCCGTAAGTTGTGGTTGTGATTGATGTCCGTTTCCATTACTAGTCATTAAAATTATTACCATAATGCATTATTTGGCATAATGTATTTATTACTAGATACCGTACAAGTCCTTAACAATCCTTTATATTCTACGGTTTCAGAAAACAACGCATTATGCTTAACGTTTTTTTCCACATAAATTAATATTTAAAGAAATTGCAGGTACATGTTAGATTTATGTTTGTATATTTTTAGGTAATAAGTTTATGAGAAGTATGTTTTTTATTGTTTTATTACAGTATTAGCGATTAAGACGGAAGCTGTACCACTACATTGATTACTTTTATGGGTGTCTTAATGTATACTAATATTATAAATGCGAAAGTAACTCTGTATATATGTCCGTCTGTTACCTCTTTTCGCTTAAACCGCAGTACCAATTGGGTTGAAATTTGGTATGGAGAGACTTTGAGCTACTAGAAAGGATATAGGATTATTTTTATCCCGCCACCATAGTTTAAATATGGTTATAAGGCCGTCGAAGTCGCGAGGCAAAGCTAGTTACTTATTTAGCCAGAAGTTCAATCTGAAGCACGCAATGAACTCTGGAAGCCACACACGTCTTGCCAGCAGTTGTTTTGACGACTCAGAACTGAGGCAAATAATAACGCAAAAGGAAAGCACCATCAATACGCGGGAGCGAATCGTTCGGGCTTAAATTAACCCAGGCCTGGGGGCACTATTCGAGAACCGAGCACTTTCGACTCTGTAATTAAAAAACCCTTTCAGCAAAATAATTAAATTGTAATTTGTAAAATATTGGATATTCAGAAATTTTATTTCGCGATAAAAGTATTGGCGACTATAGATAACTTTATTGAGCAATTGTATTTGCTCAAATGTCAATATTTGCAGGATTTCAATATAAAAAATGAATTGACATATAGTGTTGTTTTAACTTTCAAAGCCGCCATCATAACTACTATAATTTTATTACTAACACAATTACGTAAGACAATTATTTACATGTAAATGCCCCACCACAACAAGAAAAGCCTGAGAAAACCAAGTTATACCCTTTTGCGTAATCTTTTCCCAATGCAGGGCTGTGAATTTAAATTCACACGTAAAGTAGGCAGTAATTTTACTTGTTAAAATCACAGCTTTAGTTTTTTACGTACAATATTACAAATTATTGTATTTGGCTTTTGAACTTGCATTGTTTAATGCAACTACAATTAAATTATGTTTTACAAACTTATTTCTTACTACGAAAATTTACTTCAAAACCACGTTAGTGGGAATGTTAGCGTTGTATTTCGCAAGTTAATTCAAAACCAGTTTCAGTGGCCGCATTCGCTTCCAATTTATTATAGATACATACTCGTAAGTCTGTACAAGGGGCGAGACACTAGCTTTATAGTTGACGTTTGTAACAGATGGAGGTGACTTCTGTACGTTGCCCCAAGAAAAACTACTATTGCCAAATTTCCTAATGCAAACCTCTTCTTATTAGTTTACTGTGTACATACATGTTAAATTTATGTTGTGATTCACATATGAAATATTATGCTAATTTAAACTTGAGGTTTTGAGTAATATATCAAATTAATTTGAAAACGAAAATCGATAATAACTGAATAATACTTATCTTAAAAACATGGTAAACATAAATCCAATAATTAGAGAGCTAGATTGGCGAAGAAGACTAAGATGGCTAGATTAGTGCAAGGTTGTGCCTGATATTTGATTATCTATTTTTATTCCTACAATATATTATCTACTCTAACCAAAACCAAGTAATTATGCAATCAAAATAACGCATTTTAGAAGACCTACAAAATCAAGTACATATTTATTGTGTAACAAAAAGTTGAATTGCATTCCGGAGGTCGCAGGTTCAAACCCCGGTAAATAGACCAATGAGTTTTTCTGAACTTACATATGTACGAAATATCGTTTGATATTTACCAATCGCTTTTCGGTGAAAGAACTCATCATAGGGAAACCGGACTAATTTCAATAAGGCCTAGTTTACTTTCTTGGTTGGTAGATCAGGCATCGACACCGACATGGATCGACTCAGCAGGGTAATACCTCGTCCATAGATTTATCGTACACGCCGTAATGCCATACTCTCGAACCTTTGCCTTAGTAGTACATTTTTTTTGTATAATAATGGGTTTCAGGCTAAAACTGTGCAATTATGAAAATTGGCGCGGCTGTAATAATAGCATTTGAACATGTATTTAGTTGAGTAGGTAAGTCCGTTCGGAACAAACGACTTCGATGGCGTGCGTCATTATAACCTGATTATTAACAGGTTTACATGCAACTGTGACCCAGATCTATTATGCACATTTTCCATTTGCCCACGCAAACAATAATTTTATGGAAAACGGTTAATCAACTATTTATAACACCCGTAAATTGGTTAGATTAACTTTTACTATTTATATTATGAGAAATACAATAATGGGAATTGCTGGCCATACTTATAAACTTTGTGTTTTGGAACGTTAAATATTGCATGGTACAAGGTCCTTAAGAGTAAGTTACACTATTTACTATTAAGTCACTAAGGATGAACTCATGTGAACTTATATCGCACTAGGCGACATGTTTCGGGTAAGCTCTGGTGCCTATGTTCGAGCCGAGCCAGAACACACCGCTCGGGGTGAGGGTACACGTGAGTTCATCCGTTACAACTGATTAGTAGTATTAGCATAAGTCCTTACTGATGAAATAAAAAAAGAAATAATAACTAGACGTAACGAAACTTTTTTGACACTCTTTCGGGCATACATTTATAGAATACCCCGAAAGTACAAAACCAATTTCATGGTGAAAGTAACCTATAAAATTGTTATATAAAGTTGACATAGGTAAAAAAGTGTGTACGATTACAATGATTCCTTTTTTTCAGGTGGTGGTCCACCTCGGGGGCCGTTTTTTGACTAGTACACTCGAATCGGAAAACTATGAGGACGAAGATAATCGCACTTAAATGTTCCTTACCATTGCCAACTTTTGCACGAAATGCATAATTTCGATACCCACACTTGTTAATTTCTATCATTCATGTTTCTATAATACCATTTCTTTTGTAGAAGTTTACAGTGGGTGTTGACTTGTTGAGGTTGAAGTTTCTCGTAGTAAGGCGGTGCGCCAACATCGCCAGATACCGTCTCAGCCTCCGCTGCAGGCGCCTTATTTGGCAACGGCTCGACAAGCAAATTATACCTACAGTTCAATATTCGAAACCCTTATACGTGTAATAGCTTTGGGTTTACAACCTGGTTTCGATTTGTCGCTGCTTCATAACTGAAAGCCTTTAGTTTCTGTTTATAAATGCCACTTGTATCATGAAGGTACATATATATGCCAGTTATGTTTGCTTTGTTTTTTATACATCAAGTACCTAATCGGAACTGAAAATATGTAGTAAATTGCTTAATTATTCGAAACAAATGATCATGAATAATTACAATTCAAATAAACGGATTATAAGAAGATCTGAGCAATAAGTTTAAAACTTGGAAATTTCAGCTCAAGTTATAATTTGGATGTAAAACGGACATAAAGTGATGTAATCCAATTAACATAGATTATATTCTTTTATGGCATGTTTCTATCCAAATTATCACTTGAGTTGACTTCTTGATCAGATCTGATCCGCGATATTTTCAGAACTTCGACATACGTGGTGGTAGTCTTATCCCTTTCCTAACCACCAATCTTAATGGTTTTCCCAGAAATCCCAAATATATTCTAAATTATTAAGTTTTGTTTTTTTTTATTTTAAACAGAGTAAACTTTTGGGATAGTCGAATCTAATATGAACCGAAGTCGAATACTTACGCTTGGTCGATAAATGAAGAATGAGTGGAAAAGGGTAAAAAATATGGCTGTCATCATAGATGATGATTGATAATATCGCCAATGTAATGTCAAAGTACTTGTAGCAAGCAAATGTAGAAATTAATCTTCAGTTCCTTGTAACATTGACATAAGTTTTTTCTGAACCAATGCCAACAGGCCAAACTAATTTAGAAGTTGTATTTTATCGCTTTTTTCGCTCCTCGTCATTATGCCCAAAATTATTCAACATGCTTATTTTTGCTCCTATACCATGGCGAAATGGTGATCTCATTAAAATTCACTTTTACCGGGCGTAGAAATTGTTAGAACACTAAATGTTAAAGTAACATTAGATAGTTTTGTAAATTATCACTCAATAATTTTGTTTGCGCTGCACTAGTGATTTTAGATTTTGAACGTAATACACAAAAACTAAAAGATGAAACTTGTTGCTTCTTAGCTGAATCTTATTCTGTAAGTAGTAGTAGCATACATAACATTGGGTTTTTAATAGCGGTTATCGCCGCGCCGGTGACGCGGAGCTGAGGTTGCCTTGTGCCGCAGTGCTAAGAATTATTTATTACTCTCGTCTACGACCGCTGCATGTTAATTCAATGCTTCTTTGTCTCAGTTATTTCTATGCAATCAGAAAAAAACTTTTGGATCCCTTCTTCACAGTTCTACTAACGAGCATGACTGCCATCATAGCGCTAGGACCCCTTACTGTGATAACTGCGTAAATAAATTGCGTAAAAGCAGTAGGTTGCATGGGACTGGCTGTAGTTATTGTGATTATAAATAAATCTGGAGTAAGAAAATCCTTAGCCTTGAACCAAAGTAACTCCGAGAATGAAACACATTTTTTATTAACTAACCATCTCTAGATTCACTGAAGTTTTACGTTGTTAAAAAAATTAGTTGTTAAAATGCGTCGTATTGACAAAAATTCAATTCAGTTGGGCCAATAATACTATTAAGTAATACAGGAACCTATGGAACATTTAGAACAAAACGACGATTAAAATTGGGTAGATTTATTCAATAAAGTACTTCCAAAATTTTGTTTTTATTATTTTTCCAATAGCTGTAATTAAAACTGGTCTCAAAGACCTCGTTGGTGCAAACCAGGATTCCAACTTTCTGTCAATCATACTAAAAGTTGCAACTTTAAATATTTATTACACGTCACATATTTATTATAATAACAAATAAAAATCAAAGGATTTATTGAAAAACAATTGAGTTGTATTTGATTCGTTATCTGACGCTGAAAATACTGAGACACGGTTATTTCAACTCGCAGGTAGCAATAAAGCTTAGCTACCCAAGTAGCAACCTGCCAATATCGAGGTTACTCTATATTTGCGTTCTCATATGACAATTTAATTTAATTTACAAATATTGACCTTATTACGTAGGTTTTAAGTTCGTCTTTACAAATCTGAGACTAGAAAATATGACTTTTAGAAATACTACTTAAATGTCGATATTTGCACGGAAATTGATTGTTAGATCGGTTGCAACAGGCAGCGAGCTCTCCCTGGATCCGGAACTGAGATGTATGTCAGATAAACTGCAACAATTTTGCCCCTATATGAGTTTGATCTCGCTCAGCTTAATGCACTTCTAAATTAGTATCGTTAATAAATTAGCATAATTATACTACACTACAATATGAACTCGAATTAACCAATTCGCGTTGTTGTGTACATCTACGCGATATTCCTAAATCCAAGTACGTAAGTAAATCCAAGTAATACCTATTGTTGGCTACTTTCTTAACAAAATAGACTTCACTTACAAAGTTTTTAACTGCTACTTGTACAGTGTGATCAATCCAAAATGGGTCAATAAGGGGAAGTCAGAAACTATGAGAGATAGCGAAATCTGTTCTTAGGAACCATGGCTTCGATTTTAGATTTAATAATAATGGCATTAAAACTTTTTAAGAAGAATATAAGGGCGGGCTCTATCAGCAGGTAATCAGCGCAGAGTAATTTTTTCTACTGAAATTCCAGGATTTCCACCTTACTTTGATTTTCTATGCATAATCAGTATTCAGTAATTTATTGCTTTCATAGGTACACAAGATATTATAACACAAAGAAGTTCGGCTATGAATCCTGTAAGGGCACTACAATTTGTAAATCTATAGTGAACTGTTACAGCTTGGGCTGCAAAAGCCAGAATATCTTTGTCCCTTACTAGCGCTCGCGGATGCGTGCTTTTTAATATTACATATTCCTGCGACACCAAGCCCTAAATGATATTGTCCGCAGGGCACTAGTGGCAGCAAACGTACCTTCCATTATAGAACCACCAGAGGCCTGTGCTGGTCTTATTTTAAAAGGTCTGATGGTTTGACTCTAGTGTTTTAGGAAAAAAGTAGTGCCTACTATGGGATGCCACGTGCGTAAGCACATTTGCAGCCTCACACCAAGCACACCGCTGGCGCAGCTGCTTTGTTCGCTGCCCAGAATAAAAAATAAAATTATGCAGAATTAGGTAATTATTTGTTTGTGCCACTTGCAGTTGAGACCTCCGGTGTGTGGTGCACAGAAGCCCTCGTTTTCCTTAAGGAGGTAAGGCGCCCCCTGCGAGAAAGAGGCTTTGACTCCCGTTCTTGATTGTTCCTTATGCAAACGTTGTCCATCGCAGTTCAACGCGGCAACGCTGCGAGTGTGATGGGCACCTTTGCGCCGGGAGCTGCCCGGGGCGGGCTTTTGAATGAGTTATTTTTGTGATTAATTAATTATATTTGGGTATTTCTTTTTCTTTTAGTAGGTAGTAAGTTTAGTTTATTTTAGATTTAAGTTTTTGGTCTTAATATTCATGTTTTTATTGTCACTAATAAATAATCTTGATTTGTAAATCCTAGTTACTAAACTAAACAAATAATCGATGAATCCTTCCAATATGCTTTATTCGCATTGTTTGTAACAGATAAAATCTTTGCTCATTTTGTGGATGCCGATGTCCCGAACCAATTTGCTGTTTACAAAGTGAACTTGAAGATCTCCAAGGTTAACGCACGTATTAGGAATTGGAAACCAACTATTCACGAAATGAAAAGTTTCTTTGCTTAGCTAAGACTGGTTAAACTGCCAACAATATCTGATTATTGGGGTAAGGATGAGATAGTTACACATCCAATACACATGTTGCATTTCTCCGATGACCAAATTAATAAGTTGGACAGATGCATCGTGTTAGAAATCTGATCGAACCTAGGAGGAATAATGACTGGAGCACGCATCCGCGAGCGCTACTAAGGGACAGAGATATTCTGGCTTTTGCAGCCCAAAATGTAACAGTTATTTATAGCTTTGCTTTTCACTCCATTGTTTTTCAAGCTTATAATAGTAGTACTGATGAGGAAGAGAATGAAAATTCGAACCCAGACGTAAATGAGAATCCACACCCAGAAGTTGATAATTATTCCGATCCAGAAGTGAATAACAATTCAGATCCAGAAACAGATTCTAAACAACACTGTAGTGATCACTTTGATGTACAAAACTCTGACAGTTCTAACTATTACGTTTTATATTTTTATTCTATACATCAGTTTCATTAAGTTTACTCTGAAGTTCTGTATAGTTAATGTTGTGTTCCAGTACCTAATTTGTGTTTGAATTTTCTTTTAAAAAACGGTTAGTTAATAACTAATTTTCATAAGTGATTGGAAAAAAGAAAATTACACCTCGATTGTCACGATCTTTGTTATTGAAATCATCCATGCTTATAAAATTGTCTATAGCATTCCATATGAGCATCGCTCAATGATACTCCAATGGATTTTCATCTAATATTAGTATAATGTTGTTGTTTTTTTTTTTAAATTTATATTGATGGCATAGGACAATTTTCACATTCTGCCAAAATTTTTTTTTGTTGTTTTTCGCTGTCGTAGAAAAAATATTGATTACAATCGTAACATAACTAGCTAGAAGTCTCGTATTTTACTTAGCGAAGTTGGTTTTTCATGTAACAAAAATAAAATAAAATTAAAATAAATTAAATAAATACTATTTGTTCGAGCAATAAAGATTCGATCCGACCGTTTAAGAAATATCGATTTTAAATCGATTTTAAAATGTCTTTAAAATGGCCACCAAAAATGTCTCTAATTTAGAACACTATAGGTAATTTGAAGTGCCCCATACCATGCATCTTAATTTAGAGTGTCTTAATTGATTCTCATAAATTAACCCAATTTTTCTTAACTTTAACTTGTCCGGCGACATGCTTTCGGCCGCCTGGGATCTGTAGGACTTATTATTTTGTAATCTTCACGACCTGTCCAGTAATGTTTAGTATCAAATGTTACCTCTCCTCCCACAATAAAAAGGAGATACATGTTTTCTTTGACAGTGCAAAACCTGCGACGTTTGGGGTTGCGGGTTGAAATCTCGAGATGGAAAAGTTACAATTAACGCGTACGGCGCTAGCATGAACAACGATATTCTTCGGACGATTGACTCTGTGACTCTCATGACGCCTTTATTAAAATAAGAGAAAGATGCTCCAAATATTTGAACTTCGCTGTTGCGGTACCGGGCCAGTTGAGATAAAATGGTTTAAGATTTAATGGTTTACAGCATCCACTATATCCAATAGATACGCAGTATCTATGATTGTTAAAGATCCTATATTATGTAATAGTTTGTTAATTAATCATGTTAAAAGTATCTGCAGTAACATAAAACATAGTACATCCATGATTTGAAATTTAACTCTTCGATACCCCTTTGTTCGTTGGGTGTACTAAACTTCAATAATAATTCCCCGGCCCTGTCTATTGATTACGTTATTGTAAAGCTGTGAATTGGGTATCGTTATGTTATTGATTTCACGCGAGTAGACTAACTTGAGTCAAATTATGTGTTATGGAACTAATTGATTTTCGTTAGGCACTAGTCCATTGTATTTGATATAATGGTCGCAAGTGCTTAACACTCTGACGAAGTCCTACATTTGTATAATTAATGGTGTAACTAACATTAAATCATAACTTGCACGTTATTAAAATAATAGGTGACGAATATTAATAACTTGCTATGAAAATAATTCTTACAAGGTTCTTTCACAAGGGAGATTATTGTGTGAATATCACTAATTTTATTCCTGAAATAACATAAAACCAGACTTATATTTTAGCCTCACATTACGTAGCAGTAGTAACATAAGCTACTATTAAATATCATACATCTATATCCGTTACAAAGGCCGCCGTACCCCGTCAACATGTACAAAAAAAAGACTTATCGAGCAGTCCTTAAGTTACTTTTACTAGGCATGACTATATGAGTAGACTCATCCCAGTAAGGGAGGATATTGAAATCAAGCCTACACATTAGAATATTAATTCCTAAGTAAACATTAAGTAATTGTTATTTTTAAACACTTCTAGGAACTGGGTGAAGCAACACTAGAACAAGATTATTGTTATATTATAAAACGACAGTGTTAATGACCTTTACTCCCCTAAATTAAGGTAATACGTTGAACCACTTTATGATACACGGCCTCTGGCAATATACGGTGTAGTAATTGAAGTAATAATTCAACACTACTGTGTTGTGCTGTATTGCATTAGATATTTATAGATGTTTGAAGTAAAACCGAAAAAGTGAGATGTAATTAATATCGGGTAATATTATTAGCAATCATACATGTTTTAAGAACAGACTACGCTTTGCAAGAGTGTCGTCTACGATATAGTTAACAGTTCATAATATCTTATTTTATTTAATGGTTCCTACAGAGGAGTCAAGATATTTGAATCAGAAGAAATCTAATGTTTGTATTTAAACTTTCGTGAGAAATTGTAATACTATATAAATGATAAACACGGTTCTACTCGTTTATTTAATCACTCTCGAGACATGTTTCGGAGAACATAGGCCTCCATTTTCAAGCACTAAAAGTGCTGAGTGTTCGTTCGGTACCCCGTTCGCCATCTAATGGTTTCTCTCTTTGTACTCTATTTGCAACTCTGTATTCTTAATTCATTATACATAGGAACATAACTGACCTTAGGAAGATAAGACATACACTTCAATGTTGACCACAAATTGCATATAATATATGTAAATATTATACAGTTTATTAAAAGCTAGAAACTAAATATTTCGTCATCTGCGGCCTTATTGCGGTAGTCATGTTGATAATGTTCGTCATTTCCGTCCTAGGTATAGACATTATTTATACGAAGACATTGATATGACACCCAGGAAAGGTTCATACTCTAGATCATGTGCCCCGGATAGACATTTAACTATGAATAACTCTACCTACTTCTTAATGAAAAAAAAAAACAACGCAGACACACATATTGTTTTAAATGATATTGCTGCTACATGATATAAGTAACTGAAAACGCAGTATTGCATCTACGTGCTTAGCGATGTACGTAGTTGCATAAAGTAGTATGATTAGGTCTCTGTGAAGCCCTATTGAGACGCAGGGCACGTGGCGATTTGTGCTCCGAGCGCATTAGCATAAATAAACATAATCACCATACAACGCAACCACCCTATTGCACCTCACGTGCCAAATTCACAAAGACTTTTACAAAACATGCCTGGACCGCACGACTGGTTATGTAAGCTTAAATATTTAACAAGAAACGGGACGCATACATTGCTGAAATCAAAGTTCTCTCGAGCCTGTGACTTTAAAGGAGCTAAAATGAGAAGGCAGCCATGGTCGAACATTTAGGTCGAATAACTTGTATTTAAAAAAAAAGTGGCAAATGTAGCAACCGCATTAAAGAACTTCGATATAATAAACATTATTACTTACTTACCTACGTCGATTGTATCTACTACTAAATTTAATTAAGGTTGTTTGAATCCTATATACAAGAATATTTATGTTTCTTAAATGTTAGGTCACTTTTTGATTCGTATCAGGAATTCTGAATACCTATCTATCTATTTCAAAGAGCAACGAAAATGACGGCTTCTTGCCTTCTTTTCCATTACCAAAGCAGAAAAACTTACAATAGGAAAGGTAATGGACCTCTGTTTGCGAGCATTCGATTCTACCTTAAGTTTTTTTTTATGAGAATATACTAGAAGAATAAATATAATAATATACTACAAACCCCATTTTGCATTTAATCAAAAACTAATTAAATTTCCAACAAATTGTATTAAGAAGTTTAACTCGTAAAGTTAATGGTTTCTACGTAATTGGATCTTGTCTGTATTCTGATACAAAAATAGTAGAATTCTCTATTAATTCCAGCAACCTGAAACAATTGTCATGTTTTGTTACCAGAGAAGACAAGAGAATAATCTGTTCTAGTTCCATTTTAAGTCATATTGTTCGGGTTAATCCCAGCTGCTTCCTTCCGCCAGCGCTCTACACGACAACATTTCCATCATCACCACATAGATGGTTGGCAGTCCTCAACTGTGCGTTTTTCTAGAAACTTCCTGCGTCGCACAGCAAAACTCTGGAATAAATTGTCGTGTGCAGTATTTCCGGACCGATATGACATCCAAACCTTCAAGAAAAGAGCGTATAGGGATCTTAAAGGTCGGCAACGTACTTGTGACTCCTCTGGTGTTGCGAGTGTCCATGGGCGGCGGTAGTTGCTTACCATCAGGCAATCCGTCTGCTCGTTTGCCTCCTATATCACAAAAAAATATATATATATATATAAATAAATACCATAAATAAGCACCTACAAACATTTTCTTGATAACGATCTCGTATCTTCCATATTACGCTTCTTTACTTATCTACTTCTGCTTTATTCAACTACAGGAAGATAAAATAACAAAGGACGCTCCACATTATACATTATGCATTCAGGTTAAATAATGGCAAGGCATAAAAACCCTAGGGTGACCAAGAAAGCAGCACCGAAAGAGCTATTAAATGGCACACTTTAGCGTTGCCGAAATCTAGTTCATCCAGGCTAAATCTCGTACAAAAAAGGAAAATCTCGTACAAGTGATTCAGAGGTATATAAAAAAATGATACAACACATATTATATATTTTTCACGAATAAAAACATAATCATTATGTCGATCTAAACTATGTACATCATATACGCCCCAGCATCTCTAACTAGGACTAACTTACCAGAAGCTAAGGCTAAAGAGGAAATGTCGAGATGGCAGGGTAAAGACAAACTTCACAAAGGGAGTTATTAACACATGAGAGGATTCGAATGTGTCTTCGCGAGGTCGACTAAGGAAATGCGAGTGCTTGTTATATTATAATATTGTTTAAATATAATACTAATGCATGAGTCATAATCAAATTTCGACGAATACATTAGGTACCTAACAAAAATATCGACAAGGTTTTATAAAATCAAAAACTAAAACTAAAAAAAATATTCCCTTCATTTAGACTAACTAAGAAATTACGCCAAAAAATTAATTTAGAAGCTACCTAGTAGTAGTTTTTTTTTCAATATTCTCATTTGTATGAATGTTATAATCACTTAAAATTATACAGACGTGAAGACTTTTTTATGGTTCGCTCTTAAATAAGAATAAAAAAATGTATCATAAACAGATTTTATTTATATTTTGTTTTTAACTTATTAGATATTACATCCTGATGACATAACGATGACAACTTTGTTTAAAGCCTGTTAGGGTGCCTTTTAATATGGTATTCTTTAATTTTATTACGTATTCCAGTTATTATTAACAGTTTAATGATGAATCCTACCACCCGTAATTACCATTTTTTTACTCCAACTAACCTAGTTTTTAACTCTGGGTATCACTAACGCCATCTTGTATTGTTCAGAGGAAAAACCTACAACACTGTAAAGGAGAGCTTGTTAGATTTCTGTTCCAATTTTGTAAGTGAAGCGTTACATATCTTTCACGTTAGGTGTCGCTATTAACTACAGTTAATTCTGAGATATCTTTTACATTTTTATTTTAAAAATTCTTCAAAAATAATGTCTGTAGAGACAGAGTGGAACAACCCTCACATTAAGAAGCCTATCTTTGCTTAACCTAATATTTCTCCAGACTACTAATATTCTCTTCGGTTGCCGCGATAATTACTCATGAAATAAAACAACTAAAACGGATTACATCGCGTATACTAATTTAAACTTCAACCCAAAAAATGGGATGGGGTAAAATTAATGTTTTTCCTCGGTCCACCCGATGACCACGAACGAAAGGGTTCAAAACGTCAAAGCAAACAAAGTATACGCGATATAATCCGTTTTAGTTGTTTTATTTCATAGTTACTAGTTACTACTTACTATTGACTTATTCGCACTAGCTACTACCAAATACTCTTGATAATCATTATCTGTCGTATGCATATTACACGAGTCTATTGACTCCGATCAACTTGTTCGATGGTTGAGTACAGTCGCCATCAGATATATCGGAGCTGTGGAGGTGGTCACAAATATCGGAACAACGCCTCTATTGTCAAGGCGATAGAGTGCATGTTCTGATATTTATGACCACCGCCACAGCTCCGATATATCTGATGGCGACTGTACAACCACAGCCACCGTAAACGAGAAAGAGATAACAAGGCTGCTTCGTTTCTTATTCGCTGAACCACAACTCGATGATCATTTAGCTAATTTTACTAGATTTACTTATTCAAACTATGAAAGCAAGAACAAATCAAATTATTTTTTATGAAATATTTTGTTTTGCTTTGATTTTTAAGTAGTGATACTACTATATAAATTAAAACTTGAAATAGAGGTAGATGACATATACATACTTAAGAAAAAGCGACGAGGACCTCTGGCGTTCGGCGGGAAGGCGGACTAAACTCCATCTCTGCCATACCTATGGAAAGTTACATAAGACCATCCCTGTCGAGCAGCTCCGTCTAGTTAAATGGTATGTCTATGTTTTAAACTAAAAAATGTCCTGAAGAAAAACCCCTGTTACAGTACTGTAAACGTCGTGCAGCATTTGATTGAAGGCAAAGAGGTGGATATGCCGGAACGTGTGAATAAAAATTTTGTGCAATATTTTAAAGACTTAAATTACCTTCCTGTGACTTCTGTTAACGTAGAAAGGTAATTTAGTTATTTTAGTCATTTATTCACTATAAATTGGATACGTTGTTATAATATATATGTTTAAAATACTTGTGTTATTTGTTTGTCAACCATACTTTTCTACCAATACAAGACGTTGGTAACGATCATTGATCATGGCACAACAAGACTAATAAAAATCTAAATTAAAAAAACAAAACAAAGGAGATTTGTTAAATGAGTTGTAAGAAATTCAGCTATTTTAAAAGTAATTTAAGAGTTTCGTTTTGAGGAGATCAAGCCTTGCAATTATCAAGGTCGATTTCATAAGAGAAGCTCAGATAGAGCTTAGATAACGGTTGGTTGGCCTTAGAGAAATTAAGAACAAAACCTATTTTACTCATACAATAATTAGAATTCGATTTATTTTATTCAGGGTAACGAGCTTGTTTAAGGCCATGCATTGAAAAATAATTCACTGCTTCAAGCGCTCCGGCAAACGGAACATATTTTATCCTTTATTATTTATTATCTTTATCTTTCATCTTTCATGAAAAATAAAACAACAGGAATTAGTTAAAATATGATACTATGTTTTATGTAAAGACTGAGAGAAGCGAAATACATACAAGAAAGTCATTAACATTTTTTTGTAAAGTGTTAGAAAATCACTACTTTCATCATTCTTCAGCTGCACAATACTGTGTTGATTTATTGCGTAATAAGCTATCAATATTACACACTAAACAATATTATAACATAAAACAAAAAAAATATATATATCCATAGTCTGATATAAATCAAAATGGATCCAACTTATGGGGTTGCGGTAATCGAAGAGAATGTTCAGCTAACTAACTTAATAAGCGACAAAATTCATGTTCGAGGGATAGTTATTGTAAAAAAATAAGATCTTGGTAGCATTAGCCAAGTGCAAAGAAGAGTTTTCTAAGGATTTTGGTCCGATCCAATCCATATACGAGAAAGTTATAGAAAAATTAAAAGAAAGAGGTAATATTTAAGCGAGACTCCGACATTTTCTTCGGTCAAAATGTACTATACAGAGCCCGAAAGAAATACCTGTCCACCAATAAACTGCCCTTTAATAGATTAGAAGAGGTCGAGGTTCCTTCAACTGGTAAAAAAATCTTGAATGTGTGGTGGAGAAGAAAAAAATATGGATATTTGCTAATACTGCAGCCAAAAAGTTAATAAAGACAAGAGAATATCATAATCAATAAAGACAATATCAACAACGCATTTTGGCGCCGGAACTCCCCTGTTGTTAAATGAGTTTTTTTTTTGTGAGTACTGTGGTGAATGCCATAAACAAGTGTGTCGCTTAACTTCAAACTCAGGTAAATACATTTTGCTCTAAGGTTGATAAGAATTCAGTTTATTAAAAAAAAAAAAAAAAATCTTCAAGCAGAATGGATTTACCCGAGTTTGAAGTTAAGCGACATAAGTAAAACTGTCAATTATACGCTTGTACAAAATGTCATTCATTTTGTTGAATAAAGCCTAATAATTAGACCCCGTTATCTTACGCTCAGTTTGGGGGCAAATAGTGATGTTGCTTCGCATTACTAGTCGATTCATATTCTATAATTTGTCAAAATAAAATTATTATCTTGTGAATGCTCTAGACATTCATTCCAGCTTTTTCATAAGATCGGACGGCGACAAATTATACTGTTGTATAAACCGTTTTAAGTCCAGGGGTAAATATTAGTAGCAGCTGTGGTAGTAGCACTTTATTGTGCATAAAACAAGTTACAACACAACACAACACACCACAACAAGTTGATACAGAAAAAATGTACAAAGGGGAGCTTATCGCTATAAGAGATCTCTTCCTCCACTTCACAGGATCACTTCTTTTTTCAGGGAAATATTAGTTAAAAATAATTTACAGGTACACGATTAAGTCCCGTTTCCTAGTAACAAAGAGCAGAAAGTCTCTTCAATTTTGTAAAGAAATAAGAAGTATTTTTATTTTAAGTTATAAAACCTTTTTCATGTCTTTTAATATTTTTCAAATCTACTTCTCTGTTCCTTTGACATTTCAACAGATTCTTTTGACAATCATTCATATGTACCTTACGGTAAGAAAGTATGGCGAATTTTGTATTTGATAATGATGAATATCGTCAATTTTGCAGGGAAATGAACGCAAACAATTGAAATAATGAAAATTCTTCGTGGAGATATTTTTATGCAATTATAAATTTCTTAAAAATCGCATTGTCTATATCTTCAATTTTTTAATCTCTTTCAGGCAACAAAGATATAAGTTTCTGTCAATTTTACATAAACTTTAAAGAGAGATGCCTAAAATTATTGTTTAATCAAGTGCATTTTTCAAAATTTGATGACTGCTGGGACGAAGCCGTAGCTCAGATTCGTAAATATCAAAAGAAGGATAACAAGGGTCCGTAGAACGACATTGAAAACATTTTAGGTACGGTCTATGCGTCGAAATTTATTTAAGGCCCTATTTTACTTCTAATTTTTACAGATATTCCAGTGGTGAAGACGATGCAAAATTGTTGCGATGTTTGCAGTTCAATCTAGCAGTCGGAATTACGGAAAATGTTAAAAAATATTCCGTCACCTGATATCGAAAGGTTTTGGTTTCAAACTGTAAATGTAATTGAAAAATTTATGTAATTTGTGACTATTTTGATGCAACAATAATAATAATTAATAAAATATCATAAAATAGTTCATATACTTTTCACTTAAATACTACTTATTGCTACGAAGACTGTATATAGCTGGTGACATGAAATGACCTCAATCAGATAAATTAGTTCTATCTGACAATTCTGTCATAGATTCCAACAAGCGTCTTATTGACATTGCACCCACGCTTAATAATTTATTATTGAGTAAATCGGCTTAAGTTTTCGCTTTCCGGATTGTCGAAGGTAAGTAAATTAACATCAGGATGAAGTTTTGTTGTATTTAAGTCCGGTTTCTTTCGTGACTAAGGATTAATTAAATCATTCCAGGACTATGGCATCACTTATGGATCAACATTTAGAACTCAAGTTGGTTGGTGATGTGGTCCATTGTATTATTTGTAATAGTAATATTGCATTTAAAAAATACAATTTGCAAAGGCATCTTAAATCACGCTCTCATGCAGAAAAACAAGCTTCCTGTTCAACACATTTGGACTATTTATTGAAAGATATGCCATGCCTTGTAAAAATTGATACCAAAGTTTATTGTTCGTTGTGTCAGTGTTACATAATTGCTTCTAAACAAACAGTGGAGAGACATTTAAAATCACAAACTCACGCTAATATTCCGAACGCACAAGCTTCATTCAATAAAGATTTAACGAAGTTTATGATTTCATGCAATACACCTTGGACTCAGCTGGAAAATTTAAATTTTAGAACTTTTATAGAAAATTGCGTAAACAATGTTTATGGCAATAATCTTCTGTTGCCATTTGAATCAAATTTACGTTTAAATTATTTACCTAAATTATACAAAACGAAGGAAGATGCAATAATTGAAGAGTTGAAGAATGATTATATCTATTTATTTATTGACGAAACTACAGATGGAAGTGGTAGAAAAGTAGCGAATGTAATCGTTGGTGCTCTGAAGGAGACAATTTCTCAGCCTCACATAATTGTTTCTAAGCCTCTGGATTCTACTAACAATAAAACAATAACTGAGCTTGTAAATAAAACACTTAAGGACATTTGGGGTGCGGAATACGAAAAAAAACTAAATGATTTATTATTTTTTATAACCGACGCAGGGTCCTATATGGTCAAAGCAGGTAAAAATTTAAGTAAAATTTATCCAAACATGACCCATATATTATGACTTGCTTTGCTCACAGTTTAAACAGAGTGGCCGAAGCAGTGAAAGCGTCGTATCCAAATTTAAATAAGTTGATTACTACGGTAAAGGACATTTTTTTTAAAGGCCCCTAAAAGAATTAGCAAATTTCAAAATAAATATCCAAATACCCCTCTTCCTGCAAAGCCAGTCATTACACGGCAGGGTACGTGGCTTGACGCACTCAATTATTATCACGAGAATTTCAGCAAAGTAGAAGACGTCGTTTTAAGCTTCAATGCCACTGACGCCATCGCTATATCTGAAGCAGAATGTTTCCTTGGGTAGAATTTTAAAGAACAAATCTGTCCATATAGTTCTCCGAAGGCCAAGATTCATTACATCACATTTTAAATCGTGTATCTGAAATAGGTAAATAGTTGAATAACATAAAAATATACGTGCACAAATATAAAAGGGGGCATTTCACGCCAAGCAAGCGGACAAAGAAAAAAATGGAGGTCTTGAATTTTGTGTCTATTCCGGTAAGTTATTTATTTTGGGGTATTTTTTCCAACGTCGAACCATATTCAAATATGTTGTTACTTAGGCCTTACTCAGCAAAAAGTAAAAACTTCTGATGTAAAAACTTTACTTCCGATTTGATATTACCAAAAAAATTACCAAAACTGTTCCCTCCCTCCCACCGCAAAATTAAATACGCAAATAAACATAACAAACCACCACCAATAATACCAAAACTCGATACGTGTTTCGCCTCTCTACGAGGCATCCTCAGGAGACGCTTGAGATGTTGCCGGTCTGACGTCCGACAATACGCAAGTAAATATAACGGGTTGGCACTGATTGATTAGCACGTTATTAAACAGCGGAATAGCAAAGTAATATTATTGTTGTTAATCCCAAGTATACCCTTTATCAGTACACATTTTGTAAATTCTCGTACTTTACAGATTTTTGAGGATTATATGTGCGAAAACTCAGTCTTCCTCTAAATTTTACAACAGATTCGTCAACAACTACTACAGGTCCTGGAGTATAAATTTTCTTAAAGTTTGAAATTATTTTGTCAATTAATGGTTGTATTTTAAACAGTCGACCTTCATCATGATTCATGTTATTGGCGAAATGCCAACATTTAAATATCAAAACGAACCTATTATAGGACATTTTAATTTCGTGAAATAATGGATGATAGATTTTTCTTTTTCCAATAAGATTCTATCGTTGGAAACGGAATTAGTCCAGTTAATAATAATATGCCCAAAAATGAACACATTTCAGTCCTTGTCACCTGGGTCCATCTCGTTATACGGGAAAAAATCCGGTGATTGTCTTGTTGCAAAGTTTGGCTTGTGTAAGTGTTTGTTTCCGTGACCATGAAATCAATAACATCGTCAGTTATAATTTGAGAAAAAATTGTGCACAAATCAGTATTTGCATCAAAAATATAATTTTGACGTTTACCCAAAACAAAACCTGTAAAATCATTTCTTTCTATAGGCCGTACACGCAAGTCCCAAGTGTCAGACGTCGTAATATTTTCTTTGACAACTTCATTATCATTTATAAAATCATAACATCAATAGTCTCTTCTGGTCCATCAATTTGCATATTTTGTAATCGTTCTATGAACTCATCTTCACCATCACTGTCTCCTAATATTCGCACTAAATCATCGTCTAATACAATTTGAGACATATTTGATTAGTACTACAAAGGGAAAATTAACAAAAAATTAATCCGTATATTCCAAAATTTCTGATAATTGCACTCTAATAACTGTCATGGAAATCTAAAACACACGGTCAATGTCATGCCACTGCAGTTTACTTAAAATAGTTCCTTATCCGTTTTCCTCATGCAATAAGGTTGTCTATTAAATAGACCGCTAAGTACTAGTTGAAAGATTAGCGTGAATTGATCATGATTTCTCGAGTGGTTTACCGTTTTTGAACATCACTATTGGCTAGTAGTACGTACTCAGACGTCCGTGCATTACATATAATGCATTTCTTTTAACTATCTGATAGCTACCTAAGAGTCTATAAACGAAATTTCCCTTATCCAAAATTCGTAACGTGACTTCATATTATCTTCAAAATATGATAATTATTAGTATTGGACATTTGGTGTTGGGATAGTAAATATCCTTGGGACAGTTAAAGTGTTAACCGGGCATTCCAGACCATATTTTAAGTTAAAAATGTTAATTAACGTTTCCTAAATTCCGCTCAATTTTAAAGATATTTCCATTTTTGTGTAAAAATATTGTAATAAATCTTCATTATGAAACACCTTTATGATTGCGACGTTGCCAGACTGTACCATCTAGGAACCATCTAATATGACTGTAAAAGTCAAATCCGGTTCTGTCACTATGAGTGTTTAGCATGATATCGTTTAGTGTTTACGTGTCAAGTTTCAACAGAATTATCGGCATATAATTTATTTATAAATGAAAATGATAAAGGAATCCAAGAGTTTACGAATGAATCTACCCAATGCAAATGAACCAATAGGCCTATTGCTAAGAATAGAGATCGTATTTTTTGCACATGATTTTGTGGACGAAATATTTTACGTGTTTACCATCGAGAGCATCCACTGATGCCAGGGGGCAAAGATTTAAAGAGTGAGGGGTTTGTGCAGTATTCAGATGCAGATGACTCCTGCACAGTAACTGGGCAATACCTACAAAAATCGAAGTTTACAAATTGCAGACATCTTGATACGTCACTCTAATTACGCTTTAATTGAGGAGACATTTCCCGGAATTTCGGACTCTGCAACTCTGGAAGTATGTTCGGTCTTGCACTCCAGAGGATATTTTACAAGATGCCGCCGTGATTCACTTTGCACGCAAGTAATTAATTAAATAAATAATTACACGATTTCTTTAATACTCATTTATTAAAAAAGATCTTAGTATTTTAAATATTACATAATTACTTTACAAACTCCGATGAGCTTTTCAGTAAATCCGTGGAGGTGGAGTTGAGGCGATTTCCATCTGCAGCATTACATGCATTACACTGATGTTGCTATAAGATGCACCATGGAGCATTTATCAGAACATTTCCTTCAGCTTTAGTAACTAAAGTGGTCTCATTAAACTGGCCCTCAATTTCATAAAATTAAGAATTTGGTTTCGGCACAGAGTTGCAAGCACAGTTTCAACGCTAAAATGAAAACAACAAAATCAACGACGCATGTGAAAGTGATTAATGTCATTTTGATACTTACATTAAACTGAATAAAAATATTTGTTTGATAGATACAAACGAAAAATAAAAAATATCTCCGGTGGATCGGTAACTGTAAGATTTGAATACATAAGGTGACTGATCGATCTTTTTTTTAAGTGTGTTATTTCCATAGATATTGGTTATTTATTTATTTATTTCTTCAGCACGTCTTATTTGATTGACAATCGTGTCATTGAATTTTCATTCGGCAAGAGTACCAAATAAAATGCCGCGCCAGCTTATTTAATCCACCGGAACACGTGGCAGATATAATATTTACTTACGGTCAGTGTAATGGCAACTTCATGCTATCTGTTGAAGTGTATTGACGTAAATTTCCAAATCGACCTGTGCCTCATCATACCACGTTTGTGGGAATGTTTTGCCAGTTACGTGAAAGGGGTATTCGACCGAACAACTCCAAGCGGGCTATAAACTTGAACAATGAGACTGAAAACCGAATTCTGAATCTAATCACCGAGGATCCCACACTATCTACACGTAATGTAGGGATTACTTGCGGCGTTTCCAGTAAAGCTGTATGGAGATGTTGAAAAAGACATAACCTCCAAAGGAAAGTGCAGGGGCTAATAGATAATGACGGGTTTTCTAGAGTTGTTTTTTGTCAACGAATGAACGAAAAACTGAATGAAGATCAAAATTGTTTAAGAAGAATATTATGGACTGACGAAGCTCAATTCACTAGAACGGAAATATTTAATTCCCATAATTTCCACAACTGGATGGAAGAAAACCCACACAAAGCCTGGGAATTTTCGCACCAACACCAGTTCACGGTAAATATGTGGGCAGGCATTATTAACGACCAATTAATCGGGCCGGTAGTTTCCAGCTAGACTAAATTCGGATCTTTATCTAAATTTTTTGCGTGATGATTTAAATGTTCTCTTGGAGGACATCGACTTGGAAACCAAACGTTTTATGTGGTACCAACAGGATGGAGCCCCTCCACACTCTGGCCTCACAGTCAGGAACTATCTAGACTGAGAGATTCCAAATCGATGGATTGGTAGAGCGTCTCCAGCCATTCAATGGCCACCGAGGTCTCCGGATCTTACGCCATTGGATTTTTATCTTTGGGGGACATTAAAAAGTATGGTTTATTCTAAACCTATTGGTGTCAGAGAACATTTGCTTGAAAAAATAATGGAAGCGGCTCAGCAATTAAAAACAGGCCTGTTCCACTTACCGACCAAATACGTAGAAGTTTAAATTTATGTCTTGAAAAGGAATCCCATTTTGATTTTTTTTTTAAATTGACGAAGGTATTCATATAGGAGGTGCAAACACGTAGTGTTTCACCTTAGAGCTGGCGAAACGGTGCCTAAAACCGTTAAAATAAACAACAGCACATATACTTGATTAATTTCGATGGGTTCCACTGTGTACGGGTGGCCGAATTGGTTAAGGCGTCAGCCGCGGTAGCTGGAGATGCGGGTTCGAATCCCGTCTCGAACACCGGAGGTCCTCGTCGTTTTTTCTTAAGTATGTTATCTATTTCAACTTTTAATTTATATAGTAGTACTACTACTGAAAAATCAAAGCAAATCAAAATATTTCATAAAAAATAATTTGATTTGTTCTTAGTTAGACGAAGTTACTGAAATATTTTTGTTTTATTTTTGAACTTGTGTTCTAACCAAAAAGGAGTATGAAATAAAATTATATTTAATTTATTAACCTCCTAAGATCTGACCTTTATAAAAAAAACAGTTGTTATAAAGACCTAAATTGCTTTTAAAAGGCTAAAATGGCTACCACTGTTAAGTCCTGACGATTCGAAAGCAACAGTTGTCATTACGCACGAGTTGCCTTTAAAACCATCGAAGAACCATCGAATTTGGTACACTTGGTAGTAAATGTATTATGTTACGTTATTTATTTAATCATATGGCGTATTTTACATAGTAGGTTCTGTGGCAACATTGAGAGGAAAATAATTAAAAATGTTTTAGTCACTACATATGAAAAAAAAAATAAGATATATTTTCTGAGTTTGGAAATATTTTCCCTCTAACTTATTAAGTTAAACAATATTAACATAAATTAAATTGACACAGGAAATATTCATTTAAAAAAATTAACCTAGTAATTCACAAAAGTACGGTGGGAAATATTTTCCCATTACTCTATTAAATTGACACAACTTGTCAAATGTTCATTGCATTGGGTCACGGAAATCAATTTATCAAAATAAGAATTAGGTTAGTAATATTCAAAATATCCTACTTGTTCCTCCACGGGTACCAGTACGCTTCGGTTAGTATTGAGGCTACGACTACAACATATGTTCGCCGGTGTAATTAAATTAGGGAATAAAATTAAAAAAAAAAAAAATTAAAATTGTTTATTTCAAAAAATTATAATCTTGGGTACATTTTTACTGACCGCCACACTAGGCAATGCCTGTCCCGTGGAGGAGAGATAATCTAAAAATAAAAGAAAATAATATAAAAACGAAATAAAATTGACTTACTTTAAACAACTGTTTAACAAAATATTTGACATGACAGCATGTTTAATTAAGTAGGGAAACTTTCCTTAGAATAATTGTTACATATAAGTGGTATAGTGGGTATGTATAAGTGAAAGTGTATGTGTGCGTGTGAATGTGTGTTTATGTGTGTGTGTGTGTGTGTGTGTGTGTGTTTGTGTCAGTTTATTTGTGTGTATGTTAATAAGAGCATGCAATCATACATTAATGGTTAATTTTCATTATGTTCTCTGTCGTTGTATAAGGTAGATTCATCAATTTTTTATACAATAGCTTTTTTGCTACAAAGACTGAACATTCTTGAAATTTATAGAGCCTGATTAAACGGTTGTAAATACGAGGATACAAGAAATATGCAAAACGTTGGGAAAATGAGGTGTTGACGGAAGTGATAGGAGTTTTGAAAATCCGGTTTGAGAGCATGGTTTGATATTCGGGTAAGTTTAGAACGGATTTGTGAACATGTAAAGCTACCTTTGTTAGATAGAGCTTTCGTACGCTAAGTACCTGAGCGTCATTGTATAAATCATAGGTGGGGTATCTTATTGGTTTTCTTAATGCTACTTTGAGAACTGCTCTTTGCGCCCGTTCCAGCTTTAAGAGATTGGACGAAGTAGTGCCTCCCCAGGCTAGAATGCAGTAGTTTATTATTGACTGTCCTAGAGCCAAGTAAACTGTTTTTAATAAACAAAGACTAGCAGATTCACGTAGCATTTTCATGGTGTAAATTAATTTTCTGCCTCGCCCTGAAACTGCGGTTACGTGTTCCCTAAAGGTCAATTTGTCATCTATCAGAATTCCGAGGTACTTGATTGAACTGGATCTGGTTATGAAATCACAACTGCAACTTTGAACTAGATTGTTAGGGCTGATTGATTGGTTGGATAGGCAATTAGGACTATGGACTTTAAGGTCTCGTACAAGTTTTGGGTAAGAAACAGCAGTTTTGTGGAAACAAAGAAATTTAGTTTTGGCTGTGTTCAGGGTTAGAAGATTACTCTTAAGCCACTTTGACACTAACGAGGTTCCGTATTCGGCAGTGTCGAATACATTCTCCCAAGATGAACCATGAAAAACTATAGCAGTGTCATCGGCATAGCATATGATATCGGCATTTGGAATAGATAGACTCCAGATGTCATTGATGTACACGAGAAAAAGAGTGGGACCTAAAATGCTACCCTGTGGTACGCCGAACGTGATTGGTTTCACGTCACTGAGGTGTTCACCGATTTTAACGCACTGGCTCCTATTCGTCAGATAGCTATTAAACCATTTTAACATATTACCACGGATTCCATATGCCTCCAACTTCTGAAGCAGTATGGGAACAGAGACTGTGTCAAAAGCCTTCGCTAAATCTAAGAATATTCCGACACAAGCCTTCCCTTCATCTAGATGCTTGGCTATTGTTTCTGTCAACACAAATAGCTGGGTACTTTCCTGCAAGCTTCATGAGTCATAACACAAAAAACAATATCTGTCACGTTTTAACAAGAATATGAGTGCGGAACGGATAGCGCGATGGTACCCGTTCAGGTGACAAGTTCCCGTGTCAGTAACGTACGCAAAGGTGAGGTCGTTGGTCGAATCACTGTTACATTTTCTTACAGACATTCTACAATTGACACATGCTACAAAATGATACGTTTAAATGGAAACCGTATAAAATACCTAACGTAAAAACTCGCACGCGACAAAAAGCGATTTTCTTTTATGGAATTACGAACATAAAAGTTCTGTTCTCCAATCGTTGTTATTTAAGAATAAGAAGAAAAAGAATATTATTGAGTGTCAAAAAGAACCTTAAATATACCTATTAAGTTTACATATAGAAAAGAGAAAGAAAGAAAAAAAAACACAATATAGAATAAACTTAAGGAACTTTCTTTTGAGATTGTTTGAGAAACCAGATATTTAGAGATGCAGGAATTTGGTTGTAGATCTGAATGGCCCTATAATAGGGGCCATTTTTATGTTTCCAGTATTGGTTCTAATTATTATGTAGCAACGTGCACCTTCCAATTTAAATGGTTGTCTAATGTTTTTCCTAATAGGGTGCAATCTGCAACTTCTTCAATGTTAAGATTAACTGACACTGTACGTAGGTTAAGTGGTTGTTTTTGCCACGGGCGGAATTGAATGACTTTGGATTTGTCATTATTTGTTAGCAGATTATGATCATATAGCCAGTCTTTTACTAAATTAAACGTTTCTTCTAATTGTGATTTGTAATTATTATCAGGACATTGAAATAAAAGGGATACATCGTCGGCAAACATTACTATTTTATGATTTATTATTTTTGGGAGATCATTTATGTAGATTAGAAATAGTACACATCCTACACTGATTTATTGAGTTGTTTATATCTTGTATATTTGATGTTATATATATATTATTATTTTTAGAAAAATACAACGTAAACAATAAGACTAAAGAAAAAGTAATAAAAGAAATTTAAAAAACGTCGTTAAAATTGAGCCCCTTTGGCATGGTGCCGAGTATGCTGGCAGCATTCCCCCGCTGTATCGCGATACTGATTCGTTGCGCGAGAAAGCTGCCAGCTCTGCGGTCACCAGTGGAGTCGACGAGCCTTTTAGAAATGCCTTTGAACATGATATGGGCGCTGGGACCCCACGGGCCTAGGGTTTCGACTCCGAATGGCATAAAAATGTATTCGGAGCCGAGACCCCGGTATTTGTAGTGCTTCAGCTTTTCGGCCGCTTTAGCCGCCGCACCAGCTTCTCCAATGGTTCCAGTGAGGTGAGAAGGGGCCAGGGTGTCTGTGCAGGTGACGTCCCACACCAGCACCCTTCCCAACCTCCACGGAACCAGTGACATGCCGTCCGGTCTCTTGCCATCGTCCCTCGCAACGCCAGTTGGCTCGAGTAGAGCTGGCACATTGGCTGTTGCAAGAGACCGGCGGATTATGTCATTTAGTGCGGCGTGTCTAGAATAGCGGCCAGCACTTTTTTGGCATGATAGCCCGTGGTGTCCCAGTTCGTCGACTTCACTGCCGCAGGGGCACCTGTGTGGAGTGCAGATACGTACTCCTAGTCGCAGGCAGGTTGCGAGGCGCAGAGTATCGGGCGTAAGGAAAGTTCCGGTGTGTGGCGACGGATACAGGAGTACAGTCATTGATATTGACAAAAAGCGTCGTCCCAGCTCCTTTGGCAATTTGGATTGGTCGGGAAATCCTTATTCGGGCAAGCACTTGACCAAGCTTTTTTGGCTTCCTCCAAGCCCGCAGTCTCATAGTTTGGGGGAAGACCCTTAAGGATTTTACCTATGAGACTTGCTGAACCGTGAGTAGAAGACAAAAAAGCTGGCAAGGATACATCGGAAATTTTTCTGATCCCTAGCCCACCATGTCGGATGGGAAGGGATCCTTGGGTCCAGGCCTGATCGGTGAGCTGAATGTTAAGAATTAATTCCAAAGTTGTCTTGACAAGATCGTCTAAAGCTAGTAGTAAATTTTGGTGTTTCCAAATAGGGCTACAGCGGAGAATATACGTCAATTTAGGGACGAAAAGGCAAAATTTTAGAATTGTTAGTGCGTAGTGCGGGCTTATTTCAAAAAGACGATTTGTATGACTTTTGAATTTGGAAATTAAATTTTGTATGTAATTTGGGAAAGCATCATCGAAAATGGGAGACCCCAGGAGGCAAAGCGAGTCGTTTTGGACTATTTTTATGTTTGGCGTTAGTGTATTAATTTTTTGCTGATTTCGTTATTATTTAGGCTATAATCCTGAATGTGTAACTCACATTTCCTAAAATTTAAATCTAAACCAATTTTCGTAAACTCGGTCTTAATAGTGGTAAGGTCAGAAACAACCGTATCAACGTCGCCTCCCAGGGTTCCGTCGTCCAACTACCAAACAGTAAACTTGGATTTTAATTTTTTAATTATAAGGTTAATAGCCAAAGAGAAAATTGCTGGCCCGAGAGGATCACCCTGCTGGCAGCCAACTTCAGATGACAGCACGTTTTCGCGGTGCAATAATTTAGTAGGGTCAGCGTACGAAAGGAGGAGATAGTTGTAAATTTCCGGAATGTTTTGTTTTGTTTCTGACAGCAGGGTGTCCCTGTTAACCGAATTAAAGGCGTTTTTGACATCAATTTTGACCAACACTCCGGCTGATGTATTAGAAAGGTAGGTGCGCAGGGAATGTACTGCCGTTTCGCACCCCCCTTTAGTGCCAAAGCCTAGTTGGATAGGCTCGAACTGTAGTTTTAATTTAGATGCTATGTGCCGAACTGCTATCTTGGATGCGAGACGCCGAAGTGTTGTACCAACGGCTATTGGCCTCACCCCTCCATCTTTTTTAGTAAGAGCAATAAGGTTAGCGCCGAAAAGTATAGGAACTATGTCAGGGTTAATGTTGCCCAAGAACATTTTGTTAACTAATTTTGTGATGGAATTGAGGAGCTGTTGTCCTGCGTCGCCGGCAGAATGTGAAATTAAGTCTTTAAGATGTTGAGGTGACAAGCCATCGAGACCCGCTGCGGAGCCGGTTTTAAAAGACATAATGGCATCAAGGACATCTTTACTATTAATTTGAAGACATACCTGTGTAGCCGTTGGTGGATCCAAAAAGTAGGGAGTTGAAGGAGCTGGGGGGTGTTTTGTTTGGAGTGCCTGAAGGGTTTCCGGGGTGTCTGGCGACAGCGAATCACACGAAACAATGAGGCGAGCGGCACCCTTTAAGTCTCCTTCACCAATTTTGGACTCAATATATTTACGACGGTTGAAGACTTCGTTATTTGTTTTATTTTCTGTGGAAAGATCAAGTACTTGACTAAAGCAGTTGTTTTTTATTTTTTGAGTAAGCGAGGTGGTCGAATCAATCCTATCAACGTGGCGGGTGCGATATGAAAACAGGAATAAGTTGTGCCAATCATCTATGCTATTGTTTTCTATACACTTATCGATGAGTTTAGAAAGATGTTTGGCTACAGTTATTCTAGAGCCTCGAGGAATTCTTTAGACCACCTGAATACTATGTTTTAAATTGCTTATATGAATATGGAAAGGAACAGCCGAAACGTTAGAAACCAAACGTACAAGAGGAGGAATGGATGGGTTGGACGCTAAAATGGGGGTATTTTGGCTTTGGCAATTTCTATGCTTTTTACCTATATGTATGTTAAGGCCTCTTACAGATTCAAAAGTTCTATGACATTGGCTACAAATGTGGTTAGATGAAGAGCTGCCGCCAGGTTGAGAAGCAGAAGGCACAAATTGCATTACTTATCTAGTGGGAAACATTAAACTATACAATCAAAAAGCATATATAAAACTAACGATACAACCTAAAAGCTTAAACATATAGAATAACTACAAAAAGAAATATATAAAACAGTCTTGCGATTGAAAAGGTAAGTCTTGGCAATGTTTATGCTGCAGGCCTGGGCTGCAGAACTTTCTTCGAGGTCCTCGACAACGTGATAAAACTAATAGTGGTAGGTATACTCGACTCGTATGGAATACACTTGTGTGAATAGATTGAGAAAAGCGGAAGAAACGTATACAGATGTTTTGCAATTGGTATTATTTGTTATTGATTCCCAATTCTGACGTATGTCAATTTGCGTCGTCAAGGCGCGGCGGCGCTTCATGGGCTCGGGCTGCGGCCTCTGCGGTCTCCGCGGAGAAATGGCACTTCTTGCACGTTGTCTATAAATTTGGTATTGGTATTACATCGAGATATGTAATTGAAATTGGAGAATAAGGATAAAAAGTATACTGAAGAAGAATAAGGATACTGTTTTCTTGATTTTAGATATGATTGCATCCAATTTAGTGCCCCACCGCGTATACCGATTGCTTCTAATTTGTTCAATAAAATATGATGTGAAACTCTTTACAAAGCCAAAACTGTTCTGGAGGTGCGAAAATTCTTCTACTACGGTTTACCTTTTCATTAAAAAAGAACTCGTTATTTGTTCTCTCTGGAGGGAATTTCAGAACGTTGCATTTCGTTTTTGCAGCAATTCTAAACATAGCCAAATTGTATAATATTTGCATTGAAAAGTAATACATACTTGTGTCAGATTTTTTTTGTTTATACTCTTTTGTCATTCTATGATTTTAATGGCTGTAATGTTACAAAAAAGGTTTATGCAGGTCTTTGTATTTTAAATTAACTTTACAGAGGTCATACATTGACATAATAATTTATGAAGCTGCATAATGATAATGGAAAATCAAATATCTTTCTAGGTTTTCATTTTTAAAATTGTGACGCTTATGAGCTAAAATCCAAGTATAATCTGAGAATGATCGTTCAACATCAACAGATGTTACAGGAGCATATTTAAAGAAGTTAAAATAGTTTAATGTTGGAATGTTATCACTGGGACTAGACATGTTCGTTTCCTTCCCTTCAAAGAGTTTTACTATATTTGACAGAGTATTAAAACCATGATTGTTTATGAACCTGATCAATTTTTTTTTGTACTCCATTTAACTGAAAAATATAGTGTTCTAAGTCCAGGATTGAATGAACAGCGTCTTCAACTGTAAATTGATCTGTCATTCTTTGTTCAAGATTTTTTATAATTGACGGTATTCACGAATAATTTCCATGAATTTAGGCTAGTTCCGATAGAGTGGTATGATTTCTGAAACATAGCTTGGAAATCTCGATAGATTCTGCAGCATTAGAATCAAGTAGCTCGACCACACTCTTAACTTCCGCAAAATTATTGTGGTAATAAGATACTGCCCCTATCCAAGTACCCCAACGTGTCAATTCTGGTTCTGGGGGTAAGGGAATGTTAGGTAGAGAATCGTGAAACAAACGTACCTATGCATTCAGGAGCCTTTAAAAATACTTTTTTCGTGCTAGATATAAGTCGATCCACATTGGGATAGCATTCTTTAATTAACTCTGCGACTTTGTGTAGACCGTGTGCAAATCAAGTAACATGTACCATGTTACTATAAGTTTGTTTTAATATTTTTCCAGCTGCTTTCATGTATGCTTATCTATCTAATCTAATAAATTGTTTCAAATAAATGAAATTACCGCAGTAACGGTCACAGTTCCGATGCACTTTGTTCATTTGTAATTCTTGCACCTCCAAATGGAATTTAGTCTTTATATTTTTTAAGTATAGTATTGATGACCGTTATTTAGTAGCACTTGCCACGTCCGCGTTGTACGATTTTTATTTCAGTTGAAGCGGAATCGTCCAGTTTATTTATTTGATAAATCATCAGATCCAATATGATCCGACGTATAAATCTGCACTTGCCCAGGCAACTGCTTTAATTGATGCCCGTGAAACGCGTTGCAAAAATGCTGACTGTGAAACGGATTTCGAAAATATCAGTAACGATCAAATCATAAACGCCGGTGAACATATTAATCAATATCAAGACGAGTTCTGTGAAGATGTAGAAGAAAGAGGTACAATGATTAATGAGGTTTTTTTTTAATAATATTGGAAGTCTAAACATAGAGCAGAAGGATTTATTTCAAAGAATTTCTACGGCCATTAGAAAAAATTGGTGATGATAAAAAGTTGTTGCTTTTTATAACTGGAGGAGCTGGCAGTGGCAAATCATTTGCTTTAAAATTACTCGTGGAGCAGATGAAGAGGTGTTATGCGTATACAGTTGATTTGCTTTTAAAGCCAATATTTGTTGAGGTAGGTTAGGTGTTGCCGCCCGCCAGATACTTGGGAAAACATTGCATTCTCTTTTTTATCTTCCTATTGAAAAAGGTAATTCAACTGCATATACTCGTAGATGCTTGACTTGTGAAAAGCTAGAACAAGGAAGACGTAAATGGCGTAACATACCTCATTCTTACGAAAACTTACGAATGATTCATTTGCGGCTTCAATTCAAAAATAATAATAAGTTATTTGGTGGCATAAATATTGTTCTCTTTGGAGACATCATTCTGCGAATTAACGATCAAGATGAGACAACGAAATGATACAGAGTTTGTAGATCTATTAAACAATTTACGCGTTGGAGAATTGATAATATGTCAAATGGAATTGCTTTGTCAGAGGCGAAGGGTGGCTTTAGGTGAAGAGTTTAAGGATGGTGTTGTGGTTTGAATATTCCCGACCGTCAAGCAGGTTGACAAATACAATAATGAGATGACAGCTATGAACTCAAAACAAAATCGTGTCTATAAAATAGATGAGTCTCGTGAAGTTGCTGTCTATGGAAAGACACCTCCAGATAATGTTATTCCAAAAGATGTGAACAATTGTGGTGGACTTTTATCTGAGGTAAAATTGCCCGGGATTGAACTGGATTGACCCACGCTAATTTTGTGTGTAATGGAGTGATGGCTATTTTATTGATTTTACAATGCCCATAGCACCATTGACAAGGCCGTCCGATACTGCTATGTTACATCTATGTTATATCTATGCTATCTTACATGAACCAGCCGCTCCCATTGGTACTCCTGCCATCCCTGTTACTGCAACCAAACCTACATACGGAAAGACAACTACCTATGCTGACGTAGCCGCCAGTACCTCTTCCACGGCCCCAAATTTGCGCAGCGGAAAAGGTTGCTACACCTCTCTTCGCTGCACTGCTGGTCCTGATGTAACCTCACTGAAAGCTGTTGAATATCGTAAATATATCCACCTATGGAATATGATTTCGGGTGTGGACGCGATTCGAGCCTATTTAAAAACTCTGTGTCCCAACTTTATATGCACTGTTGAAGAACTCAAGCCAAAGGGAGAGTATAAATCCTACAAAATAGGTGTCCCGCCTAATATCTATGAGAAATGTATATCTGCTGACAATGCCAGAATAAAAGATTGGTTATTTCGGAGGCCTTAGCCAAACTAAGCCCAAACCCCGCCCACACGCACACAAGTACAATTGTAACACTAATGCCAAATCAATATTGTCAATCACTTATCAGAATGTCAGAGGTCTAAACACGAAACTGAAGTATTTTATATTTAACTTACTCTCTTCTGATTCTGACATTATAGCTGTCACTGAGACCTTCCTAACTGATAGTGTCAACGACGCTGAACTTTCCTGCGGTGGATGGAGCGGGGTCCGTCGAGACCGTGCAACTGGATCCCGAGGAGGCGGTGTGATGTTTGCTGCGCGTCCTGGACTTGAAATAAAACGATGTAAACATCTTGAAACTCCTACAGTGGAAGATCTATGGATTTCTTTTACTTTCGGTACAACTGTCTGTTACCTTTGTGTAGTATACATTCCTCCTGGTACTTCACAAGACCTGTACATGTGCTGGTTTCAGACCGTAGAACAAGTGCTGGACAAACTGAATAGCATAGTGCTCATATTTGGAGATCTAAATTTAAATTCATTGTACACGTCTCAAAATATTCAAAATTATTACTCTTATTTTTTGACAATGTGTTGCCTGCATGAGATGAATGAAGTGACGAATGCTTATGGTGGAAAATTAGACGTTGTGCTGGTGTCAGAGCGCATTTCTCGCCGTGTTTCTGTTTCAGAAATAGAAGGTGGAGGGCTGGTTGCATCCGCCGTTAAAGGTTTCAGTTGGTTTAAAAGAAGCCATGGGACCTTCTTCTGAGCGTATAGAGGCAAGTAATTTAGACTTGCGACTAGACTGGAACTTTAAAAAAGGTAATTATTATACCTAGATATTTTTCTAGCACGAACGATTTCTTGTAAGTGATTGACAAAATAAAAACATCGACAGTCCTGTTATCGATAAGTACCCCTTCAATTTCCATACAGGTAATACAAAGACAAATATGGGGTAATAGGGTTAAAAATAACTAACAATAATAAAAGTCAATATATATTTAAATACCTACTTCAGAAAACAATTTGGAACTATTCATTGCAAATTATAAACGTAAATTGGATCAAAAGTATACGGATTACGTTTAATTTGTTCAAGATCGGTGACACGCGGCGTCTAGGTAGGTAGCCGATATAAGACTGTGTGTACATCTTGAAGTTGAAGTAGTATGTACTTATCGATAGCAGGATTGTCGATATTTTTATTGTGGCAAGCACAAAACAAATGCCGTTCCTGCTAGAAAAATATCTAGGTATAGTAATTATGAATGTCTATACGAACTCTGCGGAAAATTGGCAAGAAGTATTGCAGGCCAAAGATGTCAACAACGCAGTAGACATCTTTTATAACATAGTTTATGGCTTTTTTGACAATTTTTTTCCTAAGAAACGTCGTTTGAGCAAAGTCAGTAGGCGCTATCTCGTTTGGTATACAGCTGATCTTATTGCTACCATATCTCGCAAAGCTAGTCTCCACCGCACTTGGAAGGCCACTAACAACTTAGCTGTATATAAAGTGTTTGTTCAGCTTAGGCGAGATATCAAAAACAGAATTACTGAGGCATATGACAGCTACATTTATAAACTCCAACGCAAAGTTCGAACTGATCCTGGCACTTTCTGGCACCACATTAACAGTCTTAAATCAAAAGGTGGTTTTGCGAGTGAAGTTGATTTTAAAGGAAAACGATTCGTAGGCGTAGAGGCAGCAGCAGCCTTTTCTAGATTCTTTTCAAGTGTCTTCTTACCGAAAATTCCTAAATTAGACATAAAATCACTTCAAAACCATTCACGAATCCACTCAGCGCAATGCATAAATATCATTTCTATGCCAGAAGTTATAGCAGGCATAAAGCGACTAAAACCTATTAGTTCCCTCGGGCCTGATAAATTTCCTGCATATATTATCAAAGGATGCCAAAATCAACTGAAAATACAAATTAATTTTTTGTTTAACTTGGCTCTTTCAACCGGCACCTACCCTAAATTATGGAAGACGACCAGAGTTAGACCTATCCCAAAAACAAGTGACACCACCAGTGTTGATAAGTACAGACCTATAGCTGTACTTTCAACGTTAGCAAAGCTATTTGAATCGATACTTCATAAAATTATATCAATACAGTTGAAACCCTTTCTGTCTGACACCCAGCATGGCTTTAGAGCCGGGCGTTCTGTTAACACAAACTTGTTGACTCTAACGGACATTATCTCTCAAAATTTGGATTTAGGCACCCAGGTTGATGTTCTCTATTTTGCATTTGAAAAAAAGCATTTGATCGTGTAGACAATGACGTCCTTTTAGGAAAGCTTAATGTGTTAGGTTTCTGACCAAAACTGCTTGATTTCTTTGCAAGTTATCTTTGCGATCGACAACAGTTTGTAAGTCATGGGTGTTTTGTTTCGGCTCCGTATCATACCAGATCAGGTGTCAGTCAGGGATCGGTGCTTGGCCCACTTTTATTTGGAATAATGGTCAATGATCTGGAATCGGTTCTCAAGCATGCACAGTGTCTTCTATACGCTGACGACCTTAAACTTATATACGGAGTAAATACCAATGAAGATTGCATTGCCCTACAAGAAGATATTACTGCAGTAACAAACTGGAGCATAGATAATAACAATAAGCTTCTTTTTAACATTTTAAAGTGCTCTGTATGTACTTTTAGTCGTTCCCCAGTCCCTTTACTTGCACAATATGCTCTAGGAACAGAGATTATTAGCAGATTATTTTCTATAAAAGACCTTGGGGTAATATTTGACCAGCGCCTCACATTCCATGAGCACATACAAACCGATGTCGATTGTACTCCGCAATATGCAGGACTTCCACTACATAGAAGCCATAAATATGGTCTTCAACGCATTGGTAAGGAGCAAGCTAGAGGCCTCATCAATTATTTGGAACCCATATGAACCAACATACGCTTTACTTCTGGAGAAAGTCCAAAAAACCTTCTTAAGATTTTTATATAAGAAAAGATTTGGATATTACCCATTCCTGTACCCAACTAAATTCTTGCTTGGATATCTTAGCTACAATTCTTTGGAAGTTAGACGTAGCAACAATTTGCTGACTACCGTTTGTCGCATTTTGCGTGGTGATTCGGACTGTCTAGAACTTATTGCTCGAGTCTGCAAGCTGTACGTCCCGGATGTTCCCAAAATCTGTTTGAGGCCTCGTTCTCACCCACTTTTAGCAGTGCCGGCTGCACGTACGATATCGCGAGCAAACTCGCCGCTTCCGCGTGCGTTAACACTCCTCAATGCGCTTCTGACATCATGTTGTTTGCTTGGAGATGGACGGCTGTGTGCCGTGAATGCTTGAGGTTTTGTGAGGTGATGGATGATAGGCCATGCAGCACCTTACTATAAATAAGTATTTTTTTATTATTTGATTATGTATTTTATATGTTATTGCTTTCTCAGCGCATTGATTTTTACTGTAATGCTGAGTTACATTGTTCTTGTAAATAAATAAATAAATCTCATCATCACACGGGATTGACCTGGATTGACCCACACTGTTAAGACGTAACATAGCAGTTCCTGGCGGCCTTGTCAATGGTGTTATGGGTATTGTAAAATCAATAAAATTGTCACCACGAGGAAGGGGAATTACCGGATTGCATATTAGTCAAATTTCCCGATGACAGCATAGGAAACAGACATTTTATTTGGGCCGTCACGGTACACAAACTCACACTCTTGATAAAGCTGTAATTGTCCTCGGCAAAAAGGTGTTTGCCAAAGGGCAAGCATATGTAGCACTTAGTAGAGTGAAAACACTTGAGGGTTTGCTTTATCTGACTTAGAGCCAAATAAGGTATTACACAAACCTCACGATGCACGAGCTTTAGCAAAAATGCAGAGACTGAGAGGCCTACATACAAGAGATTAGCAGGTCTAAAATTCGTTATTCTTGATTTTTTTTAACTAGGTTTAAAATCTGTGAGCGAACAATAAATTACCCCAATTTTCATTTAGAGTAGGAATCTTGTTTAAACTCCCCCAAAGTAGAATCTAGGAATTAAACGAACGGCTAACAAATCCGCTTTAAGATTTGTTAGCCGTTCGTCTGGCTCGCATTTGGTCCAGGTCGCTGTTTGTCTAATAAGTGTTTCGTCCAATACGCAATTTGCCCAAGAATCTGGACCAACAGCGAATTGACTTTGTAGCAGTTGGCCCGATTTTTTTGCAATAATTTAACAATTAAATTTTTGTTGAAAATCTTTATGTGAAGACGAGATGGATATAACTTTTATAACGGGTAAAAGAGGGCATCCCGTATTACTGAGACAAGGACACCGGTACCACTGAAATACGAAAAATAATACCGGTAGCACTCTTTGGCGTTCTCATAATAGAAGTGAGTGCAGTGCCTCTGTAACACTAAACGTAGACCGGGATTTTGTATTACGAGAAACCGAGCATACGTGTGACCCAGACCACACCAAAAATATAATTGATATTACATTTGAAGAATGTAAAAAGAAAGTGACTGCCGATTTTGGTTCTGTGCAAGGAATATTTGAAGATTCATTTATACAGCTGGCAGAGAGCGGTTTAGTGGAACCAAAAGAAATTCCTTCGTATCATTCTAAAAGAGATACTCTCTATAGACATAAAAAGAAAATGTTGAATATAAAGAGCTTGTCATTCCTCGGTTTAAGTGATGTCACGATTCCAAATGCTTTGGCTGAAAACTTTTTAGTTGTTGACGAAGGAGACAACAATAAAATTTTGGTATTTTGTACTAACTTATCAAAGCAATTGATCCGGGAAAATGCATTTACCATATTTGGGGATGGTACTCGCAAAAGGGCGTCTAAACCTTTTCGTCAAATATACACACTGCATGCAGAAATAGGTTCCACCCTTTCTCGTCTCAATATTGTGCCAATAGTGTATTGTCTTTTACCAGATCAGACACAAGCTACCTACGAAAATTTTTAACTCTTTAAAAGAGGAGCTGGGGTTAGACATTTGTCAATTCAAGTCGGATTTCGAAATTGCTCAAATAAATGCAATAAGAGCCGTACATCCTGGTGCTAAAATTAGTGGTTGCTATTTCCACTACCAACAGGCGATAAAAAAAATCAAGGAATTAAACTTGAACAAGACGTCTGATGGCAGAAAGTTTAAAAGATACTGTTCATATTTAATTTTGTTACCAACACGCTTTTTAGCGAGTACTACGCGAGTACTTGGTTAGAGATAATAGGGACAGCGGGATCCATTCAGACCACTGACGAATTTATTGCTTTTCAGCAATACTTTTTGAAGCAATGGATACCTTTGTTTCCGATTTTAAGCGTTGCCAACGAAAAACAACGTACAACGAATCTTGTAGAAGAGTGGCATAACAGGATTAACAAGAAGATACCAGCTAAGGCAAATTTGCTGCTTTTAGTCCAGCATTTAAAAAAGGAAGGGCGGCATTTTGATGCTGCAATACGAAGAAATGCTTTGATTAGTAGAAAGCGAAGGTTGCGTGACATAAAGTTTAACAGAATCCTAAAAAAAGCTTTGAGAAAGCTAGAAGGAGATGAGATTTTTAAAAATAATTATTTTTTCTAAACTGCTTTATTGACAAGTCCATTACTAGTTCGTTTTAATTTAATTCTAGCTTATCGTTTACTTATAATCGTTTTTAAAGTTTAGGAAGTGTACAGTCAGCGTCAAATATGCTTACTTACTTTATGGTTGCACCATACTACATGTAAGGTGTAACACACTCTTTGAACACTTTGAATGATACTTGACGATGAAGTACTTAATATATTTGACGATAACTGTAGATATATTAAATCACGGTTATTACAAGGATGACCTAGGTTATTTTTTTGTTAGTTTTAAGATACACGTTAAGTAATGCTTTGTTAAAATAAGTAAACAGCTTTTTCAAACAAAATGTGAGTTGACACTGCTTTACGATTGCTTATTACGTAATTAACATCTCAAACATAATAAAAAGTCCTTGCTAATAGATAGGAGTAGGTAGGTTGTACAGTCAGCCAAAAGTGTGGTTTACCACCCTATGGTTGAGGTTCGTTTTTGAACGAATTGAGATAACAAGGTCGATTCCAATATTATGCCAGACAGACAATGTCAACCTTAGCGATCATTAGATTTCGCAGAAACTTTTGTCAAAACTGGTAGACCACTTTCTTGGTCGACTGTACAGGACTATACTTACTATAGAATATATAAAGTTGATGAAAATAGTTATATGCTTAAAGTAGAAAAGCAAGTTTGACTGACTACCACTTTGCCTCCCTTGCTTATGTTCAGCAGTGGACGCATTTCTGATAGAATGATGATGATGATGATGATGATGAGTCAAAGACCGAGAAGAAAGGGTTAACTGCGTATAGGAAAAACTGATTTATGTCGAGTTAACAGCGAGTATGTCGAAATGCATATATGGCAAACTCCGATTAGGGCCAACTGCTACAAATTCAATTCGCTGTTGGTCCAGGGCCGGTACCGCGAACATCGAAGTTCGTGTATTGCGAGCATCCTTCTCTTTTACTCCAATTAAGGCGTCATGAGAGTAACAGAGACAATTGGCCGAAATTTACGAATATCGTTATTCGCGGTAGCGCTGCAGATTCTTGGGCAAATTGTGTATTGGACGAAACACTTATTTTACAAACAGCGACCTGGACCAAATGCGAGCCAGGCGAACGGCTAACAAATCCGCTTTAATACTAGTTGGACTAAAACCTTTAAAATCAAAGAATTGTATCACATAACGATAGCCAATTTTCTCCATATCTGAAAATTTATTCACAGCGTCCACTATTGATGGCTACTAAACAAAAGACAAACGACGCTGTGTTCGAATTTCAAATATAAACTATAAAGAGTTTTTTTTTAAACAGTACTTAAAATAAAAAATAAAAAGCTCTTTAAGTGACTCAGGTCGGTCACTTTTGGGACTACCCTCGTATGTCATTGTTTTCAAGTGCAAGACGCATATATCGTTGCGAACTAAGAAATTATTTTCTCCCATTGCAACCACATATTAAGTTTCAGAAGTTTTTATTCCTTGTTCGCAACTACGTTCCGGTGAAAGTAAAAGTTTTCTTGATTCGCTACTGGATGTAAACAAAAAATAAACGTTCTTAATTCACAACTGGTTGCGAATACAAAAAGGCAAGGCTTATTCTACATGACTTTCGTAAATTTTCTGAATCGAGGCAAAATTTGAACAAACATCTTTTTTACATTCATTTAGCATTAAGTCGATATCCCTCTGGATAGTCGGAATGAAGCACCACTTTTTTCCCCGTGTCGTCAATTGAAATGGATGCATAACAATTGTTTCTATCAGTACATCTCCATAGAGTTGTGGCATTTGCATTCTTTTTTGTACGTAAATTAGATTTATATGTAGTAGTATTTATACGTAATTCAGCACTCAAGGGGATTTTTGTCCGTTATTGGACCTGTTAATAAAAACAGATCCATGACATCGTTACGTTGGTACCGTCGTTCATTCTTGGCAGATTTTTTTGACGTTCATAAGTGTATGTAATGTGCCTAAATTGAAAAATAAAGATCTTTTATCTTTATTACCCTTTAAACCAGCCCAAACATTTAAAGGCCAACGAGTATGATGAGTGATGGGTCTGTTCGCGGCCAACATGAGGGTTTTGAATTTTCGGTGCCATGATGGATAACCCTCCGATTCTACATAGTGCTTCTTATACCTGTCCATATTATTTTTGTGATAAAGTCGGGATTATCCGCACTCTTACTGAAAACCCAAATTGCGTAGTCTACCCGCCGTAATAAATCATCTAGTTTCAAAACACTTACTCGTACTTTGACCACAGAAAATTGAAGCTTTTGGTCCCGTTTTTAAATTTTGTGGACGGCTGTCATATAACCCTGCCCTGCTTTCCTAGTGCTGGAGCCAGGATTTTCTGAAAAATAGTTTAAGACCCTTTCTTCCGTTCCTACGTCAATACGAAGACGAGGCCCACCAGTATGAACCGGAACCGCTTTCTCATTGTTCGACCGTCTGGTAAGAATCGAGAGTTGCCGCACCACAATTTTCCCCGTAAATAAGAATCATATACTTATTCTTTAGCTCTAAAATTTAACAGCATTATGAATTACATTGTTTGCAATAAATACCGTCATATCGAAAATCGCCGTGTCATTTAATTGATAGTTAAACTCTGTGTTGGAATAATTAAGAAAAAAAAATTGATAATAAAGTGACACCAGTGAATATGAAATGACATTTAAATGGCATGGATTGATGCTGTAGATTGACATTATAAATCTTAAGTTCTTTAGCTCGTAATACCTACAAAAATACAAAAGAAGTTAGTAATGCAGAAATTAACAAAGGAGTTTTTCTTATAATTAAATAATAACATTTTATTTCAAATACCTACATGCTTCGAATTAATAAAGGACTTGCGACTCGCGATTATATTGTCCTGTAGGGTCAAATGACTTTGATAAAGGTAAGCTTTTATATTTGTTCTACATTAACTCGACGTGGATATAGATTGAATTCCTTTTGGAAAATCATTTTGGAAATGCTGTAATGAGTAACTGTGTTTAAAAAAAAATTAACGCTGATTACGCGGAATGAAATAGTAATGTTTGAAGCACCATACGAACTGCAAAGCTAACATTGATAAAAAATTGATATTGATCATCTAAATAAAAAAGTAGCTGCAATTTTGGCTCGATACAAAAACAATACGACATACATAACAGTAAAGCGAATGAATGATTCCGGACTCTCACACCTCGAAGAGATACCAAAATGTGCATCTGTTTAGACATGAGCAAAAAATACTAAAATCAAATCAGCTCGCGTTACCGAATCCGCTTAACGCATCCACATTTTTATTTTTATTTTATTATACGAGAGGAGCCACCTGACTGTGTTCAAAACACAATTTTGCAGGAACTGGACAATCTTAAGGAAAGGACAAGCTCAAATTTTGATTCGATTCAGAAACATTATGAGTTTATGGTTTTTAAGCTTTAAGATAAAGGGTTTATGCCCACATACGAGGGGGTTAAAACAGGACTGAATAATGCTCGTAACAAAGTTCTGGGTGCCAAAAAAACTAGATTTTCAGCAGGAAGTGAAGTAATAATAATGTTATATGCGGCGAAACATACAGATCGAATATGTAGACAGAAAAAGCTTGTAACATGTTCGTTATGGGTCTTGGAACCATAGAACATTCTTGAAAAACACAATTCTCACACTCAGGCTTTAGTCTGATACTGTTATCCATGTTGTAATTGTAATGTAGGCTGTTTTATAAAAGAAATATGTTTGATTCATGTCGGTTGTCAAATAGATTTTGTTCTACGAGTTTACTGTTTGTGCCTTATTTAATTCCCCGGAGTTCCTATATTTTACATTGGTGACGAGGTAAATTCCAAAACGCGTGCCTACGTTAATATTTTCAAAACATAAGTTACATTTTAAACCAAAATGTCGATCGGTAAAATAAAAGAGTTTGACGTAAAGAACGGGACATGGTCGGCATATGTCGAACGGTTAGAAATGTATTTCAAAGTAAATAACGTCAAGGAGGATCTGCGATTACCGACGTTAATCGCTGGAGTAGGGGATGAGGCCTATGAGCTGATGACGAATTTAGCGAGCCCGAAGAAGCCCTCGGAGCTCACATACGTTGAGGTTGTCAGTTTGTTGGGAGAGCATTTTCAACCGGCTTCTTCGGTTCTTGGTGAGAGATACCGATTCAGACAGAAAAAGCAGGGTGAATGTATCAGCGACTATGTTGCGGAGCTGAAGAAAGCAGCTCGTTTTTGCAAATTTGAAAAAAACTTAAGCATCAATTTGCGGGATCAGTTTGTTTGTGGTTTAAAAACAGACTTAAAGGCAACGATTGTTCGCGGAAGATGACAACTTAAGCTGTGGAATAGCGAACTAACCGGCCCACCAAGGCAGAACCTGAGCGGTGGCGGCACACAACACTGCAGGGGGTACGGCGCGAACAATCATGAAATCAACTCTTGCAAGTTTTGACACTACGAGTGTAGCCGATGCCGACGTGTTGGTCATTTGCGTCGCGTCTGTCCGGAACAAAAGGAGTTTGTGCCACGGGGCGGCCGGGCAAATTCACATGCAGTTTGCGGAGAGACAGAGGAATTTTAACCCTGCGCGGTAGAGCGGGAGCAGGAGTTTCATCATCTCTGTTTAAACGACTACCCACCAGTGAGAATACCTATTACTGTTAATAAATGTTTACTCTCCAAGGAAACAGATACAGGTTCACCAGTCTCTTGCATAAGCAGCGACACTTACAAAGCTTATTTTAAAGATGTCTTTTTGCACCCACCGGACCTTAACCTGACTTTTTATGACGGAAGACCGCTTATGCTCGTCGGAGTATTAAAACCTTAAGTCCGTTATGGTGATATAGAGAAAGTCCCTGACTTGTTTGTAATAAAAAATGGTACTACTCCCCTCTTAGGTCGGCAATGGTTGAAGGAGTTAAAAATAGGTATTCTGGTTTTCGCTGACTGCCACAACGTTAGTAGTAACGATAATTTACAACTAAATTATAATATAATAAAAAATTTTCGCCGACGGTACTTTCAAAAGTTGCTCGAATGGTTTTAAACAACTTTACGCCATACACGGTTACAATGAAAACTAGCAACGTATAGTGCCATTGATGTTTGCCCTGCTACCAGATAAAAAATCAAAAACGTATAAAATATTACTAAATCATATTAATTCAATCATTACTTGGAAGCCAGCAAAAAATACTTTGGACTTCGAAGAAGCGGCAATAAACGCATAGCGGCAATAAACAGCTGTTTTCCCAAAGATAGTTTTCAAAGATGCTATTATCATTTCAACTAGTCATTCTGTCGAGAGGCAAACGTTTTAAAAATAAAACAAAGAACAGAAAAAAGGCACGTTGCACGGTGTGTCGATCTTGCTCGTCTGCCAGCCCGACATATAGAAGAAGGCTACAAATAATGTTGGATCTCCGAATAAAATAAAATATGTATTAATGAAAAGCCCTAAAAGCGACAAAATAAAAAAGTATTTCCGTAAACAATGGATTCAGAAAAATGACATAAAGACTACCTGCTCTTGTTCAAAAGAAAATATAAGACAAATAATAATATTGAACTTTCCGACGGGTATGACCAAAAACGCAAAAGGCCAATAAACGCTAAAGACCTTACTCGCATAGTACCAAATACGCAACATACCAAATACGCGAATTACCAAATCATTATTACGCGTAAAACCTAAAACGCAAATACCCTTATCTTAGTAAGCAATATACCATAAACGCGAATGGCCAAAACGTTAATAAGCAAGGTGCCAAATACGCAAATTACCAGAACTATAATAAGCTACCATTAAACTATAAACGCAGATGACAAACCCGACCCCATTCCCACTATGTCGTCTGCTGGGACGATTTTTATTGGATCGGAAATATTATATGAAAATCGGTGTCCGACAAGTGTAAATAGTTTCTTATGTTCTGCCGTTACGGCACACGATAAAAATCGTCCCGACAGACGACATAGTGGGAAAGGAGTCTAAGAACGCTAATGCCAAAAAAACTCTGTATTTTTTAGGCATTATCATCATGAATAAAATTAAACTTAGGTATCTTCTTTAAGAAAGGCTTATACATTTTGTCAAAACCAATCTCCGTACTTCTTCGCCTACTTTTTATGCAGGGCCTAAAACGTAATTTATTATTCTTCTATCACATATTTTAGCATCTTTCTTTATTTTTTTGGATAAACTCGTATAAGTGGGGATTTCTCCTGATACGAGTATTAATACGACGATTCCATCCTTCTGCTGGGTTATTAGAGCGGTGTCTCTCGCCTCGGGTATTTCGTAAGCCCTTGGTTTTCATAATACTTTTTGTATTTTTTTAAGTCATATTTGGCGTTATTTCCAGAATAGATCTCCAGCCTTTGTCCTGTGCTGGTAGTGATGGCAAATTAGCCCATATACGAACCTTTCTACGGTTTTCCTTTTTAGTTTTACAGCCGTGTTTTTTGCCATTTTTCCAAACGGATTTGGAGAAATGGTAATAGCATGTAGATATTTCTGCTGATGAAATACATTTTTTACAGTCTGCGAATATCAATCGAATATAAAAGCGAATATACGTGGACTTTGTCTTATTAGGCAATAAACCAGATAATCCGATAATTGCTGTTGATACTTGCGATCAAAAATAGTGTCACACCGTTGCCTCTGATCTCCATTGAATAACGCGCTCGTTATTCATTGTGTATGTGTGTGTCTGTCACAGGATGTTTTGCAAAGATCGTTTTTCGTACTGAATTAATATATTTCGATCCAGCTTGAGGTTTAATTGCTGCCGACGAAGCAGTAGGAGTGGGCCCAGACAGCTCTGCGATACGCTGTCGCATCGACGCAACGCACTCGTAGAAACAAGTTTTTGGTTGGAGTAGGATCCTCATCGTCTCCTATCTCAATAGAAATGTTTTCGTACTCACTGAATGCTGTTTGAGTCATCTCAATCATAAGCTGCAACATCTCCTTGTTGCTTATGCGCCGATTACATAAATTCTCCATTCTGTTTTTAATTCTTGTTAATGTGGCTTTTCTTGCACCTTGGCGTGCCATCAGTTCGCGCTTAATTTGCTCCTAGGACTTCTCCATGTCCCCCGCCATGATTGTTTAATTAAGAGATTGTTAGTTAATGGTTTGAGTTGGATGCACAACAAAACATAACAATATGCAAAATTTAATAAATGTTGTTAGCAAAAGCAATATTTACATTCATAAAAAATAATAAACTTGGTATAAAATACAACAACATGAAAAATGAAAAACCGAAAACAACGTAGCGTAATGTCGGAGACAGGAGTTCTTCCTTTGTTAGTTCAAAGTAGCAGGATAAGGGAAGAAAATATGCCCTTTTATAATTCAACGCTGTTCCTTTTTTCTATAATTACTTACATCTAGTAGTACAATTGTGCAAAGTTTTGTTAAAAAAAATCAAGTGGTTCAGCAGGAAAAAATAAAATCCGAATTTATTAAAAGATATATTCTCTAAAAGTATTGAACTTTATCATACTATGTTTATTTCATTTTAGTCAACTTAAAAATAAATAAGTTCTCAAAAATCATTGAGTCTCCATCTTTAACATTTTTGTAAAAAACACGTACCTAAGGCAATTTTTTTTTTACTTCTGAAGGCGTGACCACTCTAAATGGCATTGCTATAAAAACCTTATTTTATGATTTGTCAGTCATACGTGGGCCATACTGAAAGTTGCTGGATTCTGATAAATGAGAAGGCTTATTATCTTTATGACATATTTATTGTTTTTCGAAGTATATACCCTCACTATTTACACACTTTTGCATTCGCTGGAACCATTGTGAAAAGCAGCGGGTCCAGTCTTCCTTAGGGACCTCTTCGATGGCTTCGTGGAAATCGTAAACCTCTGAGTTTATCTTTAATTTTTGGAAATAAAAAGAAATCACATGGTGCGAGATCGGGGCTGTATGGCGGATGAGTCATTAATTCCACATTTGAGGCCTTCAAATACGCATTCGTTGCCTTGGCGGAATATGCCGACGCGTTGTTGTGGTGGAGGACTATTTTGCTACGGGGACGCTTTTCACGAACTTTGTCAAACACTCTGGGCAAGCACGTGTTTACATACCAATCTGCAGTTACAGTCTTTTGGTTTTCAAGCGGTATAGTGGTGTAATGCCCTGATCTGCCGAAAAAAGAAGCAACCATTTTCTTACCAGTGCTTCGACTTTTTTTTACTTTCGTCGGCAAGTCTTCAAAAGGAAAGACCCACTCCGCCGATTGACTTTTCCTTTCTGGTTCAAAGCAGTAAACCCAGGTTTCGTCACCTGTCACGATATTATATACAGCCGTTGATTGCCCGCCGTCAAATTTTTTTAACATTTTACGGTCTTCCGTCAAATCGTGCGGTATCCATCGCGTACAAAGTTTCCGAACCTTAAGGTGAAAATGCAGTATCTTTTGCACCTGGCTCATTCCAATGCCTAAGGTAGTACGTATTTGCTGACAGGTAATTTTTTTGTCAGTTTCAATTAATTGTCGTACAGTATCAATATTACAATCGGTAACCGCTGTCGCCGGCCGGCCTTCACGTTCATCGTCATGGAGATGGTCACGTCCGCGTCTAAACTCACTAAACCACGAATAAACAAAGCTACGAGATGGGGCTTCATCGCTAAATGCTAATTGAAGTCTTTGACAACTTTCTTGCTGAGTTAAACCACATCGAAAATCATAAAAAATAATGCTTCGAAAATTTTCACGATTTAAATTCATTGCGACAACGACACACGAATTTCAACCCAACGTCACGATGAAAAAACAAATGACAGTGTAACAAATTAAAAAGTAATATACTGCCAGAGAGTTGCTTTTCCAAACCCTATAATTGTTTTTTTAGTATTCGTTTTCTAAGTGGCCAGTTCCAGGAATTTTCAGTATGCCCTAAGTATTAGTTTCACAGCTAAAATCGAAAAGCAACAGGGTCAAAATGAAAAAAAAAATATATGTTGGTTGAATTTTGTTACATTTAGCTCTTAAACCATTCTAACACCACCAAAGAACTTAAAAATAAATCTTCTTTGTAAATAATAATAACTAAACACAATTTTTGACATTTACATTAATATTAACTCGACATTTACATGTATAAATTAAAATATCCTTATAGTAATCACTATCACTATCTTCATTCACGGTGACACTAATTCCGTGTGTTTGTTAGGAAAAGTCTACTTAATATTTCAGCAGGCCGAATGATTTTTGATAAATATCTTGCGTACGATAGAGGGTAGTACACAATAGCGGCAATGTGTGAACAACACCCTACAGTCCGCATTCCATTCGCACATTCACAGTAATGCCTCGTAATTGATCCAAATCCTATGCTGTTTGGAACATATTCGAAGAAGGATCGGTAAGTTTTTCTCGAAATATGCCGGGATTGCACTTTCATTTTTAATATGTTAGAATAAAGGGCCATATACGTGCATATTCCAGGTTCAGAGAACCATCTTCATTTAGTGTTTATGCCAGATATGAAATGGATTGGTTGTATTGATAGGTACCAGAATTTAAATAAATACATTAGTATAAAAACTATTTATTTATTTTAATTAAAAAATTAAATCTTTATTGAAAAAATAGAAAATAATTATATACAATGATTTTGGATTTTTCGAGAACGTTTTTTTAATCGCATTTTTATAACTTAATAACTTAAGATTTAAAGATGCAATGCAAGAGTTAACAATGTATTACAAAAAAAAAAAAAACACAATTAAATCGCTTTATTGTCAAAATACTCATGTTTTTTATTTTGTTTTAAAGAGGATTGCCACTCTAAGTGGCATTGTTATAAAAACCTAGACATTTTTTTTTACTTCTTCAGAAGTCTGAAGAAGTGAAGTTGACGAAATTTCGACTTACGTGTTTTTACAGAAATGTTAAAGATGGAGACTCAATGATTTTTGAGAAAATATTTACTTTTAAGTTGACTTAAATGAAATAAAGATCGTATGATAAAGTTCAATACTTTTAGAGAAATATATTTTTAAATAAATTCGGTTTTTTTTTTCCTGCTGAACCACTTGATTTTTTTTAACAAAACTTTGTACAATTGTAGGTACTACTAGATATAAGTAATTATAGAAAAAAGAAACAGCGTTGAATTATAAAAGGGCATATTTTCTTCCCTTATCCTGCTACGGGTACTTTGAACAAAAACGAAGCGTAACAATATTGCCCGCAATCACGTAAATCATACGAAGCAAACTTGTTGAGTAGACCGTAAAAGCAAATGGCATCCACCGAATTAACTTTCCTTATTAATAACACGTAAAAAATCACACAATTTGGCACAGAAAATGTAAAATAAAATTTGAGGAACGTCAATCACAAACACCATAGATTAAGAAAAAACTTTTAGTGTTACCAGGACAACGGCTTCTTATTGGCGACTTGGCTGACATATTATGATTGAACCAAGTGCGCGTTCGCTGCGCAGTGATGATTTTTTCTCGTTGGCTCGACGGAGCTAGCTACGCAGCACAATGGCGGCGATTTCAAAATTCTGCTACGACAAACTCACCAAATTTCAATCTTGCTTCCTAGAATCGTTCATGGGTTTTTACGTACAATTTCTACTAGTACTTACTAGTTTCTCGGCAGAAGGACCACGTTTAAGGGTCGATCGGTCAAGTAAGTGATTTTATAATGATAAAATTAAAATAGTACGTGTGAACGTTATAGATTTTATTTTATTTTTATTTTTATTTTAATATAAAGGTCTGCCAACAGGTACAATACCATGTAACTTAAGAATTAATGCATAGTCCATTGGTCATAATAGAGTATATACCCAATTACAGGCAAACACGACATGCAATAAAAAGAAATACAAAAAATATTATTATTAATTAACCGCTTACGTTTTGCTCTAAATAATAAAAAAAAAAAAAAAATTACAACAAAGATTAATTTATAAATAGATAGCAAAGAAACAGAACTAGTTAAGCAATTACATAACTACATACATATATTATTATGAAAAATTCCATTAAACTTAAATTAACACTAACTTTTTAAATAACTACACAGTTGAGCAAATTTAGATTTATATTACTAAACTTTTTACTTGCTAATTTGAGAGCTTATATTAAGTGTTGAAATCAGCTTTGTATGCAAACAAATGTTTTTTGAACTGGCTTTGGGAAACGTTTACAATGTCAATTTTAGTGACTTTGTACAATATATTGTGTTCTTTACATATACGAGGAATAACGCTATGACAACCAGTATTAGTTCTGTAAGTATTAACAGCAAAAGGCCTGAAATTAACAATACGTGCACGTTGTCTAGGAACAGTAAATTTCAGTTCATGTAAAAGCTGAGGGCAATCCAAGTGTCCATTTAATATTTTGTGGAGTAACATTTGATCAGAAATCCAACGGAGATCTTCTAGACTGAACATTTTAAAATGAGTAAGACGATCTTGATGAGAAATCAGCGGGTTTTGTAGTTTTTGATGAACACTAAGGAAAAAAAGAAATCTCTTTTGAACTCGTTCTATCCGGTTAATGTGACACTTGTAGAGGGGAGTCCAGATATTAGAACAATATTCCAATATACTACGCACCAAAGCAAAGTAGGCCGCCTTTAGTGCAGATACATTTTTAAAATTTTTACAACTACGCCAGATAAAGCCCAAAAGTTTGTTCGACTTGCTTATAATTTGATCTATATGAGGGGTGTACGACAGTTTACAGTCCAGTACGACACCTAAATCCCTAACATGAGATACTTCTTCTAAAGGTTCGTTATTAATAAAATACGTATTATTTAAGGGGAAATGTTTTTTAGTAAACTTAATATGTTTGCATTTGCTGATATTAAGTGGAAGTTTGTTGTCAAATGACCACTGAGAGATACTAGCTAAGTCGGCTTGGAGCTGATGTGAATCTACTGGACCATAGATGGGTTTGGTCATTTTAAGATCATCGGCAAAAAAGGAAAACGTTGAGTGATGTATCAAGTTGGCCATATCGTTAATAAAAATTAAAAACAAAGTTGGCCCTAAGTGTGAACCTTGCGGTACTCCAGAAGATGCTTCGAAAGTCTCAGATGAGTATCCACCTACCACAACTTTTTGACGTCTGGACGTGAGATAGCTATAGAACCAATCCAATAGCTTACCAAACACACCAACGTCGATCAGTTTCATTATTAATATTTCGTGGTCAACTCTATCGAAAGCCTTACTAAAATCGGTATAGATTGCATCAATTTGAGATCCTTCATCTAAGGCATTCGAGATATTAGTGACGTGCATAACTAGGTTCGATACGGTTGACATTTTACTTCGAAATCCATGCTGGTGTGCTATCAAATATGGTTTAACGTGAGCTGTGAGTACTGAGTTAACCATGGACTCAAAACCTTTCCTATCGTAGATAATAACGATATAGGTCTATAATTTTGAATTTCAGAAGCATTACCTCCTTTTGGAATCGGCAGTACATTAGCTTCTTTCCAAATTGCGGGAAATACGCCACTAGCCAGAGAAAAATTGAAAATGCGATAAAGAGGATAAGAAAGCTGAGTCGCACAGTTGGCTATAAAAACTGCTGGTAATTTGTCAGGCCCTGCTCCTTTCCTCGTATCCAGCTTTTTTAAATATATTTAGATTAATTCCCGAGAAAAGGTAATTTTACCCAACGTAAGGGAACTGCTGACATCCATATTTTTCATGTTTGTGCCATTATCAGAGCGCGCATTACTCTTGGGTGAATAAACCGATGCAAAGCTTTCAGCAAAAGCCTGGCAAATTAAGGCAGGTGATGTTAATTTTCTACCATCAAAGGTCATTTCACTAGGCACCGTAGTCTCGTTCTTACGCTTAGATTTAATAAAAGACCAGAACGCTTTCATGTTATGTTGAGAAATTGAAGATTCAATGGATTCTAAATAATGAGAATAGCAGATATCAATAAGTTTATGACATTGCGCTCTGGAAATTTTGAAATCAAACTCATCAATGGGGTTTTTAAATTTTTTAACTTTTTAACGTAATTTTTCTTTTTCTTTGATACATCTAATAAGCTTACTTGAATACCAGAAAGGATATTTGCCTGATTTAGAGCTAGAAAGTGGGACATGTTTATCAATAATTTTATTAATAGTATAATAAAAGGATTCTGTCATCACATCAACGTCCACTGAGGACTCCAGCGTTTTCTCCCAATTAACACCTTCTAGTTCAGAGTTAATACTCTGATAATCCGCCCTGGAAAAGTTGTATCTCTTAACATCTATCTTTTGCAAAAACTTTACAACTGGGAATTCAATAACGACCTCCAGAGGAGGATGGTAGGGATCAATTTTAGATAGCGGAGCGGCCAGAAGTGTCCTGGTGGACAAACTGGAACTCAAAACAAGATCGAGACATTTATCGTCCTTATTTTTTGTTAGATTGAATTGACGGACATCATGAAGAGACATGAAGTCGGAAAAAAGATCGCACAAACCAGACGAACCCTTTTCCAAGATGGCTGCAGTTGATTCACTTTGATCGCGATCAGGGGTCCAATTTAGGCTACCCGTATTAAAATCGCCAATAACTAAAGTAGTGCTATTGTTAACTTGACACATGACATCACTAATCAAATCCAAATGAATCTCTAGCTTTTCTAGCGAAACTGGAGGGGGTATATAAACAGCACAAATATTCAAGAACTTGGTATTTTTATTTAATGTGAATGAAATTTGAACCCACAATTCCTCCTTGTCTTCTTTTTCAAAGTTGGATAAACGAGTCGAACAAAGCTTATTGGACACGGCGATAAGAATTCCTCCACCATCACTCTTAGTACTGAACTCCCTGCTACGATCTTTGCGATAGATTATATAATTACTATTGAGAATCTCAGCATCAAAGACACTGTCATTCAACCATGTTTCGGTCAGCACTATAATATCGTAACTGTATTTTAATGACGCTAAATACAATTATTTTAGTTTTCCCCGAATACTTCTAGTGTTCTGATAATAAATGCGTAAATCAGACATATTGTTAATGTAGACAGTAAAGCAAAAGTACTTAAATTAGTATACAACTAAACTAAAGAATAACAGTAAATTAACTAGAATTAAATAACTAATATTAATTCAAACAGACTTATTAGTTTTACTCTCTAAGGGTTTCCAAAACTTCGTTATTTTTTACCCAAATTGCGGGCGATGCATCTTCCTTTCTCAGCAATACTCGTCCGTCGCGAGTCCACAGGTATTTATAACCTTTGTCTTTCTTCAGTATGCGCGCTTGGGCATGGAGTGCACGATTTTGAGGGGACAAGTGTTCGGCGACGTAGACTTGAGTTACATTGCCAGCAAACCCGAAGTGCGATGAGTTAAGTTTGGCCGACGGGTTCGTTTTATTGAACTTCATACATGCCGCCAAAATACTGCCACGCATGCGACGCGACTGCAATTTAACGATGACTGACCGGGGCCTCGGAGAATCGCGGTTCGATTTGGCAACGCGGGTGCAAGCTAGCAGATCCGTATCCACTATATGGCAGGAAATTGTTTTACCTAACTCAATGAGAGATTTCACTAAATTTTCGTTATCATACTCTGGAAGACATTGAATTTCTATGTTGTTGTCCCTGGCGCGTTGCTCTGAATGAGAGACACGGAAATTTAATTGATTAAGATTGTCCCGTAGTTTTTTGTTTTCCTCACGTAGCTCTGCAACCTCAGTATCCATGGAAGACAATCCTCTCCGAGTATCGTTCAAAGCGGACGACAAAGTACCCATCTCAGATAGATTTATTCTAGAGACTGGCACTGTTGCCATAGTAAAATAAATTGAATGTTGCAGTATACAAAATAGATCCTGCAACAATAACATCGTATTTTTTTGCATGATGGCAATGCTTGGTTGTTAGTCGATTACCTTGAGATTTTATTGTGTTATACTTGTCTATCAATTTTATTACATTCTGTATTTTTTATGCGTCCATTTTTTTTACTATTGTCACTATGTCCACTGTAATAGTTTTGTAACTCTACGGTAAATTCTTCCTGATCGTCAATTACTGGTATTTCTAAATTATGCTGGTGTACAAGTTGAATATGTGACATTGTAAATATTATTTTTTAATAATATTAAATGAGATTACACAGGCTCACGTGAGAAATCGATCAAAAATGAAAAATATTACTTAAGTAGCACAGTAACTAACACACACTTCAAATTGCACTTTCTTTGTTATTCGCTTACTCGTTTTACTTACAAAAACAATTATGACACACAAGTGACTCTGAAGGTACCTATTAGTTATTTATAACGGTAAGTCTATTTATAATCAATAAAACAGTGTAGCTTAGATTCAGTTAGCGCGCCATATTGACTCACAAACATGGCGCCGCGGGGCCCATGAAATTCAACCAATCAGCGTTCGAGTAGCGTTGTGATACATGTCATTTCATAATTTAACGGTTTCTTGCGGATAGTTTATAATGTAATTTAATTTTTTTTCTTAAGCCTATAGTGTCCCACTGCTGGGCAAAGGTCTCTCCAGTGGACCCCCACAATTTCCGGCTGCTGTACAGGTTAAGTCTGTCGGACTTTCAAAACATGGAACTGTACATTAACGCAGTGATGTCAACCCCACAGGATCTAGCGGATACTGTTGTAGTCATAAAAGATAACTCTATTGCTGCGATACTTTTGGGAGTTCTTACTCCAAAATACGAGCCTCTCATTGTGGCTTTAGAAAACAGTAAAACTGCTGAACGAAATGTCCAAATATGCAACTACATCTTTAGATCCCGTTTTTCATACTAAAAAGAAACCGAAGGTAAAGTAAATAGTATGTTACGAATGCAAAAAGCCTATAAATTGTATAAAAGCGGGTAACTCACATTTTATAAGTCGAATATTGTAACAAGGAGCATAATCATATATTCGACTCATAAAACGTGAGTTACCCGCTTTTATACAATTAATATGATTCAATCACACGATAGTTGTGCAAAAAGCCTAGTTATAAGAGACCAGACTGTCCATTAAAGAGCAAGAAGAAGGAAGCAAATGCGGTAACTGTCAATGATACTACAATTACATCGCTCAATACTTCTAGTAGCTCCTGCAAGGACATTTTCTATATTGATTCGGGGTTAGTACAGCACATGGCACATGGTTTCTAGACGTGATTGGTTTGAGAATATAACGAAGCGAAATGAAGGTACCCTTACTGGCGTTTGAAAGACTCCAGAGGGACTAACAATACTCCGTTTTCTATAAAAGCGGTTAATAGTTTTAAGGAAATAGACGCACTAGAAAAATATAAATCTGATAAAAATAACTGTATAACTAATGGATGCCCATAAAACTACCTCGAACAATTATGTTTCTTTAAACGACAACAGAGCGATATTACGCGGCTCGTTTCACCAAGGTGATTTAAGATTCAATTCATCTCGTGGTAAACAATGCACTGGGATAGCGGCTGTCGCTTGTGCAGCATTTAGTCTATTAGCAATAATGATGACAAGGCTTGTTTATGATAGACAAAATGTAGAGATTACAGCACTCGAGGAAAACAATTATAATGGTCACATAGATAATGATAACAGCGCTGTTGGTTTCCCTAACCTTAAAAACGCTCTAAGAAGTTTTTTCAGTGAACATTCGTATGGGATCCTTACAGCCAATTCCATGTCGGTAGCTATACATTTCAGACCTTTAGCCGAAATTCAAGCATATTGGATGTTTGATTCCCATGCGCGTGGTCCTAAGAGTGCTACTGCTCCAATTAATGGTACCGCTTGCTGTCTAACCTGGATTATTTACATGCCGTCTTGCGCCGCAATTTATATGTTTCGTCAAATAAAGTTCAAGAAAGAAACCTTCAAGACAATCTTAATGTGTTCGCATTAACATCATTAATTATAAATCAAGACATCCGGTTACAATCGTTAAGACAAGTTCAATCAGAACAATCGGGTATTGTATGGATGGAGAGTCTGAACTATACACCAAATGTTTCTCTTCTACCCACAAGATTATTGGAGCAACCGGCCATTAGAAGGACAGAGAACCGGACTAATACTCCAAATAACAATTCGCTCCGATCGGTTACGCAACTAACTTATCCTCTTCAACATACACCACAAGTCAACGAGTCTTTCCATAGAACGGTTCAGGCAGTATCAGCCCCGGAACCAGAAATCGAGTTACCGTTACCAAGTCATAATTATTTTGACAGAATTTATATCGAATCAACAAGTATGCTTGGAAACATAGACGATAATGTACCTAATTTGGAAAGTGTGGTAAGAACGAACAGTTCTTCAACAGACACCATGAGATTGGCCGAAATTTCAAGAAAGACCGCGCCGCCTTGAATTTGGAGCCTGAACGCCGTATGGAGGAATTATGTTGGTATTTTCTTTTTCCAGATGGCAAAAACGGCTTCGGCGAGGAAAGAGAAATTCCTGTAACCCCCTGGATTATTTCCAAAGCCGCGTATTGAGTGATGACAAAAGGTTCAACAGAAATGACTATTTATTTTATGGTTTATCAATTGACAACATTTCATATTTTCAATAAGTCTCAATTCTAATGCTGTTTTATTAAACATCTGTTAAATATGCAAAAAAAAAATTTTTTTGGATTTTATTGGTTTGAACTTTTGAAAAAAATCGTTATTTTGTGTAAACCGGAAGTATGACGTCACTTTACCAAAATAAGACCTTAGTCATAAAATAATTAAAAAGTTACCTGTACCGGTACTCATTTTCTTATGGTTGACGTTTGATAATTTGTTTGTCAACAACTGTCATAGTCATAACTCTTTGTTGTTCATGCTCACTTGCCTCATAAATTAAATATCTACATTCATACGTTGTTTGAGATAATAAATCACAAAATACTTGACATTCACTCACTGGACTTAGATACCTCTGTAAAAATTACAGACTTGGCATTCTTTAACCGAACACCAATCTATCTACCTTTGAAACAATAAAATAAAGCCCTACGAAGGGTTTTTTCGTCGGACAGCAGGAATCTGCCGCGTGTGGAAACGGTGATGATAATGGAGGCCACAGCGGCAAGTGATATGGATAACTTAGCACAGATAAGAGGCGCTAGAGTACATGTCTTCGTCGAACGTTGTCGTTTATGTCGAAGTGAAAAGAGATTCAGGAAAATGTATAGTGTAATGGCGAGTCCGTCCAGAGCAGAGGATCCGCTCGAAGCTAAACAAAGTGACTGCATGTATATAGGTGAAACCAGTGAGACTGTCTGGATGTTTCCTGTCATGACTGCAAGGCTTCTGAAGGGGGTTGCAAACACCAATTATGAGTAAAGAAGATAGACGAGCCTTCGACAACTTCTATGAAGGAAATATGAGCAATTTTAATTAAAATAAAGCTTTTTTTTCATAATATCTTTATTATTTACATTTCACTGTATGACTATGTTGTATTTCTAATGAGCTATGGATCCCTGTCGCGTAAAAACGTATAGTATTTTTGCATTCGGCAATAAAACAATATTTACTAAATGCATACGAATATTGCTTAGTAGTTTTTGCCATGTTACATGACTTATTGGAGCATAATATACATTCAATTAATACAATTTCGTAAGGTAACTGAATTAAGAAAACTTGATTGACCGTATGACGTATGACTGTCAGGCCGTCAGTGTCAAGTCTGTATCGAGCTTTTTTTTCAGTTGCTCTGTATTCTTGGTGACGTCACTTTCCCAACCTTGTGACATGCGCTCTTTTAGAATGAACTATTTTTCAAATGGATTTTTCGCATTAAAAAAACACTTTTTCAGAAAAAAATAAAAATACGGGTACATTGAAATTTCATCTTCTTTCCAATAAACTCATTAAAATAAGCAGTTAAAAATATGAAATGTTGTCAATTGTGGAATATTTTCGTGCCAAATCAAGTGTTTCTGTATCATGTAGGATGCGGCAAGGCCACGGAGAGCAAACACCTCAGGGTCTGGTAGACAACATGCACCTTACTATGAGAAATATTAGAGAATCAGCGTCATATTGGCAAAGATATTGCTCTGAACTTATAGCGATGGTAAGAGCATTAGGGCCTCCAACATGGTTCTTAACATTCTCGTGTAATGATTTAAATTGGCCAGACATGCTAAAAGCCTTGTTAATTGCACATGGACGTGACGTCGATGATGCCGAACGCTTGACATTCCCGGACCGTTTAGAACTTGTGCAAAGATATCCGGTAATAATAGCGCGACAATTTACTCTGCGGGTTAACGCTCTCATGCGGTTCTTAAAACGCGATCACGATTGCTTGGGTGGTCCTGTTGAAGACTTTTGGTACAGAATTGAGTTCCAAAACCGCGGTAGCCCACATCTTCACATGCTAGTATGGTGTAGCAATATACCAGATTTATCTACTCCGCAAGGGAGAGCCGTCATTGATAAAGTGGTTTCCTGTTCAATAAATCCAGAAGACTCTGTGTTACGTAAATTGGTCGAAGACTTGCAGATCCATAAACACACCGCGACATGCAATAAAAATCGCCAAGACGATGGTTGTCGCTTCGGTTTTGCTAAGCCGGCAAGTGAAACTACTATATGTCTAGGCCCTAATGAAGCACTTGCTAACAATGGACGTTTTTGTTTACTGAAAATAACTTCGGAAGAAAGCATGGTTAACAATTGCAATGCAGTTCTATTAGGTATTTGGAAGGGAAATATTGACGTGCAACAGTGTGGTAGTGTCGCTGCTGTGGCCTACTACGTCGCAAAGTATGCGAGTAAAGGCGAACCACACGATATAGGCGATGTGATACGAGAAGCCGTATCAAAGGCTAAAAGACAAGGAGGTGATGTTTGGAAGCAATTTTTTTCGGTATCAATGGCTATTTTAAACAAACTCTTGGTGAGCGCACCGGAATGCGCTTATAGATTATGTCATTTGCCAATGAAAATGTCGTCGCGTAAGACTATTTTTGTAAATAGTTGTAGGCCGGAAGAGCGGTTCAGGCTTCTGAGGTTTGATAATGACAAAACTAACATTTATAGCAATATTTTTGATTGTTACATGTTACGACCAAACCACCTGGAAAACTTAAGTCTTGCTGAATTTGAGGTCCATTATGAAACGGTGTCTAACACATCATGGTCTGAGGAAGATGGTGATGCAGAACTAAGAGACGAAGATGCAACACCAGTGAAATATATCACTTTACAGGATGGTTCGATAATGCGTGTAAGAAACAGGTCAGCGGTATTGCGTACCCGCTATTACACAAAGAATATTATTATAGTATAATAGTGTGTATACATACCATTTCGCAATGAAGGCGAGCTACTGCTAGAAAATGATACTGCCGAAGACTGTTTCATAAGACGCCAAAGAGATGAGATAAGACGATGATACTTTTTGTGAAGAAGTGGGAGAAAGAGCCGTCATGTCAGACGATATATTCCTGGGAAGCATTCGAGGATTGAATATCCAGCAACGGGACTTATTTCAGTAAGTTTCGTCGGCTATCGAAAAAGACCTACATGGCGAAGAAAGTCAGTTGTTACTTTTTATCACCGGCGGCGCGGGTAGTGGTAAATCGTTCGTGTTAAAATTAGCTGTGGAGCAAATTAAACGTTGTTATGCACCGACTGTAAATATACTGCTGAAGCCTAAATTTGTAGAGGTTGGGTCTTTAACTGGGGTTGCCGCTCGTCAAGTATTTGGCAAAACTTTGCACAGTATTTTCATGCTCCCTATTGAGAAAGGAAGTACTATGACATACAAAAAACTTACTGGCCAAAGACTGGAAACTGAACGACGTAAATGGCGCCACATCAATTGGCTTATCATTGATGAAATTTCTATGGTATCCTATGAGAACCTTAGAATAATCCATCTAAGACTTCAAGAATTTAAGAATACTGACAGATTGTTCGGTGTTGTTAATATTTTGCTCTTTGGAGACATATTTCAGCTTCCACCGGTGAAAGGGCATTGGTGCTTTATGCAGCCGACATTCTTCTCAGCGGAGATAAATTTATGGCACCAGTTTTCTTTTTGTGAACTGACCATGAATATGCGACAGCGCAATGATATTGAATTCATCGATTTGTTAAATAGCTTACGAGTAGGTAAACTGACGACAAATCAGCTAGAGTTACTATATGAGCGGCGGCATGTGCCTTTAAATGGTGAATTTGCGGGATGGAGTCGCGGTTCGAATTTTTCCTACGGTTAGACAAGTCAATGACTACAATGATAAGACGAGTAAGGAAAACGAGAAGTTACACCGAACTTATCAGATCAACGTAGTGGATGAGTCTCGTGAAGCAGCTACATGCGGCAGAAAACCACCAGACAATGTAATCCCCAAAGACGTCAATAATTGCGGTGGTTTTTTGTCGTCGATAAAGATTGCAATCGAATCCCGCGTAATGTTAAGAAGAAACATTGCTGTCTCCGAAGGTCTCGTTAATGGAGCTATGGGTATAATTAAAAAAATCAAGTGGCCAGCCCTAAGGAGAGACCAGCTAGAGGATGGCGAGCTACCAGAAGCCGTATATATAAAATTTGACGACGATTCTATTGGTCTCAGGCTAAAAAATGCTAACGGTTGTGTACCCACACCTCCATCGTGCACTACATTTCAGGCGACAAGGGGTTACGGTGATGTGGAGCGTCGCATGCTGCCCCTCATATTAAGCTGGGCAGTCACAGTCCATAAGTTACAAGGTACAACCCTCGAAAGGGCTGTGATTAACCTCGGCAAAAGAAACTTTGCAAAGGGACAAATGTGTGTCGCATTGAGTCGTGTTCGAAGTTTGCAGGGTATAGTTGTCGACGATTTGGACGCTAACAAACTTTTAAATAGACCACATGACGACAGATCGTTAACGGAGACGATAAAACTTCGACATCTGTCGTCTTATACTCAATGCAGCTCATAATTAACGTTTTCGATTACTTCAATCTTGAAATAATTTTCCAAATCGGTTAATAGAGTTCTAAGGTTACAGACATAAAACAATAATATTTCATTAGAAATCCCTAAATTAACTTCGTCATAGTCACTTCAATATCTGAATCTAAATATTTCAGCGCTACCCAGGAAACACTGTGGGACTTAACACGTAAATAACAACCAGGAACTTATTGGGAGAATTTGAACAATATATTTATTTACATAACATAAAAATCAATTATTTGACAAACTAAAAGTAACACATCACTTCAAATTAAATTGACAGCCTAGCTGCCAGCGATCCACCGGCAGGTAATAGACATACAAATAAGGTTCGCCACATCAGCCCCCCTCAGACCTTAAGGTCGATAACGAGCAGGTAACCTAACCTGACGACCAGAACGAGTTTCCCTAGGTTCAGCGACGAAAGGAACAGGAAGAACTGTTTCGGGCGACGCCGGGCCCACAGGAACAGGTGTAGCAGCAGAGCTGCCGGGTTCCTCTGACAAGATATACGCTGGTTTCAATCTGTCAATCGACACAGAAACAGCTTTTCCAGAAATTTCGATAACAAAATATTTACCATGTCTCACCAGAACCTTGTACGGGCCAGCATAAGGCGGCTGAAGTGATTTCCGTACGAGATCTTGTCTTACAAAAACATGTGAAACGGTAGCAAGGTCCTTAAATACAAATATTTTGGGAGTTCCATGACGCGCTACAGGGGAAGGTTGCAACTTCTTGATGTGCAAACGTAACCTTCCTAAAAATCAGTATAGTCAGTAAGTCGATCAAATGTCACACTGTTGAAGAAATCGCCTGGGAGTTTAATTGATTCTCCATAAACAAGTTCAGCGGTAGAAGCGGATAAATCATCTTTCCAGGCACTGCGTATGCCTAGCAGTACAAGTGGAAGAGATTCTGTCCAAGTATCGTTGGCATGGCACATTATTGCTGATTTCAGCTGTCGATGAAAACGCTCTACAAGTCCATTGGCGGCTGGATGATATGCAGTAGTTTTTAGATGATTAAAACCGCTTAACACTGAAATTTGACGAAACAAATTGGATTCAAACTGTTTGCCTCTGTCTGTAGTGACTCTGTCAGGACAACCGAAACGCGCTATCCATGTTGAAATAAACGCTTTAGCCACGCTTTCCGCCGTAATATCAACGATAGGTACAGCTTCTGGCCAACGAGTAAACCTATCGACTGCGGTAAAACAATATTTATAACCTTCTGAACTAGGTAAAGGTCCAACCAAATCCAAATGAACATGCGAAAATCTCGCTGAAGGTGGCTTAAAGTCATGAATTGGAGCGTGAACGTGTCTAGAAATTTTTGACTTTTGACACGGAATACATGTTCGAGCCCAAATTCGACAGTCCTTTCTAACTCCTGGCCAAACATAACGCTCAGTAACCAACTTAAGAGTAGCTCTTGCACTAGGGTGACTTAGTCGATGTAGAGAATCAAAGACAGATTTTCTGAATTCAGGTGTTAAATAAAGTCGTTTAACCGGACCTGACATGTCACAAAACAGTTTAACTCTATCAAACAATACTTGTTGAAGATTTAGAGAAGAACCAGTTTTGATTAAATTTCTAAGTTCTGTATCGGTTGCTTGCAACGTAGCTAAATCATCTAGATTAATCCCGTCTGTTATAGCATCAGCTCTTGATAGAGCGTCCGCCACAACGTTATCCTCGCCTGCGATGTACCGTATATCCGTTGTGAATTGTGAAATAAAATCTAGGTATCGAAACTGTCGAGGCGAACAGGCGTCATGGGATTTTTTGAAGGCAGATATTATTGGCTTATGATCGGTCATAATAAAAAACGTTTTTAATTCGATCATATGACGGAAGTACTTAACTGATTCATAAATGGACAGCAATTCCCTGTCGTAGGCACTATATTTTCTTTGAGCTAAGGTTAACTTCCTGGAAAAGAAACCAAGCGGTTGCCAATAACCGCGCACTTTTTGCTGTAAGACTGAACCCAAGGCAAAGTCAGACGCGTCAGAAACAATAGCCAACGGTGCATGCGGATCAGGGTGAGCCAAAAGAGCAGCACTAGCAATACTCTGCTTACACGAATTAAACGCTTTTTCTAATTCTGAGGTCCAAATTATAGTGTTGTTGCTTTTGACAGAAGTCCCACTAAGTAATGCATGCAAAGGAGCTTGAATTTTGGCAGCTTTAGTTATAAATCGCCTATAGAAATTAATGGCTCCAAGAAAGCGTCTAAGGTCCTTTAATGTTTTAGGTTGCGAGTAATTTTGAATTGCTCTTACCCTGTCACCAATAGGTTTGGAACCTTCGGACGAAACTTGATATCCTAAAAATTCAATTTCTGGTACTGCGAACAAACATTTATTAGGATTTAATAAAATGCCATGTTCACTGAAACGTTCAAAAATCGCACGTAAATGTTTTTCGTGCTCTGCCTCGTTTGTCGATGCAACTAAGACATCGTCAATGTACGAAAAACAGAAATCTAGTCCACGCAAAACTTCGTCCATGAAGCGCTGGAATGACTGGGCAGCATTTCTTAACCCGAAACTCATATAAGGGAACTCGAAAAGGCCGAAAGGGGTTGTAATGGCTGTTTTGGGAATGTCCTCTGGCGCAACAGGAATTTGATTATAAGCTTTCACTAAATCTAACTTACTAAATATCTTGCAATTGAAGAGATTATGAGAAAAATCTGCAATGTTGCGTACTGGATATCGGTCTGGTATAGTGCGTGCGTTAAGCGCACGGTAATCACCACAAGGACGCCAGCCTTTGTCCTTCTTGGGTACCAAATGAAGAGGAGATGACCACGCACTTTCAGATCGTCGTGCTATACCCGAACGTTCCATATCCTCGAATTCCTGCCGTGCAATTTTCAAACGGTCCGGCGCTAGTCGTCTAGGTCGTGCGAATACTGGCGGACCTGGAGTTGTCCTAATATAATGTTGTGTGTTGTGTTTACAAATTCGCTCTTGCGGACTACCCATTGGTCGCAATATATCAGGAAACTCGGCCAGAAGTTTATGGTACGAAGATTTACCCGAAATTACCTTAATTTGAGGACAAGAAGGAGCTGGTGTCGCAAAACCTGCTGATGTGAGCGAGGTACTGTTGTCTATTAATCGAGAATTTCGTATGTCAACTAATAAATTATAATAAGATAGAAAATCTACTCCTATGATTGGTTTACTCACATCCGCAACTACGAAACGCCACACAAAATCGCGACGTAAACCAAAATCAAGTGTCAAACTTAAATAACCATAAGTAGAAATAACAGTATTATTAGCAGCAAAAGTTCGTAGTCCGTCCGACTACGTTTTTGTCCACGCAAGTAACACACTGGGAAAACACACAAATCTGACCCGGTGTCAATCAAAACTGTAGTTTAGATTTAGCATCTGTGACGAATAAACGGATAGACATTGAATGACATTCACTGTTTCTAACATTATACTTAGCAGCCGCATCGTGCGACTGTTGAGCTAGTTTTTTGAATAGCTACAAGGAGGGATACACTTAGCTGCTCGATCGGCGAATGTAGAATGATACCAGCAGTACGGTCTGCCGCTATCGGCACGGCGTCGGCTCCTTGACTGGTTCCGCTGACTAGGCCGGTACCATGTCCTCGATCGTGAATCACGGCGTGGATTTAATTTCGACATAGCATCGACTCTCGAAGCCAAGGCTTCAATTTTTTGACTTAACTCGTCGACGACCGATGGTGGTACTGAAGATGTCGAAGCCACTGACTGAGGTGTAACCATTTGTGGGTCAGTTTCGTAAGCTCTGTCTGCCATTTGAGCTAATTTATCTAAAGATACACTATCTTCTTGCATAGCAATAAGGCCTTGCAGCAACAACGGTAGACGATTTGACCATACCGTGCGTATAAATTCATCGGGATACTCAGAACCGACCAGATTGCGTAGGTACCGCAGTAACTGGCTAGGCTTTCTGTCTCCGAGTTCCTCTGCCGACATGAGTTGTTTGAATTTTTCACGTTGCGATGCCGATGTGCGAGCAATCAGTTCTCGTTTAAGAGTGTCGTACTTTTTTTCTGACGGCGGACTTACTATTACGTCTTGAATTTCCGTGGCATATTTTGCTTCTAACACTGAGATCACATGATAAAATTTGGTAGAATCCGTAGTAATCCCTGCGACTTCAAACTGTCCTTCTACTTGCGAAAACCATAATGTCGGGTTATCTGGCCAAAACGGAGGAATTTTAACGCTAACGCGACAAACTGCATGGTTGGATTCCCTCTCCGTATCAGTCATGCTTTATAACTTGAGAAACTATTTTTTAATGAAAACTTCTGATGTCGTATAAACGTCGGGGTCACCAGTTGTGGGACTTAACACGTAAATAACAACCAGGAACTTATTGGGAGAATTTGAACAATATATTTATTTACATAACATAAAAATCAATTATTTGACAAACTAAAAGTAACACATCACTTCAAATTAAATTGACAGCCTAGCTGCCAGCGATCCACCGGCAGGTAATAGACATACAAATAAGGTTCGCCACAACACTAGAAGTTTTATAGGGCCACCTATGGTCTTCTTCATTAGTTCTTCACCACCAAATACTATTTTTTTTTAATTTTTAAATGCGAATACTTGACTTGTCGGTCAAAATACTTTAACCCCTTTACGTTGTTATTCATATTTTGAAGGCTTTCCTTTATTCCTTGTGGATCCCATCATCCATGAGACTAGATTCTGGTAACAATGGAACCAACCGTGTAGTATATGCAGACAAATTACGAAATAATTTACCAAATTCGGTCATCAATGACGGAGTTCTAAGGCAACACGCAAAAAATTAACATACAAGCACAATCTCCTTGTTTTAAAGTCGGTTAAAACATTAGTGAAGGTTATAAGACTGCATCTCATGACAACTCCATTAAGTCCAAACACGGCCACTCTACACTTTTTTATCTCTGTGTTCCGTTGCCTACCTCCCGGGTTCAACCACCAGATCAGGTTAATGGTAACATTTCGTCAGAAATATTTAAGTAGAGGCCGGAATTCTCGTGGCATTTTAAGTAGAGAACGTATTATTGTATTATTGTATTTAATTTCTAGTATACATAATGTATACTCGGAAGTCAATAAATGCCACGACAATTCCGCCCTCTGCCCATATATCACCCATTTGGTTTAAATTATATTACTATTTTTATCATAGAATCTTAAGATTGGTATTTTATAGTAATTTTGCTTTAATAATTTTTGGAGAAACTCCATATCACTTATTTTCCTTTTTATTACAATTTTAACTTTTTGTTCTATTTATCGTTAAATTGAATATCTTTTAGTCTTCGTTTACGGCTCATGGGTATTGTTCGCTTTATAAAGATGTCAAAATGACGACCTTCTTTTTTTAGAATTTGTATTAACAGCAGTAAATTGGGCTTCACTGGAGTTTTTCTGTTTAGTCGACTGTGCCATCCTTCTAAAGCGTTAGTAGTGCGATTATTTTCATCCGCTTAACATTTCGAAAAGAGGCACCCATTGCTTTTCGAAATATAGGCAAATTTGTTGAAAAGTGACTTTGTCCTGGCACGCTTCCCCCAAAACCTTTATTTCCATCCATGTATCCAAAAGAAGATTGGTGGGTAGCATAGTCATGTAAGAGCATAGTTTTCTTATATTTCGTCCAATAAGGGTCTTGTTTAAGTCGATTTCCTCGCATTTTCTTCTGATAGCATCATAGTAATGGAAAACTGTCACGTCTCTGCGCCGACTGAACGACAAACTAGTCAGTTTTAGACTCTTCTATTTCGTCCTATACAATGTATCTCTTTTTGAGTGGAAAGATGGAATGTCGTCGTGTTGTACTAAGCCGCTGTCTTCTAATTGCTGGAAGGTATTCTCATATATACATTGTACAGATCCGAAATCAGTTGACAGTTTCGCTTTGCACGCGTCGAATGCAATGTCTATTACATTTTTTGAGTAATCTGGCTCACACGTATGCTCGCTTTGTCGCAATACTGTATGTATCACGACCCTCGTTCAAGGTGATAGACGCACTGCACTCGTATCTATTACTGCATCACGATTCACGATTTACTTGTTTGCTTGCGTTTAATAGTTATTTGTTATGCAAGGCTGCAAAGTGGTTATTTGGCGCTAGTGTTGAAATTGAAAGCTGAGCAAGCGAAGGAAGCTAAGATTGAACCATGAGCGAAGCGAATGGTTCAAAGATAGATTCCTGAGCGTAGCGAGGCTTTCAAGACACGAGACGCCAAATAATTTTGCAGTCATGCGGAACACACAATTTTTCACCTCACTACAGCGAGGAAAATTCGAGCGGTAAGAAAAACAAGAAAACAAAACTTATCGCGTGATTTTTCAGGGAAATTATATCAGCATCGCTACTAGAATCATTCATTTTTATAGTTCAAACGTTGAGTTCAAAGAGCTTAGCACAGGAAAAATTCGATAAATTTACGTGAAATGTGATAACTTAAAACTTAAAAAAAAATTTTTTTCGGTTGCGTTCAGAAATTACAATAGTATGTAAACCTATATTTCAATTTCTTTATCAAACAAATATTGAAATCGTGTTTTATTTAATGGATTAATTAGTTAAAATATGTTAATTAAACTGAAATACTATCAAAAACCTAACCTTAAAAAAATAAAACAAGATTACAAATAGGCACCTATGTATACTGTATAATAAAACCTATTTGACACAAAATAAAGTGTAGGTAAAAATAAAAAAGTTAAAAATCTGTAATCAAAAACATGTTTCTGATTGGTTATTATCTATGGTTATTTGAACTCACCGCGGTACTGCGAACATCGAAGTTCGTATATTGCAAGCATCTTTCTCTTTTACTCCAATGAAAGTGACAATCGTCCGAAATTTACGAATATCGTTTTTCACGGTAGCGCGCCAGTTACGCGTTGAAGGAGTTTTATACTTAAAAAAAAGTTACATGCACCACAGAGAATTACAAACATCGGCTTCGAAATTCGAATGACTTTTGCACGCTAGCGGATAAAATAGGCTTTTCCACGCAGATTTCGCACTATAAACTAAGGTTTTCCGAGCGAGTGAGGTGAAAATGATATTTAAATCCGTTTCTTAGTAGTAAATCTCTATCTCTTTTGCTTTTAATAAATGTTAAATCAAATTTATTATCCATATCCATAATTTCCGCCGATTTTCCGAATTAATGTTTTACATTGAAAGGTCACTCTGACAAATCAGAAATATAAGTGGCCAGTGCGTGTGTCATGATTATCTAAAGAGGATTGATTTGAAATAAACAGAACGTTAAAGGGTCTAGCCGCATTCCTATAGTGAAACTGCCCCTGGCTGAAATGTATACCTTTCTTAGAAGCGTTAATTGGTCTTATTATAAGATATCATTTTACAATATTTCAAGCCTGGAATCCCCTAGGTATGGATAAAAAAAAAAAATCTTTTTTAATTTTTCTAAGCTAAACTAATAGTTAGATTTCTTTGAAATTCGGATTATACACGGCACTAATAGCAATACATTTAAAAAAAAAATCAAGGTTCTAACTTATTTACAAAGGCCTAAAAAAATTTTTTTTTGTTTTCATTTTTATTTTAATTTACAAGAGGGCGACAACCTCAATTTTTTGGTATTTAATGCACAATATAATATTGTATAAAATATATTTTTCATAAAAATCTATTTGTGGCAACAAGGTAAAAATGTCTTACTAATGCAGGCCATTCGACTTAAGGCGTTTGTAGGTTACACATATACACATTGGGCCAACGTACTTGGCTCATTGTGTACTGGCCTTTATTATATTTTTTTTTTATCCAAACCAAGGGGATTCTTATATTTATATCGGATCGGGATCTTATAATAAGACTAATTAACGCTTCTAAGAAAGGTATACATTTCAGCCAGGGGCAGTTTCACTATAGGAATGCGGCTAGACCCTTTATATTATAGGCATAGGCATATCCCTTCAAGCGGCATTTTTTTAAAATAATACCTATTCGTAACTTTTTGTAGCTTATTTATTATTTTATATTTATCATTCAAAATTGCAACTACTTTTAAATTACAACTGTTCTCAAATTTATAACTTAAGTACATATCGTCACTACTTTAAAAAATCTCATATCTGACATTGCAACCCAAAGTTGAAATGTCGCAACTCTCTATGAAACCCATGCATACCTATGCCGTCTCGTGCTTGTCAGATTACTCAAAGGTTGGCTGGAAGAGATCCCTTACTGGTGTGTAAAGTGTTTAATACTACTACATAGTAACTACATTTTTCTATTGGTTAACTTAACAAGATACGAGTTTTTTTCAAAGTAGTAACGATATAGAAATTTAATGCTGCTTCAAAATATTGAGTACCTCGACCGCTACCATATATCTGATGGCGATCGTACTTGTAAAAGTCTGTACCTATATCTACATGTATTCTGTATACATAGTAGGCGGGCCCTGAATCATAAGCAAAAAATTTTATGGTTGCACCAACTGCGTATTGAACGTACAGCGATCGGGACTAAATTCATGTTGGAGGAACTGATGTTAGGCGAAATACATACATGTTGACATAATGCGCTTTGGCCGAAACGCTATTAGACGACATGAATGTTTGACCAAATGCGTGTTGGACGAAATGCTAATTGAAAAATCATATGGACGAACTGCGTATTGGCACAGCACTAAAACCACGCTGATGTCGTCTCTATCGCTACCTATATCGACATGTTGTGTGACAAGCTGATAGAAAGGCTGTAGCCGTGTTCTATACAAAATTTGCCTTTGTATCAAACGTTCTAGTTATTTAATTTTTAAACACTTCTTGTAGGCAAAACTCTGCTCCCAAAAGAAAAACCATGTACACTTGAAAGTTTTCGTATTATGGCGGTCTGTTTTTTTTATCACTTTTTAATTATTGGACTATATTTGTGTATAATATTTTTATTTACTTTTTTTTTTCGTAGTTAGTACATACTATTATTGTGCACTATGGTGATATCAATATACTATCTTTTAGAGTTAACTTGCTCATCCACCGATGACCGACATTTTGTGATCTTTGCTGACCTTCACTCAAATATTGGAACTTTTGATACATGAAGGTTTGCATTGCTCTAATCTTAGGTACTAGCTGAATGTCTGCGGAAGGACCAAATAAGGACCAAAATAATGATCGATAACTTGTTGTAGACGCGGAGTTATAAATACTTTCTTTAAGGATGCCCGTCAAAAAACTACGCAGTCAAGTCTGGTAAAGCAGAACACGACAACTTCCCTTACTTTTGTATGAAAAAAAAACCTTTTAAGCTTGTATAGAACTGGAAGACAAAATCAAACCATACCTTTAACAATGACACACTATATTAATAAGAAAGTTGAATACATGCAAGTATAATATTACTGTTTGTCTATATGAGGATCGTGTATGCGAGCTCCAGAATATTTAAATAATATAGTTTTCATCAATAGACATAGTGATTTAGGAAGTAGTAATTATATAGCGACAACAGGAGCACTCAGGAAGACCTGGCTAACAAATGATGAGACGACACGCCTTTTATAAAATGGTGGAATAAATAATTTTTTTTTTATACTGTTAGTCACATATTAAACATCCATGAATTTAAACGGATGAAACTGTTCATGGTTATACATTTTAAACCGATTTTAGGCCCCGTAAAGTGTGATATTACTTTATATGCTGTTATTTAATGCTCAGTCTCATCTTTGGTTAGCCACGATCAATTGATGTAAACACACTATCATTGTTTGTTATAGTCAAGTACAATAAATACAACAAGTTTCTGGTCTTGTTCGTCTTCTTCTTAGATAAGGATATAAGGATCATGTTTTTTTACAAAAAGCAGTGTACACATGTAGAAGCAATATTCAGAGGGTGAATTAGAATTTCCACTTTGGAATTACCGTCACTATCGACACTCCCCTGTCGAGTTTAAAGTTGTTTCCGTACTTTACATAAGTATAATGACTGCAAAACCGGAAAACATATATCTATATGTATGTAAGTAGTCATCTTTAATAGTATGAAAGATATGCATTATTTATAGCTTCAACGCAAGATAAATGCGTTTGCCGTATAACATCAGCCCTTAAAAATTTAACGACTCTGGTGCAATGTTCACTACATACAATTGTAAATTAATATAATATCCAACACTTCTTTAAACATTTTACACGTATTTAGATTTTAACTTGGGGACAAAAGCTACCTACACATATGATGGTAGTCAATTACAGATCTTTTTGTGCTAAACACAGCACAGCACAGCAATTATGTACTTCCTGTATGTTCATATTTAAAAGCAGACACGATTAAAACTTAGGCATATTCAATTAGATTTGTATTATGTTGTATCTGTTGCTTGTATGGTGGCATACGACTATGGTGGTGGCAAATTTTATTTACGCATATTTTAAGTTAGAGATTTTTAAATTTTCAGGATTTTGATGATACTTTCTCCACGTTTTAGTTTAGGACTACTCTATAACATATATAGATAACTATGCGGCTCTGATATGATATCAGAGCCCGACAGTTTAGTACATTTTCTTGCTAGTCGCCATGAAGTGTCAAGTAATTATGTATTCACATCAATATTATAAAATTTCTCAGTTTTTTTTAGTTATTTATAAACAAAACAACTATTTTCCTTCATGCATTGCTTTCAAAAGAATGTTTCCGTATTTCGAACCTTGTTATTATTTTCTTAGTCTTAACAGCACAGAGATGGTTAACAGCACCTGAGCCCTATTTATTTCTATGTTTTTGATCGATTATGCAATTCTTCAATGCTCTTATTTGTACGATGTTCTTTATTTGCACTGTTATTAGTAAGCATAAGTAATTGCCTTATGATTACATCATTGTGTATCAAATTTTTATTTAAATGTTTCTCTAAAATAATACATTGGAATAGTGGCATCTAGGGGCACAGATAAGTTGCTATGTGCCTGTTAATGAAATAGCGAAATTTTAAAATTTTTTCGTCTCCACTTGTGAAGAGTTGTAGTGCAGCCACGGCTTTTGCCGGAAATACGGTTTTCAATGCCTGCATTTGAGGAATCATTTCGTAATTCGTCATGTATTTACATATATTATAAATCGCTAGGTTTCATTTAATTTAGAACTACACTACAGTTTTTAGAATTAATACTATTGCATCAAGTGATTATTTCTTTGCAGATTATAGTATACAGTATACGAGAGGCAAAGCATTTAACCCGTTAATGGACATGACGAATATAATACTATTTCGCACTTTCTGTTAGTGTTATCGATTATCTTTTCATTCGTCATGTTAGTACCTTTTTTAAGTCGGTTAACACTTCCCATATCATCATGTGAAATGTTATGTTATTGTCGTAACAAAAAAACTTTTCCATAAAACTGTAAACACAACTATTAGGGCATTTCATTAAGAGCAACTTATCATTTTTAAAACTAGATGATTGAGCAGAAGTACCAGCTGAATTATGTTTAAATAATCGTGAAAACAGTGCCCAAAAAATACGTTATCAATATCATAGATGTCACGCCATTGTACATTTTTTTTAATAATGTCGACAAACAAGTTTGGTTTACCATTTTTATTGCCACACAATCTTCAACTGACGTTTCGTTTTGATCTTAACCTTGACATATCTGATCTTAAGATTGTTAATAATGATGCAGGTTGATTTACAACTAAAATAGGTTTATCATTGTCTGAAGGAATAAAATAATAAGCGCTACCAAAACCTTATTTCTTATTTACACTTTTACGGGCTTAATACTTTGCCTCTAGTATTGCTACACACTGTATATTCTTTAGCAATTTCATCCATATGCGACTAATCTAGCTGACTAGATTATTTTAAAATACATATTACTTAATATTTTTTGTTTAATTTAATTGTACATAATCTTGGCAGTAATTTGTTAAAACGATTGTATTACACTTATTATACTAGTTAGTTAGTTAGTTGACATATCTCACATACATAAGATGTAAACATAAAAATCAGATTATTATAATTTGCGATAGTTGTATAAAAAAAAAACATTACATTATTTTCCTCATTTCAGTATCGTACGTTACGTTTGATGGGTTGATTAGGTTAATACGTTGTCTACAACTACAATATCAACGTTGCCTATTTCATTATTTGGGCATAATATTGGTACATACGCCTGCTTATTATATATGACTATTTATTGCTATTGAATATTTAAATAACTGTGCATGCGGGATATTATTGGAGGCACATTTTACAAGGGCGGATTTTATATTAGTCTATAATAACTCTCGCATTAAATTTTGGAAGCATAAAATGTTGATGTTTTCTTATGAGAGAAATATTTAAAGAACCAAATATCGATTTAAGTGAAAAAAAAGTTTGCGACTTGGCCGACTTAATGAAAACATGATATGATATTTGAGTATGGATACATGTCAAGATTATTAAAGAAGAACGAAAGCCTTGTAATTAATTAATTAGCTTAAGCAGAAGGAATTATAGATAACCGTTTCTTAGCTTTTATAATTATCACTATTTGTATGGGCAGTTTTAAGCATGGGCACGAATAACTTTTATATAAAATCTTAGTACAAGTCCTATATTTTTACCACAATTTGTATGAATTTCAATTGATATTATATTTGTCTAAATGTCTTATAAATTGTAACAAGATTACATTACTGCTGGCTACAGCTATATAATGGACATAACCTTATAAATTATAATTATGTAATTTGTCAAATATATTTATTAATCTTATTATATTACAAAGCTTAAATCTAATACAAAGAAATAAAGATCAAGTCTTCAGCTGATAAATTACACTTCTTGTAAGTGCGGTTAATTTAGTAGGTACAGTGTACTCAAACTTTCTTGGTATTAAGTGTGTTGGGCACCTATGGCTTGTTACCTACTACTTCTACTTATGGTTTTAATTGATTCATCCGCACTTATATATGTATACCATGTCCGCTTTTATTCTTATTTACTTTACGAGGCTTTTTCAACCTTAATAAACTACTTATTTCAAAATTTACTATATGTACTATCGAACAAAGTGATTCATGACCCACCTAGATCGCAAATGGTTGAAAGTGTCAAATCAATTTAATGACACTTTCAAACCGTTTGTCGGCTAGGTGGGTCATGAATCACTTTGTTCGATAGTACTACCTAGTTAGTGAAAGGTCATAATTATTACTAAATTTATACAAATATCTACAGTCGCGTAAGTTAATTTGTAACCCATTTCGCAAAAATACCCTTTGAAATTCAATTCAATTTGACAGGCGGTCAGTGGGTCACAAATAAACGCCACCGTAATCTTAATGACATGTTGTGTAAATTTGATTGTTTCCCACGAGTATGCATCGGGCATGTCTTGAAATATATGATGCAACAAGCAAAGACGTATATATGTGTACCAAATTTTATAAAAGTGCATTATTATTTATGTTTAAATTTGGGTACCTATTTGAATACCTATATCTCGATTAAACGAATATGGGAGTGTCCTTGTCGCCTTGTCATATTCCCTGAATTAGATTTTATTAGATTAGGTTTGTCAAGTAAAAAAAAAAGCTGGCTGTACACCTACACCAGCAAATTATCTATATCACGGCGTAAAAACGAATGAAGACTACTCCAGAAAAAAAGATTAAACACCAGTTATAGGATAACCCAAGTAGTTCAAATGACTGAAATCAATTCTCTGACTTGCGGCGCGGCAAGCGTTTTATCTGTTCGTTGCGCGGTCAAGACGCGCAATGCACTGCAGTTGGGATCACACGCAGTTAACAGATAAAACGCTTGCCGCGCCGCAATTCGCGCAATGTTGTGCCCGGGCCGTAACACCTTTTTGCGACACTGCTTTTATCAACTAGAAATGAATGAACTTGAATCCCAAGTCCAGGCACCAGTCGATACGCTTTGGATCTTATAAATTATTGTACCCTTAGCCATGACGTTTATCGTTGTAAGTGGGCTCTGAGTTGGTAGGACTTAAAGCTGATAGAGATCGACAGCGTTGGCAGGCTTAGTGAGTGAAGAGCGGCGCACATTGGCACCGCCCTTCTCCGCGGATCAAACGTGGGTAAAACTGGCGTGTACGGCGTCGTCTTGAGCAATCTGCGTGCCCGCGGCAAAGTACTGAAATGTAAAAACATAAGTATCTTAAAATACATCGTTCTAGTTTAAAGCTAGTATAGTTCAGACCGAAGATATCGAACGGACTTGAAATGCACGAAAAAAACGGGTCATCTGCATTGCATCACCTATTATTTCCGAGCCCCCCAAAAATCCTTACAGAATCACCTAGAGAGGTGATTGTGTAGCCTGAATAAATACACTTTACACACGACGGTAACTTTGGAACATACGATTATAAGCTTACATTTCCCATTATAACTTTTGCTAACTGATTAAAATTAACATACATGGTAACTATCCCATTGTGGAATAATATAAAAAAATAAGATAATTTGCTATCTCGGTGATAATCTCAAATATATAACTATTTATCTATTTTTATTTGAATGAGATGAGAAAGTGTTTAATTTGCGTCGTTGTCGTCGTTTTTAAGTATTAACATGTTGATTAAATTAAATTATATACCTACTAAAACAGATGACATAGGTTATTCAGATAAGATGGCCAAAACTTCCAATAACTATAATACGAAACAGTGTTCGAACAGGTGTCTCTAGTTTTCGCGCTAACGAACAATTGTTCAGTCACAATACTTTTAAAGTGTTAAAAGGTAATGGTCAGCCTAGATATGGTTTAAAATTGGACCAGACACGAATAAGGATGAGGTTTACTGGATACTCTCATAACACAATAAGTCAACAAAAATCTGCAAGCCAAACATTTGGGTAGAATATACGGGATAAAAAATAGTGATTAAAACATTTGTGACAATGACTATTTGTTTTCGTCTGTGTTCATGAAAATTATACTTAGAACTTCGTAACAAAATTTTGTAATCTTTGGTGTCGATATAGTTGGGTTGATCAAAAAATTGCATTATTCAAAGTTACACAGAAAGAGACTGTAATTACGATGTAACTATGTCGTTCATATTGAGGTTTATAATGTAACGGTAACATGCGTGAGCTGTTTTTAGGGTAGGTATATATATTTTTTTAATTATATTTATAATGAGAAGTTAGGTTACACTTTTGATGCAAAAGGTTATCTATTCATGGGGCAACCATTCAAAACTTACACATTATTACACCTTCTAATATATCTTCCGGTGCACATGTCTTAAAATGTCCCTCCCGAGAAGAAAGTCATTGGACTAAACAGAATAAGAGCAGGTTACTAACGTACATAACATTATCATGATCGAAGTATGTTTATGTAAATATACATAGTGTCTAACGGTGATATGTATCGCTGTTAGACACTTTCTTTCTATATTTCGTTTCAGTAATACACTTGTGAGAATTAAAAAGTGAAGAATTCTCTTTCTCTGGATCTTTCTTCATAATAAAACCAGTTCCATTTATTTTGAGTGTAATGAATCACGCACAAACACGTCTAGTTATGGTTCTGTTTGCAAGTTACATGGAAATCAAAAAATCTTTGATCTCTAAAACCATGCATATAATATTTTTTTTTACCCATTCAATAATTTAAAAAAATGTTGTATACTACAAAAAATATAGCAGGCTGTTTCATGAATTTAACTCTAATAAAAAAAGTGAAGTAAATATTGGTACCATCTAATTACTAGTAGTAATAAAGTACTGAACTTAATTATCTTAACCATTCCAATTCCACTAACATCGAAATAGATTTTTCTAAAATATATGTTTGTAATTTATTTATTTATTTATTCGGGTAATGAATTCACATTCTAAAACAAAATTGGAAAACGATTTTATATTAGAATTAATAAGACTAGTTTACTACGTCAACTACATGTTTTAGTCATAAAAGTGTAGTCTGTTTTCTCCCCATCAAAAATTGTAGAAATGTGAAAGAAACCTTTTAAGTAGCACAAAAAAAAGTATGGACCTCACCTAACTCTCTTTCTTTTGAGCATATAAACAATTAGTAAAACGAACGTCATAAATACTGACCCCTGCAAAAGCTGCTCCATTCCATCCAAGTCGTTCGTGTTCGCGCTGCATTTGCCTGGAGGCGTGCGAGTGCGCATGCGAGGGCTTGTGGTCGGCGCGCGAGGCGAGCCGCGCCTTGGCGGACAGCGCGGCGCGCAGCGGCACGTTGGCGCGCGCCGCCTCCGCGCGCCCGTGCTGGCAGAACTCCAGCAGTGCCACGCCCAGCGCCAGCGCCAGCCCACCCACCAGCACGTAAAATATGCCGGCTACTTGACTAAGCGTCATTTCAGTTATACTTGTATCCTGTAAAACCGATATGTTTAAGGTCAAACTTGTATACGATTTAGGCACGGCAATTGTCAACCGTATCGAATTGTAACTTTAACCTGTCACACACAATATGAGCAAGTCGTGAAACTGAATGCACGTGATGCATTAAGTAATAAAACATGTAAAATAGGAGTGTGAGGCGACAAAAGATATTGAGACACTTGATTTACACAAGTAGTTGATGAAAAATTCTAAAATTAAATGTAACTGGTGACCGAAGAGCTGGCGGCTTCCTCGCAAAACGTATCAGCATTGCGATACAACGAGGAAATGCCGCCAGCATCCTTGGTACAACCAACGGCACAAAATTAACAGGCTGTTGAATGTAAAAGCTTAATCGGAACTGGATATCAATACTAACGCGATGAATATCGATAAACCTCTGTATTAAGTAATGAAGCCAGTGCAGTTGCAGATAAAACACTTAAATGAATGTGGACAGCTTGATGTTAATTATTTACAACCTTTTTTTTAAACTTGATGTATGTATTTGTATATTTATCCGGGTGTATATTGTATCTTGCACCTCAATTTTAAAGCAGTCATCTTTAACCAATTGAGCTGAAATTTAGCACACTTATGTAAGTTCGGTGACAATGCAATATTATGGTACCATTGATCTGATCTGATGCTGGAGCCAGAAGGTAGCAAAAGCAACTACTAAAATACACAAGATAACCCCGTGGTGTTTTAGGCTCATAAGAATCCTTTCGAAGAGTAGATGAAGATTGTGCAAAAAAGTACAGTCGGCAATAAAAGCTTTAATATGTTCTCACTACTGAGGTGAAAAGTTGTATGTGTCACACGAGAGTAAAGTTATTTTACATCTCGCTTTACTACGCTCAAGATTCTAACACTAGAATCACTCGCTACGCTCGTGATTCAATTATAGAATCTTTCGCTTACTCGGGACTCAAAATAAACACTCGCAAGAAAAAACAACTTTCCTCTCTTGTTGCACAATTAACTATTTTGCTTTGTAATATTGCTTATAGTTTATGATATGAACACAAAATCTAAATATTAATAGAAATTTAATGCTTAATTATCATTACAAAATATCAATTGTATAAAAGTCAAATTAATTAGGGACATTTTGTTATTAACTCCCAGGAAAAACATATTTATGAGTGGTAAATGTAGAAAAAAATGTGTAGATTAAGCGTCGCTCATTAAAAAGTAAAAATAATCTATTATTAAACGTCTCAAATGCCGGAGGTCCTCGTCGCTTTTTCTTAAGTATATGTCGTCGATTTCAACTTTGGATGTATTATTACTTAAATCCAAGCTTGTGAAATTTAAAAGCATATAAGGACCATCATTCAAAGCCAAATCACAATGTCCAGCACCGTTAAATGACATAACTTAAACGCTGAAAATTTCAGCGCAGCGAGTTGTTACTCGCAAACGTTCCAACGCACCAACGGCACAAAATTAACAGGCTGTTGAATGTAAAAGCTTAATCGGAACTGGATATCAATACTAACGCGATGAATATCGATAAACCTCTGTAAAGTGACTAGATTACGGTGCTGCAGAAATTGAAACCTGTTCATCACTTGTAGGTAACACGTTTAGAATTATGATCACTAAATTACCTTTGACGACATTTTTATCATGGTACTTTCATTTGTAAAATACCCCTAGTTATGTTTACTTGTTTGTAGTAACGTCTAAATTAGATTTATAAGCACAAGTACTCCAAATATACAAGATGATATGAACACGTAGCATTCCACAATAACGTGTTTAATATATATTTTTTAAATTAACAGTCATAAAACGTATTTTTTAATAAGATCGTTTTATTACATGTGTCAAGAAATACCTAACCTTTAAAATTATAGCCAAACACACTTTTTAGGACTAACATAAAACATAAGACTAAAACTCCAGAAACCTATTTTTACCGCGTTCTATGAAAGGTTTTTATCTCACTATACAGGTGCCAGCGGCGCTGCGGCGAACAACGATATTCGTAAATTTCGAACGATTGTCTCTGCCACTCTCATGACACCTTAATTTGAGTAAAAGAGAAAGATGCCAGAAATATACGAACTTCGATACATGGATAGCACGGTTGCCATTTTATCGTCATCGCGCTATCCGTCACTTTCGCACTCACATAATTGTTGGAGCGTGAAAGATATCGTGACAAAAGATAAAAACTCCACCACATTAGGCTAGCAGGTCTACGTATAATTATATTTTTGGCTTATCTGGTGAATAATGGACAGCACGTTTATTAGACGCTAGCATCTAATGGGATTTAGAATTATAGAAATTCTATTATTCAATGAAATCTTTCAATTTTTTTTCTTTCCTTCATTTTAAACAAATACAATATACAAATTAATTTACTCACATATACAAGATTAAATTGCAGAATGTGGAAAAATGTTTTGTATCATTATGTCGTGCCCGCAGGGGCATACAGTTGTAATGTAATAATTTCAATTACTTTTTAAAATTACCGCATTAGGCAGCTAAAAATAATTATGAGTTTTAAACATAGTACCTAATTAGAAATAAATAATTGAAATGGAGATTGCAATTATGCCAGTCGTGTATTGGTGTCAAATTTGTATTAAATATTAGGTGTAAAACTCATGGATATCGTGTGAATTTTTAATTGGAATGTCTTGCCAAAGGACCTATCCTTGAAAAATGCGCTGTTAGTTAGAAGTTAGGTAACTTCAGGTGTACTTCCTCAGCAGTTGTCATGTTACTCGTATTGATAGATAGATTTTACTATTCAAAAACTTTACAGTGGATACTGAACTTTACACAGGATATCGTTATAAATTTCTTTACAAAATAGTTTTCACAGTCTGATTGCAGGGTACCCTTGTTAACCAAGTATTATTTTATTTGCTTTACTTAGGTATATACTAATACGCTAGATGTAAGAAAGATATTTTGTAGAGGAATATTTAACATACCTATAACCTTTAGCAGTTCAATAAGGTTTTGGTGCATCACCGTTATGCTAGTACCGAAAGTCGCCATCGGAATGGATTGAGCTGTAATTTTGATTTGAAGCAATCTTTTTTTTGGTTTTACCCCGTTGAAACATTTTTTATGATTAGAGATTTTTTTTAAATATTTTTTATTCCAGAGTTTTTCATTCTTAATGAATACGCAGAAATTATATCGTAAGACATTCGCGTATATTGATTTGAAAATAATTATGTTTTTATAGGTACTAAAATTTTAAACAGAGGGTAGATTTATATTTGAATATATAGTACAAGAGTTATTCTTAATCATGTGTTATTTTCAAAATCATTTTATGGACTGACACTCGTTGTTCCTTTCTTTTAAAATACAATGTTACTTCAGCAGAGTTATTATTTTTTAGCTATTCTTTTGATTGGCATCATAAGAGTAGGGTGATTTTTATTTGACATTTAACTTGCATCGATTCCCAGACGAAGCAAGTAATGTTTGGAAAATCTATGAATGCATAATTACTAACTTTTAAAAATAACATAGTCTTCTTTCAGCAAAATACACTATCTACGATATTTAAGGTACTTGCCCTTCATGTCCCATAAGTTTGGGCGCCCTATATATATGTATACATTTATGTTCTCTAAATTCTTACCTCATCTTTGCCTTCGTCACAATCGGATTTTCTCGTTGCAAGAACCCATTTGCGCCATAGCTTCGATATAACTCCGGTCGCTTTCATGTCGACTATGGCTAGATTTATCACCTCTCTAAAACAAATACAATTATAAATTCCTGGTTTTTTACAACATATTTTTCCAAGTTCTCTAGATAAAAAAAAAATGTACCCTATGTAAAAAAATATGTATAATACCCTGGCTTTTTCCTATATAAACAAGTATACCCTACACTTATAGGTAGGTACCTACTTATAGTACTTATATTATATATATTATATATATATATTATATATATTATATATATATATATAAATAATAACAGGTAGATACGTGTTTACCTTTAGGTACCTAAACCTAATAATATTACTTAACTATTAATGTATTATGATTAGATATGCACCATAATATTGTCTTCGGTTGCCGCGATAATTACTCATGAAATAAAACAACTAAAAACGGATTAAATCGCGTATAACTAAAACGTAACGCGTAAACTTGAAGTTTAAATTAGTTTTAATCCGATTTAATCCGTTTTTAGTTGTTTTATTTCATAGTTATGCACCATAATTATACAGTTTATCACACCTTTTTATCAATTGTATTTTCGATCAGCAGTTGAATTTTTTTTTCATGTTTAACACGACATCCTACGAATCATCAAGTTATGTAGTAATATTCATTTTATCGTATCACAAAGCTTAAGTATTTTCTAAAGGTATACATATAACATCATGATTTTAATATACACTTCTGAAATTCCACTAAAGTACCCTTATTTCTCTACAGCGTTATAAACCGCAAGTGTCATATAAAATGTAAATTTTTAAACTGTCGTTAAAAATCACGTGCTTAACTACCGCACGTACCGTAAAAACGGAATAGTAGGTAGATATAAATTCGATATGTAGAGAACCCCACTGACGGGAGACCCATGTAAATTTACGAGTTTTCAGTATTCAACTGGGAATTACCGCGCAGGAGCGAGATTTCAGCCAGATAGTGTGAGCTGGGAGCTTTCCTGCACTGAAAATTTACTGCAAAGTTTGCCTCTGTTCTGAGTAATATTACTTCGTGTACGTTACTTAAATAATAACTAAAATTTACATTATAGGTTGTGTTCATTAATATTCTGTATGGATTTTATTATCACCATAGTCTTGCTTTGATTTGCAGACATAAAGTGACCATGCAATCACACCACAACTTATTAGTAAATTTAAATTGAGTTAACAGGCCTGATAGCATAAAATAAGGTAAAACTGTTCTTAGGAACCATGGCTTCGATTTTAGATTTAATAATAATGGCATTAATTTTTTTAAGAAGAATTAATTTTTGCATGCAGGAAAAAGTTACCATTTTGAACATTTATTGAAATAAAATAATTATCTGTTGGGCTTTTTAGTCAATGACTTAACCAATATTTAAAATGTATTCGTTGTGACTCATGAATTTACTTTTCGTACCATCAGCAATAACACCGAAAAATCTTTTAGATTTACGCCTAACATTGTTTAGAAGACTACGATTCCCGGTTATGTATGAGATATTAAAAAAGTTTGAATGCCATTATTATTAAATCTAAAATTGAAGCCATAGTTCCTAAGAACAGATTTCGCTATCTCTCATAGTTTCTGACCTCCTCCTACTGACCCATTTGGATTGATCACCCTGTATACCCATTACAACAAATCGATCTTATTTGCCTCAATAGTATCGGCACAGAGACCAACTTGCACTAAATCGCCTGTCCACGTCATTGTGACTGCTATTGTACGAGTAATGACCATCATCTTCATCTTTCTCCATTTTGCCACGGCTCATGTGCGGGAGCCGGGTGTCCGCTTTGCAACTAATCCCAGGATTTGGGCTTGGTACTACTTTTAAGAAAGCGACTGATATCTGACCTTCCAACTCAGAGTGTAAACTAGGCCTTATTGGGATTAATTTAGTTTCCTCACGCTGTTTTGACGTTGTGCATTAATAATTTTTCTGTGATGAAATTATCCATATTCAACTTTATTAGTTCTATAAAGACATGTGGGACATCTTCAAAATCCAAAATCAAATATCCGTGATAAACGCACATATAATTGTCAGGATTCATTCCCAGGACCTTCGCTTCGAAGGCAGGACTGCCGACTATTTCCAATTTGAGGTTTACTAAACAAAGTAAGGCGTGTTACTCATACATCTAGTAATTATTTTTCACGGCTCTTAATTATGACTATCTCAGTAGGTAAATATCTTGTTAAACTGCTGACTTTTCCTACTTGCAGATAAATGTTAGAATTTTTAATGTAATGAAGTTATAAACTGTTTTTTGCAAACACCACTTTAATTATATTAAAATGTTCATAATATAATCAGTACAACATCGCATAGTATCTCGCACCTCTTTTTTCCCAACGGAATAGGTCTAGTTATTACACTGCAAATGAGATTACTTTATATAGCTTGAAATGTTGCTCAAACCTCATTTCGCCGTGAAGTTTTAGCGAAAATTCTTCGAGCTATTCTTAGAGAAAAGATGAAGTCAGCTTTACACGAAATAGCTATCTCAAAACATAAATGGTAGAAACGAAGCCAAGTTCTATATCACATCACCGTAATTAAGAACTCATACCTTAATGGGTGTCAAGTTTAGTTCGTAAACAGGTAGGCCAATTATAACTTGTATACATCAAGACTCGACTTGGCTAGTTTTCATAGAAAATAAAAATCCTTATTATTATCAGACTCGTAGAATGATTTATTTGAACATAAAAATAGTAACAAAATAACCAGAATAGACAAAGACTGAATAAACTGAATATCAAAACTGCTCAATTCACATCTTAATCTTGAATTGCTCAAGCTGTTTGCTTAACTGATTATCTATGGAAATTGTCACCCATTTAAGCCTCACTTCCCTTGTCGGTGAAAGCTGGTCTTGGCTACTTTTTGATATTTTTGTTGATGTTATTACTTTTTTATAAAAATCTACTGTAATTAATAATTTATACGTGACTTGTAAAATTATTGCCAAAGAAAAAGTTTATGCTATTTTAATTCCAAAAGCCGCTGAGAAACTTTTTTCTTTGGCCTGATTTATATCCACACAGATACTTAAGCTCGGCGTAAGATATTAAGTTGTTGTAAATCTGGAAGTGGTAACGTTTTTGATCATACGAGTATCTACCTAATATTAAATAATCATATTGGTCAGTCAGGTCAAATGTTGTTTTGTATGTTTTTGTCGGAATGATAGTTTTAGCTATATTTTATGAAATGCCATAATTAAAATTATGTTCCTGAAAGTCTTTTTTATGCTGCACTTACTTTAATGTTTTTCTCATATTTGTTGGACTTACGGTTCAAATAAAATTTAGGAGGGGGAGAAGAGTTTATACATACATATAAAACATCAAACGAGTCTTTTTATGTAATTCATTTTGTAGCAGTTTTTATCTACGCGTATATTATAAGCTCTCGATAATCATAATATATGGAACGTGAAAAAATACTCTTTCCAAGCAACCATTTTTTTATTTTTATTTAGAGACAAACTAGTGTCGGACCCAATTTTCATATCGTTTTTGTAGTTCGTAACAATATTATGCTTTATTATTCAGAGATGTTCGAAATTTAAATATCATTATAAAATAAAAATCGATGTCATTATGAAGAAATCACAGATTAGAATTTTGTTCTAAGACACAGTTTATCATTATGCTGTTTATTATAGGTATGCCGTTTTCGAAATTATTATGGAGAGTTTATGATTTGTATATATGTAGATAAAATCATATTATACGTCTAGGCATAAATTGTGTCTAAAGCTTCAAATAATCGATAATTTAACAAATTTTCATTCGATTAACATTCAAATGAAACGAATGTTTCAAGTCTAAATCGTTTTTAAAAGTAGGTATCTCCATTTCGTTATTTGGTTGAAGAAATTAGAGAATAATTAGTTTTTTTTTAATCCTATTTTTAATTAGTTAATAATTGGACCTAATGACTAATTACTTTTACTTTACTTTTCGTCATCATCCTAGTTTTCCCCGCAACTACTTTGGAATTATTATGTTTTAATTCAACTTCACGATTTTACCAAAAGGTATTAGACGTCACATTAGTGGCGGCCACTGGAGATTTTCTAGGCTTTAGTAATCGGCACGCTGCTAGGACGCGGCGTTTCCGCAGCGTGCAATTTTATATGGAAACGCCGCGAAAAGTCGGGACAGAAACGCAAGTATACCCACGCTCTTATATCCACAAGCTTGCTGTGGGAATCAGGCTGAAGCTTGGATAGTTACGTGTAGCTCCTAGTTTCGAGGTTCGCACCGTCACAGTTACTTTCATTTTCCATGCGGGTAAAGTTAGTGTTATGTATAAAGCTGGTAGTTAATTTAAATTAAGTTAGTGGTGCTTGGTTATCTCGGATTAAATGTAGAGAACTAGCTATGTATTTACATTTCTACATTCACGAATGCGAAATAAATATATATACATGTTTATCTGAATATGCAAGTACATTTATTTCTACATGTTGCTTTTCATTAAGAGTATAAGAGGCTGATAACGGCTGAATTAAGACCCTGTATTTTTAAATAAAATTGAGACGTAAATAATGTTAAGCGGTCGGGTCGTCAAACATACTTAATATACCTACCTAAATAATGACATCTTCAGTATAAGATCGTTGTTGTTTCATTAATATAAGACTATTTATATGAATTATTTAATATTTCGTTACTAGTGAAAAAAATATTTTTTTCGACGAGGGTGAAAGTTGGAGCCCGAGTGAAACGAGGGTGACAATCACCCGAGTCTTAAAGTGTTTCTTTTTTTTTTACACGTTTTACACGTGTATCAAACCCAATTTTTCATAACAAGTGCCTTAAAAAGTGAAATTTACGCAAGCGAAGCGTGCGCAAAGTGCACTTTTTACGCACTAGTTAGGAAAAGAACATTTTAAATTAAAACATTAGATAGAACCCTGCCGGGTACTTCTCATACAACGACGGTTAAAGTAAAATTGTTTATCTACTTTCAAAATAAAAAAATGGTATTTTAAATAAAACTGTTAATTTAGTTCTAAATACTTTACCTTAAAGGTGATCCTTTGGCTGTAGCGATAGCAAAGTCGACATGTTTGTAACGACAAGCTCGTGTGACGGAACCGCAAGCTAGTTGTCCTTCTTTTTCGATTGAGTACTGGGCAAGATCTTCATTTAACACTATTCCTTCTATGCCGTTCTGCTGAAATAGTATGTTCTATTAATTTTGGTATTAATTGGCTCTCACAAGCCTATACATTATTATCATCAACACCGATAAGAACTTATTCACGGGTAGGTACATCGGGATACCATTCAAATATAGCATGTAGCATTCAATCAAATAAAATAAATAATGAAATAATTGGGCTTTGGTTGGTTGGATGACAAGAGTAAGCAATTGTAATATATATACAGGTAGGCGGTGACTAAATGAGCCCCTTAAGCAGCTACCATGAACAGCAGGCTATGTACAACATGGATGACAGGGGCTCAGTGGCGATATGCAAAAAATATTCGTGAATTTCTCACGATTGTCTCTGCCACTCTTATGATGCCTTAATTGGAATAAAAGAGTAAGATGCTCGAAATATACGAACTTCGATATTCGCGGTAGGCGGTAGGCGCGGCCAGGGTATAAGAGATGTGCGGCGTTTTCTACCCATTGATTGTTTAACAGCCACTGTCGAGGTCAAAGATACAGATGCAGTGAAAGTGCCAGAATTCGTATACATGCACCTTATTGTCATATTATTAAGGTACATATTTACATATTTTGGCACTTTGTTTGAGTTCATATCTTTGACCCTGACTGTACCAAGTCGTAGGGTCGTAAGAGGGGACCCATAGTGTTCTACTCAGGGCAATAACGCCAACCGACCGACTCCGTGGATCACTCGGGTACTTGGCGTAGCTTTTAAGGAACAGCTCGCCAATAATTATTAGTGTTAATTATTGTAAGTATAGGCCATCTTGAGCACATAAATATGTTTTTTTTTTATGTTTTGTATTGTCAGCCTTAAATTACGATGACCACATAATTATGTGTAATAATGGCTCATTTAAAGTACCCGTAAGTGTTGCTGTTTGTGGTACAGTCGGCAGCAAAAGTTCCTAACCGGGCGACGTGTTCAGACTGAGCTTGACACGTCTTTATTATTAGGAGAATAAGAGCATGTCAAGATCATTCTGTGTACCTGGCCAGCTTAGCAAGTTTTACTGCTGACTGTATCACAAAATCGAATAAAAGATAGAATAATTAAAACATTATGAAAGGGTCCACTAATAAAACTAAGTAAACAAGTGATTGTCACATTTTAAATGAAAACCCTGTAAACATTACAACTATATGCTCGTAAGTCGTAAGTACATGATATTTTTACCATCGCCTTGCTCATAGGGGCTAACACTAAAGAAGGTTACCTGAATTAAAAAGCGTGTCTCTTACTTCAGTTTGTGGTATGCTTGGGGTGATGATGGACTGGCTCGGCTCGGATAAACGTTCAACTATTAGATAGGCAGCCAGGTTTGCCGTATACGAACAGACCAGTATCAAAGCAAAGAACCACCATACTGTCCCAACAATTCTACCGGAGAGTGACCTACAACAAAAACATACCGTTATTTTTATTCTTAACGACAACATAATTGAAGTAAGAGAATTTATAATTGGCTTATTAGTTATTAACTTTGCGGTGTGTGTTATATCCAATTCACAAGGAGCTTAATATCAGACTGCTTTATGTATTTTCCGATTCAAGTTTGTGCAACTAAGCAACCTGACCAACTACCATGCTATGTATGTAAAGCTGGTTCCATCAGATTAACACTGGCATGTACACACAGCAACACTCTTGCCTGTACATCGGTGGACCTTATGCCATATATAATAAGGTCCAATATTGTAAAGCTAAGGGTTTTGTTGTTAGTACTAAGATAAAAAAAGATTACAGTTTTTGTGGCAGTATGAATATTAACTGTCGTAGCTTAGTGAATTTCACAATATTTATACTTGATTTAGTGTTTTTAACTATTAAAGGAGTTAAACTTCTGTATTGATTATTATTTTTTTAGATTTAATAATTGAATTCTATTTAACAAAAACTAAAAAGGAAGAAGTATAAATTATTTCACTTAATACAATAATATCAACAGAGTGCGGTAGGACATATCTCGCATCTGCGTCGCCCCGTATATTATTAAAACAATTTGATCAAAAATAAATGTGAAGAGTAGGGACTTCTATTTGGAAGTTTTCGAAAAAAGTGCCGTGAAAAGCGTAACGTGTGTAAAAAATGTAACGTGAAAATCGTTAATTCATGTCAGATTTGTGACGATAATTAAGCATGGGTGCTGTCTGGAAATAAATTTTTGCCTTTTTTGCATTGATTACTACTTAAAATTTAGGTAACGAGCACCAAAACTAAGTACCTATTTATAAAAATTAATACTTAATTATGGCTACAAAATGACATAGTTAACTTTTCTACAACTCTCGTTAATTGGGGACATTTTTTTTCAGAAAACTCCAATCGGCACCTGGAGTAAGCAACTAACTACAGTTAATTAACACTCAAAACAATAAAAACGTCGAATAACGCTAGCATGTACACATACTCGTACTTATATCCGACAACTTAATTCTGCGTCAAATGTAAGTATCTAGTAAATATCGTCAGTGTCTAAGGGAAAATATGTCCAGGTTGCAAAAAATCATTTTTGTACACGTATAGTATTATGACATCATTGAAACTTACGACGAGGTGAAAATACAGAGTAAACAATTTTATTACATAATACGTGAACCGTCTCGTACCCTTATAACAAGGTGATTATCGGTTCTCCTCTTTCGGGCGTTCGCTTATGTATATGCTAGCCTATATCTCAACCACGCACGATTTAACACAAGACTTGCAATTTAACCTAACTTCCATTGCCGACCCCGATGTCACCGCATTACTCATGTGATTCAAAATTGGTAAAGTACTTTTGTGTCATTTCTATGTAATTGGCATTATTCAGATGAAAAAGGGAAACTGTCCTGCAAACTTAATACGTAAGTAATCAATACTTTGTTACAAACTGAATAACGTTAGATATGTGCTATGTTTTGTACTAGTGGGTAAAAAGGTACCCACTAGTACAAAACATAGCTACACAAAATATTAAAAACATGTTTTTTATTTTCTCAATACATTATACTTATCAATATACTATACCCACATTGAGTTGGGTATACATACGTACTTTGGAACCACGTCGCTACCCTGTTGCATGAACGAGCCCAATGAAAACCAAAATGAATTCCATATACTAAATTCGTTGTGTAAGATTATCTGAAAAAAAAAAAAACAACATCTATTTTTTATACTTGTTTTAATATAAAGTTAGACACAGTTTCATTTTCGTCAATTTCTCGTTTCATCGGGAGTTACTTATGAGATATGTTATGTGGAAGAATGGCGGTAATTAAATTGGCCTATATAAAGTTCTTGGCAAACACCCAATCACTGTGATCTCTTTTTTCCCAGCAAATATGTACAAGAGGAGTGCTTATACGTATTTTTCTGAATGAGTGAATCCAACGGCTGAACCAGAGACTGCTGATCCCAAAGTCATACCCATGAGTTTATAGGTTTGACTTATGGGTTATTATGAGTCTTTTGAATATATTTTATACGCATACAAGTTCTAGTTCGAAAAAATGGTCTTAAACAAAAGGACATCTACCAGACCGAAATTACACTCCCTTTTGTTAAATAAACGTATCGTTTACAGTATTTGCAGCTAATTTAGACCAGTGGAGATACCTCTCTTTGTATTGTAACGGGGTGCAATATTTTTTACTTAGAAACGTGGCCTAATTAAGGATACAAGTATATCAAGTTACCTCATTAGCGCTGCTTATTGGATGATCTAAGTGGGTATCGGTTATAGAAACCGAACGCCATTCGTGGGGTGAAAACCTTGACACAAGAAATAGTACTATGCTGACTGCAAAGAAGCTGAAGAGGACGCACAACTGTAAAATTAAGAACGGGTTATAAATTAAGGTTAGTATCTTAGGTTAGATTTAAAAAATCCAAAGTTTATCAAAACAATAAAACTCTAGGGTACCGGCAGCAGCGGGCAGGACCCAGCCTGCCGGTGGTTAGGGCTGTCGAGTGGAAACGCCGGGCTGCGTGCAGTGTCCAGGATTACAGCCTTCTTAATCTGACCCTTGATCCTACCACAACCACGCAGCAAGAGATTTTGATCGAGTCTTCGTTACGAGACTGCTCGCGAAAACAACTATCGGTACAATAATCGCCGAGTCAACTTCTTGATTACCTCGGCGTAACTGTTACCTCGTGAGCCAAGTCTCAATACGTGCTGGACTTGTCTTTCTTGGTCTTTCCAAAGTTCTCGTCACCAGGGACTGTGATATCGACGAGCATAGCCCGGCAAGCATATCTGGCTTATTGGCCACTATAGTCCTGTCCGTTATAACAGATTGATCCCAATAGAGCGTGGCACGACTATTTCCGAGAACAGTACCTACATTAGAGCAAGCTGCTGGTGTAAAATCCTGGCTACGAGGTTATATCTATGCATTTTGTATAGGCCATAAGTTGCCTCTTCATTTTCTTAATATGCAGTATAACCAAATTTCAAAAAAATTAAGGTGCATCAAGATTCAAACGTTTATGTACGAGCGGTAGTAAACATAATTTAGGACTTTACTTTTAAGTTAATTTTAATTCCTGGGTCTTCATATAAAATTTGTTAGGCTACCGGGCATGAACTACGTGTATTTATGTACAATATATGTGTTATTATCTCACCCAAATCTCCTTAGATAACGGCCGAAGAAAACTAAAGGTGTCTGCTAATTGTTTTGGACTTTTTGCGTTGCTGATTGGATAATCGATCGAAAGGAAAGCTTCACTGAAATCCACCACCAACTCGCGTTCTGGGGTCACGGCCAGGGGGGCAACAGCGATATCTGCTTCCTGTGAAAAAAACATTGAATTACATACATTCTTATCTACTACAAATCCATCAGAACGGCGACATCTAATATGTCTTTCAACATGTCTTACTGATATCGCTATAGCTGGAGGTTTTATTTCCGGGCGAGGGCATCTTCAAATGTGAACTGTCTCACGAATGGTATGACCGCCGTTAAACTTTACGGGCTATTAACTAAAGGACGCCGATTTATTCTTAATACCTACTCGAGTAAACTTACGGGTCACTATCATTGTACTTTTCATAAAATTATTTCTATATAAATTTAAATAAGTGGATAGGTGGTTAACGTATGCGGAGTGAAATTTGGACAAAGTTTGTATATATAAAATATAAAAAACAAAAGTCTAAATAAAAAATATGTGTATGTCAATGTAAAGTCAATATATCTGTCAATCAGTTTGGTAAGTTTCATAAAGATTGGATGTTTTATTTTGTAATTATGGTAAATCAACAAGAACGCCGTCGTCAAACAGTATGTAATTTCTATAGTAGCCATCCCCTATGGCCGAAATCAAAGGTGGTAGAACATTTTGTGAAAATGGGTGAGAGTCGAAGCACTATTTACAATATTTTGGCGTCCTTTGCCTTGAAGAAAACCACTGCTAGAAAGCCTGGTTCTGGAAACTATTCCAGCTTGAGCAAGTTTTCTGAGAGAGCTCGGTTAAAGAAAATTACAGCCGGCCGTGTCGCAAAATCTTATAGAGAGCTGGGAAGAAAATTTAAAAGTGACGGCAAAACTGTTAAGAAATATCTTCAAGAGATGGGCATCGATAAGCGATGTAGAAAAGTTAAGCCCACTGTCTCTAAAAACCAAGAATTCACTCAAAAATTACGGCTGCGTAAATTAGTCAAAGAAATATTTTACGCTAAAAACAATGTCACTTGCGTCATGGATGACGAGTCATATTTCACATTAGATGGAAACGAGTGGCAAGGGAATTACTATTTCGAGAACACCAATGGCCCAACCGATGAGAACGTGAAATATGTTGAGCATACGAAATTTCCTAAAAAAGTTTTGCTATGGCTTGCCATCAGTCGACGCGGAATATCCAAGCCTGTATTCTTTGAGTCAGGTTTAGCTGTGAACGCCGACCGCTACATAGAGCGTTGTTTGCCATTAGTGCGGGATTTCATAAATACGAGTCATAGAGGAGAAAATGTAGTGTTTTGGCCAGACTTAGCCTCAAGCCATTATGCCAAAAAAACCCTTAGCAAAATGGCGGAGTTAAATATCCCATACGTACCGAAGACATCAAATCCACCTAATGTTCCGCAACTTCGCCCTATTGAAGATTTTTGGGCAAATCTAAAGAGGCGAGTATATTACAATAACTTTCGGCCTAAAAATGTACAGAGTTTGATTCGAAAAATAAAATTGGAGCTGAATAAAATGCCGACATCCATGTTTTCGACAGCGATGGACAAAGTACCACAGAACTGCCGTAAAGCATCTCGCATGGGAGTAAACTATTTTTACATTAAGCTTTGATATATACATTGTTATAAAAACATAATTACAAAAAAAAAATGGTGTTTTTTTTATTTAAAGTAATATTGAACTTTGTCCAAATTTCACTCCGCATACGTTACTTTAATCTACATAATATGTTTAATGGAATATTTTATCTGTTTAAAGTGGTATCTAAATTTCTATTCATTATAATGAAACAAAAAGAAAAATGTTATTAATTTTATATTGGAGCTTGGAAATAAATCCATTTTACAGGGTCAGATGTCATTATCACCGTTTTGTTGTAATTAACAGATGCAGCGAAAAGTTAAAATCCTTTATTACTTTTTTTATTTACTATTTATTACAGACCAAACATAATTCGAATAGAATGAACTTAAAGATGATCTGAATCTTGGTTCGTACAGCAATAATAAAAAGCAAGCAACATCGAAGTTCAAAGAAGGCAGTAACAACGAGAGTAATGCGCCAAGTCTCCGGATTTATCCTCTCAATTACATTGCTTGGATATTTATATTAAGGCGAAGACCACAATGTTCAAAGTATTAAACAAAATGTTCAAAGTTCGTACCTTCTTAATATGACAAAAATAACTGGCACTTAAAATGTATTTAACAGTTCACTTTTACTAAAAAGAAAGCAGGGTGTACCGTATTTGAGTGATGCATCAATCTTTTGGTATTCCTAATACAAAACCAACGAATCCAATATAAAAAGGTACATAGGCTTAACAGAAAGTCACGTTCCAAAGTTAAATGCTAAAAGTAAAGTCATCATTACTTCAGCAGTAAAATAGGCGGGTTGGCGACCGCTGTAGCTTAAAATAGGCAATAAAAGATGTAAATTTAATAAAATATATATTGATATCCTTAACATTAAACGAAAAGCTTTTAACGTTTTTCTGAAATGGTTTCATAAAAAAAACTGACGCTATTTTATTTATCGGCCCTTAAGAGTTAAAAATTAAATCGAATTTATGTATGACTATAGAAATATTTTATTTTATGAAAATAGGTAAAAAGTATTTATAGTTTGACGTGTGTAATAATTACAATCAAACTGACCCTATAAAGTATGTTATTAAATATTGCGACGCTAAGGGGTCCGAAATAACAAAGTACAAAATAATAAACCTCTCGTAAAGACAAAGAGATTAAGCGAACCTTCGCTGGATATTAGATTTACCGTCAAATTTCTTCGCAAAGTTAAAGCAAACGAGTGTCCTTCGACCGTGGGGGCGCAAATCCTTTATAACTACAATAATACGTCTGAGACTCAATAAACAAGGACCTTTAAGGGAGCGATGCGGTCATTGTCCCCTTCGAGATTGAACGCGAGGGCTGGAAAATATTTTGACCTCGATATTGCGTCTTACGACCATGACAAATATTTTCTAATAAATAAAACTCAAAACTTATTTTTCAAAAACACTATCTTTGTGCTACCATTTTTGGTAAGCGATTTCTCAACTCTCAAGTTGGGTATAAGAGTTAATATTGTATGGATGTTAGTAATTGTTTCCAACAATGTAATTTTATTACCTGTGAATTCGATTTACCGACCACGATTTTGTTATAACAAAATCACCACCAGCAACCTGTCCTCCTATTTCTGTGTGGTTTAACTAGTTTTCATGCTAAGGCGATGGATCGCCTGTTGCAAAGTGTTGCTATAAATACCGGGTGCAGATAAAATGGACTACAGCAACATTTTATTCTTAAAAAACTTTGATGAGACTGAATACTTGAGATTATTAAAAACTCGTTTATCTTTAACATTTTTTATAGCTCGCCTGTAACTCCGTAAGTAACGAAAAACTGCCAGTGTTTGATCTTTGACAAATCTTTTAGTAGCCAAAGCGTATAGGGAGTTTTCAGAAAAATGTGTACCCAATTAGCGTTACAAGTAAAAAGTTAAATTATGTCAGTTTTGTGACGAAATTAAGCATGAAATTTGTACGGAAATTATTTTTTTGCCTTGTAATATTACTTGTAGTTTGTGAAACGATCAGCAAATACAAGTATTTAAAGAAGTTTAATGGTGGTAAGGTAACTGACATACCTAGTATAACTTTTTACTTATCACTCGTATTGAGCACAGAGAGAGATCGTTGGTGAACTTCCTTCCGTAAAACATTACTATTAGTAAGATTTGTATGTCCTTCCCGTACACAGAACTATGGTGTTCCGGACATTTTGGAGGCGTATGCGGAGCCGGATCAAGCCAACGCGCAGAGGTCTTTTCGGCAATTTAGTAAAATTAAGGGGTACACGAAGCGGAATTTGTCCCTGTTAGTATCATAGGACGCGCACGGAGACAGCACCCGCCGTGATGTAAGAACTATCGAGTTTTAATGGAATCTAAAATGGCTCTTGGGTGGAAACGATGGACAGCTACTGGACTATTGGACAAAAAACCAGACGCCTGACTAATAAAACGGTATTCTATTTTATTTCCGGCAAACAATGACTGGCCCTCCGCAAGATGGGCCCCCACAAAAAGCGATATCAAAGATGGCTCTTGATTCAACACCGGTATAAAGGGCTAAGGGTAGAGAAGTATCACCAGACTTTAAACGTATAGCCAATATGCCACTCATGTTTCCACACCTAACCTCAAGAACGTAGCTCTAGTGACCTTACTCTGGAGAACAGGTAAAGGCAAGCATGAGACAGAGTATCTGCCCCACAGGGCCGACAGGGCACCCCAGGCCACTGTGCGTAGAGTCACTACTCTCCAACAGCTCGCCACAAGCTACCGTGCTTTATTTTTTTTTTTTTTTTTTATGTCATAGGCGGCAAACGAGCAGACGGGTTGCCTGATGGTAAGCAATTACCGTCGCCCATGGGCACTCGCAACACCAGGGGAGTCACAAGCGCGTTGCCGGCCTTTAAGGGGGGTTGGAGCTCTGGGAACCTTACTCACCATCAGGAACACATACATACCTGAAAGGTAGCAGTGCTATTATGGCTGTGGTCTTCTGTAAGGAGGAGGTACTTCCCCAGTTGGGCTGCCCTAGATTCAAGCGTGATGGTCATCGCTGTGCCCTACCTCTCATTGTTGGACGTAGTTTAAGGACATACCCGGGGTTGCACTAGAGATCGATCACATTCCTGTTAATATTGTTTTATTTTCAGTTGGGTCCTATTTTGCGTGTCTGAGACGTGCTTGGCTGGATTTTATTGATTTTATAATGCGTCTTTAGTTTTTTTTTTTTTAATACAATAGGTTAATATTTAACTTATTAATGTTGGAGGACAAATGGACGAATTTTATTATACACAAACAAGAATAATTATATTAATTATACACAGATACAATAGATTTTTCCTAAAGGGAAAGCGAAGCTTTCTGCGAAGCGTGCGTAAATGGCACTTTTTACGCACTAGCTATGAAAAATTAGGTTCGATACTCGTGTAAAAACTTCTTTAAGACTAGGGTGATTGTCACCCTCGTTTCACTCGGGCTCCAACTTTCACCCTCGTCGAAACAAAATTTTTACTACTTACTAAACAAATAACATTTACTTTATATTAAAACATGGCATTCGCGTACATGGCCCCGGCATGGTACCGAAATGCTGGCTGTATTTCCACTATGTATCGGAATACAAATACGTTAGACGAGGAAGCAGCTCTACTGTCACCAGTAGTGTCCACTATGTAACATAGAAATTGGATTCTAATAAAAAGTCTATCGGAACTTTGACAAAGCACTGTCTCTCGGGAAACATCGATCTCGTAATACGAGTATAATATATTGTACTGAATTACTTTATGATGTACGGATTCATTTTTAAACACCATATGTCTAGATTTAGTTTTGTTTTTGTTTGATATAAACGAGATGAAAGTGCCATTTTCCTGTTTACCACCGAGTGCCATCTGAATCTTCTCATATTTTCCGGCACTTAGAGTCGTAAACTAAGTGAGTTATTCTTATGTGCCACATGCCATGTAGATAGTGTGGATTATAATATTATTTTTCTTTTATGCGCCGCTACTCGCAGCAGTAATGCATTAATCATGAAGGGTGTCTTTGACTATGGAGCTTTAAATGGAAGGTTTGATTTGACTTCCCAAATTGAGCATATTTTATTTTGCGTTTTTTTTTAAACACATTCATTCTTAATATTTATAATATATACATCGTGTAACATGAGGAAACCGGCATATTTTAACAGCGTATTCCTGAGGGCAAAAGAAGTGAAAAATATCATATAACTTTTGGTCAACTCCGACAAAAAAAAAAAATGTTCCGTTGTTGAAGCTTTTTGACAAAAAAATATTTTTTGAGAAAACTATGCCTGAAAACAAACAATGAGTTCAATAGTGGTAAAATCGCCCTTAAAAAAGTGAACGGTGATGAGTTATAATCATTTTTTTTTAGTACTGGGTTGTAACTCCGAAACGTGGTGAATTTCCAAAAGGTTTATTGGACATTTTAGTCTCTAACTATGGTCAGGATAACTCTGGCCAAAATTATTCGGTTTCCTCATGTTACGCGGTTATATATATTCGCAATTAAGCTGTAAGGTCTAATAAGTTAGTCAGTATTTTTAATCACAAAAAAAAATAATAGATCAGGCCCGGGAACGCGAGCATAGAAGTTCGTATATTAAGAGCATCTTTCTCTTTCACTCCAATGGAGCCGTTATGAGAGTGACAGAGACTATCGTCCGAAATTTACGAATATCGTTTTTCGCGGTAGCGCCGCAGTTAAGTGTGTAGTATCGATTATTTTTAAAGCTCCATAGTCGCACCGCACACTGTATATTCACACATTCATAGATATTACATTCGACTAGCTCGCTTAATCTTTGACTATAATTTAATGCATATATACCAATTACCAATTATTCATTCACAGAACATGGATCAATTTGTGAACGTTTGAACAGCTATAGTCGGTTCTGTGATTTTGGATCGTTGCGATAATCTAAGTCTCTTACTTACGGACCATTAACTGTATCCTTCGACCTCACTCAGAGGATTGAAACGGAATGGGAGTGGGCGAGATAGATGTAGGTAATGCAGATTGAACTATGTACGCGGACGATGTGATTGTTGGATCTATGCCCACGTACACACTCAACAACGATAAACTAAAACGTGCTCAAAGAAAATAAGTAAAAAAAAAAACACAAGCATACTAATGGTTTACAACACAGAACAATAATCTACATATCTGTCTATGATTTCTGACGTGATCGCGCAGAGACACTCCCAGCATAGTCCTTTCCTTTGGGTATATTTCAGCATTCTTATGAGGCCTATACTAAGCGACTACGTTTCAGTGCCATATATAATGATATGCCAATAATTTAAAGTCTCTGATTGTAAAGGGAATTGGTACAACATGGACATATGACATGATTTTCGTCTTCCCGTTGTTCATCTTTAGACCAAAGCTAATAAGGCATATGTAGATAATAAAGCTACGATTTTATTTTGAATGGAATATGATGTCATCTCGGTTATTAAATCATTTATAATTCATTGTTCGTACGCTTGCGGCATTTCATCCATTCCTTTAATTCCAGATTTATTAAGACAATTTGATTTTAGAACCGAATATAATCAAATTTTGATGATTTCCTTTGTACATGTATTTTATTGCTGACAGTTGATTAATCGTTTGAGAGATTAAACGTCTCTTATCTCTGTGAGTAAAATTAATCTCTAATCATTTAACCCTATGAACGTAAAAGCTGTTAACTACAAGTACGAAATTGAGATTTTAATCACCATTAATAACATAGAAACCACTGCCCAATAATATGATGGTACAAGGAATACCGTGTACATATTTGGTCATTTATAAAATAATAGTATGGACATATATTCATTTCCAATACATACAAAAATGTATTTATAGCACAACCTCAAAAATCATTAGTATTATTACTATACTCAGCAAAAAACCCTAAAAAAAAATCAATAATAAGCTCAACAAAAATAGGAGTAAGCAACAGGTGGCCTAAATCAGGATCTCTTCAAGACTGCGTTATGGTAGTGGAGATGTGATATGACAAATTAATTCATTTCAAATACTTAAATAAGATACTAACTAAACAACAGTAAATACGGCTAGAGTTCGTTCTTAATTAATTTTGTTATTATTAACACAGATGTTACTATTGCTGGCAGGTTATAAAAGTCAACCAGTCGGTAGTCACAACTCATTGAATTTGTAAAAGAGATTAAGCTTTTAAGAGCAATTGAAATAAATAAAGGTCTGGACGCTTGAACGAAAGCCAGTTAATTGAGAAAACCGTTACAGGACCAGGAACACGTAACTTTCAATTGTTATAGAAGAAAGGAAATTAAATTTACGAATGGTTTTCGTTCCGTTGTTTTGTTTTTACGTTGTTCTTCGCAGGGATTCCTTTTTATAACAAGCTTCCCTATTGGATAGCTAACGAAAAGGATGAGGTAGAGAAATAGATTTATGTATGACGCATTTCGACGGTTTTTAAAGTGGGTACTCCGAGGAGAATCCGCAAAATTTATTAATGCAGGCAACGATCGAGTTTAATAACCCGATGTAAAGGGCTATTCATTTATATGTTGCGAATGAAACATAACACTAAACCAATTACGAATTGGTGTAGATCGACACCTATCACAATAATACTCGTACATATATATTTCTTAACCTTCTTTTCTAATTACATAAATAGACGTGGCTCATACCAAATGTGAAAAACATCAAGACGATTTATTGACTATCACCAAAAAAAATATTGGAATGGTCGCTTCTATGATAGGGATGAAGATCTAAACTTACCTTTCGAACTATTTCGCCAACTATGCCAGACCAGCTGGAGGGTGAGGTCTCCGATCCGTAACTTCCATCCTTTACTAGCCTCAGTTCATCTACAAAAACATATATTTTAACATACACATGTTTAAAATAACAACAAAAGCTGACCAGGCAGTTGTTAAAGTTTCCGAATACAACATGTGGACTTCATTAAACTGAAAGTGTTAAATACGATTTATATAAGTAACTCTACAGAGTGCTTTAGTAGTTAACATTCAATTGTTTTATATGGGACTTCCAGTTGCTACGTCTGTGAGTATTGGGACAGAACTAAAAATGTTTTGGGTATGCCTCGTGCACGGTACCGTGTCGTGTACCGTTGTACTCTGTTACAAATGCGTGGATATTTACTTACATTTTATCTTAAGCTTCTGCGCCAGAAGATCAATCAAGTCCTTGCAAAATCCTTGATAATCACCTTCAGACATGCCATGGGCCGTTTTAGATTTTTGCATCATGTAAGGTTCTTGTATTATTGATGTGATTATGTAAGTTTTGTTAGTATCGTACGATGCGGGTGACTTCAGCTGAACTTGTTTTTGAGGGTTCACTGAGAGACCGTTTCCATCTGTCCATGTGCCGACCTTTACAAAGTTAAAGAATGAGAGATAACAATAGGGTTCAATACGAGTACAAGTTATACATGAGATATTTTTAAACCATTACGTGTGTACGAATTTTTTCTAGTGAAATTGCGCACAAGTTGCTCAGTGAAATCAGGGACCAAGTAGATGAATGAAAATACATATAAATTAAATTATCTGAAAATAGTTAGCTAACATTAGAGATAAGTTTATAATACACTTATATAATTCTATAAATACTTGTATGGACACATTGATATCACAATCAAATTATCCTTCCTACTACGAACTCTATTTCTTACGTGTAAAATGGTCTCTATGTATACAAAAATAACTAAGTTAAAGTAAAAAAGAGGGAGTTGCTACGCATTGATTTATGACTTCCAAGAAATCATTAGCAAGTTAAGGAAGAAATTGGGTGAAAGGTACGAGAAAGTTAAAATTAAACTTTACCCGACATTGCCAGCTTTTGATCTATAAACTTAGTTCCAAAAGGACACTTGCTACAAAAGTAACGCTAACCAGGTTTCATTATTTACAAACTTGCTGTCAAGTGTTTCATAAAAATTGCATTTAAACTTGTTGATAACAAGGTTTCTGTATTGTCATGATGCCACCTAGTCTACGGGACTCGCAGCAGTAACATAATAATACGCTCAGCATTAAGTACAAAAGGGACGCCAAACGCCACGACGGGCGGAACCTCACTTGCAAAACAAAAGAGTGTCATAACCAGTTTATATCCATATGTGCTTATCAAATTCTTATCAAAAAATTATATATAGCTACATAATGTATGTCAAGTAAATGCAATGGCACGCCATATATTATCACAGAGTAGGTACAACCTATAAGCTAGATACATACCTCTATATTTACCTTACAATAATAACCATTTACACAATGAAATACTTAAAACGTATATTTTAAAACAAAACATATAAGCAAAGTAAGTAGGAAATATGCTGTATCAATACGTACCGTCAACATAGCGCTTTGAACAGTCATTTCAACAACTTGTAACGTAAAATTGTGCCTATGACCTTCTTCATTAAACGAAATATTTCCTGTGAGACCTTCAATATCAGTCTGTAACAACAAAGTAGACTTACACTGCACGATATTGGTTTACTTATAGCTTAAGAATGCAATAATAGAATAATGTTTATTTGAAGTACTTCTTGAGAAATTGTTTCAGAAAAGACGCAATATATTTCTAACGGTTTTACAGATTTTTAATGGAATATTCCGAATTCCAGTGAATATTTTAGGATTAGGAATTACCTTTTTAATTAACCTAGAAATCTTATCGCCGTGCTCAAAGGGAATCACCCAGCTTTTTCCAGGGTTGCAGTCGATGACTTTGGTGGAATTAGCTTGACCGGCAGCCCTGCGTAGCGCGTTGCGGAATGCATCCGGCTTCTTCCTTGAAAGCCTCCCCAGAGCATCCATTAGTACTTGAACTCCATCGTACATGAGTGCAGCTTGCGCCTAATAAGATAAAACATTGTGTAACAATCTTCTCAAAATGTAGGTTATAGTTATTATGATTATCGATTCGATATCTATAGGAATAAGTGCATGTGGTATGGCTTATAATTATCACCTTTATATTTGAGTTTTTAGCCGGTGCAAGTTGTAACATAAGAGTATACATTGGTTTGCTTTAACATAAGAAGATCAAACGAGCAGTCAATAGCAATACCTATCTTAATTTCATATTCAACAAAGAACTCCATGAGCATGAAAATAAACGAAGTAATAATTTATACAGAGGTTTCATTTATGGCTTCATTAGGGCGCCACGTGAGAGTTACTGAAATCAACATAAACTGGTTAAAACTCCCTTCACAATTTTCATCGCAACTCCGCATCGGCGGTTTACTGTTGACGCATGTAACCTGCTCTGTGATGCAAGTTTCTAGTACATTATAACTCCACATTTTGTACTTAACATTTAAATGTAATTCGTGTTTGAAACTCAATGATCTGTACATACATTTTACTGGAATAAACTGCAATATATTTGGGCGTACAAAAAAACTGAATGAGGAACAATACAACGAAAGTATCGATTTACTAGTAATGCTATAGAAATTAAGGTTCTCATGGAGTTCTTCATGAAACTACGATAAATGTAATATGAGCATCTGGTAGCCTAATTGGTCGGATTTTTATCACTTGTCCAGTATCTGTCACACTCAATAAGTTATGTGAATGTGAAAGTGACAGATACCGAAGCAATCATGCTATCCGTACTGAAGAGTTCATTTTCTTTAACGAACATTGATAGCTTTTGTTTAATTAAAAAAACGAGTTACTGTTAGCGCCTAGTGTTCAAAATAAAACTGAAATAAGCTCTTAATAGAAGCGTCTCGGATATTTATATAGAAAAAGTCATATTAAAAATATACTTTCAACGGGTCCGGATTAGCCTTGTTGTCTAAGTACTAATCTAAAAATAGATGGAGTATGTAAATGTTGTTAAGGAACATGCATAATTAGCATATGGAACAATCATAGAATTAATCGACGTTATTATCCGTCTTAACATGATATTACATGTCACGTAACCTATTAGAATTTCGCGATAAGCTCAGATATGCAAACGGCATCAAATGGAGTACCCGAATTAATCTGCTGGCCTCTCGGAGTGAACCCAAACTAGTCAAAGTGCTGCAGTATAAGCCTTGCCGCAAGCTAGGGATATCCATTGCATTGCTCAACTTCATCTGCCTTATTATTAAGTGATATTTGACGTTTTCTAGAATGTTACTTAGATAATAAGTACACGCTGACAATGGTAGGATCATGTATCGTTTGATAATGTACAATAGGAGAAATCTGAGACGTGATTGAAAATGATGTTGTATAATTTTAAAAATAAATATATGAATGGGTAATAAAAACAAGATGTGTATCAAGATGTGTTTTGTAAAAATACTTTACGAACCGAAAATTATGAGAGAAATAAAATGTAGTTTCTTTAATTTTGCCTCTTGTTTACGTCGCTATACGACACCATGTAAGGCACCATAAATTTATGCCAACAATACAGTGTGTTCACGATTAAAAAAGGATTAAATATCAAATATAAACAGTCTACATACTTTAAAATCTTTCAAATGATTGTGTTAGTCACTAAACAATTTAATTCAATTTAGACTTGGTAACAGATCTTATATTTCGAGGTATAAACATATTTCTCTAGTAAAGAGACAATTTTATTCATTTATGTACACACAAAATAAATTGGCGGTCAACGTATTACAGTACTTATATACAACAAACAATTATACATTAATTAGAGTAATCAAGTATGGAAAACAAACCCACGGAGTTTGAAACCGCTTCCTTAAAATTTTCGAACTTCAATCCCTTTTGAGCCCCTCTTATTGGTTAAAAATATAAACAGCTTTTTATTACTTGGATACAGTATGAAAATAAAATATCAAATTTTGGCACTTTTGCACATGCGTTGAGTAGTCACATGTTATTTATGTTATAGGGATATGAGGGCATGAGCTATTTTGGTACTTACTAATTTTAAATGTGCGACCCAAGATAGATAATATTTTTTCGATATATAAATTCGTGTGGATCTCTTTTATTAAATGTGGTAACTTTTCCTAGACAGCATACTACGAAAAAACCGGTCTTCTTTAATTCTAACATTTCTTTAAACATTAATAATAGTTTATTGTTAGTGTTAAATAAACCTAACGAATATCCATCGAACTTCTATCGAAGCAAATTTCTCAATTATATATATAATATACACTTATTAGTTTTATTATGTTATATATAATAAAATGAGTTTCTAAAACAGGCCTTTTCAAGTCCACCCGAGTGAGTGAAAAATATAACCCTTGCCCACCTAAGTGACAGAAACTTTAATTGCCTTTAAGAACAAACTTGTTTTTATGAATGCCATTGATATAACTTTTACAACAGTGATTAGAGTGTAAAAGAAGATTCCGGCACGACAACACTTGCGCCTGTAAAGATGGACAAGGGCGTAAAAAAAAACACCCAAGACTAAATTTAATTGCCTAGGGAAAGGAGCCATATGGTAATAGGCTTGTCTAGTTAATATTATCATACTTGAAACAGTTTCTAGTTACGGAGAGGTGCCCGTGCGCGGCCGGTCTAATGGAGGCGAAGCACTTACCGATATGGTTCCCTTGAATCGGGGGTCCATTCTTCGCAAACCGTCCATGAAATCGCGCACAATCTTGCGCGAGTGGTCGACGATGCGGAACCCGGTTATGTTGACTGCTCCGTACTCCGTTACTTCGTTCTCCCAATGGTCGTCCATAACCTGTTAATGGGAATACGTTGGAATCCTGACTTAGTTAGTCTGCAACCTTTGTGTAGGATGCGGCGCCTAATTACCTGCTGTTTTATGTTAGAAACGTATTAACTATTTTACCTATTAGTAAAATGTATTCACTACATTGTACACTATGTGTTTTTAAACCTATTAAGTTATAAAATATATGTACATAACTTTTATATAACTAAGTAAAGACTCGTGTGGGGTCTACGAGAAAAAAGCAGGCGGAGCAATTATCATTTTCAGCTCTGTAAGCACCACTGTTTAGCATTTAGTGAACATCAATATACCCTAGGTTATCGGTTGTTAATTTTAATAATGTCTTGTATTAATATAGTCTAATTAGGTAATTCTGGCTTATTTCACGGGTGAGCAGTCTTCACTTGTGTGGTATTTGTAGGTTAATTAGAATTATGTGCATCCATAGTTGTTAATTAATAACCTATATCCTGAAGACAACTACATAAATGTAAGTATATTTTTATTATACGAAACTTTTTATCATCAAATTAACGACCGGAGCAAAGTCGTACACTGGTTCCAGGTTCGAGGACTTCATGCGTTTCAGCTTAGCTGCGTTTTCAGCAGCAGCTCCAGGACTTTTTGGGTGAAGTGTGAGGACGCGAAAGCGTTTACGAGCGTCGCATCCGAAATTAAACTTCTGCCCCTCGCCCTCGGAACTAGTGTCAAACCGTCCAGTCACTTGCCATCTGTTTAGACCCTGGGGCTCCAAAAAAAAGAAAATCAAAGATACGCTGATACTATCGAGCGACGAATAATTTCGTTTAAAGAATTATGTCTAAAGAACCTACTAGCGTATCGCACATAACTAAACCATGATGCCTTTTATCTTCTACTGCTGCCCAACAGACACATTGGTGAGGTTCGCAGACCGAGCAACCTAACCTAAGTGCTATGACCATTACTAAATTACCGAAATTTTAGATCCGAAAGTCGACTTGTTGAAAATTTTACTTTTTTGTGTCTTATTACTTTTTAATAATACTAACTATACTCGTACTCCGCCAGCTCACAGCTGGTTCGCGTTAAAGATCGGTTACTAACAAAAATAAGCCAGTGATGTGATTCTGACTTTCTTGCCATCTGTTAAGACCCTGGGGCTCCAAAACACACGGCAGATTTGCTGATACCATCGTTCGACGTATAATTTCATTCGCCCCAGAGGCAGATTGGTGATCTTCGCAGACCGAGCAAACTAACCTAAGTGCTATGGCCATTACTAAACTACCGAAATTTTAGATCCGAAAGTCGACTTGTTGAAGATTTTACTTTTTTTGTGTCTTATTACTTTTTAATAATACCAACTATACTCCGCCGGCTCACAGCTGGTTCGCGCTAAGGATCGGTTACTAACAAAAATAAGCCAGTGATGTGATTCTGACTTAATCGGTTCAGTGGTTAAAGAAATCCTGCGGAAAGTCGATACGATGGACGAATGGTCAAAGACACTTCGCTAATAGGGTTCGCGTGGGAGGAAGTGCGAAAAAGACACTATTCAATTGCTATTATCACATTTCCTGTGAGAACGTTTATATAAGGAGCTCGGGACCTTGTTACTCGTTCTTCAAGCTCCGCCGCAACTCCACATGGAGAAAAATTTGCCGTAAACGGTAAAGTAAAACGTACTTAGATTGGTCCATTCAAAACAGACTTTAGTGAATTGGTTTAGACAGCCAAGAAAATTGACTTCTCTTTAGAGTTATAGACTGCACTAAAAGCAATGTAATAATTCAACAACAAGAATCAAATAAAATTGATACTGGTATTACCAAAATTTATGTTTGTTACATAACAGATGTTGATAATATTGATCAATATTATTTATTTGAAACGAGAAATAACGTCTACAAAATAGAATATTATAGTAATTCAATTGTAACATTTTTAACCATATAAAGTAAATTTGTAATGTAATTATTTTTAATTACTTAAAAAATTTACCTCTAGCCCTAATAGCCCAGTCCAGTATAGGTACACATGGGTAGTTTAGCGATTTTGTACCGTTTTGCCGATTCGTAATAACATATACATACCTATATGTTTCCTAAGTCATTTAATGAATCATTAAACAAAGTACTACCTATTACAATTTAAAATATATCAAAAGTGTATGTATATTAGTTAATGTAATAATGAAAAGTATCTGTGTTAGTTTCTCAGTTTTATCATTTTATCTATTTCCGCATATATTATATGTACTGAATTATAAAATATACATTAGAATGCAATTATAAATAAATAAATCTATTATTATTTGCGCAATTGTATCTTTACTGGTTTATACATATTATATTACGTACAAATGCAACAAATGAGTATGTTTAAAAAATGTAGGCACACTTTAATTTTACTTCCGATAGATGCACTTACCAGTCCGCTTAGCATATAATGATAGGTGCGCCGACCCAACTGAACTTTCCGAACATGTTCTACCAGAATGCTTTTGGCATTTTTTGCGTTGCAATCGAGAACAATACGCTTGTTGCCCCACCGGTCGTGTTGTTCCAGTGCCAGCAAAAAGTCCATCGCTTCCGATGCGTTGGTAATCCGTTTCACAAGAGAGATCCGAAACACCGTACGGCCTGGCTGCATTGATTGATACAGCTGCTGCAGGCGTAGTAATCCTGGGTAAATACAATTGATGTTCAAGTCACTGTCGCTCGTTTATTTTTACACATGCGTTTGAAATTAGACACCCGTACGCCTCTCGGTATTCTGTTGTTTCATCTTATATTAAAATTCTTTTGAAGCAATGACAGCGTATATACCTTCTTTTATTTTATTTCGATTTAGTTCTAGTTTATCTGCTCTGCTGTGTAGTTGCAGTAATCATGTTAATGTAGACTGTACAATACGTATCTGGGAAAAATACGAGTGCACAAACAAATTGTATACGCCAACCGCAAAAGATTGCATGAATAAGAAATAAAGTATGTCACAGTAACACAATAGTCACCTAACAAAGATACCAAGCACTTTACTCAGACACAGTTGCGTGAACAAAATAAAGATAATAGAACATATAGAACACTGACAATGCCAGAAGCATTTATACCCTGCTCTATTTTCCAGTTCTCCTAAACCAATTCGAGTCCACGCGAATTTTATCGAATTAAACGCCCCATATAAAACAAGCGGAACGAAAAAGGGACAAAAGCGTGCTCAGAGGAGGCAAAAAATGAAAACTCTTTTGCTCTGCGTGAAAGGGTGCCTAAGTTGGAAGGTATAAACGATAGGTACCAAATGTAAAAGATAATACACGCTTAAAATTCTTTTCGCTTTTGTGTATTTAATTTTACTTGGAAGCATTTAACAATATCATCTAATTATTTCCTCGTCGATTTACTCTATCTAATAAATAATCTCGTTTGAAACTAAAGAATGCGAAGCTCGTAAACTGTTACTAATGAAAAGAAGTTAGAATTAACTGGAAAGCAAGTACTTCCAAACATACTTAAATCAAAGGACAATTGCTTAATAATGATTTGTTATTTATTTTGGAATAAATTTTAAGAGAAAAAAATAAAAATGGTCCATTTGTGCCGATATAGTGATCGTATGTTATCTACGGCGGGTAAGTTGTTGCTGTGTCAAGTCGGCTGACATACATTTTAGAATAAAATTAGATGAAAGTTTGGCTAGTCTGTAACCCTTAACACAAATTTATAGATATGGCTGAATTCTATAGTCTCTATTAGTACCTAATCAATTCGCCTTCACTTCAAACCTGATGCGGTTTTATTTACCCCTAGTGCCATCGCATTGAGTAATCTTAGGTCTTTAGAATTGCATTCGTCATGTAGGCCGTTGGCGGGATATCGTGACCTAAGCCGCTTCGCGTACACGCAAGTGCAAATCCAAAACAGTTTCGTTGTTGAGAGATAAATGTGCGGCTGGAGATGCGGTGAAAGTTTCACCCGCACCCGGACTATTCTCACCATGTGTCGCATTTGAACTCGTGACCCTTGAGGTTTTCCACTGTCGTCACCCGACTAATGGCTTATGACATTCCCCCTTCAGCCGCCTTGTGTGCTCCGACATCAATTATGAACTTGTCGATCCCAAAATGAAATTTCTTCCCTCTGTAGCTGATTTACTTTGCCTGTTTAGGTGTTTGTAATCTGACTTTTAATATAGTCTCAATACCGTGGAACGAGGACTAAATATTTTACATACTTACCTTAAAAATGAGACGAAATCCGATTTTATGTCAATTTTTATGTAACATAACAAGTGCCTAATTTTGCGACAGATACTTAACAAAGTAGATTTCTGCAAAATAACTTTCAGAATGTACAGAATGATTTGGATTGAGCTTCTCGGTCATAAAATTATAAAGAAAGTATTTAGCTTGTACATTTTGTTAATTTGTATGAATGACGCGGAAGTTGCATAATAAGTAGTAGTTTCTCTAGTTCGAAACATTCACTAATTTAATACCCACAAGAATAATTGTACCTGAACTTTGGAATGCCAAAGTTCTAGTAACATGCACTTGCTGTTTTTATCACGATAGTATATTTACGAGTAATCTTGTCACGTGTCTTTTCTCCATACTTAGATGTGATGAAACCTATTTCGAGGCAATTTTGTTGATGGTTTATTGTGTGCTTTCCGTTCAATCCCGCCCATTTTCTTACTTTATATAAGCTCTAAATTGGGTTAGAATGACGAAGTAGGTATAGCGTGTTACCGAAAAAAAATAATGTTGGTAAAATGATTTATTTTCACGTTCCGTACGACACAGCTTGTGATGGAAAAGCATTAGCTTCTACCAAAAAAATCGAGTAAGTAGATTGGTTTTGAGTCCATCATATTCAAGTTTTTTGTTCTAACAATGTTGTAGTGAGTAAAGATGAATCAGTTAAGGAATAATACATATTGTCCCCGTCGTTATCTGTTCACACAGTGATTTGTTAACTAGCAGTCGCTCACTCGACGCATGCAGACTTTTGTTTGCGAGTCGTCTACTATCCATGTTTCGCGATAGCGTAGCATTGTAATGAAGATACAGAAAATAAAATTACATTGCACCGTCCTTTATTTTAAAGTTATACCTATTTTTCAAATCTTCTAAACTTAGAACAGTAATTACAAAATAACAGTTGAGGAATTTTTCTGAATTGACACGTTTAGTTGATGTTAGGTGATAATTGCATGCTGCTTCATTTTCATAGAACTATATACAATATAATAATTTAGTCACTCTTTATATATAATAAACAGACAAAAAGACATTAACATCTAAATGTATACATGTAACTACACCAGACCGGACCTGAATAAGTATTCAATACCACAAAGCGAATAAACCATCAAGTTCATTCAGCAAAAATATCAAAGGCAAAAGCGAATAGTACAGCCCGTAAGACAAAGCTGGAGCACTGGAGTCACCCAAGCCACTTGGATCACGTCCAAACCAGTCTGCTCTAGGGATAATTATACTAGAGATTAAATTATAGACATGTCTAACAATTACATGTGCATCAAATAGCGTAGGCATTTTCATTTCCCTTCGAAAGTTATGGAAATTTTAGCTGAGGGAATAGCCGAAATTGGAAAGAAAAATAATAACTTTTTTTTTGTATGCCGTGTAGTTATATATGAATGTTTAATTGTTAATAAGATTGTGTCTGATCATTTGCTGTATCATTATTGTTTATTGAACAATATGTCTATGTATAGTATATCTTGAATATATATTCAAGAGTAGGGTTGAAAATTCTGGAAAAAAACAAATCTTTTTTTTCAGGACGTTTTGAAATTTTCGTTGTTTTCCGTATTTTTCAGTTTTTTGGGGAAAGAAACGAAACTTTTACACTATTTACTATATTTATTCATCACTGTCACTGCCATCATCTAAGTCTAAAATACCCGAATCGATGACGTCGTCGACGATGGAACAATTAATTTGCAAGTGCAAATTAGATCTAATATAAATCAGTTTATTCAGCCGTTCTGGCAAAAGCCGGTTTCTATCCTTGGTGTGAGTGCGACCAAACAACGACCAGTTCCTCTCTGATGCAGCAGATGACGGAGGGACACTAAGTAACCTTACGGCAATAGTTGATAGAAGTTTTGTTGCACACAATCCTTTCCACCAATTCAGAGGGCTTATGGTCATTACAGGCTGCCATATGAATTCATTGGCCCAGAAACCGCCCTTTGCTTGGTATTCAGCAAACTGACCCATTAAGTCACAGGTATTAATGTGCATACAGTCTGCTAATTTTGTTAAATATTGTGTCATTTTCAAAAAATCATTGTCAGTTAAAGTTTCATATTCGGTGAAGACTGATTTGTGAAATCTGGGGTCCAACATATATGCGGCTAAATGCATAGGTTGTATGCAAAATTCTTTGCGGTTCTTTACGTACGTTAAAATAGCATCTTTGCTTTTTGCAAATTCGGGACAGTCATCTGGAAAATCCATTTTTTGAATTTGTTTTTCTATGATCAAAAATGCAGCGGGAACCTCTGAAAGAAGTGCATTGTCGGACTCTATGTTATGGATCGCAGTCGAAATGGGTAACAAAATATCTTCTGTAACTTTTAATTGAGACCACAAATAATCAGATAAAATAGTTTGTTTAATATTAAGATCAACGTGAGCTCCCCCGTTTGTAATAGCCAGAGCTTCTAAAGCTTCTCGATTTTCGATAAGTGATTTGAAGGTCGCTATGGCACCAGCCCATCGTGTTTTACTAGGCAGTTTCAAAGTGGTGCATTTACTCCCATATTTTTCTTTTTGTAATTCTTCAAATAACGCAAGGCATACGTGTCTCTAATTAATATGTTTTATAACATTCTTGCATTGGGTGAAAAATGTTTTGAAGCAGTCTATTTTCATTACATCGCCAAATAATAAATTCAATCCGTGTGCCGCACATCCAATGCAATCGATGTGGTTATAGTGAGCTTGAATTTGACGCCATGCTGCTCGCATATTGCTGGCATTGTCTGTCACAAGAGCTACAAACTTTTCTGCACCAACTTCATCCATTACTTTCCGCACTTGATCATGAATGTATTCGCCTGTTTCTCTTTGTGTGCCAGGATAAATGCTGCTCCAGAAAATTGGTTCAGGAGTTGTTATAATAAAGTTTACAACCCCTCTGCCTCGGACATTTGTCCATCCGTCTGAAATCAAACCTAGCGATGATGACTTTTTAATTTTGTCGTCCATATCATTCTTAATTCTGTAATATTCTGCGTCCAGTAATGCGTTACTCATTGCGTATTACGTCGGGGGTTTGTAATCAAGTTTTAATAATTTTAATGCATCACTCCAGTACTTGTTTTCGAAGCTGCAAAGTGGCATACCAGTTGCATAAGCAGCACGGGCTAAGGCTGCATCTATTTGCTCATGTAACGTTGTCGTGTCCATAGGGGGCTCATTTTCTGCATCTTGCAAAGTCGAATGTGAGGACAAGTCAATTCGATTGATTACGTCCTCTGCATCCTCCTGTTGTCGCGAACCATCCACAAAATTACTGGACGTATTTGATTTTACGTACGGGGATATCTTCTTACGCAACGGCTTCTTTTTAAAGGATTTTTTTATGTCATGTCCACTTGGTACATATAAACATGTGCTCCGTTAAACGTGTTGCATTTGGAAACGAATACTCTTTTGAACAAAACACACATTTAGCAATTTTTTTACCATCCTTCTCGAATATTTCGCAATGCTGCCACACACTGCTCTTTACACGAGGCATCTTTTAAATAGTTACTTCACGATTATATCGATATCACAGTCTAAGTGCAGTTTTCAATTAGAAATGCGATAAGAACAAAGATATTTTATGATAAAATTGCAATAATTATGCCACTAACGACAGCGTCAAAGTCAATAGACATTTTCACAAGCGATCGCCAGCATTTAGATAACAAAACACACGACTAAGCAGGTGTAGTTACCTAAACTAGGGATTAATTATAAATGGAAAAATTCACAAGTTCTTTTCAAAGTGGGTTTTTTTCCGTTTATTTCCGTTTCTTTTTGTTTTTTTCGGAAAAATATATAAACTGAGTGACATTGTTTTTTTCCGAATAAAACGTAAAAAAACATGGCTTTTAGAAAAAAACGGGAATTTTTCCGGGTTTTTTCAACCCTATTCAAGAGCAATAGAAACTGATCACTTTTTATGACAAGGTCCATACAAAATGACGCGTTATTACTAAAATATATATAAGGAAAATTATATGTTGAATATATTTTCGTAAAGCAGCTATTGTTATCAATTATCGTGAATTACAAAATTGCTTAGTAATTTCTCTGCTAATCTATTAAAAGATTCAACCTCATATACCCCAGAATCTACCTCATTATTACGATACGTAAGACAACATGAGACAACCAAACTATTTGTTTTTATTTCGTTAAGTTTAAGTAATTTCTATAAGGTCTCTTACTGTTCTTCTGTGATATTCTATCAATAGGTATTTTGTTAAGCTCTACGTGTATTTGTTTATCAATATAAACATAAAATAAAAGTATTTTCAAATATATTATACAATTACATAGCTTGTATTGATGTAATTATTAAATGGAAAAATACATTTATTAGATTTATTTGATTAATTTATATTAATGTATAATAAATAACGAATATAGCATTTGCTGTAGATACCACATTAATTCTTCAAACTCACTAATTTACTAGTTTTTAGACATAAATCATTACACGATGGAAGATAATCCAAACTGAGTGTTTTATAAGCATTTTTAAACCTCAAAATACGAGCACCCTTATTTATTTCCGGCGGTACCTTAGAACCACTCAAGTCAAGGTCTATTCTCGACAAAATTTACGACAGTGCATAAATATCAATTTCCCGGTTATTTGCAATAAATTCACATTTTGATGTTGAGGTCTGGTTGAGTGCGCAACTTTTTCGTAGCATCATTTTTAACCTTTCTGAATAGATTGCGAAAGCATAATAATTTTTATTTTTCCCATGAAGTACTTGGTTGTATTTGTAAAAATATAAATGGCTAGGTTTTGTTTGAATCCGCTAATGCACTTCTTTGTTCTCGGTGCTTTCCAGCGTTGTTGTTTGAGAATTGTGCCACTCGTCTCAAGATTGCAGAAATGCTGATTTGTTCTGGTGCTATACCTATCAGCTGCTATGATCCCATTCCACGTTTTTCTTGCTTATTTGTAAGTAGCTGACAAACATTTCATGATGTTTGCTGTATAGTAGTAACATTTATTCCACACTGGTTTCCATGGAAAAAATCATCATTATTTTTAAATAGACCTGACACAGGTCAAGTAAAATATCAGTTTTCATATATTCGGCCTCAATGACGATTAAATAAATATTTAGAAAAACTGTTTACTTTTACTTGAAAAATATAAGTGAATCGAACTATTCAGAAACTGATGCTAATGTTTACGTCTCTATCTTTGAATTTAAGAAACAAATTACAATGTGTTTATTACATACAGCTTACGTTTTAAGCAAGACCGCAAGAGATAACAGTTAACATAGTTCTGTCTATAATATTTACCTACTGATGTAAATTTTACAACGTTGTAGGAACCTTTATTGGTTATCCGATTATCATATGCCGATATACCGAGCCGATTTTTATGACCAAGGTGTCAATTTATTCTGCTTTATGACGCGGATAGTATGATCTACAGCTGTTTTATTGTTTTATAACCCCATTTACTAATCACATACCCAGACACAGGACACATAAGCATCCACCAGCAGTTACCAGACATCTCCGTCATCAGTAAATTATAACAAGGCAAACTAGAGGGATTTCGTTGCTCTCATTATATATTAAATACTTCATCTTCGTCTAATCATAAGCAATAAAAGTGTACACTCATAACACGATAGAGGGATTAAGTAGTTGACTGCATTATCTTTGTCTTAGTCATTATAGTTTACAATGTATTGGTAGATTTTATACCTTTTTAATAGATAGAAATTTGAAAAAGAAAGGAACAATGTAGGTGGCAACGGCATATTAGGTTTCACAAGCGTTTTGAGTAACGCCATTAGTCTTTTATTAAATCAGTGAATCTTGTTGACGGCTGGATCACGTGCCAAGAGTCAGCTGGGAGAGTGATATAGTTTGACAAGATTGATCGGCGTCGTATTCCTAAAATGAATCTTGAATGCACTCCCGCTGCATATGTGTGCCGGTGACATGAGACGTCTTGTGGAAATGCGGTCGCGCACCGCCTTGAATAAATTGAACTCTGATATGATCTTTGCTCAGACTACTTGAGTATCCAATAAGTTTATTATTGCTACTAAAAATATAACTGGATCGAATGGACACATCTTAATCGAAATCAGCGTTTAAGGATTTAGTAGTAAATCAACATAAGGTATGGTAAAGTCATATAAGTACATCTATATTATATATATATATATAAAAGAAAGTGGGGTTTATTCAACCGCTTATAACTCGAAAACGGCTGAACTGATTAAAATTATCTTGGATTGGTTGGAATCGTCACAGCCCTGATTGAGACATTAAGTACTAAAAAATTTTTGAAACGTATCACTACTTTTGTCGCTTTTTAGGCGGTACGATATTCGCTGGGTCACCACATACATAAACCCAAGTACTAAATGCATAGAAATTTTCTCATAAAATATTGTCTAGCTATTATAGTAAATCCAATTATTAGCGTGTACAAATTGGTGGTATTGTATAAGAAATATGAAATTCGATAGACGAAAAATATTATCGAATAAGTAACTTATTAAATTGTATATGTATCTGCCAAGTAAATGTTATTAATATGAAATGGACTCTGTTATAGCCATGTTTTTCTTTGTAGTCATTGTAAAAGTACTACTCATTGCTATATTTAAGTATTATTACTAAATATGACAAGATACATTTATAGATGTAATGAAAAAGATGGCTGGAACATAAAAAAATGGTTAACCTTTTAATTATTTTGCTAACATGTGTACCTATCTAATTTATAGTAGTTCTAATAACATTTTATATTTTTAGAATCTTATTTCATCATAGATCTGAAATATAAGTGTAGCTATGACTATTATTTACATACATGAACATAGAGCTCGGGACACAATCTGCATGAATATAAAATACAGATGAAGCACAACCTCGATCGCCTTTCTACTTTGAATATTATTTTTTCGCATCCTTCTTAACTGTCAAAACTGTCACCTCTTCCCGATCTTGTATTGGTCAAATGTTGACTCTGAATTCTATTACAATAAATGTATTTTTTCAAGGTGCTGGCGTAGTCACTTTACAAATTTAAAATTCTTGATACCAAACATTTCCCTGTCGTCAAAAAACGTCGTCATGTACACAATTTCCTTTTTTACAGAGGAAGCTATGAAATGAATAAAATTGACATCGGCCCATCACAAAAATCGTCAGCATTGGTCCTCTGAGACCACGACCACATGTCTCGAATGTATATCATCATTATCCATCCTGAATAATATAAAAAATCACATATTTACTATCAGTACAGTCAAGTGCAAAAATACGTACCAAAAGAATCCTTTCATAAATACGTCCTACAACCTTATTAACAGTACAATAGAATTGCTCGGTACATATTTTTGAAACTTTGGCAGTGAACGTAGATTAGTAACATAGATTCCAATTATATTAACATTTAACGTTAGTTGTAAATTTAAAACTACGTTTCTTATATTTATCACTTTATGTTCTACGATTATTGTCATTTTAATAGCCTGGCCTTAAAGTTAGTGGAGTATCTAAATATGTTTTATTTATTTATTTGTGCTCTTAACATAAGATGCCTGCACCAAAAACTAATATAAATCTTCAAGACTGTATATTGAAACCGTTTAGCTACGTCTCAAGCTGATTGATTTTCCGCTCTATAACTTGACCGCACTCTTACCTCAAAGTAACATGAACATGGAATTTCAAAGTAAAGAGAGCTTATCTCCAAGTTTTTAACTTAACTTTTATTGGTGCCAGAAAGTAAACAGGAACAACTTTGTAATATTAGTTTGATGGTATATTAAATGCTTTCTTTTACTTAGTTTTATATCCTTGTTTTCTTTTTATTGTCTTTTGTACTTAGGCAGAGAACTTTACGGAGCATGCAGCTGGAGCTGAGTAGCTACTCTGTTCAACAATGGTTTCGATCTTGTTAGAGTTGCCGTTGATACTTCTTAGACTACCTCTATAGTCTATAGTCAAGAGCAAATATATGTATATATATCGTAACCTTAAGCCTTATAGCCTGTTAAAATGTATAAACAATTGTACCTTTTACTGTTTGTTCTGCATTTTTTTTTATTATGGTGAATTATTAAAATGGTATTTGGAGTAATAACATTTGAAACAAATAACGAACAATAATTATAGGTTATATCCGAAACTGGGGTATGGAAACTAAAACTAAATGTGAAAGTACTACTAGGCTTCCTGCAATATTATAAACTAAAGTTCCAAGTTCAAGTGAGCAACAATACCAATATATGTAAAATAAGTTGCTAGTATTAAGCATACATATCTGTATATACAGAACCACCAAATATTTTGTTGAGGTAAGAAGTAATTATTTTTGCATTCTGAGTAAAAAGTAGATTGTCCAAGTCGGATAAATAGTGTTAGCAGGTAAGGGTGCATTATATCCATCTGGTTAAAAGTTGAGCAATTTAGTGATACGTATTTACATATTTATTCTATAACGTATAGGACTAAAGCTTTTTTCGGCGGAGCCTGATGTCAGCTAAACATGTATTTTTCAAACATTTTCTTCAAACACCATATAATTTACATTCGGGGCAGAACGCCATTGTTCCAATGTTTTTTTTTTTCTGTTCTATTATAAAATATTTTCATTTATATTTTTCGTACAATAACATTTCATTATTACATTTTAAGATAATTCCATCGAAAATAAGTCATTGTAAGGGTTTTCTGATGTAGCCTGCGTTGGTTATTGTATCTATCTATTTATTTTTAGTAAATTATATTACATAAAGGTTATTTAGTTAATTTGATGTTATTGGTAACTATTATGACATTAAAATGACACAATAATACGTATCAGAACGTCCAATATTATACAATACCTATTTTAGAAACAATCACAAATGTAGTATATTACCGCGTGTTGTAATACTGTGTAAAAACCGTGGAAATTTAAATCAGTTTAAGGTTTATTTAAATACTTGTTTTTTTTTTATATAAGTCTTAGTTGACTTTAAAAATATTCCTTTAAATAATATTGTCTTCAGTTGATAATTACTCATCAAAAAATAAAACAACTAAAACGGATTAAATCGCGTATACTAATTTAAACTCTAATTTTATTTAAATATTTGTATTTAATTTAAACTCTTTAGCAGCGTTCGTGGTCAGCGGGTGGACTCCACCCGAGTTGAGTCCACCCGATGACCACGAACGCTGCTAAAGGGTTCGAAACGTCGGGATAAAGTTTAAATTAGTATACGCGATTTAATCCGTTTTAGTTGTTTTATTTCATGTTCCTTTAAAGTTAGCGGAAATAAAAACGCTATTTATGTTATGGTGGCATTACAACTTTACTGATCCTAACCAAATGCGGTCAAACCGGCACTTGTGCAGCAATAATCGAGTGAAACCTCTGTCGCATTTTACTCGTACCTAGTCTGGTGCATCGGAATGGCTTGCACAAACTACCGTGACATATTTTTTGATTGCCTAACTGCATTACTAAAACGTTTTGCCGCATACGTGAGTTTTGACGACCGATTCAAAACATTTTTTCAGTAGGTAAAATACTTCGATAAAGTCGTTATTCATGTTTGCCTCTAATTATAAATATGATTTAGTATTATACTTTTCTTTAACAACCGTAAGGACAAACAACATCAATAGTAGAGTATAAATAGTATAAATTGCGCACAAAAGTATCTATCATTTGAAAATTGCTTTAGAAAATATACAGAAAACTTTTAAGTTGAGCTGTAGTGAAATATTTCATTTAGTACATAATAAATAGTCAAGCGCCACAAATTTGTTTTCTGAACAACAATTATGAGTTCGCGGCGCTTGATGTTGAAATTATGGTCGTCCGACACCAAAAAAATTCATCAAGAAGTTGTCTTCTAATAGGCGCATCAGATGACCACCGGGCAGGATCGCGGTCCAGAGGGGCAATCCATCTAGCATTTTGGCAACATGTATCAGGTGGGGGAATGGTAGAATTGACCAATGTCTTAAGTGCGAGAATGGTAGGATTGTCTTAACTTTATGGTATTGTTTTAATATGTTTTTTTTATATTAAGTACACTGAATGGCAAATGCTTTTAGTGCGTCAATTTATACATATGCAACACTTATGTGTAGTAATTCTTACGTTTTGCTGGTAAAATATTAGAAAAGTGTAGTTATTTATTTATTGATAACGTCAAATTTTATTTCATTGCTTCTGAATACATTCAAACATTTGAAAAGGTGCGAAAACTGTAAAAAGAAAATCTTATCATCTTAAATCACGAGAGATTCGAAGTAATAGTGCTTTTCTTCCCCAAAGAAAAGACTTTCATAACTTTTCCTAAGAGTGTAGGCGGGTCTTAACTGTCGGAGGTGAAATATGTAAATAGCTAGCCAACGTTCAAATAGTGAACTCTTTCTGGAGATTTAGAGAAGGTATAATAACCTCATACATTTTCCTATGAGATATTAATGTATTATTATACATTTTATGCGAAAGCATAAATGCCTGTAATTTTATACCAACTTGCTATAAAAAATTGTTTCTATATAAATATACAAAAATAAAAGGAAACATACGACGTTTACAGGATACGAATATTGTGAGATTAAAACATACATACAAATTAAAAATATTACACCTGACGAAGTAAACGGATAATACAGAATTACATTATTTATAATAATTTTCCGTACACGGAACAATGGTGTTCCGGACATTTAAGAGACTTACACGGAGCCGGATCGAGCCAACGTGCAAGAGGCTCTTTCGACAACTTAACGAGTACACTGAGCGGATGTCGCCCCTGTCCGTGTCATGGGACGCGCACAGAGACAGCACTCGGCATAGTGTAGGGATTATTTAGTTTTAACTAATGAAATCTAAAATGTACTAGGCTATTGGGTCTAAATGATGGACTATTGGATGGGCTATTGGATAAAAAACCGGACACCTGCCTAATAAAATAGTATACAATATAAATACATATTATTATATTATAAATTAAATAATCAACCAATATTTTCCATCAAATAACAAAATGTTTATAATGACCAAAATTATAGTGAATCATTTATCTTTAAATACCTATAGAAAGTAGGTAACTACTATAAGCACGATTGCACAACCGTGCTGTGATAATGAGTTATTTTATATGTTTTTTTTTTGTTATAACCAGGCATGGATGTTTCTACCTTTTTGCCCGCGTTTCGTTTAAAAATTAATACTTCGTGTAGCCTTTATTTTATATTTGGCTATAAAAATATATATTTGGCTTTATTTTATATAGACATAATTATCTACATATATATTATTCTAATGTATGAGCTATATTAGCTAAAGGTTAATTACAAAGCGTTTAGTAATTTTCGCGTGAAAGAGCAACATACATCTTAGCATATTCACCTATTTAAACAAACTTACGCTTTTATAACATTAATAACTCAGTAACAAGTACCATTGTTTATATTATTTCTAATAATAAAAGCAACGATCCGTAACGGACGCGGACTGAAGCGTCCGAAGCAGGCGAATCTACGATTTATAAAACCGCAGTTTCTGTAAATCAACACAATACAGTGAATGCAGTAAGCCGGCTTGACTTCCGAGCTCACCCCGTCCGCAGTCTCCCTTTATCTTAATATTCACTGATATTAAAAAGTTAATCCGCAAAAATAACAGGAGCCGCCTCGGTTCCTGTTATCACAGACGTCTAAGGAAAACAAGAGCCTCGCTCAAAATGCAAAGGTAAAAATATTAACCAATTCCGTGTTCTGTGCTCTATCTGAGTTAAAGTAAAACTTTTTCAATGTGAAAATCGAAAACTAATAATATCTAGTGATGTATTTTGTATAACTTTGTAAAGCTAAAAACATAGGCGTTATTTTATGTTTGGATTGAGTAGAATAAGAAAAATATATTTATTACACTTGTATACATGTATGATTATAAATATACTTTAAATTCTCACATTATATCACCACCACTTATGTACTTACAAGCAAGGTAAATAATTCGTTTCGTAAGGTAAGTACTTAGATAAAGTAGTGCATACAGCTTGTGTTCGGTTGGTTATAATATAAATCTAAGATTATTGAAAGAATAATCTGAAATCAATTGCACATATAAAAGCAAGTATATGATGACAATTTTTTATAATATTTTTTAACATACGAGGAATAACAGAGCTTTATATATACCTAGCTAGTAAAGCCTAGCCTAGTACATACAATTTCATAATTTAGAATATACATATATTATTTTGTTCTAACATAATACCGTACCATAACTTTACGGGTAGTTAGTTAATAACCCTCGATATAAAAAAAAGAAGGGGGGCTATCCTTACAAAATCGGAATGATCGTTACGTATATGCACAAAATAACTAATTTGAAGGTACGGTTATTCAGCTTACTGTTTATCTTGTTACAGCAGTAGGTCGATAGTATAAATGATTGAACCTCGCGTGTTTAATATAGCAAGAGCCTAATAGCGGTTTAAGCGGTTTACTCGTGTACCAGTATGTTGATAGTTAATTTATATTATTTGTTGATACGAGTACTCATAGGACAACATAATATTTTAAAGTTGAACGTATTGGTGACAATGGAACAGTATTTAAATAAAAGTCCATATCAAAATGAACCCAAGCATATTGCCGGCTTAAAAGCCGGCGCTGATCTTCCGTTCAGCCCATTCGGAGATGCACGACAGATAACACACATTTAAATCACGGAAAAAATAAATAACTACAAAAACAAAATTCTAACTGCGTTCAAAAATACAGAAAATGTAAAAACATAAAAATGAAGAAGCTATAGAAACAGGCACGCCAGTTAAACAAACTATGAACACGACCATTAATGTCAGCGCTTGCTTTGCCTGCTGCAAAGCACAAAATCCATATTGCATTAGTATTTATGATATGTTGATTGAAATCAGAAATCAGAGGTTGTATATTGTGTATGCTTATTCACTTACCATCATGGGAGTCGTACATATAGATGATCTCGGTCCATCCGTACCACACGATCGTGTCAACTATCGCCTTATGATAATCAGGTCTCATGCTAACTGCGTGGTCGATCAATCCCGACGAAGGCGGAATAACCTGTAGAAGTAATTATTACTATTACGTAGGCACTCGAGTTAGTTGTGTGCTACATGTCTGCAGTAGGTACTAATGACTACGGATGAACAGTAGGAATCCGAAGTGTAAGGCACGAGAGCCCAACATCCCTTTACAGTATGACATGAGAAGAGTGGCATTTATTGGGCAGAAGCGTGTTCAATACTAGTACGTATGCCATATTAATGTTAAAAAAAAGTTAACGTTCATTAGTTTACCTTCTCAGGGAACCATGGTGTCACAAACGGCATTTGAAAGGTATTGGTGTAGGAATGGAGTGTGTCGAACGATTCGGGGGTCACTGCGCCGAGCATGCCAAACACGCCGCGCGCGAATTGGTTACAAACTGTAACAAACACATCCGACACATTTTTGTTAACTAGAAAATAGTGTATATCCAGCCTACACGTTTTACATATTAGATAGAAACTATCGGACTGTTTATTAGTTAGTTTTATGTTAATTGCATAGAAACGAGTAACTCACGATTAAGAAGTCGAATATTGCGGCCCGCAGCCTGCGTCGGTTAGCCAACGCAAATGGCTCATGATTACGGAGTGAAACATGTCAAGCAATATTAGACATATATTCAGGGCGACACATAAGACGTAATACAAAATAACTAATTATGGTTCGATTAATAACAAATATCTTTTGATAATTTTCTAACAAAATAATTCAATGAATTCCTGTAAGTTTGGTCACCCAATGGACTTTTTGTGACGTCATGTTAGTTATACTTAGGTATATTTTAAAGCCAATCTTCCCTTTTATGCCAATCTCGTTCAAAACTGATCAACATTCCGAATATAGTTGTATATTTAGTGCTCACAGCTGGCGAATTGTGAATGTATTTAATATCCTATATTTTTAGGCCTGAGTATTCCACTATTGAAAGATAACATTAAATGATGTTCAAGCTATAACACAGGAGAGTATCAGTAAAGAATATACATTAAAATTATACCTACTTCAAGCGCCTGCGTTAAACAAGCACCGAAAAAGATATGGATTAAATCGGACATTCACTTTATTTTCAAGTTCATTAAATTTAGCTTCACTGACAGGCTTTTAGGGTAATTTCATTAGGGTGCAATTACAATAGGGAGGGGGCGATTGAGCCGTTGTCAATATCGGTGTCTGTTGGGACTGTTAAATTGAATTGGTTATTTCGATAATCGAATAGGTATGTAAAATGTGCCTCTAAGTATCCAATTTCATCTCGACCTTTTCTTAACTTTAATATTGGAAAATGTAGGTTAATAGTGTAAATCTTATTATACAGTTCATTTAAGTAATTGAAGCCTGTTCGGACTGGATACATTCGGCACATAGTGAGCATACTTAAGATAATCAAAATAACCAGCCAACGAGATTGCGGGTTTCCAGCAAGGATCATGACCTTGAACTGAAGCCAAATACCGTTTAACCTCAGTCTCATACTGCGGTGGGTTTACTTCAGAGAACTATAATAATAGAAATCGTTGTAGGTAATAAACTTTGGGCTTGCACATAAGTATATATAAAACCAGAAAGCAGATGTGTCTTTGTGCAGCCGTATCTAAAGCACTTTCTATAGGGTCGTAAGTATGTGTGTGCAATTTTGCATTATCTGATTGGTGAGATATACTGGAGTGTAAATGTTATAACTAAGCGTATATATATCTATAGAGAGTGTTTTACGAGAAACAGAAGCAACCATAGGTCGATAACTATTTTTTATAATCGCCTTAAACTAATAATCGTTATCTGTTATGGGCAGGGTTCGGACAAGTCATCGCAAAACAATCGCAAGACGGCTATAGAACAAGATCAATAGAATCGCATTATGTACAATATTATTGAATTATATTTTTCAATGACATTTATTACTGCAACCCAGAATTCACCATGAAGCGTGAATTATTGAGTTGATGCCATGGAATATTAGGAGAAATTAGGTACATCAACAAATCGATGCAAAAAGTTCATAAGAAATTTCTGGCGGAGCTGTCTTCAATTTGTGATTTTTTGACCTAATATGTTTATCAATATTATCTTTCTTTAACTGTTTAATACGAATGTCACATGCTGTACACAATATTTCCTTGACATTTTCTTGATAACAGAGCTCGGGGTAGTCCTTAATCCATTTGTTAATTGTATTTATTTGTACCAAAAGATTTAGAAATAATCATAAAAAAACAAATAATTGTATTAGTTTAAATTGTCACCACAAAACTGTTTCAAGCATGCCACTTTGACAATTCCATGACAGACATGCGACTAAAAAGGTCAAATGTTAAATTATAAATTACGATAATAATATATCAGCTTTAGATTTTATGAGAGGGCACAGCGAAGTACCATCACGCTCGAGTCTGGAGAAGCCCAACTGGGGAAGTACCTCCTCCTTACAGAAGACCACAGCCATAATAGCACTGCTACCTTTCAGGTATGTAGTGTTGTGTTCCTGAAAGGTCGGCAACGCGCTTGTGACTCCCCTGGTGTTGCGGGTGCCCATGGGCGAAGGTAAATGTTTACCATCAGGCAATCCGTCTGCTCGTTTGCCACCTTCTGTCATAAGTCATAAAAATCTCAATCTTAAGTCGCGACTCTATAATAGTCTTGTCCCATGTCCATATCAGTTTCTGCGATGACTTGTCCGAACCCTGGTTATGGGTCTTTAACGTGAAGCAGGCATAAAAAAGTGACGTCTTGAATTTGGCTCATATTAAGGCAATTAATTGAAGTCTTCGAGGACATGAACGTATACCATCTATTATTTTTTTGGCACAGCATTTACAAAGTTGAGATTATTTTTTGTACTTTCATATAAAATATCGTTGTCAGTGGTAACATAATTTGGTTATGTATGGATAAGATATTACATTTTGTATTTGATCTGGTTTACAGATTTTCGGTACACACAGATTCAAAATTGCATAAACACATTATTAAGGAAATCATTCATAATATGTCCACACAATTAATTTCAATGTGTTCGGATTGGGAGTTTTCAAATGATAATTAAAAAAATTGTTTAGTGTTAATAAATAATATATATAATATGTATGCCACTTCATTTCATATCAAACATAAATTGTTATTATAACTGCTTTTCAATTTGGTTATTCAGATTTTAATATTTAACTTTACTTTCATAGAAGTTCTTTGAGGAGAGATATTTTCTTTGGAAGGCAAAAATAGTGGCTAATAAGAATGTATTTACTTTAAGACTTATTGAAAAAATATTTTCCTGATATAAAAATTAAACATTTTTCCAGTTGTTTGCTCTATAAACCGCATGGCCGAAAGAAACGAATATCCTTTGCACGTTGCACCGGACAACGACTTGTTTTCTTCCAAGCTAGGCAAACTCGACGCTGTTTTATTACTTCTTGTGAAAATAGGTTTAATTTACCGACTTAGTTAAATCCTATCGTGTAGACTATCAGAAATGTATATTTTTATGAATGTAAATGTAAACTGCATAGCCAGATACAAGCATGAATCGACTTTCAAAGCGAATGTTTCGAGCCGTTGCGAATTCCTTGAACAAATAGTGACACGGCTGCCGCAGTCACCGGAAAATGCTCGCCGTAAAACCGAATGGCCGCCGCCTCTGTCTGGGACCATCCTCTTTCACGGCCTATTTGGCTTTGTTTTCTCTTTTAATTTCCGCGTCACTTTTTTGTTCATTGTTCTCAATTTACGAGAGATAAAATATGACCTAGGCTTATGTCTATCTGTCACAATTAAGTCGGGATCTTTCATTGATAGCACTGAACGATCCCTCTGGAAGCAAAATAAAGCATCACGATAAGGTTTGCGATATCAGGGGTTTCTTTTATTCTATTTAGTAATTACCATTGTAAAAGAGGCAAAGAGCAAGGGTAATGTTTTAAGAAGATTTTGTTTGCATTTTTACCTAACGACTTACAGTTATTGTACGAAAAAAAAAAAAGAAATCATTGGTATACATCGAACATTACAAGAGTTCAATCAGTAACAGGACGAACATGTTGTATTGCGTAGCATGAATAATTGCCTTACAGCTCAGGATCTTGAGTGACAACAATACCAATATACGCTTTTCGGGCACATATTCTAAGTGCAAAGCCTGGGTTGAAATGAAACATTTTTTACCGACTTTTCGAGGATATTGCTTTTAACGGTTGAAATTCATAGCGTATTAAAGGTTTGTCTGTCGCCAGTTCGAACCCAGAGATATAATAATTTAGAAAAAATGATTTATCCTCCAGAAGAGAGTGAATATATTTTTTTAATAATATGTACATTTCATATTTCTGAGTGTTTAATTTTATTAAATCTGTTTTGTAAATACTTAGTTAAAAATAATGGTTTAAATAATCTAACAATATTTCTGTCGAGAACCATTAATACACACTCATATAATGAACATCCTGAGAATGCACGATCCCAGAATACGCGTTATAGTGAATGTAAACACTTTATAATACAGCTGACTAGCATATCTAAAAGAAATTAAGGAGTCCCAGCCTTGTGAGCGTGTTTTCCAGCCGTTGAGTTGTAGTTCAATACTTACTAAGCCGACTGAGCTTGAATGCATCAGCAGTGTTGATGACGTCCACATACGCCTGCAGCTCAAGACGACGGCTGCTAATGTTTTGGTTATGAGTGTTCATTGCGTATTTAAATACATTTTGAATTTCTTCCGTGTTCTGGTCAAATATGGCACCTGTAACAAAATATGTTTTAATTATTTTATTATGTTTAAATAAGAAATTGAAAATAGATGACATATACTAAAGAAAATTCCTTCCTGCGAAGGTCATCCCGCGAAGGTCTACAGTATGGGGTTCTTCAAAAAGGGTGTAGAGGTTTTTACCGATGTTTATGTTTTTAATGATGCCTCGGTATTGTAAACTTCCATAGGTTGCGGTGACCGCCTACCATCAAGCAGGCCGCATGCTTGTTTGCAACCTTTGTGGTATTAAAAAAAGAAAAAGTGATACGGACCTCCACCGTTCGAGGTAGGATTTGAACCCGCATCTACAGCTATCGCGGGTGACCCCTTAATTAATTGGGCCACCCGATCACCCCGTTCGGGTGTCCTCCGCCGACGCCGGGGGTCCTCGTCGCCATTTAAGTATATGTCATTTATTTTAACTTATAATTTATATAGTAGTGTTAATACTTAAAAACAGCAAATTAAAATAATTTATAAAATAAAAAGATTTGTTCTTAGACGTTTAAATAAGTAAAGTAAGTGTTAATATACAATTTGAATAATCCTGTGTGTGTCCGCGAACCTTGTTTATGTCTGAATATGAACACTAACATGTTTTATAAATGTGCCCTATTGAAAATGATAGTATCATTTCTACTGAACATCCTCCGACTTATAGTGGAACACTCGATTCGACATCTTTATCGCTCGTATAGTAAAAAAACGGGTCCGCTGGTATTCTGAAAAGCGTCATCGGGTTGATATATGAGTGCTGACCAAAACGTTTATCGGAATCAGTGCCCACAGCTCGCTGGTTCCTTTAACGCCCGACTTTGGCCCGCCTTACGTTACGTGCCCATACACTATCGCTATGTCTTTTTTCTCCCACGGCGACCGAACATTATATCCAGTCCTAAGAGCCATTTTCAGCCTCAATTCTTAGCAATATTTCTTCCATTTGCAACGTCATTTCTTTTTATATTACATTCGAAATGGTCGCGTCTGCGAGTCGTAACAGATTAACACGAACTATTCATTTCATAGTCTACGTAATCACATTATAATTTATAAAATTATCAAATTAAAAGGTATTTTTTTAACAATTCGCTTTATAAAGTTTGTTACCACTTTATAAATAGACCTCGTTAGTTTACGAGTATTTTTTTAAAGTGCTATGTTTCTTCATAGCGAATATTTCTTTTAAAAGTGGGATTTGTCGACGCTCGGTAGTGTCCTACCTGGCTGAGGCTGTAAGTTCATTAAAAGAAGATTAAAAGAAACTTTTTCAGCTCTGCAAAGTGTTCTAAGCCTCGGGCGTTGTAACAGTGCTATGAATTTTATGAGACGATAATGGCTCACTGCAATATCACGGTTTAACTTATATTTTGTTCATTAAATAAATGAAAAGCCGGTGGCGATTTATATGTGTAATCTTTATAGTTTAAAATGCTTACAGTTCAAAGCTTTATTAATGTGCTCAATTTTAAGCCCAGTACCAGCTCCGACATGTAATATCAATCAATAGGTAATTAATAGGGTACTCCGCTTTATTAATTTTCACTATATAATACTTAATACAAATCGTTCAAATTAAATTTATGGATCTCTTTGCGCTACAGACATACAAATTTTTGTAACGAAATATTTGATGTATTAAAATAAAATATGTAGACCGCGCTGGTAGCCTAGCGGTAAGGGCGTGCGACTTGCAATCCAGAGGTTGCAGGTTCGAACCCCGGCTCGTACCAATGAGTTTTTTGAAATTTATATACGAAATATCATTTGATATTTTCCAGTCGCTTTTTGGTGAAGGAAAACATCGTGAGGAAACCGGACTAATCCCAATAAGGCCTAGTTTACCCTTGGAAGGTCAGATGGCAGTCGCTTTCGTAAAACTAGTGTCCACGCCAAATCCTGGGATTAGTTGCCAAGCGGACCCCAGGCCCCTATGAGCGGTGGCAAATGCCGGGATAACGCGAGGGAGATAATGATGATGTAGACTGCGTCACTGGCGATTATTTTCTTGCAGTAGCTTGTAAACGCATACCATACTTATAATAATGGCTCTAAGTGAAGTAGCTTTATTTAATCCATTTTGTTGTTCTCCTTACACCGGCTGTTATTATTTCAGTTAGCCCTATATATGGTATATATGTTACCCGCTCGAGTGCTCGCAAGTAATGTTTTAATAACAAAGTGTTGACGATGAACACCTTTTTACTTCTAATGAATCACGCTTCAGTACCAATAGCTTACGCATGTTCACAAGAAAGACGTAAACCTAAACTTTGTGTGATCCAAATATAAGTAAGTTTAGGTACGCATCTTACGTACGTAACTTAGTTAAAAACGTGTATGATTATCTTTCTCATTATTAGAACTGTATTCAAGTAAAGCACTCGGGTCACCGCTACTTTACGCGCATATGCACTTAGCCCGATGGGGTGTTTTCTATTTTTAATACTATTAATTTAATAACTGTGTGTAAATAAGGTAATGTTTGCTAAATTGCATTTTAGTAATTTGTAATATGTAATCTGTCTTTAATCATAAGTTTTTAACCATTATCGAGTTTTTAAACCAAGATGACAATTTATGTATTCGAACTTTCGTGAGTCATAATCATAATAATATTCTTATGAAAAACGACGGCTTCAATTACGTTTATTTAGTTACTCGCGCGACATGTTTCGGAGAGCTTAGGTCTCCGTTTTCATGCGCTAAGAGTGCCGTGTGCTTGTTCGCGGCGCCGTACCCGTATCCCGCCCGTCATAAGATCATCATCATTGTCATAGGTCGTCATTGTCAATATGACAATCTTATAATTTATGTATGTACCCATCGACGATACAGCTATATTTCTCACCCTAGTTCGTCTATCCCTTCTAGCATTTAATCAAATTAAAGGTATTGATGGCATAAATTAAGGGCATTGACTTACCTATCCTGACATTTTCACCTTGTCATTTATCTATTAAAGTGTAAACCGATATATTTTTACAATACTAATTTACCTTATCGTAGGGAAATTACAAATACAATTAAGGTAGAATAGAATTTATTCCATACTTCTCTACAATGTTTGTGATTGGGACGGATTTATAGAATCTTTTCCTGTCGTCGTGACGTGACCCAAACAACCTTGCAATTTGTTATGTAGCAAATTATAAAATTATGTGCAAACATGTAATTACACCGAGGTGTTTAAATACAAAGTTAAAATACTATAATAATACCCCATACACTCAAAATATGTTAGAAGTACTTATTGACTTTAATAATCAGTAGAACTACTAACTAGCGACATCTACCGTAAATATGTTGACACTTTTTAGCGGCATCAAATCATATTGAGAATTCACCACAGACCTATAATCATATGGACTAGAACTACCTACGAATTGAGCGTGTATACCTAAAATACTTTTGGCAAATAAAATGGCGTCCTTCCGTTGTTTTCATGTGAGCCATAATAAATACTTTTATTGATTGAAATATATTTTTTTATTGAATGTGATAAAAAATTAAATAGAATTTAAACTGCAGGCCATAAAACATTCAAAACTTGACTAACTACAAGTTAGGGAATTAATTAATGTTTGAATTAATTTAATGAGAAACTCACCACTTGACAGCTCAACTACTATAAACAGTTTGGCAAGTAAAATGGCGGCTGGCGAAAACAGGCAGCCGGAAACAATCACGTGGTATTAATGTCAAACAGAATCGGAATAGAGAACAACCAAATGTCATGTGCTCTCTTTTATCGTACACTATTGGTCATTAGAAAGAAAGAAACAGATTATATTTTTTTATTTCTATGTCGAGATCACACATATTTGGATAACACAGAGTATGTATAGTGGAATAGGGCCTCTCCATGTATTTTTTTACTCATTGGAATTCACCGATATCGATGCACTACCCCATAACTAAGCGAAATTTTAAAAATACGCTTTATGAAACGGAAAATTGCTATCAAAAATGCAGTCTTAATTGAGATTGATTTCGGCACTTTTCAACTTCTTTTACGCTACGCTAACAAAAAGAGTTGGAAAAAGACGTCGTTAACTGGATTTTAATCTTTTCTTACTTTATGCACAAGCCAAATTGGGAAATTAAAACTCAAAAGAATTAAATGTGACTACTAATATAGAAAAAGAATAGATAGAATTTATTAATAGCTTTCATTGCGTAAAATAACGTTTAGCTTTTTGTGATAAATTGGTTTCTCTAATGTTTCTACATTAATTAACTTTAAACAAGTATATCAAACTTGGTACACGTAATTTTATAGGACCAAACATGACAAAACATATCCTTATATACCTACATAAATATCATGTCGCCGTGGACAAGTATAGTTCAGTTTTGGTTCCACCAAAACTATAAGGTTTTATAAGAGCTGGTGTGAGATTTGTACTTTGTGATGTTGCATGATGTTATATCGTAGACGCCTCGTTCTTATACATAAGTATCTAAGTACGGCAGTGACGTAAGACACGATAGATATAAGATAACACCTTCATTTGCCTTCCTTCTTACCTACACTTTCATCTACCGACCTGTCAACATTTTCTTAAAAGATTCTGTGCTAGTTTGAAATCGATCTGCGATATTTAATAATTTTCTAAATACCATAGGTTCTAAAAATATGAGTGACTTTAGAATGCAACTTCATTACGAAGAAGTAGTTTTATTGCTAGGAGATAGGAGCTGGCCAGGAGCCAACAGCTTACACGGAAAGTCTTCACGTAATTTCATTTTATGTCACATAAATGTGTTGAGGGTTAAAATGTTTAGGTAAGTTCTGAGAGAACCAGTCACGTAGGTACTGTAATTTGTGGTAATTTAACAAACGTACATGACATGTCATTAAACGATCTGTTTCAATTCTGTGGCTATTTCTGGAAATGAATATTAATTACCTATGTTGTTATTCGAATTTAACAAAACACGTGCAATGTTGAGACTTACGCAAAACATTTCATTTTTTACGATTCAGAGTATCGCTAAACTTTGCAATGTTAAAGGGTATATTTATGAATATAAAGATAAAATCGCAAAAGTTTGAGGTAGCCACGTGAGATCGTACCTGTCGAAGAATAACTTCTGTTCCCCAAGTTTATTCAAATATTGTTAAAACTTCCCTCGCTCACCTTGTTTTGGCGAGCCTATAAAAGGAAACATGATGTGGAAGAACGGAAATTAAATTAAATTATATGTATGTAACATAATTACATATTGTTTCTGACACAAAGTTGACAGAGTTCTTTAGAAGCTCCCGCGATGTTATCGCCCTGTCTACAGAAAAAGGTATGTAGGAGAAGGTATCGGGTGACAGTACGAATGGTTTTCTCCTATTGACAAAAAAAGTTACAGTTTTTAAGTTTAATTTTTAAACCAGTTTTTTTATCGTTGATTTTACTTAAATTTAATACTGATGCATAATAAGGCTGGGTTTACATAAGAAAACGTGTGTGACTATACATGCCACACTACATCATTGCATAGGCACAGCATGTCACGTAGACTCATTTTCAATAAGGAAACTGAACTGTGAAGCATTAACAACGAGAAATATAATTATACTTATAAAATGTTTCAACTCAGGCAATATAATTTAAAAGCACCATACATTATTTCATACTATACGTTGCGTTCGATATACATATACCTACATTGTATGATAAAATAACGTTCATGTCACATGTACGCCGTACGGTTTCCCAAGGTAAATGTAAAATATACGCAGTTTTTTACAGTAAAAACAAAATGGTTGAAAAGTAAAAAAAATATTAGGTAAGTACAGTAGGTAAACCTATAACTACTTAAGTATCCTGTGTCCTATTTCATTCAATGTCACGAGTAGTGACACCGTTTCTGTTACTTCTTATAAATACTTAGGTATTCGATTGATACTGCCTTCAGTGTCACGGGTAGTGGACACCGTTTCTGCTACTTCTTATAAATACTTAGGTATTCGATTGATACTGCCCGGTAAGTAGAAGAGGTGAAACCTGTACAAAGACCCATTCAGACAAGGTAATTACGGTAACTTTCGTCAAATGTTGCTTTAAAGTTTAAAGTGCTGCTATTGAAAAGTTTCCTTTAGTGCACTTAATACTGTCATTGTTTCTGAAGAATATAATCATCAACTTTAAGTTGACTGAGTGTACTCGTAACGACCTAAAGCAATATTTACTTGCCCATTAGGTAATATTTAAATGTTCATTATTGTACCCACGTCGTTGCTTGTGCGCGTTTCTATAGACTTTTTTCGCCAACAGAACAAAATCCGTTCCGCATAAGGCCGTACCCGGAGGTCCTACGCGCTAGTTCGCAGGACTACGAGGTAAGTTAAGTTCAGTATTTAAGTAGGAATGGAAGGTGGTGAGCTTGAAGGTAAGCGGCAAGGCTTGCGAAAATCGAAGGCTGCCCTTCATGTAAAAAGGTTAGGATTCCAACCGTGTCCCAGCGAAAACTTATCCTTCTTTGGGATGAAATAAATTAAGGCGGTAAGTGGCAAGGAAATCTGAACTAATCATGAATCAATGATGTTTTAATTGCAGTCATCTTTCACTACTGTTTTAACAACTACAACTCGCTAACATTTATTTATTTCTGGAAATAGCTGTCTTAATTTATTAAACATGACCCAAAATCAAGAGGTAATTATAAAGTATCTAACGGGGTAACATGGTAAGAAACGGTAATTTGAAAGTTTATAAGTTTATTGAGAACAGAGATATAGTCGCGAATGGTCTAGAAAGAAGAATGACTAGTGTTATATCTTTTCCTAATCGCTTTAAGGGAAAATAAGAAAAATAACATAAAGATAAAACGACGAAAACAATGTAGGTACGCATTTTGCGTTATAGACTGTTCGCGATATAGACGAAAATAAATATAACTAGGCAAACTATTACCCCGGTCATTATGCGTTCTTGACCGACGCGAATAATGCAGAACAGAATGTACAAAGTAACAAAATTAATTTAACACATTCGCTGCCACCTCCTCCAAAAATGTATGGAAATGAACGCACATGTGCTTTGGTGACAGTGAATGCGTCAGGGAATAACTATCAAGCGAAAGTAGCAAATCCAAGTTTTATTATATTTATGACGAATAGATGAGTAGAACATTATTAAAAGCAACAACTAACCTTATGACATAAGGTTTATCGATATGGTAAACAAACACACTTTCTTTATACCTAACTGATTATTCCCGATGGAATAGAGACGTTCTTAGGAAGGGGTTGTTTGCTTCCTCTTTAATGTGTGTGTTCAAGCAAACGAACAAGTTTTCTTAATTATTTATAGCAAATTTTAGGTTAGGTATGTTAGCAGTTGTATTTTAAGTGTTTTAACTATAAGAGTTTTCAGTAGTGGATGCTCTTGTCATTTTGTCAGGGATTAAATTATTTATTATAAGCTAAAAACGTAAACCAGAAATTGGCATACAATACTATGATACGATTTGTGAATTACAATAACCACCTGTGAATGGTATTTCTTTATTTATAAGATGTATCATGGAAGAAGATGAATCCATCAAATCAGAGATCATCAAATTGGACCCTTCGTTATTGAGTTATAAATGGTGTAAATATGACGAGTTGTTTTTACGTACACGTAAATATGTTATATGTACGCATATGTAATATATAAGTACGCGAATAAAGCAATAGACACTTTTAAATTATTAGTTATTATATACCTAATAATATGCCTCTCCATCTAAATTGTTGGCCATTAAGTGTGTCTTTTTTACGCATTTACACAGAGATAGGATAGCCTATTTACCTACACTAGATATAGACTAGATACCGATGTGAAAAAAATTAGGACACAAGCTGTATTATATTTATGTAGCAAAGTTGACTAGAATGTTATCTGCCAACAGCACTGGATTTTGAATAGGTTACAATGTTTTCCATATCTCTTATTGCATTATTACTAAAACTAACTAACCAGAGAGCGGCTATGCTATAACTGCACGACGTCGCAAGTGTGAAAGTAAGAAAAGCTAGTTTAAATAGCAAAAATGTATAAGAAAACAACATTTAACTTTGGAGTACATTTTAGTTTGAAGTTTAGTTATAGTAGGTAGATCGATTGAATGTATTCATACCAGTCCTTGTAGGTAACTTGAATGCTTTGATACAGCAAGAAAATCCACTTTTTTCTATTGCAAATTCAATCGAACTTTTAAATATGTATGTAATTGGTACGTAAGTCTACCTATTTTTTTTTTGTAGTTGTTCCACTGTTTGCCTCCTCAATTTAAACGAGTCGTCTTACAAACACTGATCATATTTTAACAGTTTATTTTGTGAAAATTTAACTCTTCGTTCCTTTGGGTCACGTAACTTTTCTTACCCTATCCACCTTAAAGTTAACCAACTAAAAAATTTTAATGAATACACAATTGGTGCATAATCAGATAAAACAATAAATACAGTGCAAAACCACTAAAAGTGTTATATTTATAAAGTACTTGTGTAGGTTTCTATTTACGGTTTACGAATTGCGCTTCTATACTTTTAAGTACACTTGTAAAGCGCCATTATAACCTTAATTCGCTGCCTTTAGAGCGAGAGAGACATCGCATAAGGTAGGAAAGAGAAAATCGATACTCCCTTAAAACTGGTCACGGGAGTAGATACCAGCGTGCGTTAGAGTGAAAAGCAAATCAACCTTTTATCACCTTTTCTCACACAGGCATGCAAAACTAAAGTAATATAAAAAAGCTTTTAAGATAGCTTACACATCAAGCAAAGTTGTCAACTAACAACTGAGAATTATCTCTCTAATCGCGGGAATATGACACTTACCGACGACTATTTTCTCGACGGAAAAAGGCTGCGCTGCCACACCGATGTACAACAACAACAACCCGGCGCCGACCGACCAGCGTACTTTGCGTCCGTACGCCATTGTGCGCAAGCAACCCGACTACTTTTATGCACAGTACGATTCAGAAAAATACATAATACAGCCTCTCAAACACAAATCTACTAGGAATATTTTGCGTGAAACGTAGTGTCGGGATGCTGCGTACAAACCTGAGACTTAGGGGCGACTGATTGCGAGGCGGAGCGGCCGTGGCATGGGGCCCCCTCCCGCCCGCCACATCCGCGCGCTTACTTTCTGCCTGAAACCTCATTTTCATTTCATGTTTATCGTTTGCAAACTTACTTTTTCTATAGTAAAGTTTTATCATATAACATAATTAATTGTATGTGCTTAACTAAAATATGAGATGCATAGCAATAAAGTCGTAATAATTTAGAAATAATATTAAAGAAGGCAATGTTTCTGTAAATAAAAGTTAAGTAAAGGTGTTCCATATTTAAAATATAGTTAATATTAACGTTCAGTTTGAAGTATGTTGTCACTACATATAGTGCGCGCGTCGCTCTTTCCGAGCCGTGCCCTTCGCTCCTGCTTCACCCCCTATTCTGAGGTTACCCCTCTCACATTAGCCACAGTTCTCTGGAAAACCACTGCTCCCATGCTCCGCCTATTAACTTTAGTTTTGCGATAGTACTTATTATAGTTACTAAGTACCGATTATATTGAACATACATTTTGGCAAAGGTATATTAATTTTGGTTTGGAATGATTCGAATTGAGCATGTTGTGATGCTAAATTTGTACCGAACCGTCTTCGGTACAATTAATTAAATATGAAAGATCAAAGATAACCTTATTTTTATTTAGCGTCAAAATTTTATATTTAATTAACTTTTGTAACTATATTTTATAATTAAAGGGTGAACACTATTAAATTGTCGCAGGTCGAACATGCTACAGACGGCAAAATAAAAATCCAAAGTGCTCAAAATTCTTTATATGACTAATTTTATACAGCGTAAAATCATTTTAAAAAATATTAGGGCTATTTCATCGAACGACGAGAAAATTTCCGGACATTACTTTTGACGTGATTCATTGAATTTCGCACGGAATCATCGCTTAACAATTTTGTGCATTTAATCCATTTTCGTTGAAAATCTGGTAATGAAGTGGCAGGTTGGCAAGTTTTTCGCAGTTTAGTTTTTATATTAGCCCAATATTTTTCGATGGGGCGAAGTTCGGGACAGTTAGGTGGGTTACTCTCCTTAGGCACTACCTCGACTGAATTCGCCTTATACCATTCCAAAGTTCGAGACGAATAATGGCAACTTGCTAAATCTGGCCAAAACAATGTTGAGGAAGTGTGTTTCTTTATGAATGGTAACAGTTTCTTTTTCAAGCATTCTGATATATAAATATCGGTGTTAATTGTCCCGGTAGTGATAAATGGTGAGCTCCTCATGCCGCACTGGCATATAGCTTGCCAAACAAGGTATTTTTGCAAATTTTTCTACCGGGATCACCTTTTCCGATTCGTCAAGATTCGAGATGTCACGAGAGGAATAGTACTGGTTACCTGGTAAAGACTTGAAATCTGCCTTGACGTAGGTTTCATCGTCAATAATTAGGCAACATTTTTCTCAATCAACAAGGTATACAATAACCTAGAACGTCTAACCGCACGATTATATTGATCCACAGTTCTCTTGGGAGCCTTTTGCTTCTTATATGTTGTAATGCCGCATTCTTTTTAATTTTTGGACATTTGCTTGACTAGTGCCTACTTTTTCGCCACATCCCGGGAAGAGATACTCGGATTCTTATCAAATAGCTTGCACACCTTTGATTGTAACTTAACATTAGATTTTCTGGTGGGTTGACCTTCACGCCGCTTCCTATCTATAGTTTCACCTTGTTTAATTTTTTTAGGGTTCGTTGAACCGTCCTCCGAGTTGTTTGACAAGATTTTGCCAGATCTAAAGTTGATAAATGAGGATTTTTACTGAATTCTTGCAAAATTAATTCGCGAACATTTTTTTCGTGTAACGCCATTTTCATAAATAAAAAACAAATGAACATTTTATGGTTGTCTAATATATTACGAGCCTTCTAAATTTAAAATTTTAAAAGAATATTCAAAAAAGGTTCGATGCAACACGCTAGCAAAGTAAAAATGTAGGCGACAATTTAATAGTGTTCACCCTTTATATATTCATTCAAAAGGCAGTCTCGTAGAATTGTTTGACAGTCCTTCAAAATCTGAACTAATGAAGTAGACTAAGCATATAGGCTTTCGTCTACGTAGAATTAATTAAAAATTATTTCTGGAATAAAAATTTCTTTTGTCCTTTCCGGAAAGCAAACAATGATCTCCTTACCGAATTTCTTTGAATCAGTTCAATGTAAGCGAGAAGAATTACTTACAGCCTTGACTAGAAGTATAAAGTATCCATGCTTTTTGTACGAAAACTCGATATTTTAGTGTATATAGACTTATATCTTTTCTGATGATATATTATCAATTAATTTAAACTGATTAGGTGTTGGTCTTCGTTGTAGTTATGAATTGTTGATGTTTTTTGTTTTCTTATTTAATATGTATTTTTAAGGCCTCAAGCCACCTTCGATTGCCTCTTTCTTAATTGCTATTCCACATAATTTTTTGACACAGCATCATGGCGACTAGCCATTAAATAAATATTGGTTACATTTGCTGGTTGGTTCGATGACATTCTGCCTCTACACTAAAGACTATAATCAAATATTGGTAATTTTTTTACTATCATTTGACAAGTTTACTTTAAGATTTTCTAAACATAAACCTTATAGTTTTTAAACTATTATATTGCATGTTGCCTGTCGTAATGTATTAATACAGTATAATTGAATAGTTAATTATTTAATCATGTAATAATTTCACTAAACAATAAATGCCTACCCACCTACTTTGAAGAAAAGTTAAATGATAAAATTAAATTGCTTTTACGAAAGATAAACAAATTCGCGACAACAAATAAAAAAAAAACTGTCCCTCAATAACTTAAAGGGAAGCGGCTAGGAAGTTTAATATCCTTAAGCAGTTGACGAGCTCGGGCCCCTTAAACCTTGAAAGCTCAAAGGGAAAATAAAAAGATATTTCAATTGCAAATTTAAGCAAGTTTGATTTTGATCGTTACTTTGGGAAGCCACTGTGGAACGAAGAGGGGTTGAGGCCTAGTTGGGAGTACATAAAATGCTAATTTTATAACTTTGTAGGGTGACTAAAAACTTGTTACGTACTCGATATTCGTCCGAGCTAACCATTAATCGTTCGCCTAACTTGCGTGACTTGGAAACTTGCAACTATAACTGAAATGTTTGCTTTACTGGTTTTAGTCGAACGCACTTTGATGTTCTCGATTCTGCCACTAAAACGCACTGTAGTGTTCCAACCTCGACATGAAGCGACTCGAGCTATAGTTATGAAAATGCAGTTATTAATAATTCCAGCTCCAATACATATATGGGTAATCATTCCAGGTATGAGGAGTAGATCAAACATTTGATAGAGCAAACACTTGCGATGTTCTTATTTTAAAATCCGGTAAACGCCTACATAGATCTATAGACAAGTCTGGCCTAGTGGGTAGTGACACTGCCAATGAAGCCGACGGTCCTAGGTTCAAATCCCAGTAAAGATATTTCTGTGACGAACACAGGTATTTGTTCCTGAATCATAGGTGTTTTCTATGTATTTAAGTATTTGTATTAAATACTCGTATATGTACACAGTGAAATTTAATCGGTAATCAGGCACCAATTTTTCTAATTCCATAATACTTACACGGAACTAAGTCTTTTTATTGTACCTAATTTAATTTTAATTGAAAATTATTGTCACCCTACGAGCGGTGTAGTCTATAATGTCGGTAAGAGTTTAAAACCTCGTTCGCACGTAAGTCATAGCTATAAAAAAACTAAAAACCAATAAGAAATAAGCTGTCAGTTTGTCAACGCGATGGCACTTGACGTACAATAATTCCATTTAATAAAATTAAGTAGGGTGTCCATGTATCCAGTGGTTATTAATTTTAACGACTTCATTACCTGTTCGTAACATTAATAGGTAGTGAAGTAAATTCCATGAGATTTCACGTATTGAATTCTATTTAGGTTAATAACTTATATTTTCAACTGCTGATTACCGATTAAATTTCACCGTGTGTATCATTGGATAAGTACCCGCAACTCAAACCTTTTTCAGCTTACCGTGGGGCTCAGTTAATTTGTGTAAGGGTGTTGAGTATGTACGTATGTATAATATTTTTTCTTGTCTCGACCCAAAAACATGAACATAACTGTATTTTACCTACGCGTTTCAATTATATTTATCATTGAATTTGACATCTACGCAAGTTGGAGTCTTATTTATGACACCAGTAGCAACTCTGGTTAACACCGGTACGTAAAGATGCTTTCGTTATCTGTTACTGAACCAGCGCCCTCGACCTCGCCCTCAACTTACCATGAGGTACGACTGAGGTCAAACGCTGGTCAGTATTGCATAAAAAAAAACACAAACGCATGACTCGAATGAGCCACAAAAAGAGCAACGTTAGCATGGTCAATATAGTAGGCATTCCTGCATGGCATTCATGTTGACACAGCAGAAAGTGTCGTCAGTAGACTAAATTTTATTGACATGCAAAAAGTAGAGTTTGGGACGGGAGGCGCTGGTGGCCTAGCCGGTAAGATCGTACTTACAATTCGGAGGTCAAACGTTCAAACTATGGCTCGTACCGATGAGTTTTTTGGAACTTAATATACGTCAATTGATTGATTGACCAGTCGCTTATCAGTGACGGGAGACGTCGTAAGGCAACCGGACTAAACCCAATAAGGCCTAGTACACCCTCTGGGTTAGAAGGACAGTGACGGAATCGCTTTCGTTCTACTAGTTCCTACGCCAATTCCTAGGATTATTTGCTAAGCGGAACCTAGGGTCCTATGAGCCGTACCGAAACAACGCTAGGCAGATGATGAGGATGATAAGTATAAGTTAAAAAGTTAAGTTAAAAATATTAAGTATGTATATCAAAACGGCGGGTACGTATTACAAAACACAAAAAAATGTAGCGTAGGTTAGTTTCATATTTGGGAAATGATGAAGAATTGGAGAAATGGTCAAGAAGCGATTGACGTTTATAAGCTTCGAATACTTAAACCTTACATGGCAGTAATACTACTAATACATTGTTTCATGTCTGGAAAACCTACAGGAAGGGGTTTAAAGTAAAAGGAATTTTCTCAATGTTTTACGAGGTTTACCTGTATTTTTAGTATTTGATTATTTCTAACTTGGTTGAAATCAAATAAATAAGGCCGCTTTTATTTAGTATACATATGTAATCTATGACGACTATGACCGTAACATGTATTTATAACATTTTTTGTATAATATTAGGAAGGAGATGGCGGGATGACCTGGATGGTTTCTGTCGCGATTGGAGGGAGCATGTACTAGACCGCGACGAGTGGCTAAAGCGAGGGGAGGCCTTTGCCCAGCAGTGGGACACAACATAGGCTACGTAAAAAAAAATTAAAACAGTGAATTGGTCAGTTTTAATACAAGAACTTTTATTCACAGTTATTAGACAAAAATATATGATGATATACAATGATGATCTTTTGGCGTAACGCAACACATAAGGTACTCGTAAATCAACAAGTTGGACATGAGAAATCCAAAGGAATAATAAGTTCTAAATGCTCACGGTTCTGAATGAATATACTTAACTTTTATCATGTATATTTTAAATAAATTAGAAGTTCTATAATGATACAAATACCTTAAATCAGTATCGTCGAGTTATTTCCTTACATTGTACAACAGTATTTAACAAATCGTCTCCCTGGAGACCGTAAAATATAAAAGCAATAAATGTCAAGCGCAAACAGCCCAAGTTTCACAACATAAAAGTTGCCTGTGAGACTGAGTGGCTATTCAGCATTTTTCTATATTGTTATTTAGAAACAGACCATAATCGGCTAGCATGAACAAGACACATAATACTGCCAGCTTGCAACATACTATATTGAGATATACAACGTATACTTACAAAGGTTTGTTTCGTGGCAAAGTACAATTCGTGGGTGAGTAGGCAACATTAAAAGTTTATTGCATTACACCCCTCCGTGGTAGGTAACATGTGTTCAAACTCACATTTATCTTGTTAAATAAAAGCTGTTTCATAACCAAAATTATATACCGCGTTAAGTAAAGGAGTTAAGAGTGTTGTAAGAGATTGAGCTAGTATTGTTCTACTAAATTAATTAGGGTATGTCCTTAAACTACGTCCAACAATGAGAGGTAGGGCACAGCGAAGTACCATTACGCTTGAGTCTGGAGAAGCCCAACTGGGGAAGTATCTCCTCCTTACAGAAGGCCACAGCCATAATAGCACTGCTACCTTTCAGGTATGTAGTGTTGTGTTCCTGATGGTGAGTAAGGTTCCCAGAGCTCCAACACCCTTTAAAGGTCGGCAACGCGCTTGTGACTCCCTTGGTGTTGCGGGTGCCCATGGGCGACGGTAATTGCTTACCATCAGGCTCGCTTGCCACCTTTGGTCATAAAAAAAAAAAACACATTTTAGCGTTAAAGTGACCAACCGTTTCTAAGATACGGCTTTGAGTATTGGCTTGCGATTTTCACGCACCGATGGACTCGGGATTACTATACACATTAACCTTGATAATGCTCGTTTCTCAGTTTCACAAGGTAAGTTCGAGGATGGGTCAAATTAACCCATTTTTTTTTTTCATATTATTTACTAGTACCTAGTTTAAAATATCCTTGTACAAAAGTTCTTCTTATTTTGTGGTACACATATGTTTTTTACTCTAAAGTTTATCGAATACACAGTTAATGCAAGTCAGTTCTCTTCACGATACAACTGAACCTTAACGTCAATGCAATCGGCTTGTAACTTTCAAGCAGTTTGAAGAGGTTCACAGAAGTTTATTTTGCGAAAGGACAGCCTGACCCTGTTAAAGAATGTCGTCTGAATGTCAGATACACTCAATTTAACCCCTTGATACTAGCAAAAGACTGACAAGCGAGTATTTTTAGAACTCTTAAATATAATTTAAGCTACCAATGAAAGGTGAAGAAAGTTAGATGCTTACGGAATGTTACACTGGCATGTTCATAATCCAACATGAAAGCGCCAAAATTGACATAATTTTTATTTTCTTATTATAAACTATTTATTTCACAATTACATTACATGACATTAACTTGTTATATGTATACATTATAAGCACTGATCGGAACTAACGGTGCAAAACTTTAACAAAACTTGTTCAACTGAGGCATACTAATACTTACCATCAAGAAAAATACGAATAACTTTCCCAAATTACTGTCTAATTTAATTGTATATCAGAATCTCAATATGGATATATTTGCTTGTAAGTATTATAGTTGTTTTTATGGCTCTATACACTCTTTTATGTCCACTTAACAAGTTTTGTTAAAGTTTTGCACCCATAGTGCCGATCACTGATTATAAGATAACTCCCTGCCGAGGTTTTCCCTAAGGACTTCAGTAAGAGGTTCTTCAGGAGTGTATAGGTTCTTAAAGGGTAGGCAACGCGCATGTGAATCCTCTGAAGTTGCAGGCGTCCATAGGCTACTATAACTGCTTACCATCAAGCGGGCCGTATGCTTATTTGCTACCGTCGTTGTATAAAAAATACTGCTGAAAACTAAAACTAAGTGTGTTGAGGATTCTAATAGTAAAATAATTGTTCATATCGGTTTAGTAGTTTTGGAGCCTATTCAAATGAAACAAACAAACAAGTCAGTCTAGTAGTTTTTACATAAAAAAACTGTAACAAAGTTCCTATCTCTGCAAAAAAGACAAAAACACAACAATTTCAATACATTCACCATAGAATGCCAAAATGTTCGAGTTGCTTCAACGGTTAATTATAACTACATTGAGCTACCCTGATTAGTTTAGCCGTAACATACATAGCCTGAGATAAAAATCTTCAGCAATTGTGCATAACAGACAAAACTAGCAAATGTTGAACAGAATTTATGGTGCAAAAGAGTATAACGAACCTACCTTCACCACAGGGCTGGGAGTTACGAGATAAAGTGTAATACTTTTTATTTGGTTGATACGGCAAGACACGTGGAAAATATGGAATTATGTAACTATTTTTTTCTATTTGTTCCTTATGCCCGTTGATTTGTAGGAGCGGTCAATCTATCGAATTGTCTATTTAGAGTCTTATAATACAGTTTGTATTCACTTGAATTTATTCAAAAACCAATATAATTGAAATATAATGTCACAGGAACCTATAAGAAGATTTTTCAGGAGTTAATGTTGGAATTATCTTATGAGGATTTATAACTATTAGTGATAAATTAGACTTGAGTGGATAGGAGAAATAGTGTTTCGTATTGATAAAGTTAGTATCAAATCGGACACAAAAATCCTTAATTCGAATGATTACCGCAAGCCGTTGTTTCTCCTTACATTCCTTACGAAATTGAATCGTATTCAAACAAGTGATTTCAAGTTTCCCTCATTGAAAGCCGAAACACTTAATTGCACAGGAAAGCCGTCACTGTTGTGAATTGAGGCACACTCGAGTTATTTGAGTGGAGGAAGTTACTAGCTAAGAGATGAAGAAGTTCATTAGATATTCAAAGTTTCATTATTTGTGCCACAGAGGTCTGCAGTAGGAAAGTTACCTCTAGTTTCGAGATTGATTTCGGCAACAATCTGCCGACTTTAATAGTTCCGTCAAAGTTTTTGTTTGAATAAAGTATTCAGGCTAGAAAGAGAGTAGTTTCCGTAGTTATATGACATCTGTGCACGCCCAAGAACTGCGACTAAAGAGAAGCGAAATTAATGTTGTACTTTCTTCTGTAAAGACGTCGGGTTTGCGCCTAGTTAGGATATCAACATCAGAAGATAGACGAATTTAAAAATACGTCATTTAAAATAATGAAAACGAATAGAACATTGTGCTTCAAGTAAATCAATATGCAGTACAATGTCGAATCCTGAGCTAATTTATTACAAAAATATATAATTATCTTGTGAAGTTATTTTATTTCATTGAAAGTAAAAATAATTAACATGAACACGGCGAACAAATCGCTAAGCAATCCGAGATTTACCTTCTTTGTATTATAAGAGGACGTCATCTTTTGGCATGCTGATAATAAAATAAGCACCACAGATCATCACAACGGTATTCTGCCTTTTCGCAAAACTATTTTTGTCTGAATTTCATTTGTCAAACAACATTTCGTTGACGTTTGGCTGTGACAACTAACGATTACCAAATTTTCGTGTGACAAAGTTTCAGTTGGCAGAATTATTGTAAAGCAGATTATTATAACAATGCTCTGAATTTTTGACAGACTTATAATTTATCATATGTTTCACTTGGTCGAACAATTCTTGGACGAATAACATTTTGTTGGTGAAACAGTTCCCTTTTATTATTAAAACATAAGTCAATAAGATCTCGAACTTGCATGAACTTTTAAAAACAAAACTATCGTGAGATTCAAACATATTTATTGTAAGAAGCGGGTTGCGCTTCTACTCGTATACACAGACTTTTTCAGACTCAGTCTGAGTCTAAAAAAGTGTCCTTCAAGTCTACTCGTAGTTTGACTTCGGCTAATACTGTACCACCGCGCATGAGGTTTAACGTATGACATTTTTTTTTAGCCAGTCAGAACTTTGGTTTTTGTATTAGATAATATCTTAATCTGAGAAAGGAGTTAAGGGGATAGCTGTCAGTAGAATATTGGGGTAATTTTAGGACGCTATTTTGCACTGGAAACGAAGTCCATAAAGTACCTGTTAAGTATAAAACTATTACAACTTTATGTTTAGCTTCTATTTACGTGCTAGTTATTTGTACTGTTATTATCATGCTTGATATTAATATTCCAATGATTTGCACATTTTAGCTAATACTAGTTTCTTAAATATTATTTAAACGACAGCTAAATAGCGACAAGAATTTACCGACATCTAACTGCGTGTTAATCAGATTTGCACAATTTCAGTCTCCAGCACATTCACATGAATGATAATGCCGACATAATGTTTCAATGTACGAATAAAATTCTTATGTTTTGTTCTAGGCAATGTTGGCTCAGCGCCAGAAATAAAACTGACTCCTGAAACTTCCTTTAGGAAAGCTACTGCAAAGTTAGTGACGTCAAAAACTATTTAAGCACTTTAACAATGGCACGTGAACATTTTTGGCCAAGATGCGGGTGTTGCTCATCAGCGAACTTGGGCACCATTTGGGTGTATGAACCGTCGCCGCGGGCAAGCGTAAGCAACAATAGATGGAGGCTTCATAAAACGTTTTTACTTCACTTTTATAGCATCACGTCTATTTTTGTGTTGGCGCAGACAATTCAGTATCCGTCAATAAATTCGTATCACGACAATTCGGTTTTTTAACTTATTGAAATTTACGGTAGGCAACCGTAGCACAATCATTGCTATACGAGGGGAGCACTCGTAAAGAGACTAGTCGGAAACTTTACAGCCTTCCGTGCTCCACGAGTTAAAATTGTCCACGCCGAAAAATTCCAACAATGACGACGTGCCGACGGGCACGGTTATACAAAATTCTGTTTAAAACCGTTACAGAAAAAACTCTTAGGTTCACAAAATTAATTTAAAACTGTTTGATTCATCTGCAATAAGAAAAACAACTAAAACAAGTACTTATATAATTTACTTTTAAGATGAAAATAATATAAACTAAATAACAAACTAACTAACTGGTAGGCATTAGGTATAGGCAATTAAGCGTTCTAATTAAGCGATAAACGTAGCTACGAAGCTAGGCGTATCCAACATATGACTACTTTATTGTTCCCTCAAAGAATGATGTATCGCAGGACACCGGTCAACTAGAAAAAAGAATTCGCTTGTGTTCTCATAATTTTTTTTTTTTAATAAAACCCTGTTGACAGGTATTATGGTTATAAGGTTAAAACGTATAACTACATTTTTCGCGACATTGATACACAAATCGACCTAGTCCTACGGCAAGCTCAGTACGGCTAATTGTGTTGTAGGTACTAGAGGACGAAATACACTGTGTAATATGAGGAAACCGAATATTTTTAACAGCGTATTCCTGAGGCTGAAAGAAGTGAAAAATATCATATAACTTTTGGTCAACTCCAACAAAAAAAAATTGTTTATTTTTCATTTTTTTTGACAAAAAATATTTTTACCCACATCCCAGGAACAAATATCTGTGCTCATCACACAAATAAATGCCCTGACTGAGATTTGAACCCACGACTATAGGCAGGGACCCACTAGGCCAGACCGGTCGTCATATTTTATGGTGAATTAAGAAACGTGACGATGTGTTAATCGCCACGTACATTCAGCAGCAGAAGTGGCTATACTGGCGAAGTGTTCAAAATGACATTGACACGACTATATGGTGAAGAGAATAAGAGGGTGTCAAAATCTTTCTGAAGCCCTGTCCGTCTGAGCCCGCTCATCAACTTCTGCTGCTGACTGTACGTATGTTAGAAAATTCCCTACTAAAGTAACAATACTGGAGTCCGTAGACAAAATACTTAACCAGCCATGTACATTTACATCAATTATTCATCGCAATTCATTTATTTTACTTGAGCTGTATAATGTATATATATTCATTTAGAATCTTCGTTATTTATAGTATAAGACATTGCTTTATACTAGAGCATAATTATTTGAAAAACAGAACTGTTTTGAAACAGCTACAGAAAAAACTGGTTCCCCCTAACGCCGCGGAACGAAATGAACTGCTCATGGAGTGTCGTTGTTTAACACCGGCCACTCGTCTTTCACAAGGTTTTGAAATTTAAACCTTAATTCCTGAATTATCCAGCGCTAGTTTTTTTTAAGAAAGCTTAAAGTGTCTAAAAAGTGTGGACTACCTTTTTTTATGTACACACCTAAAAAAGAGTAGTTTGTTTCGTTTTATACCTATTCCTATCGTTCCGCAGTTTTATCCTATATACGTTTACCTCCACTTTAACGAATACAACAGTAATACAAAATTGCTACAGTTCTTTCATTTACGTGCGACTATAAGGGTCGTTTGGTCTTACCCCTTATTATCGTTTTATAATGCTACTGCATGTCTTTTCAAACGCTTACAGAAAAAGCGCTGTCATAATAATACAACGTCAATACATATAAAATAGCATCTTTCCACGATTAATATCCGTGGATTCTATAGCGTGCTATGCTTGATACCAAATATTTATTTATAGACAGTGGGTATTCCTAACTTATAACTTCTTTATAAAAAAAAAATATCTGGCAAAATCGTATAGGTACCCGTAATCAGCTCTATATAATATACGATATAATATATATTGTATTTCGCCCAGTATGTGAAAGATCTAATGTGTGTAAAATCCACCAAAGGTGAAATGCATAGTGGAGTTATCTAAATAGTTAATGATGGGGAAGCTAATCTTTGTTCTTCTTCGGAAACGGCACAAATAACTCTCTGATACTTACATATATGTTGGGAAAAAGGAAACATTGTGTCAATGTCATTTTCACTAGCGAAATATAGGCATTATTTTGAACATTCTATAAATGAAATGTTCAACATTTTAGTAAGTAATTAGTAACCGAATTAACGCAGACGTTGAAAAAGTATGCGAAAAAAGATAAAACAAATAACCGTATTTGGTACTTACGAGTAAGTACCAAAAACCATAACATTTTAAATGTTTGGTGGCCGTACAGCAAGAAACAAGTGTCGTTACTTCGCCCACTCCCTGAACTTTCTCATTCAAAACGTCATCGAAGTCAAAGTCACCCACTTATTGGTAAAAGTTCTTTTTAAATATTTCAACTTAAACTAGATCAATATTTTTTTATTGATACAGAGTATGACAAGAACTCAATAGAGACAGTTTTCAACGCAAACGGAATAGTTGAAAACTTAATTAACTAAATGAGGAAGTTCTTAAAATAGTTGGCATAAAAAGGTTGGAAATTGACTTCCATTCAATTTGTTTCCCGGCTACTTCATCCAGATGGAATCTCACTTGAAACTTCCAAGTGGCCTTTTCCATTAACTTTGATGGTACAATAGAAAAGAAAGATTATATAAGGGATCATCTATTTTAAGAAGTTATAAAATTACATTGCTAAGTCGAGTACCTATTTATAATGTTTTGTATAGAATTATTAACCCTTATTCCATGTAAACGGGACTTAATCACGTATATAAACTTTAAAATTTACCTTCGATATTTCGAGAACCAATGAATTGAGCTTAATAATCCTAAAATCCTTTCTACGGATCGTCGTTTTAATAAAAGAAAAGTTCGTGAAGCCATTAAAAAAAAACAACATTGTAATTTCAATAGAACGATGGATTTAGGATCTCATCCTCAATCACTGGATTGTAGGTTGTAGTATTTGTAAATGCAGGCGGTACGTTGCAGGCATACCACAAGTTAAAAATACCGATATCGTTATTAGTGTTTGAGTGTCGATCGAGTGACATTCCTAGTACGCAAAATGTTCAAGTTGATAAACAAAATCAAATGCGGGTAGTTCAAAAAACTCGCGCTGCTAGAAGATGTTGATATGAACTTTAGCCAGTCTTTATCCACGACCACTAGAAGGACGTCGTTATCGGAACATCGCAGGTAAGTTTTAAAGTTAATATACACAGTTAAATCCCGTTTATTGGTAATAATGTGTAAAAATTGTCAAAGTTTAAAATAGTATTGTGTTTTACCCTTATTGAATATCATGTAAATACCTTTCAGTTACTGATACACAATTGTTAGTTACTATTGAGAGTAACTACCATATTTTTTAAATTAATGATTATATGCAAAAAAATGGTACGTTTTGTATTATACTAGTTTGCATTTTGATTAGATATCTCAAAAATAAATACGTCAATAAATCGATACTTAAATCGAAAAAAAAAAAATTGAAAAATTTGACTCGCAGCGGGACTCGAACCCACGACCACTGGATTTTTCAATTTTTTCTATTTTTCTTTCGATTTAAATATCGAAGATATTCGCTAGCAGACGTTTCTGCATAATAAAAAATAACGTCAATAAATATTACAAACCACCACTAATAATACTGAAATGCGCATCTTTTTCGCCTGTCTCAGAGACATCCTCAGGAGATGCTGGAAATATTGTCGCCGGTTTCACCTTTTGCAAAATTACGCCTGTTTTAATAAGTTACGAGAAACCATAGTTTTGTGGTGTGGATAGTAGATATCCTAAGGAATTTATGGGCGCTACTGCTTCTTTGTGTACCTAACTTCTAATCCTGGAAAAAAATAAACTTTTATAATCCGTGGATAGAATAATGGTAAGGTTCTTTTTTACAATTATATAATCTAGACTACATTTTTATAAATGTAGTTCCGATTTTTATTGATTTCATCCGCATACAATTTTCTTTCAATTAAATTCTTGCATCTTGGGTCAAGATGGCTTGTACTAAACGACAAAATCTGGGCGGAGCTAGTCTATAGAAATATATTTAATGATGACGAATTTATTTTTGACGTATTGAATGAAAAGAAAATTGAATTAAAGACGTATACCTACTTTTCGACGCCAACATGTATATAATTGTTTCCCACATCAAATCATAAATATTAGACGCTACAATTTCAGTTATCTATCCAGAAATGTGATTATCGTAATAACACATTTTCGTTCTTCTCACCCCTTTCATAATCTTATTTGGTCTTATGACCAAAGAGATATCTTTGGGTAAATCTCGAGCTCCCAGAAGGGTCACAAAGATCGTTTTAAACCCGTGACTTCTTATGTATTAAATCACCTCGGATTTTTGGCTAAGTTGGTGCGTCGGTTGCGATTGTAGGGATGAGCTGAGCTAAGATATTATACAGCCCGTCTGTTTGGCTTATTTATAACCTTGGATTGGATTTTTATACCGTTTGCAGCGAAGTTCAAAGTTATTTACAATGGCCAAAACGCGTTATAAGGTAATACCGTACCTATTAAAGGACTCCGGGAAGAAATACAAGTTTAATTAATTAATAGGAAAAAAGTAACTGAAATTATTAACATAAAATCCTTTATCAACTAATAATCAACATAAAATTCGAGTTATTGACCGTTTTATTTTATTTTATAACGTACAGTCGCCATCAGATATATCGGAGCTCTCTGGAGGTGGTCACAAATTGGTATCTATCAACGCTTCTAGGCAATATGTAGAGTTCATGTTCAGATATTTGTGACCACCTCCACAGATCCGATTACAGGACATCCTTACACTGACTGAGCTCCAAGATAACTGTGGGAACTAAGCCAACAACATACTACATAATATACAGATACTTAAATACATAGAAAACATCCATGACACAAATCAATGCCCTTACTGGGATTTGAACCCATGACCGTCGACTTCATAGGCAGAGTCACTACCCGCAGGCCAGACCGGTCGTCAAAAAATAATAATATCGGGGTGGTTTTAGCTAACTCTTAGCGGCGAGGCGTACATAGAACTTCGTTCCCTTCGTGTATCAAAATTTCCAGAAAGTTAGTATTTATCCTACGAATTCTGAGGAAAAGGAATTCTTAAATGCAACTTATTCACGAAACTTTTTGACATACTACCATTTGTGGCTTATATAATATTCCTATCATAAATAATACACCTATCTGCAACTCTATTAATTGGGAAAACGCTGAGTTAGAACGAAGGGCGTATAGAGCTATGACACGAAAAGTGTTAATGGATGTCTTATAACTGCACAGTCAGAGCAAGTTAAGTGATGCAAGTTCAACTAGCAAACAGTTCTCAGGTACATAAAACTTTTAATGGTATGTCTCACGTCCAAAATAGTTTCGGGACCGAAGAAGGAAGGAAAGCTAACCTTAATAATAACTCTGCCGTACGATTCATATAAAAGCCATGTTATGTTACGTACTCTCGGGCGCGATATGTGGTCCCAGGCGGCAAAGGCGATAATTTTTCTCATCCATTCATTTAGATATACAACACCGTCTTTAAAAACATTTCTGAAAATGTTACATAAGACGATGTAATATTCATCAAAACCACTAAGGCGGAGAAGAATGTTCACCAGATATTAAACAACATTGGTTTTCATACTACCAAGAAAATAAGTCACTAATCGAAATTCCTTAGACGAAAGAACGGAATTCCAGTGAGAATATGCGTCGCCGTCCGCGCCATTGGTAAATATAAGTTGCTGCTTAACTTTTTGCGTTTATTTAAAGCAAGTAACAACCCTAAGTTTATTTTCTGAAAACTAAGCGGCAGCCAGCGTTTGACTAAGAACATTACTTATTCAAAGTCATGCGCGACATCTGAACGTGCAGCGACTCGTGTCTCTCGCCACTTCATTAACACATTTAAACATTAAGATTTGGGCCACATCTGTTATCAAAGTAGGTATTCCAATTTTAGTAGCTGCGGTCCAATCTTCTAAGGCCAACTGGAAATTGAATGGTCTCGACAGAAAAAAATTAAACTGTGTGTGCTTTTCCCCTTTAACATAAATGTCTTTAGATTATTTATCTATTGTAGTATTATATTTAAAAACAATTCATGCAACTGTTATATTTCGTTTTTATCGAGCATTCATTATCTCTTGTACTTTTTTCCTATGGATTGTTTCAGTGATAATCACGATCGTTTGAAATTTCTATCATGCCTCGCCGACTACAATTGTAGAAATAGTTATTTGTGCAACAAGAGAGGAAAGTTGTTTTTTCTTGCGAGTGTTTATTTTGAGTCCCGAGTAAGCGAAAGATTCTATAATTGAATCACGAGCGTAGCGAGTGATTCTAGTGTTAGAATCTTGAGCGTAGCGAGGCACTCAAAAACACGAGATGTAAAATAACTTTACTCTAGTGTGACACATACAACTTTTCACCTCAGTAGTGAGAACATAATATTAAAGTTAAATAAGTTGCCAAAAATGACATTTTTAGTACAAGCTTTTATTGCCGACTGTACTTTTTTTCACAATCGTCATCTACTCTTCGAAAGGATTCTAATGAGCCCAAAACACCACGGGTTTATCTTGTGTATTTTAGGAGTTGCTTTTGCTACCTTCTGACTCCAGCATCAGATCAGACCAGTAGTACCATAATATTGCATTGTGACCGAACTTACATAAGTGTGCTAAATTTCAGCTCAATCGGTTAAAGATATCTGCTTCAAAATTGAGGTGCAAGATTCCACCCGGATAAATATACAAATACATACATCAAGTTAAATAAAATCTTGTAAAAAAATTAACATCAAGTTAACCACATTTAAGTTTTTTATTTAAGTTAAGTGTTTTATCTGCAACTGCACTGGCTTCATTACTTAATATTTTGTTTAAATAATTTTCATTTTAAAATATATGTACATTTCAAAATTAGAATATTTGATTAATTTGTGAGGGTCCGAACGTGGTAGTGGTGTTAAGGGAGTCCATTATGTCCTATTGTAATAAATAGATACATATAAATACTTAAATACATAGAAAACACCCATGACTTAGGAACAAATATCTGTGCTCATCGCACAAATAAATGACCTGACTGGGATTCGAACCCGGGACCACCGTCCTCTTAGGCAGGGTCATTACCTACTAGGCCAGACCGGTCGTCAATTAAAAAGCTACTTTGTCTCACTCCCTGGAGTGACGAAAGTAGCAACTTTCCTCACTCTCTGAAAGTGAGGAAAGTAGCACTTTCCTCACTCCCTGGAGTGAGGAAAGTAGACATGTTCGAGCTGCTGAGGTGAAAAAATATTTTCAATTTAGTAGAAATAAATCACGAACTATCAGTATGTCGCACATCAATCGATAGTCATCAACTTTATTTGACGAAGTTAATGTTTCGGGAAATAATCGCCCCAGAAGTAAAAAAATCGGTGGTCCGTTTTACCATATGAAACATATAAGACGCAAAATATATCTGTTTGTTATGTATATATTATGTACATGCTTGTATATAATATATAACCCTAAATAGTGTTCATCGAAACATATTTTTAATGCTATGTGAAGTCTCATCGCTCATTCACTTCGTACTATCAATAAACACGTCTGAAATAGGCGATGTAACAGATTCATATTATTTATTTAGCAGCCACGTTCCCTTAAGGAGGCTGGGCACGTCTCGCGTAACGTTACACGTTACTCATACGTGTCCGAACCGTCTGCGTCATTCAGTACGTAAATGACTTCCAATGGGCAGTTCACACGATTCCATTAGCAATCCAATCTAGTTCAGACTTACAGTAAAACTGGAGCGGCGGCGGCGGCCGGTGCACACTAAACGGTCGCAAACAACAACTGCGGTTCTTCGCTGATAACAAATAGGCTCGGGTTATTGTTTCATTTGGTTAAGGCCTACAGGTACTGAAATGTAATTTAAAGGCTTTGTACATAACGTTTTTAATGGAGCTGCTCACTTACATATTGTTTACGAAATTTAAGGCAGTTACATGTTACTATGTACTAAAATATAAATATGCGTATAGATACTAATTCTATCAAAATTTAAGGTGCACATACAGGTGTCTAAATGTTTCACCAAATCAAATCTGAATATATAAGTATTATGATTTATATACTCTAACCTAGAGGTGGCGTTTTAAATGAGTGATTTTACATATACTCGTGTATGATAGCGTAAAGTTACAAAGTTTATAAGTAACTTTATTTTAGAATCTAGGTAGCGAAGAAGAACAATGTTGTAAAAAACATATACAATATCATTTCTAATATGTGTTCATATACTCATATTGAATGTCTTATTAGAAATGACAATAACATAAAACGAATTTCCTAAATCTGATTATCTACCCTGTATAAAATCATAAATAAAAAATATATATACTCGTCAACTTAAGATCCTCCTCCGCTGTTTTCATTACTTATAAAAACATTATTTTTGTGTTTATGATGATGTTTACCGTAGTACATAGATTAAGAAATAAAATAACATTACAATTTCAACCCTTTCATTTTGAAATATTACCTGTTCTTTTAAATTGATCCTATATTTTATTACAAATTTTTGAATAAGAGATAAAACAAAAACAAAACGGTACATTTATGCTTGGTTTGACTAGCACTACAAAATTCAGATCCATTTCAAAGCTTAGAATTTTTTGCCACCTAAACACATTTATTTTGAATGTTTTCATCGAATATCAGGAAATAATATTACACTGTAAATAAACCCCTCGCTCCGACAACCACAATTTATAATTCGGTTTTCCAGAAATCAGTGCTTTATTCTATGTACAACTACTACTCAGGGTTGAATTTATTTCACTTCATGAAATATTACATTGTAGAAATTTCTATGTGGTCTTCTTGGCTAAACATGGCGAAAATGTAGGGCTTATAATCAGCGTGTAAAAATGTATCGTCTTTAATTTGTGCAATTATACAGACTACAATATCTCATATTTTTTGTGCATAATGAAAAATATGTAAAATAAAATAAATAGTTACATGGTGTGATGAATTCTTCCTAATAAAAAGTAATTATAATGTGTAGGAATATGAACAAAATTAACATATATTTTAAACTGTTTTTAGTGGTTTTCATTCCTAAAATCACGTTTATTTTTACGATATTCATAAACACAACGAGTAGATACTACAGCACAGACTTATTTTAAGTTACTCTGAATGAACAAGCGAAATTTTTATTTTAGCGACTGCGTTGTATCTAGATAGAACACGTATCGATATTGTATGAACTCCCAGAACGTAGATTATTACGTTAGGCGTGTCATACTTTGATTCTCCAGGGAAATTCAGCGTAGCGCGAGACGTTAGCTAATGATAAGCCTATCTCAGTAATGATTCTAAAGACGCCAAGCGAAGTATTTGTTCCGTTTGAAGTAGATGATGTCTTAAAATGACAGAAGTTAAAAACAATATACTTGCACGGTGAACTGGGCCAGAATTTAGACTGGGGTTTGTTTCGACTACTGTTTTGTGTTCAAGTGTTTTGTTTTTTAATCGTTAATAATTAGTATTTATTCATAAGTTATTTTATTACTTTATTTAGTTATTTAAATATTTTAAACAGTTGTTTTAGTTTATGGTTCTCTATTTTTACCACAATGTCAGACATTCTCCTAATTAATATTACCGTGTATTGTGTACAATTTATGGTCACTATTAATTCCTTTAATGATTCTAGAACAAACAACTTTTTCAACACATATACTTATAAATAGTACAACTATTAGCGTAGACTTTCTTGTATGTATCTGTAGATTCTTTGAGTAAACTACTTCTAGCGAAGTACGGTATAGTATAATTCAACGGCACGTTTAATAAATGAAAATGTAATCCAGTAATGACTGCATATGTAGAAATTGCAAAATGCCAAATGAAAAATAGGCTTTTGCATATATTGCATGACAAAATCACTACCCCTCAATACCTCGTCACAAAAATACAAAATGTTTTTATAAAATCCAGTGGCTAAAATTCGTTTATTACAGATATAAGTATTTATTCATTGTTCGTATTGTTTTACAAAACAACGCATTGCTGAATACTGAGAGTTAAAATATTTTAGTATTTGATTATCATTAGTAACTTCATCAAATAAAATATTGTAAATTAAATAAAAACTACTGCTTTCTTTTTTCTAGGTCTCACGCAAAGGAAGAAAATATTTTTATAACGTTTAAGTAACAAATATTTATATCCTTAACGTATTATTTCGTTTCATATTAGTTGCTTGCTTAAATTACCTATCACGGTAAGTTACTACAATGTAATCCAAAGATTAATTATCGTTATTTACATGTGTGACATTTCAAAAGTGCCACCAAAATTCAGATAGCTGGTTATTTATGTATAAACTAATTTGAAACGAAATAATTCGTTGCATGTTTTACTCGTATCTATTGGTTCTACTCTCAATTTAGGAACATACAGCTCCTGAGCTCTCGCTTTGATACAAACTGCTTTTAAAGCATTAATTACTGGTTTTGATGTAGCTGCGTACATATGCCTCGCTGCAAACATTGACGTATAATTACGAACAAGCTTACAGCCTGCACAATCCTAGGAAAACTAACTGATCTGAAAAATCGAATACCTTAAACGCCCACTGGGTGAAGCTCGAATTTGTTCTTCATGTTGCATTTTTAATCGATTGAAAAAAAAAAACGTTTCAAACGTTTATTACTGTTACCTCAGAGCAAGTTTTGACTGATATGTTCAGGATTATTTTTAATTGAAATGAAATTATTTTCACGTGATCTTATTGAAATATGATTCACGCTTGAGTCTGGAGAAGCCCAACTGGGGACGTACCTCCTCTTTACAGAAAACCACAGCCGTAATAGCACTGCCATGGGCGACGGTAATTTCTTACCATCAGGCAATCCGTCTGCTCGTTTGCCACCTTTGTAAATAAAAAAATAATAAGTAAATATTTCGGGACACTCTTACACAAATTGACCTACTCGTACGGTAATCTCAGTAAAACATAAAAAAAAAGATTTGCCCAGCAGCAAATTATTCCTTTGTCAATCTAAAACTTTCAACTTATGTCAAATATTATTGGATTGGTATTACCAAAAGACGATTATTGTAAACTTAAGAATTTTGTAATAAATCCTCGTAGATAATATATCCCACGAATACCCCAAGTAACTAGGCCAACTAATATTTCTACTAGTGAAACCATACTCATTTTAGCGCTTATTTTAGTTCAGAGTATAGCAGAGCGTGAGGTTTATTTTTAAAATTGTGTTTTTAGTCAGCATCGTGAAACAATAAATCAGTCTTCTCATTTTATAAACATATTGTGTGTCTTGTATGTCAAGTATAATGTAATAGATATACTTATTGACTACAACGCATACGTTTAATCACTACGTAGTATAAAACAAAGTCGCTTTCTCTGTCCCTATATCCCTATGTATGCTTAAATCTTTAAAACTACGCAACGGATTGTAATGCGGTTTTTTAATAGATAAAGTGATTGAAGAGGAAGTTTTATATGTATAATAACCAATAAATAGTGGAGAAATACTAATACCCGTGCTAAGCCGGGGCGGGCCGCTAGTTAATAATATACCCTCTCATACGCAAGAGGATATTGTACTATACGTAACGTATTTAATATTGATGTGAATTTTATTTGGTGTCTGTCGCAGAATACGAGACTCAAAGAAGCCGAGCCACAGGCCATCAGCGGTGGACCAACCTCTTCCGTCACTCGTTTCCGCCCTAGTCCCCGCGAGGAAATGCTATCTCAAGTAGCAATCTATTTGCCAACAGTCAAACACTTTGCCTAGAATCTAGGTCCATTTTTTCATGTAATATCTTTAGAATGTTGCTTATGTTTTCAGTCGACACTGTTTTTGTTTATTTAAAGTAAGTGACTTAGTTCACTGGAGTAGGAGTACATGGTGGTCAGTTAGCAGCTACCGATAAACACGCAACATATTTTTCCGTCTACTATAATGAGTAGAGAGAAAAGTTTGTTTTAGATTTAAAATTTAAAAATTGTGTCTTTTTTATTCCTTGTCATGCCCTATGCGTCAAAATTTAGTACCAACCAAAAGAGCTAGATCGCGGGTACATCAGCATCAATAGTCACATGTGAAACAATGGACCAAAAGTATTACACTGTGTATTTTCTTTACTTTTCTACAATATTTTTACAGCTCGTGTTTAAAAGTTTTAATTGAAAAACACGCAGAAATCCATATCTTTTTGTGTATCAGTTAAAAAACGTTAGAAAATTTAGGTGGACGGTTTAATACGTTACTATTGATTCTGACTTTAGATACCTGTCTTTATTTGTATAGCAGTAAGAATATGCTATGTTGATTGCTATCAAATATTTGACACAGACTTTACATTAGACATTGTCGATACAGGGAAGAAGGCAATAACTATTGGCTGTCAAAGCTATACAAAATAAAGCAAGACATAAAATTGGATTGTAAATAAGAATTATAAAGAATTGGGTCCTTATAACGAAATGAATCGATTGGTTGAATAAAAAAATACTGTCAAGAAGATATGAACTTGTCAACTATTGTTAGCTATTATGTCTAACTCAATAGTCCTTACACCATGGCGGGTGCTCTAATTATTGAAAAACATACTTCACGGCGCTATTTACAGACCGTCGCATCAGTTCAAAATCAGCATAACTCGAAATAAGTAGCTAGTGTAATATCGACTCTAATTAATAATCGTGCTCTAATTATTGAAAAACATACTTCACGGCGCTATTTACAGACCGTCGCATCAGTTCAAAATCAGCATAACTCGAAATAAGTAGCTAGTGTAATATCGACCAAATTAAAAATAATTTAAAGCAATAAATTGTTTGGATTATATTTCTGACCAAACTCGGTTTGATTGTACCTAAAGAGGTGTACAACGTGCTTTGTTTACATGCGTGAAATATCTGCATATGCGCGGTAATGGAACGTTGCCGAACGCAATCGACCGTTCCGGGGATGGCGTTGCAGCTTTAGTAAAAAGCTGAAAATGTTAAATAATCCTTAGAGTGGTCCTTATTTCGGGGTTCGGTTGAGACCGCCTCAACCAGTCTCGCTGGAAGCGTAATCTCAGTATTATTCGAAGTACTACAAATTTATATAATATGTTTATAGAGCCTTTGTAAAAATAAAAGGCTTTCCGTTGTTAATAGGTTATTTGCTTTCTCTATGTTTACTTACTGCGTATATAATAATTATAGGATTCTTTAATCACCTAGATACCCTTATAGTTTCGCCATGCCCATGTAAATTCGTCTGTATCCTGCTCAGCTATGTGATTGGTAGCATTAGTAGCACAAAACGGAACAATTTTTTTTAAAGTACAGTCAGCAGCACAAGTTGCTAAACGGGCCAGATGTCCAGAATGATCTTGACACGTTCTTATTCTCTTAACTATAATGTCGTGTTACTTTGAACACCTCTCCTGCTTAGAAACTTCTGCTGCTGACTGTACATTTTCATTTCGTTTCAACGCTCTTGTTTAAGGAGTTTTAGTATAGGTATTTATAATAGGTACGAACTTTTTGACAAAATCGGTACTTATACTCAACCGTTTATAACTTTGGGACAATGGACTCAAAAAGTGTTAAAAAATACATTTATTTATAAGTATCAAATTTATTAGTAGGTATCCTACACAAATACCCACTCCGACTGCTTATAATGCTAATGTTTTATGGCATGGAGTCCAGGTTCTATAACAGATATACACAAATATATAACATATAAACACAGCATAAAACAGATAACACAGACACGAATATAGGTACGTGGTGAAACAGACATTGAACCATTGACATTGTATTTATTTTCTGCTAGCTGTGCGCCGCGGTATTATTATTAACCCGAGGTTTATTAGGGAAAAAAACATAGCCTATGTGTTAATCCAGGGTGTCAGCTAATTCCATACCTATTAAAATCACTCCAGCCGTTTAGACGTGAAGAAGTAACAAACATACACACTCAATTTCGCAAAAAAATACTAACGCGAGAATGTTAGACTAGCGGGATATTTTGGCAGCGTGGACTCCGTCCGATACCCTAGCAGTTAATAAATATACATAAAAAATAAGTGCGATGGTGGTATATAGTGTATTTTATTTATTTATATACTGGAGTTCAATATTAACACTAATTATATAGCTAATAGCGGTATCCAAACTAAACATTTCGAGGAGCGCTTAGGCTACTTTATACAACTGCTAGCAGTCACACATATCATGCAACTGTAGGTAGCTTGTCTGGAAAGGTCTGGTCTTTATAATACTTTCATTATATTTTACTGTTCTATACGTATTTTGTTTCAGTTATCTGCTGTCATAGAAATAGTTCTGTGTGAAACGATACAAAGTTACTCGAAATTAGCTTTTAAAATCTCGGATCTGTTGTAACAAACCTCAGTTACGCCTCGTTTTGTAACTTTGACTCTCAAATCTTAACTTACCCTTATTATGTAACTGTTGCACAAAATACTATTCTTGCTTATTGACAATTTATATAGTCTTTATTAAAAATATAGGTTCATTACGTTACTCGTGTTTTCGGAAATTTATGTACCATAATATAACGCATTACAAAATCCAACGCAGCACCAAGACCCGTTGAGAGATATACTCAAATAGGATTTAAAACTGAGGGCTTGAATAAAGTTCGTTAGCGATTCAGAGACATGCGCCTTCTTGCGAGTAGCTGAGACGGTTTATTTCATTTGAAACTCCGTAGCGGAATCAAAATTAAAATAGGCTGCGGAACAAGAGTAAACATTAGTGCTAGTATAAAATGTGCCAAATATTTTTGACTGAGTTATTTAGAAATGGGCGCATAACCGGTGGCCGGTGGGGCGGAAAGGTTCTGGAGCGGCGACTACGAACTGGGTGGACAACGACTACGACAACGTGGACTGATGACCTAGTTAGAGTCGCGGGATACCGCTGGATGTGGAAGGCGCAGGATAGGTCTTCTTCGGTCGTTCTGGGGGAGGCCTATGTCCAGCAGTGGACGTCTTTCGGCTGACATGATGATGATGAGTTTAGAAAAGGTTACGCAGACAGATATACTGTCATATTTATTGCAAGTACAGATGTATACAGAAATACAGATGTATAATCAGATGTTTAGCTCGCGCGCACTGTATTTTTTTTTTAGTTACGAAAAAGCAATTTTGCAATCTAATTTCTTTAGGTGCACACCAATTTTAAGCATTTGCAGCCAGAAATCTTTGCAAGAGCTTTTCTACTGTCATATTAACAACTCTGGCAAGTCATCGTACACGAGGTAAAAGCAATCTAACTGTAAATCACACTTGATACTTATTCACTGCTATAACAATATGGTAAACATGAGGCAGTGTCACACTAATAACTATATATTAGTTCTTGTCTTAACACATTCGATGAAAGTGCGATATTTAAGCGTCCTTGATCTAGCAACTACCCCATCTGTCGACGTACTCTTAGTAATATACGACGTATAAACGTAATACGTTAAAAATATAATTAAAGGGCTATTACACAGAGTTCCGGACACCTGCCATAACAATATTTATACTCGTTATCGATGTAGGTGGTGACTTGCCGCCGACTAGATGTGCCCCTGAAACCCGCCGTAAAGACCACCAGGAGCAACAAAGGTGTGATCGGGCGAAAGTGTGTTAAATATATCTCTTCCGTACACAGAACAATGGTGTTCGGGACATTTGGGAGGCGTACGCGAAGCCAGATCGAGCCAACGCGCAGAGGCCCTTTCGACAATTTAATGAAATGTAAGGGGTACACTAAGCGGATGTTGCCCCTGTCCGTATCATGGGACGTTACACAGAGACAGCACCCGCCATGGTGTAAGGACTATTGAATTTTAATGGAAACTAGAATGTACCAGGCTATTGGGTGGAAAGGATGGACTAGCTACTGGGCTATTGGATAAAAAACCGGGCATCTGCCTAATAAAATGGTATCCAATTTTATTTCCGGCAACAATAGTAATTTTATGGTAAATATTGCTTTTTATTAGGCAAATTAACTTTTAGTTTTTTATAAAGAATTTTTTTATATCTTCGATTCTTTTGTTTTAATTATTGTATTTCATATTTCAGATTAAGCACTATTTATACGTACCTCGGCACGTTTTGCGAGACTGACAACCACTTACTTCGCGGCCTCTGTCGCAATGTAATTACTATTATTCAAAAAGCAGCAATTTGTTTTGTTAAGTTTGTAATTCAATCTTGTAACTTAAGGTTAATGTATTCCTAACATTAAAACGATGTAAGATAGGACCACGAGGTGTTCGATTTAATAAAACTTTTGGCTTTTGTTTCCTTGATTGAAATTAGATTTCAAGAATGACACAGCTGCTACATTGGAAATCTCATCATGGGGGAAATTGCTTCCATTCTTTAGTTCAATAGCGTTATTGTTTTATAAATTATTTAAAATCAAAAATCGTTTGAATAAACGATTAAAATTAAAAAAAAAATAATTGGTAATATGTTTAAAGTTTGTGGAGGGCTATCGTACATCTCTGTATTTAAAAAGAGATTTAATACAGAGATGCTCGAGCTCAATACTGTATATATAATACAATATCTCGCTCTTTCACATAACACTTTTGTAATAAGCTTATTCCATATTGCTTTGCTAAACATTTCGCTGTATTTAATTATGTGAGTGCTATTTCTCTGCTTAATCAAGATTATAAATCCAGAGATAAGCCGGTCAAAAATATACATAAATTGTATACGCAGTTTTAAAAATATTGTTGATGTCATGTCATTATTGGCTAGCACGTTTTAACACAGAAATAAAAAGTATATTTTTTTTATACACTAACCTTAACACAGACACCTATACCAACACCCATCACCTATAATATAACCTATCACCTCCCTTATATATAGTATACAGCTGAATGTTGCGATGGATGTACGTACCTCTTAATTGCAAAAACTACTGATCGTATTTGTATGAAACTTCCCAGTGAAGTACCTTATATATCTTAAAATATAGGCTATATGTTATGTCCGATTTCATCCGCTTTAGGGAGAAAAGGGTGAGTTAGTCCAAGTTTTGGAAAAAAATGCAAAAAGAAATTCTGTAAATACATTCGATAATGGCCAATACAGCCACATGTATTGGTAAATTTCAGCCTGTACATCCAAGCCTATACGGCTGCTTAACGACATGACCTTGTTCAAAGCCTTGCGAGCCCATGTCCATTTTTTTTTTCGTGCACATTTATTTGAGACCGATTCTGGTTTCCATTATTTATTTAGTTTTTATATAAATAATATAGAACTTTTGATTTAAGTTACAACGAGTATGAAACCAAATCCGGTCTGCACGAATTGTAAAAAGAAACTATACAAGAACGTTATTTTTTATTATCATACGTAGCGTAAAATGGGGTGAGTAGGTTTCGCGGGGAGAGATGGTTTACGAATGGGGAGAGAAGGTTTGAGAGGGGGGTAAGAAGAAATTTTAAGGCTACTGCTACAAAAAAAAATATTCCAATTTAAAATGGAGCTATAGTAATACGCATGATAAAAAAAAATTGATCCAACTATCTTCCAAAATCACTTTTGTATGAAAAACCCTCTCACCCCAAATACGAAGCACTACGGGGTGAGGCAGGTTTTTCTCTTTATCGTCAAAGTTATGAAATGGAAATAACCAAAATAAAATAAAAACTAAAATACAAACGCCCGAAACCTTACTATATATACCATTCAGTTTTCATATATAAAAATAAAATGTTATCAAGGTTTAAATTTCAGTTCAGCCAACTCACCCCATTTTACGGTACTGTAAATAAACGTACTGTCTTACCTGTATCAATATCGAAGTTATATAGTTATTCTGTGGTTATACGCTGTATTTTATTACTAAATCAAGGGTATATCAGTAGTTTATGTAATTACTTTTTGAATTCTTCAAACCCGAGAAGTACCATTAAAATTATCATTAATGCAATATTTATAAAAAAAAATATTTAAAAAATATCGCTATAATTGAGTAATGGTTTTAATACTTACAATAGAGAATATACACGTTGGGTTATTGGTGTAATGGTTTCTGTGTGCGTAAATTAGTGTAACATCACGCCTATAATATTATATTGTGTGTGATGATGAGAAATTTATTGAGTTAAGAGGAAAAGGGAGTATGCCATTTTCCATACAACTCGACTGATTCCTCCCTGGTTTTTAAAATAGTTTTTTCAGCACAGATTGATATCATTATTATCTGTGTCGGACTGTTTTGGTTTTTTAGCTTACACGTTTGATTTAAATTATCAGAAGCCATTATAGGTAACCAATGTCAGTTTAATAGTAACATTACTCAAATCCTAGCCGGCAGAACCATGGGATATGTGCTTTCGACGTACTCCGCTGTCCGTCCGTCAGATGTTTTCCTTTGCCGTCTTACGACACCCGCGGGAAGAGATGAGGTTTTGCTATTTTCAGCTGGCATCACACGCCACAAATGTTATTTACATGCAATATCTGCAGCTTTAAATTTACAATTGCAATTTGCTGACTTAATCAGATTTTTGGCTTCAGAATACAACGACTTTGTCCCCATCTGCTGCAATTTACTGGATACTATTGGGGCTAAACTAATTCGTAATTGATTGATGATGATCTATTTTACTATGTTTCCTTGAGCTATTCCGCGTGTGCTGCCGTCTCACGCGTCTCATAATTTTGTAGTTGGTTTCCTGTTCAACTTTTGACAGCTATTTACATGGATCCCCATGGATCAGGAGACCGCAGCCGTTAAATTTACCTTAATTTAATTAATAAATGTTAATCTTACAGATTATGTAGTAGTAATGAGCAGAATCGGATTAAAAACGTAAATAAATAATATTACCAATACTTCATGATAATTAAGCTCACAAACGTAAAGCTTCAGATAGTCCTATTGTAAATTCGAAATATTATATTTTTTAAAGATAATTGTAATGCAATAATGAATTATTGTGAGACAATGCCTGATATTTCACGGTGTTACGAAGAGTCATACAACATTCATCTATTAACTTAGTAATATTCTAAATATTACCGGTAGGTAATGAACTAACATTACAATAAGTAATCAGTTACTACCATAGTTGAATGTCACGATTTTAGTATAAATTAATTTCACTTTAAGGTGGTAAGTAATTCGCGGGCCAGCTATATACATATGAAAATGTAATTATGCATAAGAAGATGTCTTAAAGATTATATTTAATTATGGGTACATTAAAATACTTTTACATCACGTTTTAGAGCAAACTTTTTTATTCCTCTTGGAGTTAAAGTGTGTAAAGAACTTAAAATGTGTTCGGGATATTGTTTTTATGATCAAGATTGAACGAGAAAAGTAACGAAAAACGAAGCACAAAATTCTCACATCGCTTGCAATATCCTCCACTGACTAAATATTGTATTATATTAACTGTAATAATCAGGCATCGGCACGTCAAACCACTTAGAGGATGATTTTAAATAGTATTTATGATTTTCATAAACAATTATCACTTATCTAGTTATCAACCTCGTTATTAAACGATATCGCCACTTGATATGAGTAAGTACGTTTTTGACAGACACATTGTCAATCAGTTGAAGAATAAATTGACATCGTTATTCTTATGTGTCACGATTATATTTAGTTAAAATTTATATTTATTAATGTATAAAAAACTGCTGTAAAATGTTATCTTTACTCGAATATTGTGGCTACAGGACAAGGCAAGATATCTCTACACAAACTGAACAATCAAGTACTGCGATTGTTATGGATACCGCGAAATTGTTGGCTATTTTTTTCCCCGGTCAATCAATTGAGGAAAAAATAATCATTCAAACATATTTTAAGTCTGTGACAACAATAATAGACTTGTTGGAAAAATACTCATTAAACTATGCATTATTTTATTAAATAATAAGTATATTAACATCAAATTATCTTTTTTTTATTTTTACTAATCTTACCTACTGCTCCCACCTTTGAGTTTTAAACCTATTTATCTGAGGTTCCCACAGGTTTATTCAATCCTAATTAATTTCAAATAATCGTTCCTTATGTTAACAAGTCTAGTGAATTCATATTTTATTCACTAACATCACCCTACCTGTATTATGAATTCCATAGATTTATTTACGATTATTTTGTTACTTCATTAATACTACTTTGTTACTACATGTCACACGGAAGTATAAATACCAACATGATAGCTAGTGTGCAAGATTAGGTACGTCATTTTTACGTCATCCGCACTTTTTGTTCGATGCCTGGTAATAATATATTGTTATTGATGTGGGTGCGTGTACATTATTTCAAAAATGCGTCGTAAAAAAGGAAAGACACGGTGACGAATTACGCAATTTTAATTACTTTTATTATAACAAACATTAATATTAGTCTTGGCATACAGATAAGTTTACCATAACACTAATACAAAATAAATACACCACTAAGTAATCCTTACTTCTATACATATGTCAAGTTGATCATTATCAATCGAATAAAATGGAAACTCCACCTATTACCATTCTTATCTATTTAGTTCTATATTTTAACTTACATTTAGAAATCAGATCATAGTTAATTAGACTCAGTTATATTAACGATAACATATATGGAAATATCTAAGTACCTTATGAATACTTTAGTGAAACGATTATGTAAATCAGTCATTTGAAGAATAACATTTAGGTAACATATAGGTAATACTTATGATTATAATTTAATACATGTACTAGTTTATATGTATTTGCCAAAATTTGTGTAGATGTAAGCGGTGATGAAAGAAAAATAGGGATTAGATAGCATAACACTGGATTTACAACTTTTGCCGATCTCACTTAGTAAAATTTGATTTCGCTATACACTCGTCTTTGCAAACGCTCACTAATTTATTAATATTTAGCTGATTCGTATTTCATTATTATTTAATTTAAAATCTTTCGAGTTGTTGCAATCGAATGTTCTACGGACCGGACAGATGTTGCGCGGTCTTTCATTCCATTGACGATCAAACCCGAACTCTGTCCGAATAATCATAGATTAGATTTGTTCAAAACTAGCTAACTGTTATTAACTGTCCCAGATTAATTGGAATGGAATTTTAATGCTACCATTTTCAATATAATGCAATATATTGTGCAACATATTATGCAATTTTAATAACGTCAATCCGTTTACATACTTAATTTAATCAGTAACTTATGAAAGTAGACTTGTTTGTATTAAATAAATAATTATAACAGAACACTTGAATACGTCATTACACATATATTTCGTCACTACTTTCAATGAAATATGAAAATATGAATGTAGAATAACTGCGTATCAACTTTGATTACCCAGAAGTGTTAGATTTTATTCATATCTGAAAAATTTCACGTACCTATTGTGTTACATTTTTTTATGATTACGGATTGCCTGATGCCAAGCAACACCGAGGACCAGGAGTACGCTCTTTTCTTGATAATCATAATTAAATATTGTGTTACATATGAACTATATTTATTACAAAGAAATAATTGAAATTAAATTTAGATAAAAAATTACTTTTGACAGCGTGTGTTATTGTAATGTTAATGAAAAGCTTTATACAGGGAGTCTTATCTTTAGACAATTGGCGCTTAAGACATGCGACTGAATTAATATGGAAAAATGAATGATTACGTGAAATGTATAATGGCATTGGATCTTTGAAATTACTTTAATTAGTACTCATAGTTTTTAGATTGTCGTTTATTATTTATGTTATGTACATCACATTTATTTTGCAGTATATTAGAATTTCGTTAGCATGAACCTACATTGAACAAATCAAGTATTAGAAATATTTAAAGTTCGTATAATGTGTTTGTGGAGATGACATTACTTATATATTATATAAAATTAAATCTTGGTAAATCATTCAGTTTAAATAAAAACACACTTAAATAAAATTATATTCTTCAATTTCATTCGATATAAATACATCGATTGATTACTGGAAGAAATGCATATTGTATGCACTCGACATTGCATCAGTGTGAGTTTACCGTTGACTAATCACAGCGATTCGTTACAGTGTTATGTTGCGTTTATTACATTATTTATATTGTAGTTACGCGAGTGTCTGTATATGAAGTGGATCGAACGGAATCATCCGTGCCCTTGGTATGAAAGTGTTCTGTTATAAACAATAGTAATAACTTAATGCATTAATTCATGTTGTTTATTTAATATTACTATACTTAGTTTTTAATACGAATGGAATACATTGTAGCAACGTAGAAAAAAAGACATAACGGAGATTATTTCCGAAAAATATCACATACAATTCCGGTTGCTTTATATAATTCTGTTGTCATTAATTAAAGTGCAAGACTAACAATATGATTTAGAAATAAGCAGTTTGTCAGGACGGACGCTTATATATTTTAAAAAGCAACTAATGCTAGCAAGTGTTATTAAATAAAGAACCCCTGTATGACAGTGTTTAACAATCATTTGTTTCTGATATGAACCATATACTACTTAAAATACATTACTGACGCCGACTACCATTTTCCAATTATTGGAATTTTATTAAATATGTTCACATAGAAATGTAATTTTTAAATCGAAAGTTATTTTACAATTTGATTCATAGCTGGCAAATCTATCTTTATAAATATTAACATGCCGTTTCACTGCAGAGCACATTTAATATATTTATGACGCATTCCGCGTACCATGTTCTTATCAATCCTATTTTATAATGTCACCTCCTGTATTGTCTAACCAAACAAGTAGTTTTCACAAATCCTTTATTGTTTGTAACATAAAATTTACGTATTACTTTCTATAACATTCGTTCACTACCTAACCTAATGATAACATTATCATTTATCACACTTCCACGATCGCCACTTAGTAATACACAAAGATTGATCTAGCACTGCAAAGTAATATCTAAGTAACTATATGCATAGACAGATAGATTCGTCCTTGTGTATTAATAAATAAGAACGTAAATCCACTATCTTACACTTTAGAATTCCATCTTACCACATATTCAATTTTCCTTTAAAGCGCACTTTCAAAATTATAAGGATTCAGCCAGATTTATGTAGAAAATGACAGTTTCATGCTGAGTTTGAGCTCGGGAACGTTGCCCAAAACACCTACTTTTTAATATGGACATACATAATTAGAAGCCGTCTATCTAATAACAGTAGAAAAAAATGCTTGTTCTTGAAATCGATAAAACATGGCGACTGATAAACATGACCTAAACCCATCCATCTACAATATTTATAGACCATATAAGTAGACCTTTATTGATCATGATCATACGTCAGTAAAATTATAGCTATAATACTTATGTATATTACGAATCCTAGCGTCAATGTACTGTCGGACGCGATAACTCGCCTTCATAGACGTTTACTTATTCCTCACTACCTGGTATAAGTTGACAATTACTGAGTAAAAAGTAATTCATCTAATTGAAAAAGTTACTTACTAAACACGTAATTATTAAGACCCTGATATATGTCTACTCGGTTAAAACCACCAGGCGTTTTTGGAAATAAACGGGACGGGTATTACAATCTCAAATGTATTGAGGGCTAGAACTTTTTATCAAGTTAGTTCTTGATAAGAACTTTACTATGCTAATTTTAACAATATTTAGTAAGTAATCGGATAAAATAATAACACAAAAGCACCAGTATCACGAAGCTCCGAAGTATGAAAAGATTACTTTGAGTACGCATCTAACATCTGTAACACCTATGTATTGGTTAATGAATTCGAATACCATTTAGACATAAATTATGCTAGTACTGCGTAGGAAACCACATGATATGGCACGGGGTGTAGGCGATGTTATGCTTGGGCCACGAACGTTCCAAATGGAAGCAGTCGACGCTCAAGCTACCAAAAGTCGACTGCTAAATTTGTTTTTACCTACATCGATTCGACACTTCCAGAGTCAGGCTATTCACTCTAAGCGATTCATAAGTGGCCTAGGCAATACGATTTTCTTTCCATTGGCCTACAGCTGGTAGAGGTCCACGTTGGACGACTGTTTGGAATGGGATGCGCGGCACGCGGAGCCGGGCTCCCGCGCCGCGGATCACACTTGCGTGAAGCTTGCGTGTAGCGCCGTCTCCTCCTGGCCGATCTGGTTTGCGGGCGTGTAGTACTGTCAAAACATATCCAAGTTCACTTACTTACGAAATGACAATTTATATAATTAAAATTAAAAGTTAAGTCAGTTTAAAAGAAAAAATGTAATACACAATGTACTTTTATAAACTTACAGTTGTATATTGTACAACAATTTATTATAAGTTATGTTTGTAGAATTATTATTAGGATAATACAAACGTGCAACTTTTCAGAACTCACTCCTGCGTAAGCTCCTCCATTCCATCCAAGTCGTTCGTGTTCGCGCTGCATTTGCCTGGAGGCGTGCGAGTGCGCATGCGAGGGCTTGTGGTCGGCGCGCGAGGCGAGCCGCGCCTTGGCGGACAGCGCGGCGCGCAGCGGCACGTTAGCCCGCGCCGCCTCCGCGCGCCCGTGCTGGCAGAACTCCAGCAGTGCCACGCCCAGCGCCAGCACCAGCCCACCCACCAGCACGTAAAACAGACCGGCCACTTGTCCCAAAGTCAGTTCAGACACGTGTTCATTCTGAAAAACCAACCTCAGCTTTTAATAGTTCTTTGAAACTAAAATTATGCACATTAAAGAAAACTTAACTATGACATACCTGTTCGGCTATGTCACATTCTGCCTTAGTAAACCATTTTCGTATCAGTTTCTGTAATTCACCGTCATCCTTTAAGGATTGGAGTGCTAGATTGATGCCATCCCTAAAAATAAATATTATGTATACCAAAAATTATCGTTCGTTAGCAAAGCGCGTGGAATATCAATACAGTGGCTTTGCAATTTCGCTGAGCAAACACGGTTTAAAAATGCCAATGCACAGTCTCGCAATGCACAGATAAAATAATGTTTACCGCAATTCTGATCCCTTTTGTAAAGCTACTGCAAAATCTTTCACACCAGAGCTAGTAACAGTGACCAACATCTCGCATGGTTTGTTAGCGTGGTCATCTGCAGAAGAATGGTCCAGTAGAAAGCTTAGCCAACTGTGCCGACTGCGAGGTATCGCGATGTTCCTTATTCCTTCAGAAGTATCCTGACAACAACATAATTATGTTAATTTCGGTGTACGAGTACATATTAACTAGAGTCATATACACGCATAAATAACCTAGTTAAAAGTGTTTTAAGTTACTATTAGCATTTTTGACTGTTGTACGCCACATGGCATAAAACATAGTGATCCACAACCAACCTCTGTAACACCCTTGTACCTGTGTTTTACGACGAATAAATGACTAATGACTATATTTTATTACATTATCTAAATATATGTACTAAACAAAAAAATTACCTCGGGGCAAGCCGCCACTTTGCTGTACGTCTGAGAGGGCTCGGATATGCGTTGCAGCGTGAGATAAGAGGCGAGGCTGGCCGTGTAGGAAGATATTACAATAAACGTAAAAAACCACCAAACTGTACCGACGATTCTCCCAGATACAGACCTGAAATAAAATTTTATATGGTATTTTTTTTAATAACTGAACCAGTCATTATTATATTATTTATTTAAGACTATAGCGACCCGCCCCGGCTTCGCAAGGGGCAAAGCTGATATTAGTATTTCTCCACTGTTTGTTATTGGATGGATGTTATTATTCCTTCGTTTTCAATCACACTATCTATTAAAAAAAACAAATCAAAATCCGTTGCGTAGTTTAAAAGATTTAAGCATAGGTACATTACATATAGGGACGAAGAAAGCGACTTTCTTTTATACTATGTAGTGATGTAGAAATTGTAGAGTGATCATAATTATAAACAGTTTACGATTATTGAAGGAGTACGATTGTTTAAGGAAATCCACCTCATTTATAATTCATCTTGGTGGTAAAATAACCTACCATACTCGTAAAGCATAGGTACCAGTCTCTGTGAGGCAAAAAAATCTTGACCGATAAAATAAAAAAATAACATATCACCATGGTTCCAACTGTCTCTTGTTTCAAAACGATCACAAGTCCGTAGTTTATGATATAATGTCGGCTCCGCTGATAAACAAAGTACGTCTTTGTAATAAGTGTGTAAGTAAGCGTTATATCTTTGACTCGACAACTGATATTTAAGTAAATTATGATACTATTGATTTCGAATATATACCATGTTGAACTTTATCCTGTTGGTTTTTATTAAAGTTAATTATGTACATGCGCTGTGTTCTCAATTCTACAAGTTATTTTAAAGTCATTATTGAAACCTCAACCCTTAACGGTTAAATGCAATTTGATATTGGCACAGTGTGCTCCATTGATAGCAAAATTGCTTTACACACAGCGCGGTCATTTGTCGGGAGGTAGAAACGCCTAGTACTTGAAATGGATATGACATTGGCGTTGCAAGAATTTAACTATTTCGAATAATGTGCTGTTAGATAAACCTTTGAAACGGATATCCTGGTGCCGTATTTGCTTCGTTGGGTAATATTGCCCTACACATGAAATTACATTTATTTTAGACAGTGACTAGAATGTTACTCCCACTACATAGTTTCTAGTTTCCAGCAGCTAGGATTCTGGGATACGTGGAATTAACGCTCATGAAATATCGATCAAAAATCTATATTACCACAGAATTTACAAACTAATAAATATCTAATAAAGCACCTACTAATCCCTGCGTGGTATTGTATTATGATTTCAACAAAACCGTAGGAAATCTGTAAATAATTTGATTGTAAAAGAGGCATAAATTAATAAATTGTATGCATATAAAAATGAAATTACGGGTAATTTTGTATAGGTAGACATTGGCATATAAAGTAAACCGATTCTATTGCTCTTGAGTATATAATAAAATCCGTTGAACTACCTTATGTTACACATTAGCTATACTACTAATTTATAGGTAGGTATATAATAATTATGCAGAATACATGTTTAATAAGATACCTACATAGAAAATGACAAAAATATATTGTAGTTGGATTGTTTTTTTATGAACCGCCTACAACCTCTCTGCTTTGCCTAAAGGTTGACTGGTAGAGAATGCTTTGTACCATAAAGTCCGCCTCCTGCACTTTAGTGTTTTGTGCAATAAAGACTACATAAATAAATAAATAAAATGACAAAAAGTAGCATTATTTGTTCCATTCATAAGAACGAACAAAATATTCCGAAATTATAAAAGTTTTGCCTGATTAACTATTTCTACAATACTCCTACAAAATGCACCGAATTATTTTATGTACTTCACTGTCTGCTCTTCGTTGAAAACTGTGTCCCAGACGCCATGGCATGACATATCATGACATGTGACGACTGAAACATGGCTTTTCGTCGACGTGTCACGGCGTTTTGGCGTTCATAAGGTTAAACGCCAGACACAACACGGGAAGTTACGTTAAGCCTCCATCTGGCATTATATTGTTTGTCAGAATTATACTTCGCAAAGCATGAATCCTACAAACACTTTTAGTCGAATAATAATTTTGCTTTCATACTTAGATTTTTTTTTTTGCAAAGTATTATCATCGACAGAATGAATTACATAACGGATACTCTGAGAAAGGTAATTATATTAAACGATTCTAAGCAATTTTACGTAATACAATATACATATACTATAAGACTCTCCTAAAAAATTAGTAGATACACTTCCTCTTACGAAGTTATCACTGGTGAAAGAAATTCAAGAAAATGAAACGAATCATACGTGGGTAACTGTAGTAAAGAACATCTTAACTAAAAGCGCATGACTAGAATTTATTTAAGGGGATAGCGATAACGAACAAAACTAATATACTTTACACAATCAAATATTAAAATATACACTGACCTCGGGGTAATGTCGCTGCCCTGCTGCAAAAAAGAGCCCACTGAGAACCACATAGAATTCCAAAAGCTGAACTCGTTGACGACCGTAGTCTGAAACATTTTGCGATATGAATAAAAATATATTTGCTGACTGGGGCACATTTACACTTGACAGTAGGTTATATTCTGTTATAAATTAATAAAATGTCTTATTAAATAAGAATGTCAGTGTTTATTAAGAGTTTTGAATAGATACAGGAGTTATTATGTAGATGTTCTATTACGGGCTATTAAGTCCTGTCAAAATAGATTGTAAAGCAAGAAATTTCATGTGAAACATTTTGCGATATGAATAAAAATATATTTGCTGAGCGGGACACATTTACACCTGACAGTAGGTTAAATTCTGTTATAAATTATTAAAATATCTTATTAAATAAGAATGTCAGGGTTTATTAAGACTTTAGAATAGATACAGGAGTTATTATGTAGATGTTCTATTACGGGCTATTAAGTCCTGTCAAAATAGATCGTAAAGCAAGAAATTTCAGGTGATTTATTTCGTTAGTGAAAAGAGAAAAGATGTGTAGTAATATTTATAACGGTGTATCATTTTGCCATATGAGCGGCGCTCCCGATAAAATATTATCAAATATGATCCGTGGGGGAACGGAATCTTTTGTCGAGTGTATGCAAACCTGTGTTACCTTAGTTGTTGCAACTTCAGTATGCTCAGAAGATTGAGTATCAGTATATGATACAACTCGCCATTCGTAAGGTGAGAATCTTGATACAATGAACAAGACCACAGTCACAGCCAACACGCTGAACATCAAACAGAGCTGTTAATAAGAATAATAAAATTTACTATATGATCATTACCCAAATAATAAATTCAAATAAAACTTCTAAAATTTCCCTTACCCAAACTTCAGTAGAAAGTGGATCAAGGAAGCTGAAAATAGCGCTCGGTTCATCGGCAATGTTCTTCAGACTCGGCTTAATGTCGAACGACAAAAATGGTTTGCTGAAATCAACTACTGTTTCTCGTTCGACTGTAACGGTAAGAGGAGCAATCGCCATGTCGACTTCCTAAAAATAAAACAACACAACATATCGTAAATAGTTATATGTTATATTATAGGGAGCAAAGTTAGTGTTTACCTTCTCGTGCTAATGTTGAGACGAGAGCTAGCGAGATTTCAAAATTGAACCGCTAGCATAGCGAGTGGTTCAGAAAGTGGAATCTTGAGGGACGTGTTTCAAGGCATGTGAGGGAACAAACTTCTACACCATTATATACACATTTTTTCACCATTATTTTAGGAAAATAATAATTTTAAAATATTAAAATTTATTCACATTATCAGTATCTATCACATTATCATTTATTATTCCGGCAAAACACATTCAAAATTCGTATGAAATTATTTTGCTAGCTTGTGAATAAAATGTAGTTTTACAATCTGTTTTCGAGGAATAAAAACGAATTTTTCGATTTAGTGAGGTAAAAAATATGTTATTTATATATCACTGATGATCTAATGCTCTAGACCACTAAAATGCTTTGATTTGAAATGTATTTATTTTGTATTTACATATTGAGTTAATTAACTAGTTGAGTGGATAGAAAGACACGGTATCCACATACATTTTATGTTTAAAGAGAACCCAATTTCTTAGTTTCGACCAGATTTTTATTCGTGCTATGCTAAATAACCTATTTAGTAATACTTTGATTAGTTAGGAATACGCGTAACTCGAGGTATGTGCTTTGTTTACCTACCCTGCGTAATATTTCACCAATCATTCCATCCCAACCACCTATAATCTTGGGATTCTCACTTCCATATTTGCCGTCTTTGACTACTCTTATTTCATCTGTAAAAATAGATACAAAGTTTAATAATTTGTTGCCGTTCTATTAATAAATCCTCAAACTCCTTTACTCCAACCGTAATTTAATTATGTTGATAATCGGCTTAATAGCAATTGCGTTCGACGAATTTGATGTGTTTCAATTTTGGCAATTTCAAAAGGAAATGAAGTAGAAATACTTATAAGGGCATCTTACTTAATAATGTAAGTTTTTTAACCTGATTTTCAACTTAAACAGAGTAAATTGAGTGACTTACACTTGATTTCCAACTTATCCGATAACATTTTGGCGAGGTCAACACAGAACCCCTTGTACGGGTCGTTAGGCATGAATTCCGCGTAGTCCGAGTTTTGACGCATTATGTAAGGGGGCTCTGCTATGGTTGACACTATGTAAGTCTTGTTCCTGTTGTACACCCCCGGGATACTTGGGCCCGGCAGCTTCGGTACTACCGGGACAAAGCCTTTGTTGTCGTACCAAGTTGCGATCTGTTGCAAGAATAGTTTATCGATTAGCACACCTCCGGCGTTAAGGGGCAAGCTAAGTATAATAAATCACTTCTAACTCGGCGCTCTCGAGAGTTTTTAGTGATGCTCGACTCTGCCGGAAACTATTAAATTACAAATAAATAATGTTAGTTAATATTATGTTTATAAATATTCTGTGTTTTCTCACCTTAACCATTTCACCTTCGACAGTCATCTCCATGACTTGCAGGGAGAAATTCTTGCGGTGGCCCTCCTCATTGAACCTCACGACACCCGTCAATCCTTCTATCTCCGTCTGCAGCAAACATATTCAATCTTGTTTTCCGTCTATTTTTTTAGCTATGCGTCATATGTTATAACAAAGAACCTAGAGATATATTACAAATCCGGTCGTTACAAAATCATTTACTTATATAACTCTAGGTAATGTAAGTTTAAGGTTACAAATAACCAAGAAGTTTTCTAGAATTCCAATAGAAATAAGAAATTTTGATGAGCAAATGCACGATGAGAAAAGGGTGCTCATATCGTCGCTTGGATTGTGCCGGTGCCGAGTGACGGTTAATTAGGCGTCAACCGGCGAAACTTAATTAATCGGCCGGCTAGGACCGTAGAATTCGCTTGGCCACTTGGCCTCGGGGTATACGAAAGAGAGTTATATAATTATCACATGACGTAGTTATAAGGTTTATAACAGTCCACAAAGTCATGCTCGAATTGAATTTTGTAACTACTACATGACCGTTTATTACTTGCTTCAGTTAAATAAGTTGTATTATCTACATCTTGATAAGAAAATATGTCTGCCGTAATTTTGTTAAACTTTAATCAATACGACGATTGCAGTTACGCGTTAAAAAAGTATTGGCGACTTAAAATACACACATGATTGCTGAATAAATTAGTAATTCATTATTATCAGATCAGATTAAAACGAATCTTATTTTATTCCATTAAACTGGTTTGGCGTCGTTTGACTCTGGTTGCTTTGCATGGAAGTTTATATTATATAAACGAGCAATTTTCAATTATCAATTAATGTAGATTGAAACCAATCAGTGCAATTTATAAAAATAGTAAAAAAACTATGGCAATAAAGGAACAGGTAGCTTGTGCATCGCGCTTAAGAAAAGCTCTATTATTCAACACCTGCGCTCCCCTTTGTGATTGCTCTCGATTTAAATTTTGCTACGTTTTTATACGCTGATTCCACAGCAAGGGACTGCCGGCGTTTATTTATTACCCCACGACTTTTTTTTTAAAGTTAACCCTTTTCAAACTGGATATTACCTATCTGAAAGGTTTGGATAAGATTGGCGTATGAGAAAGTTTTGAATATACCTACGGCTACAAAATCTACAAGCACATTTGGCATTTGTACACTCATCTACGTTTTACTATATGAAATCTTTAGAGCTATTAGCTCATATCGGGATTGAAAGAGCTTGTGATTCAGGGTATAAAGAGCATAAAACATAGGTATAAATAAAGTTAAGTAAACAACGTTAAATAAAATGTCCCAATGGTTATAGATTTTTTTGTCATTAGAATTTAGGTGTCAAAACAATGTTTTGGATTTTATGTATAGATGATTGGTTTTACGCTCTCAGATAATCCGCTTGGACGTCGAACCGCACAGCTAAATTAACATTTATTATTTAGTTATAGCTTTAATCCATTTCATATCTAACCTAAAACATTAAACCATGAACACGTTCCACTGCACTTGGAAAATAGGAATTTAACCACGACTAGAATTTTAATCGTTTTATTTAATAATAATACAGTGCGTATATCGAATACGGGCAGATCTCTTACGGTAGCATTGGGCATGAGAAATATATTAAGATAACTTTTGCTGAGAAGTATGTACCTGCAATGAACTGTTATGCATGTAACTCGTTGACAGTCTCATAAGCTTATATCGCGTAATGTTCGCAGTACAAATTCAAATAAATTCAGAAATATTACAGTAATTCGTTGCATTTGTATGAATAATAAGAATAATTAAAATCAAACCTTTCCGATAACGATCATACTAGTAAATTCTATGCCTGGTTTAATTTTTCGCCCGTATTAGACTTATACAGAGTATAATAAGATAATGTAATTTTTGGATTTAAACCGTAAGAGTTTAAGTGGAGCGTTTAAGAACTGGTAGCTGATAGTAAAATATTTTCGGATCCACCCTTTTGTTTATATACAGCATATTTAAGGATATCATAAACAACCAAAACTGTACAATGCAGGACAAACGCCTCCGCCTACGACGGAGTTCTAAGTCACATGTCAATATCGACTGTCTATCTCTTTCACAATGAACTGAGTTAACACATGATTATGATTATGACTAACACCGACCAACATTACAACGCTGGTTTAATGAGTAAATTACACGGCTATATATTTTAGGTACATATTTTATTTAAGCTCCTCTCGCTTGATTAACGTCGTTTTGTTTTCGAGTTTAAGCCTTATTACCTTTAAGCATATTATAACTGTGCATGAGTTAAATTGTTATGTAAGTTTGAATAAATGTTTTATATTGTTACAAAAAAAAGGTTGCGATTATATTAAACACGCGGTATCATTAACGTTTATGTATGTAGTTACTAGTTCCTCGGGAGCAAATGTGGCTCGGCACTACTAAGTGTTTGAAAAGAAGACAGGTTATCCGAAATATGTCGCGCGAATGTATTAATAAACGCAAGTGAATCCGTGTGTTTAATACACAGGTACAATGACTTCGTATTTAAAAAGTTTCAGATATATGTATACAAATACTTATTCATATAATCACAATGACACCGGGCGATCACAATATGCGTAAATAACGAAGCATTCGCATGATTTCGCAATGGCATTCACATGAATGGTATCAATCATTCGCAGGGCCAATAGGGGGTTCCAATTTACCCAGGAGAATAGAAATTGTAACTGGGGGCAAAAATTAAGTCGCCCTTTGTTCTTAGTATAAAATGCTTGATTAGTTATACTCATATTCCGCCCCATTACGTATAAAAACCGTAAGTACCTACAGTGTAAAAACACTTAGAAATTACCATTTATGGGCGTATAACAATTGAATGTGTTTACGACTAGTTGTGGTTCTATACAATGAATATCTTATGGTTCTTTTGTTTTGCAAGGTGCCTCAACTACAGCGGATCTGACAAATTTCCTTAAACAAAACTTGACTTGAGTTAGTTCGACCGTGAGTTCGAGTTTAGAGTACAGAACATGACAGTGCGACCAATAAATACTTACCTATCTATAGATATAAAATGTGAAACTCGATTGCACCTTTGTATTGTCTATTTATTATTGATAGTTGCGTCAGTGGTCAATTTTGATTAACTGTTATGTTTGAAATAAAGTATGAAGAAGGTATTTAAGTTTTTAACGTTGAACTTACAAATATTTCGTCGGCATTTTAGACATTAAAATGAGATTATCGTTGTTGATGAATAAGTAGAATGATTAAATTAGCCTTTATAAACAGAAATGGGTTTGGAGTTATGTAACTAGTAGTGTATGGACACTTGACCTTAAAGTATGTATACTTTGATAACTTTAAATTATTAAGATCAAGGTAGAAGATCTTTTATGTACCTAGCGAGGAAAGCAATGCAATAGTGTTATTTAATAAATTTTATACACACCTGTCAGGCGCCTACAGATGTTTAGTTTCGATAGTTTATTACACGATGAGTTTAGTAAATGATGTATTTCTAACATTGAGCAGCATCGATCAGTTAAAATTGGCCAATTATAAGGTTTGATTAACACTTACAATCACATGCTCAACTAAGTTTCAAAGTATTTGGTTTAATTTTGAAAACGACATCCTACATGTATCACAAGTTACGAGTTAAAAACTGACTGCTTCATCACGATATATATTTATGAGAGGTTACCGATCACACTACATGAAGCACGATTACGTAATTATATGCACCTTATAGCTCTACTGGGTGACTTTTGAATGACAATACATAATGTTTTTCGAGCTCAGTAAACAACTAGTTACTAGTTGAATGATCCAAGAGTCATTAAATAGGTCAACTCTTTTGTGATCTGTTTCACTTCTAATTATTGTCCTCGGTTGCTGCAATAATTATTCATGAAACAAAAAACTGGATGTACTTTCAGGATATTAACCTTTTTCACGCCAAAGACTGTATGTCAGCGCAGGTCCAACGCCAAAGACACACATACATGTCACGGACCATAGAACAAAATTGACGTGCATGCACCTGCACTAAGTTCAACTTAAATTTTGATATTTCGATGACGTGGCGTCTGAGCGATAGCTTTTGCGTTTGACATGGCCTGGAAAAGGTTAAATCGACTGACCGATTTTAAGTCTTGAGTCTTGGATTATTAGTAGTTGTTTACAGGGTCAGAAAAATATATTATAAATCACCATTTAAAAGTAACCCAGTATATGATACACACCTTTTTGATCATTCTTGATATTTTGTCTCCGTGTTCGTATGGCATAATCTTGTCTCCTTTAGGGTTGCAGTCCAAGACACGGCTTGCGTTTACATTTGCGTTCCGACGTATCGGGCTTCTGAATATGTCCGGCTTCTTGCGGAGGAGCCGCAAGATGGCGTCCACCAACACTTGCACTGCATCGTAGGTGAGCGCCGCCTGAGCCTGTGTTGACGAAACATTTGTTAATCTCCATCTACAAGGTAGGTAGAGGTACTGACAGCGTCAAGTGGTAGCAATAACGGCCCGGCTACGACACCGCGTGACTTGGGGCGAAATTCGCGCAATGTCGTGGCCGGGCCGTAATAGTAGCCTAAAAAATAATAGACATTATTTGGTGTTAGTCGTCTGTGTGTATTTCTTATATGGTTTTCAATTTTCAACTTCACATTTTATTTTATTTTTATTTTCCTAATTGCTCCGATATGGTTTTTTCTAATTAAATTTAACTAGCAAATCTTTATAACAAACAACTTGTTATAATTAAAATTGCACTTTTTCCACATATTGTTATTTTCATTAATGTGTTTAAACATCATTTTAAGGTTGTGTATCTTAATTTTTTTTATACAAGACTGACCAGCATTTGACCTCAGTCACACGTCACACTCGTCACACGATGGTAAGTGCTGTAGCATGCTGGTTCAGTAACAGCCTATTCATACTTGCTTTGAAAAGACGCAAAATGGATCTTTCCGGAAATACAGATGAAGGGAGCGAATTCCATTCCTTGGCAGGCCGCATTAGGAAGGTAAGTAGATGCGAATCGCTTCGTTCGAATGAATGTGTGTAATGGAATATTCACAACGTAAGGATGCAACCCCCTCCCAGTTAAGTTTATTATTCTAGTTCAAAGGTTCACCGAACATCAGCGTCGCTGCACTACGTGCTTCGGACTCATGCTGAGTCGATTCCCTTTTTAAAACAAAAGTACTTAAGTGTCAAACATTTAATTTTAAGGCTCTGTTATGTTACATTATTTCTAAAAAAATACTACTTCTTCTTTCTTAATTGTCTTTTACCAGAATACTGACTGTACTCCGTTGTATAAAAGTTCTTATTTTCAAATGTAAATGTTAATTGTGCTAATACTTTCAGAAGATAAAAGTATTACCTATTTATTGAGGTACGAGTATATAAAGCAGTGACAATATGTTTACTTATTCAAATATTTAAATAATTGTACCCACTGGCACTTATGCCAGTTGCGACGTGGCCAGTAGGAGCTGTTATCCTCCACAAAATTGTGAAACTTAAAGTGATATAGGTAACAGCTTACCTTAAAAATAACTCGCTACCACTTGTTAGTACTATGTAAAACAAAGCAAAAAACCAAACTTCATAAGTTATTATGGACTCAATAAAGTATTCCGACAAAACTCTAATCAAGAAGTTCATAAAACAACCTATCAATAACCGTTTTGCCTGATCAGTAAAACAATATTTGTCAAAACAACACGATCAAAAGTTTGTCGATTGAACATAATTATAATTAAAACTTTGTTATATTACAGCTACAACGACGGCTGGCTAATATTTAACTGTTTAACAATGATATTAAATATTATGTTCCCCGCGGAAAATATACAAGCCTAATAAATTTTATATTTGTATCGTTAGGAATGAGTGTTACGAGTATTCATGTTGCACTGTAACAGTCAAGTAAACATTAGAAGTTGAGTTAGTGATGGCACTAACTCAACTTCTAATGTTTACCTAATTATATCCATTAATTCGTATTTTAAACATCCGGCGAATTAATAAAATCTCGGCAAAATAGTCATTTGGATTACTAAATAATTGTATTTGGATACTTCTTGGTAAACAAATGATTAGTCAAAAAAAAAATAAAGCGCATAACTTATAGGTACAGCCGCTTTTTTGTTATTTGGCTGTGATTTAAAACATACATTTCTATAAATTGTTGTTTCATACCGATATTGAGTTCCGCTTCCACTCATCTATGAAATCACGAACCATTTTTCTGGAAAAATCTAGAACTCTAAATCCAGTTATATTAATAGCTCCAAATTCTGCCACTTCTTTTTCCCAGCGGTCATCCATCACCTAAAAGAACATAATAATTTTACAAAGTAATCAGATGACATATACTTATACTATGCTAACACGATAGCGATATGAATGCCTGCTACTATAATGGTGTAGGTTATAGACTGGTAAGGCATAGCTATATAAAAGTACAAGTAATGCACTCATTTGCATACGAGCTTCCCACTAACGCACACTAATATCTAACGCAAAGTCATGGGAAACCAGTTTCAGCTTTAATGGAAAATGGAATAAGAGAACCAGATTAGCGTTATTGCAATGGCGAGATAGAAATAGCTTGCCTGACCTCCATTTCGAATTGGACTATTATTTTTACAGGTTAGCAAGTGCGAGAAGAGATTAGGGTATTACGTACCAATCCGCTTAAAAAGTAATGATAGTTCCGGCGACCGAGTTGTACATCTCGCACGTGTTGGACGAGGGCTTCTTTGGCGAGCTGGGTTGTGGAGTCTAGAACGACGTATTTGTTGCTCCATCGGTCGAGCCGCTCGAGTGCCGCGAGGAACGTTACCACGTCGCTGGCGTTGCTCACCCTTTTAACGTTTGATATGCGGAACGTGGCGTTCCCCGGCTGCAGGCTCTGGTACAGCTGCTGGAGCCGCAGCAAACCTGAAACGCAAATACACGATACACTCTGTTTCTACTATGTTTGAAGTCGTTGTCAGCTAAGTTAGTTAGGATATTTATTCTGCGATGTCGTGTCACACTGCTTGTCGGGAATTTACTGCGATATTTTAAATTATCTCATTATTACGTACTGAGTATACCAACCAGGCTATAAATATAAAAAAACAAACTGTCCAATTGTATATAACACACATCTATGAGTAGAACAGAGCGATTATCTTCTTATTTTATACGTATAAAAATATGAAGGTTCACATTCACATTCACATTCATCATCATAATCAGCCGTAGGACGTCCACTACTGGACATGGGCCTCACCCAGCGATCCACAATTAAAATTAATCTCATCCAATGGATTCCCGCGATCTTTACCATGTCGTTGGTCCACTTTGTGTTGGGTCTGCCTACGCTCCACCTTCCTTACGTGGTAGCCAGTCGGACTGGGAGTTGATCAAGTGTGAATCAAAGTGTTGTACCACCTCCCATTGGAATCAGAGACTATAATCGACGGTGTAGATGATTATCTATGTTACTTAGTTAGGTAGGTACAACTTCGAGAAATAGGTCGATCGTCCAATCCGACTCGGTTGGGCAGCGTTCGGGAAGCTACGACACATCTTTTTTTTTTCAAATATTCCGCAGTGTCTCAAGACGAAATTATTTGACCATTGCGTGTTGACAGTGATATGTCATATGGTACGCAAACGTGGTCACTTACTATGGGTCTCATAGAAGGTTTAGTATTTATACAGCTAATGTTGTAATTAGATGTTAATCTGTACCTATATTTTTCTAAAAAAAGTTATCATTGATACTAAACGTCACAAATTGTAAGGTCGTCTTTAAAATCTATATCCAAAGAGAGAACATGATATCAACAAACGTTATTATCTTTATTGTTCTTTATCAATATCTAATCTAGCATTTTGGATTTTCTTCGTCTATTCCGATATAGTTACTCGTATGTAATACCAATTTATTTTTCAACAATTAACTAACGGTTATAGGTGGCTAGTCTTACCTCTTCTCTGGATTTTAAAACGATATTTTCTAATTTATTTATGACATATTCGTGTTTTATAGAACGGCGAAGACGTTTGCCCGCGACAAATCCAACGATAAAGCCTTCATTACCCGTGTGTCAACCCTCTTCTCGCTCGTCTTCGTCACTGCTTCAATCTTTTCGCGGATATTACCCTTAAATTATGACAAAAGTGCCACAACGAGAGCTGCATAATGAACAAATGATGAATAGCGGAATCCGTCCTTTGTTTTGCGTTTCGACTTTCAAATGCCTAGAGATATTTGAAAGAGTTTTTTGGGCATTCAACAAATGGTAGATTTGGGATTTGTTTAAATTTTCAGTTATAATTGGAGAACATCATATCAAAATCATAATAACACATCTAAAGAATCTATACATGAAATTTTAGTTTTAAGGTTTCGATTTTGTTTCGAGTTTGATTAATCTATTACCTTTAAAAATAAATCGTCTTAATATACAAGATATATAGCTTAATTCAATAAAAACAATATAATTTTCAATTTGATTTTTAAATTTTTAGATTCGCTAAGGGCATTGGTGATTTAATTAATTATGCTTAATTACTTTTTAAACTAAGTACAGGTAGAAATTAATTAGTTAAATTAGCTATGAGTACACAATTCTGACTCATTTTTGAGTCATAACAGAAATGTTATATTTACCTTAAAGAAACTTGTGTAGGTACAAGATACGAATAAAAAATGTTTAATCAACTTATTAGATACAAGTAACAAAAAATAATGTACTTATATTTGACCTAAACGTTTTTTTCTGGCAAACATGTTAATTTGTAATCATAATGGCGGTTTCAGGGAGGATACCGAGAATCGTTCGCTGAGTAAGAACGTGCGGAGAACCTTACTAACAAGCTTACTAAGATAATACACAAGATACTAACTACGCTCCAGTTGGGGAGGTTTCATTCCATACTAAGAAGTCTTTAGATGTTTGGAGTTGGATCGTCTAGGCGGTCGCGTTCGTACCAATTCAGAGTAAGTCCTAACTTTTCAAATGTCTTCTTGCAACATCTGCCAAATTCGAATAGAAAAGTTTTTCTTTATCTTTAAAAGTCTAGCTCGGTAACGACCCGGAAGCTTATTTACTCTCAGGAATCAGCGCTGAGTTCCAACTCCATCTAAGAAAACTTACGGAAAGAAATTCAACTTGTTGATTTCAAACAAAGTTATTTCAGTATAAGGAGGGTTATAATTTCTAACACATAGCAGGCCTGGTACTGCGAACATCGAACTTTGTAAATTTTTCTCTCCCTAATATTTCTCTTTAACTCCAATTAAGGCATCACGAGAATGACAGGGAAATTCGTACGAAATTTATGAATAGATGTCTATATTGGCGGTAGCGCCGCAGTTCTTCAATAAGACTAGGCGGAGGTAAGTAGGGTTAGGCGTTTCATTTTGTATTGATTAGTTTTTCCTATTATATTCGTAATATATATTGAGCTATTTTCTGAAATTGCGTGATGCACTATTTATCTATATTATCGTCTTTCATTTGTATTTTATAAATTCGTAGATATCATAATGTGCAAAGACCTATTATTTTTAAAATAAAAAAAAATAATACTAACAAAATGTCCAAAATTTTGATTTTATCACATTATACTGTTTATTCAAATATGCAAATCAAATATATAAAAAATACAGAAAAAGAGATATCGTCAAAAAAGAAAACACGTTGGCGCATGAAATGATAACAGGAATCATTTATTTTATTTCGTAGTACAAAAAGCGATCTTCACTATTTTCATTGATCAAATAGTTCCATCAAAAACTGTATCTCACAAATATTATGTTAGCTTCGCCAAAACCATTTAATCTTTAGTCGAAGCCGATAAATTGTTTCGGCTTGTTATCCTAATTTTAGAGAAAATACGTAAGCAAGAAAGCGGCTTCTTTTTTGTGAAGAAAATTGCCCACTGTGAAGTCTGCAGGGAATGTCGGGTCCAGCGGAATTCCGGCGTTGTCGGTCGTTGGACGTGATTCTTCTCTAGACATGATTACGTCTTTTCTTATATTGTGCGCGATGAATAGACCCCCACGGGTGGCAAAGGAGTCAATTGCTCGCAGTTTGTATCAGCTAGAGAAACGAGCCATACCAGTCTTTGACTTTCCACGATATAGTTGACAACTACGCTGTTGTTGATTGATAGATGATGTACATATAATCAATTAGTAAGAACGTGAAGTATAACATCTTGTTACTTAGATAGCGACGGCAATAGAGGTTAGAAAAGCTAAACTGTGGAAGTACAGTGATATCGACACTCTGGTGCTCTGTTTAAAACGTTTTTCGAACATAATCAAATTTAAGAAATAATTTAAAAAACTATATAATTTTTATTCAAGATCTAATGGTAAATAACGTGACACAAGTTTTTAACCCTTAACTCCTCTGATGTCAAAAAATAGAATAACGTAAAAAATTTTTTTTGGTCCTGCAAAAAAGAACGAAAGATTGATGAAAATGTAAAAACTGAACATAACTTAGTTTATTCCTCACTAAATATTTTTGCTTTTTATTATATGCTGTAACTCATATGCCGATAATATTTATTTCATCCAAATTTCAACCAAATAAAAATATTAAGAAGAACACAATATGTTGGTACAAAGGTAATTAAAATCAATTAAAAAAATAATTAATAAGCAACTAGCAATAAATTCTAATAAAATATGAGTAGGTAATAATAGCCTTCTTTTGAAATACTTATACAACTTGTAGACCGACATAAAAATTGTCCCAGTGTCTCATGCCGCATACTTAATATAATTTTAAAAGTTCTTCATCCGTCTCTGAATAAGGACGTATCCGGTGCTGTGAAAATGCAATAAACAGAGGAGCATGTCAACGTCACAACTTTCAACTTTTTGCAATGACATAGTGGATTTGCCCTGCTTTAGTGAATATATTTAATACTTATATATTTAACTTCTGGCATAACGCCATGCGCCGTTTTCATGTAATTTTGGCGCGTTGCTGAATTATAATAAAGTGATATACATTATTGTAACGATATTTATAGCAATGAAACGAATTAGTACTGTTATTACTCCCGTTTTAATCAAGTTTCAGTAAAGTACGAGGTTATTATAACAACTACAGATCAAGAAAAAAGAATGTCAGTCTTTATAATAGATTCAAAATTAATTAAAACGTCTTTTAATGAACCTGTGGTGAATTACATGAGCATAAATTGTATATGTCGTTAAATAATATGTAACAACAATACGTTGTCTTTTTCATCTTCATTACATTATTTTTTATTGATGATTACTTTTATTTTTGTCGTTTTGTAACCAAAAAACTATAAATTACAAAGCCAAATGCCATCTTTCATTATGACCTTTTCAAAAGAGTTTATGTCGTCCTTTGTATTTAGATTTGGGTAGATACCTCCAGAGTTATCAGTCCCGAACTGTTTGTTACCTCTACATCCTTAGACCGCTGAACTGATAAACACAAAGGTATAGAGTTGTAAGTTCATTTGGAAATCTTAGCAGACGAAATCACGGGCAAAACCTAGAATGTTGTACTTTTATATGGAAAGTGTGGCATATTTTATAAATCATTTTTACACATCTAGCAATAATCGCTTTTCTCTTTTCTAAATGGACGATTGAAAATCTTATAGACGTACTTCTTACACCATTTTATTTTTATATATAAATTAAAGGATAATAGTGATAAAACGTTAAGTAAACGGCTGAAACAACACACAGTTAAGCTATAGTTGTTCAGAAGAATTCCGTTGTTGCAGGCAGCTTTATTTGAAGTGCCATAAGAGTCCCGCGGCGTAGGTCGGACCCGGTATAAAATTACAGCTTTGGTGCGCCGCTCTGAGCTAGCGGACTAATGTTTTGTATGAAAATACCTATACTTGTATGCTCACGGAAACAACATTCCTACGTACCTTTGGAAATATTTTGTTTGCTTAGACAATTCTATGGTAAGTATGCATTTTATACATAATACATAGTTTAACCTTTCAAATACCTACGTTATCGTATTCCGATGTCTGGGGCAACTATATTAAATTATTATGTTTAAGTGTTAATGAAGTTTAAAACAATCTGCATGAGTTGTTGGTTTTCTACTTCTCATCTTCCCCGCGTTGTCCAGGCATTTTACCACAGGGCCTGGGGTACGCTTGGTAACGAATCCATTGGTTTTCTACCTCCATATGGTAGAAGTCAAGTCAAGTATATGAAATTGAAACCGTCAATTTGCAAACGCCGTTAGATTATAATCTAGCACGCGAGATTGTAAACTATCGAAATTGTGAGCACTAAGATATAGGTACATTGTGTGTTCACTTAGGCCATAAACTATTTACAGAAAATTGATATTACAGATAATTTACCGTCAAATTGTGAACTAGCATGCGTATGACGATTCTCGTGCGGTGATTGGTCGGAAAGGTAGTTACTTATTCGTAAAACGATATTCGTAAATTTCGGGCGATTGTCTCTGTCACTCTCATGGCGTTCAACCAATCAGCGTGCGCAGTTCGTTTCGCTGCATGCCATTTTACAATTTCGACAGATTGTCATTGTTAGTTTACATTTTTTTCAAAAATAATGGTTTAGATTGCATTAATGTAATATATATACGAATACGTGTGTAACATTGATCTTGGACACTTTACCGCTGTCGTTAAAATGTCGTTCGACCTCTTTACGGATTAAATGCCTGACGGCAATAGGATTTATCCCTTAATTGTAAGTTACTCAAAAGAAAACGGATTGTGTGATTAAGTCTTGCATCTCACTCGCACTAGCCTTAATCACACAAGCCCATAAAAGATGGAACCAGCGTAATCAAACGGTTCAGTTGCTACCGGATCGCTTTGAATCGACCCGTGCTCGTGCTCCCCGAAGTTATATAGCATATTCTAGCAAAAATATGCGAGTAAAACAAATACACTATTTAGATTCTTATTCTTTTTGAAATACCTATCTAACAACTCCTCCTACTTTAGGGTTGAACCAAAAATTTTACTTTATCACTTTGTCCGCGTGATTAATTTCTATATTCATGCCAAATTCCATCTTTGTAGGATTAAGGGTCACTGAGCGTAGGCGAGGACAGACAGACATACATCTTGAAACTATTTTTTTTTTATGACATAAGGTGGCAAACGAGCAGACGGATTACCTGATGGTAAGCAATTACCGTCGCCCATGGGCACCCGCAACACCAGGGGAGTCACAAGCGCGTTGCCGACCATTAAGGGGGGTTGGAGCTCTGGGAACCTTACTCACCATCAGGAACACAACACTACATACCTGAAAGGTAGCAGTGCTATTATGGCTGTGGTCTTCTGTAAGGAGGAGGTATTTCCCCAGTTGGGCTTCTCCAGACTCGAGCGTGATGGTACTTCGTTGTGCCCTACCTCTCTAAAATCTAAAATCTATAATGGTTTGTTGTTGACTACTAACTCTCTAATGTGTTGGAATGACAGAATTGAACGAAGAGTAACGTGATATTCTCATACATTATGTTCGTGTTGATTGGCGTTTTCTATAAGCGATTGTCGTCTTCGCGTTGCTTGATGCACCTTTTACGCCTCAAAATGATTAGCAGAATTTGTCGGGTGAGGTCATTCATTCTTTTGCGAGTTTTTTGCATTGATGAGCGACTTTACAATTTTTGTATCATTTTAAAGTGCGTAAAAAACAAATTCAAATAAAACTGCTCATTTCAAAATTTAATCGTAATCGTAGCCGACTGCGTGTAGTCGCGTAACAAACTCCAGACATTAGTACCCTTTCGTCTGAGGACTAGCAGACAGCTTCATGTTACCAGGACAACAGAAATATGACACATATTACATACTTTGGACCCGGGTATGTCCTTAAACTACGTCCAACAATGAGAGGTAGGGCACAGCGATGACCATCACGCTTGAATCTGGGGCAGCCCAACTGGGGAAGTACCTCCTCCTTACAGAAGACCACAGCCATAATAGCACTGCTACCTTTCAGGTACTCGTATGTAGTGTTGTGTTCCTGATGGTGAATAAGGTTCCCAGAGCTCCAACCCCCCTTAAAGGCCGGCAACGCGCTTGTGACTCCTCTGGTGTTACGGGTGCCCATGGGCGACGGTAATTGCTTACCACCAGGCAATCCGTCTGCTCGTTTGCCGCCTATGTCATAAAAAAAAACTACTTTCGGTTGTACCACGTTATAAAGCCCCAATTACATTTTTTTTCGTTGTTTAGAAATGGAAACATAATGTATTTTTCATAACTCCGGCACTTCTTTTTTTTGGAAATTCTTTTTGATCTTTTTCATTTTGGATTAACAATAAATCACTATCTAGTTTTGTAACTAACACTATTGACGTTAATATAAAGGTTGTATATATAAATATTTATGTTCTAATCTTATTTTAGTTTGAAGATATCTTTGTACCAAAATCGTCTTTCATGAGCTAACTTTCATATAATTATAACAATAACTTCTACCGACCTACTTCCTAATCTTTTATCTGCCAAGAAAGTCATTTTAACGTTATTAATTTAGTCCGGATTGTATAATGAATATGGAAGCAATCAAATTCATTATGGTTTTACCAGTAATCCCGGGCAAGGTGTGGCCTAAAATACGCGGTTGAAGGCTGAAAATCCGGGGCATTATACATTAAACTCGGTGAATAAATTGAAAGTCGATAAAACCATTTCTATCCTATATTGAACTAGCTTCTCTAAAATATAGGAGAATAAAATTTTATTCAGAGTAACATAATTTCGAAATATGGTCTCGCTGGGCACTGTTACTTTATACTTCCAATTAAAAGTGTTGGATTGAACTATCACAGCTCACTGCTTGCGTGCAATCATTATCTGCAGATAGGAAATTAATAAACACACTAGGTATCACTGCTAATATTTGTTCATTCCAATTAATGATCATTGATTAACTGTTTTTTTTTTTTTTTTATTAGCCTGTGTTTGTGTCCCACTGCTGGGCAAAGGCCTCCCCTCTTTTTCTCCACTCAACCCTGTCACTTGTGTGATCCCGCCACTGTATGCAGAACGCGTCCAAGTCATGATTTAATATTTATTTTTATTTAAACAACTATTAATTGAAGCGCTGGCAAGAGCGACTTGCAATCCGGAGGTCGAGGGTTCAAACCCCGGCTTTTACCGATGAGTTTTTCGGACACTTATGTATCATTGATATTTTACCAGTCGTTTTTCGGCGAAGGAAAACATCGTGTGGAAACTGGACAAATCCTAATGCGACAATAATCCCTCTGGGTTGGAAGATCAGATGGAAGTCGCTTTCGTAAAAACCGGCTCCCATGAGACGTGGCAAAATGGAGGGACAACGCGAAGAAAATGATTTATTGAAATAGTTGTAATTTGTCTTAATAATCTTAATAAAGGGGCCCATCTAGTCGGCGGCGAGTCACCACCTGCCTCGATAACATGTTGCATCATTGTTATGGCAGGTGTCCGGATCTCTTTACAATAGCCCAATTTTCTAGTACCGCCAAACCTCAACGCCATAGCCCAGTATTCTTTTACATTTTATTTTCAGTAGCCCTATCGCCTGCTGGGACCGGTTCACGGGTATCTATTGCTGTGCACGTGAATGGATTCTAGCAGGTGCACTACATAGCAAAATTCTCCAAAGGGACTCTACGTGTTGGATCTATATCCCCACGCAAGCCTTCCAAAAGACCGGGATTTATAGGCCCGAGTACCCGTAAAGGAGACACAAATAATTAATAATTCTGAAACAGTTACATCATAAATAGAAAAGGAATTTAAGTTATAATAAAAAAGACCCCCACTTATTTGTCTTAGATTCGTTACCCTTCTTGCACGAAAACATATATCAAAATAGCATATTTATTTGATATTTATATATTTTAGACTAATTGAATAGGCTGGAATTAATTGACTCGAAGGGCCGGATGCAGCAACGCAGGTGACTTTAGCTACAAGACGGCGATAGGTGGTACCCACGGCAATAGGTCTATCGCACAAGTTGGCGTCGTATTAGTGTGCTCGTAACTCCAGAATGTACTTTTCCTGTAAGCATAAGATTGCCCAGGTCAGCCAGTGACTTGAGAAGCAAATCGCCGGCGTTTCCTAAATCATGTCCGAGGAGAGCCTTGGGATGTTGTGGGGTTAGCCCACCTAACTCACCAGCGGAGCCGCTTTGGAAGGACAAGATAGCCTTAAGGACCCCATCAGTAGAGGTGGTGAGGGGAGGTGTACATGGATCAGGTGCGTCGAGAAGGGTTTGGTTTGTTGATGGTGCAGGGTTTTAATCTCCGATTTTTCTATGTTTCACTTAGGTCAAACTATCCGTTAATGTAAAAGGTTTTTTATTTTATTTACACAATAAAGAGTGGAAACCTTGTGGAAACCTATTTTATTTATTACCTAGCTAGAAAAGTCCGTTTATTCATTAAAAACGGATAGTTAACAGCATTTTACACACAAGAGAGCAAAATATTATCATATAAAATTTGAATATTTTTTGCCGTGAGATGGGTTGGATGTAATTTTAAATGATAATTGATTGATACTAATAATTTGGAGTAAATTTGAACATTGGAGATCATATTTTCCTTGCGGTAATGTGTAAATATTTGTGTTTCACTAGGAAGCAAAATTTGTTCCCCTATCGAAATTGTGAGCACTAAGATATAGGTACATTGTGTGTTCACTTAGGCCATAAACTATTTACAGAAAATTGATATTACAGATAATTTACCGTCAAATTGTGAACTAGCATGCGTATGACGATTCTCGTGCGGTGATTGGTCGGAAAGGTAGTTAGTTATTCGTAAAACGATATTCGTAAATTTCGGGCGATTGTCTCTGTCACTCTCATGGCGTTCAACCAATCAGCGTGCGCAGTTCGTTTCGCTGCATGCCATTTTACAATTTCGACAGATTGTCATTGTTAGTTTACATTTTTTTCAAAAATAATGGTTTAGATTGCATTAATGTAATATATATACGAGTACGTGTGTAACATTGATCTTGGACACTTTACCGCTGTCGTTAAAATGTCGTTCGACCTCTTTACGGATTAAATGCCTGACGGCAATAGGATTTATCCCTTAATTGTAAGTTACTCAAAAGAAAACGGATTGTGTGATTAAGTCTTGCATCTCACTCGCACTAGCCTTAATCACACAAGCCCATAAAAGATGGAACCAGCGTAATCAAACGGTTCAGTTGCTACCGGATCGCTTTGAATCGACCCGTGCTCGTGCTCCCCGAAGTTATATAGCATATTCTAGCAAAAATATGCGAGTAAAACAAATACACTATTTAGATTCTTATTCTTTTGAAATACCTATCTAACAACTCCTCCTACTTTAGGGTTGAACCAAAAATTTTACTTTATCACTTTGTCCGCGTGATTAATTTCTATATTCATGCCAAATTACATCTTTGTAGGATTAAGGGTCACTGAGCGTAGGCGAGGACAGACAGACATACATCTTGAAACTATTTTTTATGACATAAGGTGGCAAACGAGCAGACGGATTACCTGATGGTAGCAATTACCGTCGCCCATGGGCACCCGCAACACCAGGGAGTCACAAGCGCGTTGCCGACCATTAAGGGGGGTTGGAGCTCTGGGAACCTTACTCACCATCAGGAACACAACACTACATACCTGAAAGGTAGCAGTGCTATTATGGCTGTGGTCTTCTGTAAGGAGGAGGTATTTCCCCAGTTGGGCTTCTCCAGACTCGAGCGTGATGGTACTTCGTTGTGCCCTACCTCTCTAAAATCTAAAATCTATAATGGTTTGTTGTTGACTACTAACTCTCTAATGTGTTGGAATGACAGAATTGAACGAAGAGTAACGTGATATTCTCATACATTATGTTCGTGTTGATTGGCGTTTTCTATAAGCGATTGTCGTCTTCGCGTTGCTTGATGCACCTTTTACGCCTCAAAATGATTAGCAGAATTTGTCGGGTGAGGTCATTCATTCTTTTGCGAGTTTTTTGCATTGATGAGCGACTTTACAATTTTTGTATCATTTTAAAGTGCGTAAAAAACAAATTCAAATAAAACTGCTCATTTCAAAATTTAATCGTAATCGTAGCCGACTGCGTGTAGTCGCGTAACAAACTCCAGACATTAGTACCCTTTCGTCTGAGGACTAGCAGACAGCTTCATGTTACCAGGACAACAGAAATATGACACATATTACATACTTTGGACCCGGGTATGTCCTTAAACTACGTCCAACAATGAGAGGTAGGGCACAGCGATGACCATCACGCTTGAATCTGGGGCAGCCCAACTGGGGAAGTACCTCCTCCTTACAGAAGACCACAGCCATAATAGCACTGCTACCTTTCAGGTACTCGTATGTAGTGTTGTGTTCCTGATGGTGAATAAGGTTCCCAGAGCTCCAACCCCCCTTAAAGGCCGGCAACGCGCTTGTGACTCCTCTGGTGTTACGGGTGCCCATGGGCGACGGTAATTGCTTACCACCAGGCAATCCGTCTGCTCGTTTGCCGCCTATGTCATAAAAAAAAACTACTTTCGGTTGTACCACGTTATAAAGCCCCAATTACATTTTTTTTCGTTGTTTAGAAATGGAAACATAATGTATTTTTCATAACTCCGGCACTTCTTTTTGGAAATTCTTTTTGATCTTTTCATTTTGGATTAACAATAAATCACTATCTAGTTTTGTAACTAACACTATTGACGTTAATATAAAGGTTGTATATATAAATATTTATGTTCTAATCTTATTTTAGTTTGAAGATATCTTTGTACCAAAATCGTCTTTCATGAGCTAACTTTCATATAATTATAACAATAACTTCTACCGACCTACTTCCTAATCTTTTATCTGCCAAGAAAGTCATTTTAACGTTATTAATTTAGTCCGGATTGTATAATGAATATGGAAGCAATCAAATTCATTATGGTTTTACCAGTAATCCCGGGCAAGGTGTGGCCTAAAATACGCGGTTGAAGGCTGAAAATCCGGGGCATTATACATTAAACTCGGTGAATAAATTGAAAGTCGATAAAACCATTTCTATCCTATATTGAACTAGCTTCTCTAAAATATAGGAGAATAAAATTTTATTCAGAGTAACATAATTTCGAAATATGGTCTCGCTGGGCACTGTTACTTTATACTTCCAATTAAAAGTGTTGGATTGAACTATCACAGCTCACTGCTTGCGTGCAATCATTATCTGCAGATAGGAAATTAATAAACACACTAGGTATCACTGCTAATATTTGTTCATTCCAATTAATGATCATTGATTAACTGTTTTTTTTTTTTTTTTTATTAGCCTGTGTTTGTGTCCCACTGCTGGGCAAAGGCCTCCCCTCTTTTTCTCCACTCAACCCTGTCACTTGTGTGATCCCGCCACTGTATGCAGAACGCGTCCAAGTCATGATTTAATATTTATTTTTATTTAAACAACTATTAATTGAAGCGCTGGCAAGAGCGACTTGCAATCCGGAGGTCGAGGGTTCAAACCCCGGCTTTTACCGATGAGTTTTTCGGACACTTATGCATCATTGATATTTTACCAGTCGTTTTCGGCGAAGGAAAACATCGTGTGGAAACTGGACAAATCCTAATGCGACAATAATCCCTCTGGGTTGGAAGATCAGCTGGAAGTCGCTTTCGTAAAAACCGGCTCCCATGATACGTGGCAAAATGGAGGGACAACGCGAAGAAAATGATTTATTGAAATAGTTGTAATTTGTCTTAATAATCTTAATAAAGGGGCCCATCTAGTCGGCGGCGAGTCACCACCTGCCTCGATAACATGTTGCATCATTGTTATGGCAGGTGTCCGGATCTCTTTACAATAGCCCAATTTTCTAGTACCGCCAAACCTCAACGCCATAGCCCAGTATTCTTTTACATTTTATTTTCAGTAGCCCTATCGCCTGCTGGGACCGGTTCACGGGTATCTATTGCTGTGCACGTGAATGGATTCTAGCAGGTGCACTATAGCAAAATTCTCCAAAGGGACTCTACGTGTTGGATCTATATCCCCACGCAAGCCTTCCAAAAGACCGGGATTTATAGGCCCGAGTACCCGTAAAGGAGACACAAATAATTAATAATTCTGAAACAGTTACATCATAAATAGAAAAGGAATTTAAGTTATAATAAAAAGACCCCCACTTATTTGTCTTAGATTCGTTACCCTTCTTGCACGAAAACATATATCAAAATAGCATATTTATTTGATATTTATATATTTTAGACTAATTGAATAGGCTGGAATTAATTGACTCGAAGGGCCGGATGCAGCAACGCAGGTGACTTTAGCTACAAGACGGCGATAGGTGGTACCCACGGCAATAGGTCTATCGCACAAGTTGGCGTCGTATTAGTGTGCTCGTAACTCCAGAATGTACTTTTCCTGTAAGCATAAGATTGCCCAGGTCAGCCAGTGACTTGAGAAGCAAATCGCCGGCGTTTCCTAAATCATGTCCGAGGAGAGCCTTGGGATGTTGTGGGGTTAGCCCACCTAACTCACCAGCGGAGCCGCTTTGGAAGGACAAGATAGCCTTAAGGACCCCATCAGTAGAGGTGGTGAGGGGAGGTGTACATGGATCAGGTGCGTCGAGAAGGGTTTGGTTTGTTGATGGTGCAGGGTTTTAATCTCCGATTTTTCTATGTTTCACTTAGGTCAAACTATCCGTTAATGTAAAAGGTTTTTTATTTTATTTACACAATAAAGAGTGGAAACCTTGTGGAAACCTATTTTATTTATTACCTAGCTAGAAAAGTCCGTTTATTCATTAAAACGGATAGTTAACAGCATTTTACACACAAGAGAGCAAAATATTATCATATAAAATTTGAATATTTTTGCCGTGAGATGGGTTGGATGTAATTTTAAATGATAATTGATTGATACTAATAATTTGGAGTAAATTTGAACATTGGAGATCATATTTTCCTTGCGGTAATGTGTAAATATTTGTGTTTCACTAGGAAGCAAAATTTGTTCCCCTATCGAAATTGTGAGCACTAAGATATAGGTACATTGTGTGTTCACTTAGGCCATAAACTATTTACAGAAAATTGATATTACAGATAATTTACCGTCAAATTGTGAACTAGCATGCGTATGACGATTCTCGTGCGGTGATTGGTCGGAAAGGTAGTTAGTTATTCGTAAAACGATATTCGTAAATTTCGGGCGATTGTCTCTGTCACTCTCATGGCGTTCAACCAATCAGCGTGCGCAGTTCGTTTCGCTGCATGCCATTTTACAATTTCGACAGATTGTCATTGTTAGTTTACATTTTTTTCAAAAATAATGGTTTAGATTGCATTAATGTAATATATATACGAGTACGTGTGTAACATTGATCTTGGACACTTTACCGCTGTCGTTAAAATGTCGTTCGACCTCTTTACGGATTAAATGCCTGACGGCAATAGGATTTATCCCTTAATTGTAAGTTACTCAAAAGAAAACGGATTGTGTGATTAAGTCTTGCATCTCACTCGCACTAGCCTTAATCACACAAGCCCATAAAAGATGGAACCAGCGTAATCAAACGGTTCAGTTGCTACCGGATCGCTTTGAATCGACCCGTGCTCGTGCTCCCCGAAGTTATATAGCATATTCTAGCAAAAATATGCGAGTAAAACAAATACACTATTTAGATTCTTATTCTTTTGAAATACCTATCTAACAACTCCTCCTACTTTAGGGTTGAACCAAAAATTTTACTTTATCACTTTGTCCGCGTGATTAATTTCTATATTCATGCCAAATTCCATCTTTGTAGGATTAAGGGTCACTGAGCGTAGGCGAGGACAGACAGACATACATCTTGAAACTATTTTTTTTTTATGACATAAGGTGGCAAACGAGCAGACGGATTACCTGATGGTAAGCAATTACCGTCGCCCACGGGCACCCGCAACACCAGGAGTCACAAGCGCGTTGCCGACCATTAAGGGGGGTTGGAGCTCTGGGAACCTTACTCACCATCAGGAACACAACACTACATACCTGAAAGGTAGCAGTGCTATTATGGCTGTGGTCTTCTGTAAGGAGGAGGTATTTCCCCAGTTGGGCTTCTCCAGACTCGAGCGTGATGGTACTTCGTTGTGCCCTACCTCTCTAAAATCTAAAATCTATAATGGTTTGTTGTTGACTACTAACTCTCTAATGTGTTGGAATGACAGAATTGAACGAAGAGTAACGTGATATTCTCATACATTATGTTCGTGTTGATTGGCGTTTTCTATAAGCGATTGTCGTCTTCGCGTTGCTTGATGCACCTTTTACGCCTCAAAATGATTAGCAGAATTTGTCGGGTGAGGTCATTCATTCTTTTGCGAGTTTTTTGCATTGATGAGCGACTTTACAATTTTTGTATCATTTTAAAGTGCGTAAAAAACAAATTCAAATAAAACTGCTCATTTCAAAATTTAATCGTAATCGTAGCCGACTGCGTGTAGTCGCGTAACAAACTCCAGACATTAGTACCCTTTCGTCTGAGGACTAGCAGACAGCTTCATGTTACCAGGACAACAGAAATATGACACATATTACATACTTTGGACCCGGGTATGTCCTTAAACTACGTCCAACAATGAGAGGTAGGGCACAGCGATGACCATCACGCTTGAATCTGGGGCAGCCCAACTGGGGAAGTACCTCCTCCTTACAGAAGACCACAGCCATAATAGCACTGCTACCTTTCAGGTACTCGTATGTAGTGTTGTGTTCCTGATGGTGAATAAGGTTCCCAGAGCTCCAACCCCCCTTAAAGGCCGGCAACGCGCTTGTGACTCCTCTGGTGTTACGGGTGCCCATGGGCGACGGTAATTGCTTACCACCAGGCAATCCGTCTGCTCGTTTGCCGCCTATGTCATAAAAAAAAACTACTTTCGGTTGTACCACGTTATAAAGCCCCAATTACATTTTTTTTCGTTGTTTAGAAATGGAAACATAATGTATTTTTCATAACTCCGGCACTTCTTTTTTTTGGAAATTCTTTTTGATCTTTTTCATTTTGGATTAACAATAAATCACTATCTAGTTTTGTAACTAACACTATTGACGTTAATATAAAGGTTGTATATATAAATATTTATGTTCTAATCTTATTTTAGTTTGAAGATATCTTTGTACCAAAATCGTCTTTCATGAGCTAACTTTCATATAATTATAACAATAACTTCTACCGACCTACTTCCTAATCTTTTATCTGCCAAGAAAGTCATTTTAACGTTATTAATTTAGTCCGGATTGTATAATGAATATGGAAGCAATCAAATTCATTATGGTTTTACCAGTAATCCCGGGCAAGGTGTGGCCTAAAATACGCGGTTGAAGGCTGAAAATCCGGGGCATTATACATTAAACTCGGTGAATAAATTGAAAGTCGATAAAACCATTTCTATCCTATATTGAACTAGCTTCTCTAAAATATAGGAGAATAAAATTTTATTCAGAGTAACATAATTTCGAAATATGGTCTCGCTGGGCACTGTTACTTTATACTTCCAATTAAAAGTGTTGGATTGAACTATCACAGCTCACTGCTTGCGTGCAATCATTATCTGCAGATAGGAAATTAATAAACACACTAGGTATCACTGCTAATATTTGTTCATTCCAATTAATGATCATTGATTAACTGTTTTTTTTTTTTTTTTTTTAGCCTGGGTTTGTGTTCCCCTGGTGGGCAAAGGCCTCCCTCTTTTCTCCACTCAACCCTGTCACTTGTGTGATCCCGCCACTGTATGCAGAACGCGTCCAAGTCATGATTTAATATTTATTTTTATTTAAACAACTATTAATTGAAGCGCTGGCAAGAGCGACTTGCAATCCGGAGGTCGAGGGTTCAAACCCCGGCTTTTACCGATGAGTTTTTCGGACACTTATGTATCATTGATATTTTACCAGTCGTTTTTCGGCGAAGGAAAACATCGTGTGGAAACTGGACAAATCCTAATGCGACAATAATCCCTCTGGGTTGGAAGATCAGATGGAAGTCGCTTTCGTAAAAACCGGCTCCCATGAGACGTGGCAAAATGGAGGGACAACGCGAAGAAAATGATTTATTGAAATAGTTGTAATTTGTCTTAATAATCTTAATAAAGGGGCCCATCTAGTCGGCGGCGAGTCACCACCTGCCTCGATAACATGTTGCATCATTGTTATGGCAGGTGTCCGGATCTCTTTACAATAGCCCAATTTTCTAGTACCGCCAAACCTCAACGCCATAGCCCAGTATTCTTTTACATTTTATTTTCAGTAGCCCTATCGCCTGCTGGGACCGGTTCACGGGTATCTATTGCTGTGCACGTGAATGGATTCTAGCAGGTGCACTACATAGCAAAATTCTCCAAAGGGACTCTACGTGTTGGATCTATATCCCCACGCAAGCCTTCCAAAAGACCGGGATTTATAGGCCCGAGTACCCGTAAAGGAGACACAAATAATTAATAATTCTGAAACAGTTACATCATAAATAGAAAAGGAATTTAAGTTATAATAAAAAGACCCCACTTATTTGTCTTAGATTCGTTACCCTTCTTGCACGAAAACATATATCAAAATAGCATATTTATTTGATATTTATATATTTTAGACTAATTGAATAGGCTGGAATTAATTGACTCGAAGGGCCGGATGCAGCAACGCAGGTGACTTTAGCTACAAGACGGCGATAGGTGGTACCCACGGCAATAGGTCTATCGCACAAGTTGGCGTCGTATTAGTGTGCTCGTAACTCCAGAATGTACTTTTCCTGTAAGCATAAGATTGCCCAGGTCAGCCAGTGACTTGAGAAGCAAATCGCCGGCGTTTCCTAAATCATGTCCGAGGAGAGCCTTGGGATGTTGTGGGGTTAGCCCACCTAACTCACCAGCGGAGCCGCTTTGGAAGGACAAGATAGCCTTAAGGACCCCATCAGTAGAGGTGGTGAGGGGAGGTGTACATGGATCAGGTGCGTCGAGAAGGGTTTGGTTTGTTGATGGTGCAGGGTTTTAATCTCCGATTTTTCTATGTTTCACTTAGGTCAAACTATCCGTTAATGTAAAAGGTTTTTTATTTTATTTACACAATAAAGAGTGGAAACCTTGTGGAAACCTATTTTATTTATTACCTAGCTAGAAAAGTCCGTTTATTCATTAAAAACGGATAGTTAACAGCATTTTACACACAAGAGAGCAAAATATTATCATATAAAATTTGAATATTTTTTGCCGTGAGATGGGTTGGATGTAATTTTAAATGATAATTGATTGATACTAATAATTTGGAGTAAATTTGAACATTGGAGATCATATTTTCCTTGCGGTAATGTGTAAATATTTGTGTTTCACTAGGAAGCAAAATTTGTTCCCCTAGCTATGCTCGTAGTTCAATTTTGTCATCTTTCGCTGTGTCGGGTCTCAATATTAAGCACGAGAAGGTAAACACTAACTTTTCTCCCTTTAACAAATAACTATTATTGGTAGCAATGAAATGAAACAACACGTTTTTGGTTTGACGCGATAGTTCTAGCTGAAAAAAACTAAGAGGTAGGTAACATGTCCATCGATGTCTAAGCTCCACCTGTCAACAGTGGCCCTACCGCGAAAAACGATATTCGTAAACGGACGATTGTCTCTAACGCCTTAATTGACGTAAAAAAAAAGATGCTCGAAATAAACGAATTTCGATATTAGCGGTATCAGTCCAGACACACTTGCGAACTAAAAATGTTAATATATCTTATGAGTAAATTTTAATAGCACGTTAGTTTCCTCATAGTGGCCAACATGGGCGTGTCAGCGATTACCGCGCTATTTACCCTTCGAGAGAAGACGCAGCTTGTTTTATTCAGTGTTAGTCTAAAGCCTTCCCATTCTGCAGCGACAATGCGCGGATCACCCCCATTGTTGGCTGTATTGAGTTAGACGATTAGGTGCCTCAATAACAGACCGCGGCGCGCGTAATCTATTGCTGTCGTCAAATCTTTAGCTAAGAATGTATAAATATATACAGCAGCCTACATTACTTCTGCTAGAGAAAGAAAATTATGTTTATCGTTGTGGGGTATTCATACAAGATATAATATTGTGGCATCGTGGAACTGCATAAGTGTATTTTATACTTTGGACGTTTACGTTCGAGTGAGTCACTTTTATATATATTTTTAAGATATGATTATCCTAAAGTATTCTTAGGTGCAAACTACGTGATAAACTTATCATGACTAATTAAGTACTTAAGTTATGTGCCTGAAAACAAGAGTTCTTCTCATGGAAGTTTTGCTCCAATATTATTTTCACTAATTATCTTGTTTAGACCCTATAATTCATTTTAGATTATTAAAGTCGAATCTTACATCAACATTAGTAAAAATTTTAGTTACAGATACGAATATGTCCAGTCAAAATGAAAATGCCGAAAATCAGAAAGATAAGTACAATTAATGTAAAGAAAACTTTAAATTGAATACGAAAACACTGTCAGAACTTTAACACAACATTATGGAGGCGCCTTTGCCTCTTTTCGTCGTTATTGAGCTCCGAGTGGGCTTAAATGTTTGAAAAATGTTGGAGTGTTTAAGTTTACTCCTGACTGTGCGGCAGGCTCGGTCGAGTTTCTCAGAAACAAGAATGGGATAAAGTAGACGCCATTACCTAAAAGGAAATGCAGAGCGTTAGATGAATTGGGTGGGTTTTGACCGATAAATTGATTTAAACTGTCTCTGCTATTTATTTGTTTGGTTTGGTTTGGTTAGGTTAAGTCACATGTTGTAACGTATACGTGTTGTTACCTAAAATTTAGTTGTGTTGGTATACGTTGTAAAGTATAATGTCAGTTGTTACGACAGTGATCACGTTGAGATTTGATTTGTGTTAACATCAACTTTCACATGAATTTATTTTGTGGATAAACAAAGAATGGAATGATTAAAAAGATTTAACATAGGAAGTTAGTATCCCCCTTAAAATTCTACAACACTCCTATACAAAATTTCAACTCCTCTTAATCCTCTCACGGGTCGAATTTTCAGAGTTCATTCTTTTTACTTTATTCATCAGTTACAGTACTACATTCAAAAGTTAGTCCCTCAGGATATACGCGTCTGTATATTTATAAGTGAACTATCCAACTTCACGTAACCCGCATAAATGACGAACTCATGGTATTTGCGTAATCATCGTTTGCTGGCGCTGTCATTATCGGGTGTCGATTACGATTGAATATCGGTCGTTAGCACTTTACCACTATTCATCGAATATGCCTTCGTGACGTCACATGGCCACATTCAACTCTCGATTTTGCGTCAAAGGATCTAAAATTACGTTATAGCGCCTTTATGCGATCGTCTCGGATACCGATAATTAAAACGTTTCACTCGTCAAACTGTGTTTGAGTTCTTTACTATATTCCGACACGAATGTGCATGGAGAGCAAATTCCCACATACGTAGAGATACGGCCGTGTGTCAGCCAAGTTCACAAAGCAAAAGGCAACATACCGGCCGTCGGTTTTATTACACGAAATACTACTACTAGTTTGATCTCTTAGATACGGCATTTGACAGTGACGGTGTGTTGGTTTATGTTTTTTTTTTTCAACTGAATGTAGTCTTAACGTTAATGTACTCTAAGCTACACTAATAGAATAAAGGCGAAGTTGAGTGTGTGAGTGTGTATGTTTGTTACTTCTTTGCGTATAACCGGCTGGAGCGATTTTAATAAAATTGGGTATGGGGTTAGCTGACACCCTGGATTAACACATAGGCTACTAGTATAAATATACAGCGAAAAGAGGAGTCAGGGGAGGAAGAGTCGGAAAAATAGTCTGAAGGTCAAAACTATAAAATTGTGCATAAACCCAAATTTTGCTGGGAAATTTAATGACTACGTTATAGTAGTTTAATATTAAGGAATGAATTATATACCTACGTGAAAAAATTGGCTATACACGATACCGTATAATTCTTATCTAATCCTGTACCTAACTGTAATTAGTAGGTTAACTAGTATCCCCCTTAAAAAATGTAAAATTGAAAAATATTTCACTATATTCACTAGCAGCATAAAAAAAATGGGAAAAAATTTGTCCATGGCGTCCCAGCGCGCACAAACTTTTTGCAGAAATCGTGAAGCGTCTGTTTGATGTAAGTGGTGACCGAAGAGCTGGCGGCTTCCTCGCACAACTTATTAGCTTTGCGATACAACGAAGAAATTCCGCCAGCATTCTTGGTACATTGCCTCAAGAGCCTTTATTAGATTTTATACTATAACTAGTTAAGTACTTGTAGTCACAATACGATTGTAATTTCTGTAAATAAATGTATATTTTTATACTAAATGGGACTAGTAAACATGCTGTAACATGTCAACTTGTCTTGTTGAGTATGTAATAACTTCGAGGATCTATGTTTTGGATTGAATTCAGTAAATGTGATATATGGATATTTTGGTACGGCTGCCCTTTCATGTCTTTAAGCTGTCAGATATATCGACCAAGGAAAGCACGCTACGAGCTTTGCTGAAGTATATAAATTTTAAAGTTCAGGAATTCTAAGAAGTGACCCTTTATGAATAAAACAAGTAAAAACGAAACTTATAGAGTTCGCAGCTAAATAGATAAACTGGTCGACGGATGTTTCTCTGAATTAATTTTAAGCACGTTATTTGTACAGTACACACAGCAACACTCTTAGCTGTACATTGGTGGACCTTATTATATATGTCATAAGGTCATCCGATGTCCAACTAAAAGTGTTGCTGTGTGTACAAGAAAGCGCTGATAGCCTAGCGGTAAGAGCATGCAACTTACAATTCCGAGGTCGCAGGTTTAAACCAAACGAACTTATACGAATGTGTTTTTCAGAACTTAGGTACGAAACGTACGAAATATAATTTGATATATATACCGGACTGATCCTAATAAGGACTAGTTTACCCTCTGGGTTGGAAGGTCAGATAGATTGCAGTCGTTTTCGTAAAACTAGGACCTACGCTAAAATCTGAGATTAGTTGCCAAGCGGACCACAGACTCCCATGAGGCGTGGCAAAATGCCGAGTTCAAAATAATGTAGTATGTATGACTGGGTATGACTCGGATTTCTCATACTGTTCAAGAGTAATACTATCGGTAAATGTCGCAACGCACATAATAGAAAGAAATGATTGAATAATGAACTGAGAGTCGAGTAGATATCGATATGAGTAGCTCTAAAAAGTCGCGACTTCGAATCTGTCTCAATTTGGTTAATTTCTCAATTACGCTTTTATTAATAAAACGTTATTTTCATTAGATAAAAGTAGATCCTCAAATAATATGACATTATATATACTTTACTACTTAGTTTGTGTAACAGCAAAATATTGGTGAAAGTTAGGTAGGTACCATTTATTACAATGCTGATAAGATGATACTCTTAGAACGTAATTCGTGTTACTTTATACAAAACTGAATATAAATCAACTTATTTGTATTATTTTCAAAATTACTCGCAGTCACTGTTGACATAATAGGTGTTTTTTATACACTAATCTAATCACACTCTTGGTAGTGAACATTAATAACGATTTCTTATAAATTACTTAAACTTGTTATTTAAATCAACATTGACAAATTTTGGCAACATAAGTCTTCCCTATTGTAAGTGTCATAAATGTACGTTATTTAAGACCAGCGCCCGAAATATGGCTCCACGAATGCATTTCCCTTGAGGACACATCCGCAAACGCAAATCCTAAGCCTTTCTGCGTGTTACCCTATACGGCCTGCTGAAGCTTTTGATCGGGCATTTACCTTTGTAGTCAGGCTTAGTTGACACATGCATGTTTCTAAATACATATTCAACTTTGTTAATCAAAGAAACATACGGTATTGTTTAACTTCACATAAAATATTAATTGACAGAGATGTCGTAAAGTGCTGGTAAGTTGGTTTTCAACTTTCCTCAGCAATCACTGCTGACGTCTTGATCAACCGCCACTATGGCAGTGTTATTACTAAAACAACACAAATCTAAATGTTTAATAAAGTATCTTGAACTTTTTCGTCACAACATGTCTTATCCTCTTTGACGACCGATCTGGCCTAGTGGGTAGTGACCCTGCCTAAGAAGCCGATGGTCCTGGGTTCGAAACCCAGTAAAGGCATTAATTTGTGTGATGAGCACAGATATTTGTTCCTGAGTCTTGGGTATTTTCTATGTAAGTATTTATATGTATCTATCTATTATATACATCGTCGTTTAGTACCTACAACAGAAGCCTTACTGAGCTTACCGTAGGACTAGGTCGATTTGTGTAAGATTGTCCCCAACTATTGATTTATATATGATATGCCTGTATTGAAAAAATAAGTCCCGCCGTAGTTTCTTGCCGGTATCTTCTCGGGTCAGAGGTGTAGGGTTCGAACCGGTGTAGGTTTTTCTTTGACGTTCATAAGTGCATGTAATGTGCCTAAATTGAAAAGTAAAGATCTTTTATGTTTTTTATTTTATTTATTTATTTATTTATTTATCCCCGGGAAATCACCGACGGATGGGCAGCAGCGTCCGTCGAAACCCAATCTACCGTTACAGGTAGCCAACCCGCTACCCAAAAGTGGCGACTATGGCAACTACCCCCCAAGATGATACACGTCATATTTGGTGAAGGCCTTTGTCCAACAATGGACGACTTATGTTTGAAATTATGATGTATTCATAGCACATATTGAATGAGCATCATTTTTATGAAAACATGTTTCGAATGTAAGTAATGGGTTTTAAAATTACTTACTCGATGGATCACGTTTATTTGATGTGACAGGCTGAAGAGGGTGCTATTTGGGTATCAGGTCAATCTTATGTTCCGCCCTCCGAGAGACTCCGATCTCTACTTTATTTCCGCTCCCGGATAGCGCGGAGCTACTTTAATGTACTTAAAGGTGCCTCTGCAGTAAAGCCGCCACATAACATTAAGCTTATCCATGTGAGCGCAAAGGCTAACAAAGATTTGACTTAAAAAACGTGTTAATCAAAAGAACATAATCATTCGCTAATAAATATTATGTAATGATTGTCTTAAAAGAAATAAAATATGCATCTGAGTAAGTTCAATTGAACCTTATCCTTCTTTTGGAGCATGTTGATCGGTCGCACTGGGAGCGAGCTCTAATGTTTTCTTTTATTTGGTCCATTTAGTGGGATACATTCTTAATGTACCTAATGTTCACGAGCTCCCTACTACTTAGCATCTGTATCATATCCGCCACCCACTCGCCCTCTGATATGACATCCGCACTTGCTTTTTATGGCTATACGTTTTTATTTGTACCTCACCCTCGAGATAACTTGTACGAGCGGTTTATAGAAACTTTAAAATTGTCGTAAATCTCGTAAAATAATGAGCTCCTCGAATTATGAGCACTAATATAATGGTATAAGTAATATATTTTTAAAAACCACATAAATATAGATAAGAATAACGTTCTTAATGAACTTTAAATAAGCTCGTTTATTTTAAACATTATAGTAAGTCAGTAAAGTTAATGCAATATATTTAAGATACATTTTAGGACAAACAGTAAGGTGTACTTAAAAATCGCGCTTTTTATGTAAATGGGGTTTTCCCTTAGCAAAGTGCTTTTTTCTTGGTGATCCTATGACATACTCGTAAAATGAATTTTACGCGGCTCGTATCCGCACTCCGTGCCACGGATAAGTCCATTTAGTGAAGACATATTACTTTCTACCATCAGATTCGGTCGTTCTTTACCTTCCTCTTATTATTATTAAAAAACACCCTATGCAAGATTGGTTTGGTAGTGTGTTTTGCGATTTGGTTTAGGCAGTGTACGCTCATAACGTCTAGTCTAACTTCAACCATAAAATTTCGTTTTATCCAGACACGATTAAACATGATTTATGAGGGGCAAGCGGGTTGTTATAAAAGCAGATATAAACCGAAAGTAACGGAGCGCTCGCTCTGCGCTTTCTGGTGACTGACGACCAACATGCTCATGCATCTGGTCGAACCACAAGCGTGCACGTTTGTAGCGTGTATCCGTGCTCATGTATTTGGTCAAACCACAAGCGTGCACGCTCGTAGCGTTTGCCCATGCTCATGTATTTGGTCGAACCACAAGCGTGCACGCTCGTAGCGTTTGCTCATGCTCATGCATTTGGTCGAACCACAAGCGTGCACGCTCGTAGCATGTGCCCATGCTCATGCATTTGGTCGAACGACGAGCGTGAACGCCCGCAGCGCGCGTTTCGTCTCCGACGGATGTCAAATAAAAATGTCAGTAGATCAGCTTGAGCTCTTACAAGTCTCTCCTTATACTGCAGTACGGGTGTGTCCTCAATTTCTCGAAGCAGCATTTTCATTTAGTTTCACAAAGGTAAAATATACAGTTTTCGTCGCCAAAGTTTGGAACGGTTTTAAATGTAATACGTTAAAGATTAAACGATCGTCTATTGAATAGTGGCCGAGTGTCATGGTCACATTAAGTCGTCAAAAGCAATTTCGCCTTGACTTTTATGACTGTGTGTAATGTAGTCTTCAAATCGTACTCCGTTGCTGGGCTTTTAAACTACCAGTGTTTGACTTTTCATATCTTGTTTTATGTCACATTTATGATGTACCTACCAACAATAATAATATCTTACCCGAGAAACTGCGGGTGAGTAGGTGTGAGGCATGAAGTCATACCGCACAACAATGTACATATATACATATAAGCATACTATAAGACTTGCAGAAGAAGCTGATGTTCCAATAATTTTGCAAAGAGTATGCCACTGTCCTTATCACGCTACAGTCAGTGTCCCTTTCACCGCAACTGGACTTTTAGGCTTTTATTTTACCTTGGCTGCAACTGTCTTCTACATGTTTTAGGACCGGTTGGACATTCAGCTTCTCAGACATTGAGCCAATCCAACAGTCTATATATGTAGCTATCAAAACATGTTATGCAGCTATCAAAAATCTTGGTCCACACACCAGTATTTGCTTTGTTACGTAATTAAAGTGGTTATTAATGGTATAGAAGCCAGCTAGAAAATTGTATGATATAAATAAACTAGACCTATGTAATTTGCGTAGATGTGAGCACCGTCTTATTTCTATCGAACTAATGTAGAAGCGGGGACAGCGGCGGAAAGTGTCGAAATTTTGAAACGCAACAAATATGAGCCTGGGCAGAGAGTACCATTTTATTTGGCGTAGAAACCCTAGGTCCATGGGGTCCCAGGGCGCACAAACTTTTTGCACAAATACCGTAGCATCTGGTTGACGTGACTGTGACTGCTGACCGAGTAGCTGGCGGCTTCCTCGCACAACGTATCATTACGATACATCGAGGAAATGCAGAATCCTTGGTACAATGCCTCAATTGCCCTTTTTAAATTTAATGTAGCAATTAAGTAGTAATTGTAAATTTGTAATCCTTGTATACTATTTTAATTTTCGAGTAAACACAACCTAATTTATTTTACAATGTTACGACGGGTTCATGGTATGATTAATGTTTTTGTCCACGAAAATAACGAAAATAAACTAATTTTTAATAGATATTATAAACTTCGATCAAATCTGTTCAGCCGTGATTAAACAACATCGAAATATTCCAACGAGTTGCTTTAATATTCTTATTATATTTTAATTATAATTATTAAGAGTTCGTATATAAGTATATACGAGCTAGCTTCAAACTTCGTCTCGTGCTACTGAGTTTTTCAAAACTTATGTACGAAATATCATTAGATATTTCCTAATTGCTTAGAAGAACATCGTAGGGAAACCGGACATAATAATCATAATAACGTCTATTAGTTTTCCCTATAGCTTAGAAGGTCACAAGGCTTAGAAGCATATTCGTAAAAAATATGCCTATGTCAAACCTAACTAAAGAATCCGTAGTGCCCTGCCAAAAATACCGAGATAATACATAAAGATGATGATGATCAAACAATGTAGGTATTTATTTATCAAGCGGCACTTTGGCCTAAGCAGAAAGATATAGCAAATACGACGAAAACCAAATGTAATGAAACGATAGTGAAAAATCTATGACGATGAACAAATACTAAACCAACCGAATCCGTCATCGGTGATGGTATGAATCCACTTTTCCATGTTAAGCAAAGATTGCCATGTATGGTTCTGACAAGATCTTCAAAGCATAATTTGCTTACCCGATTAAGGAGCGTTCGAGTAATGTTCATTCAAAGCTGCTTTCCCGAGACATAATAAATTTACCAATAGGTCCGTTTCAAAGACCTTTAGTATGCACAAGGCCATCCAAACTCATTAATGAATGGTTCAATCAGCAATGCGCGCCGCGAATACAAAATAAACTCATTTTAGTAATGACTGCACTCATTATTCGCTGAAGAGACTTGGAAATATTGAGACTAGTCTTCTGAATTAACATTCTGGACGCGGCCACTTCTGAAATTTCTTTTCTTTGCCTCAGAAATAAAGGCGTAACCTTTACCCATTCCCATTTTAACATTTTTTACAGTAAGGAATATTAATGAGGGAGCAACATAGATTTTCTCGATAAATGCTCCTGCTTGGTATGATGTTTACTTTGCGAGATGGAAATTATAACCCTTTATCTTTTTTTTAAAATAAATATTCACGATTATGATATACATTTTCTTTTAATAAAAAAGTCAGTAAGCATCTAATAAAACCATTTTAGGATATTATGGGTAAAGATATTAACTAAAGCGCATTAACATTTGTGCTATCTGTAAAGTTTAAAAAACATTCGTAAAATAAATTACTTGTCATTAACATTATTTACTTTGTCGCCGGAGTTTGAAAAAACCTCGTATTTTTTTTCTATCAATCAAACAGAAATGTAGTACTTATGTATTGGATATGCATACGGAGATACCACAAAGTTTAAATTTAGACTAGCAAAACTACATAGATTGTTTCAAAGTAGTGACGATTTAAATACTTCATTAATCCATTTCGCAGAGGTGGTCCTCTATACTATTTCAGTTCTAAAGAAATAGGTCCACTTGCGAAACAACTATCTTTTGAACATAGATAACATATGATAATAATAACTCAAGTAGTGGACTTACCATCGTGAGAATCGTAGATGTAGATGACGTGTTTCCAGCCATAGTGTGAGATGGTGTCAATGACGGCGCGGTGGTAGTCAGGTCGCATGCTAACGGCGTAGTCTATGAGACCGGACGACGGAGGAATAACCTACAAAATGAAAAAACTGATTATTGTATGTTGAAAAGTTACTTTTACGCTATGTAATCGCCAGGAAAACGTCGAGTGATCGCGGCTAGTGTGCACGACCATATGCTTTTGTTATCAAAACTTAAACCGTCTAAAAACCATAAGAATACCGTTATTTTAACTAAATCTAACTGCATTAAACTCCTTGTTTCCAGTATAGATCATTGTTATAAAAGTATCGCAAAAAGTAGGGTCACTAGCAAATAACCCAGCTTCGCAATGCATAATACATAAGGAGTTTTTTAAAGATCAAAGTTGGTTTTATTTCCTTCTTAAAACTAGATTCCACGGGGAGTGTTAAAAAACGTCAAAAGCCGCAAGAGGGAGCAGAGACAAAAGTATAATAACATTTACATTTTCTGTTCATTTAAAGTAACAGGTAAAGATGGCGACATTCAACATTATGTATTTTTGGGCCTCTGTCGTGAACAGAACAGCTTTTCTTGGCGTCCTTTACACACTTCATGAATCGTAATAATAATTTTCGCGTGGGATTTATTTTAAGAAAAACCTGAAAATAACGTTTAGGTACTTGGTTCCAAGAAAAGCTCCTTATCCTTCAGTTTCAGAACGCGCCTTAGTATTACGCAGTAGCAAGGTTTGCATAATGCATGAAAGATTCATTGTGGTGTTCTCGTTTGGTGAGTTTTAAACAGTCAAATTATTCTCGGGCTAGCTGTAGCTCTTACTGCTATTAATTGTTTAAACCGCAAGCAATAATAGCAGCTATCCGCATAATGTAGGATACAATTGATTATTTTAACCTAATTAGACTCAAATAAATATGTATTCTATGGAGTGTTTGTTCAACATCATTGTTCTGCTTTATAATTTACAACTAAAGATTGAGTAATTTTACTATCACCCTAAAACAATGTTGTTCAATATAGTTTACATAGAAAGTCGTAGAATTAAAAATTTCATCCTCAAAACGTATATATTTTTAGTTTTTGTTGAACCACATGGACGGCAATTACAATAGCTGTTTAATTATAATCATCAAGCCTAAGCCGCGGAGAAACAGACAGACGGGTGGACACGGCGCAACTATAAGGAACCTGCCAGAGGCGTCGCCTCCATACAGAAGATGCCCGCTTATCTAACTTTCCTGCAGTTCAATAGTTTTCCTAGGGCGTATTAATAAAAGACAAAGACATATTGACTCCTTCTTGCCTAAGAATACAATTTTTCCACTATTTACCTAGTGGACTAGGGATAATAGGAATCATTTAAAAAATCGTTTTTGCTTTCTCAAAGCTGGAACATTTAATAATCGTTAAATCCGTAATTCTGTGAAATATTCATTACAGAACATCTTTTATTATTCTCTTTGAGACTTATCCACAGAATAACCGAATCAATTACCCAATGTGTAAGGTCTGGCTCGGCTTTGTGTCCGATGTCGTATCGCGTAATACGAAATGTCTCCTACTGGTAAGAAAACCGACGTCAAATGTACTTTTCTAAAGAAAACCATTACAGATATTGAGTTTATTTTCTATAATATCATAATATTACTATTATTAACATGGTCTATTGAGTTACATCTATCACATCTATCTAATCAAATTATTAACTCAAGGTAATTACATACCATAACAGTTAATAAAACTAAATGGCCCCTGCGGCATGGTTCTGATATCACTGGAAGCATTTTCTGACAAAATGGTAATGTTGAATCGATGGGCGAAGAAGTTGTACTTGGCATATCTGATTAATTTTAGAAAGTTTTATATATTTTTAGCCGTACCAACCTTAAAACTTTGTATATTTCAAAAGATTTCTCTGCCTTAATTGCTGTATATGTAGCGCATAAAAATAATTACCTTTTCCGGGAACCAAGGCGTGACAAAAGGCATTTGGAAGGTGTTGGTGTAGGAGTGCAAAGTGTCGAAGGAGTCGGGGGTGACTGCCCCCAGGAACGCGATGACGCCGCGGGCGAACTGGTTGCAGACTGTGACAAAGAAATAACACTTTATAAGTCAAGTGCCAGAACTATTCTTCCAACGGATATTTTTTTCTAAGCACCATCTTTGATGATAATGTAGTAAGTAGCAGTCAAAGTGCATATAATATCGTAACATAAGCATTTCTCAAAAAGTTTGGACATTTGGATAACGATTTTGATTAAAAGCGGCAGACTGATAGAGCAAATGATGCTTGCTAAGCATCTATCACTTTTCCCAAAATGTCCCATAAATTTTTTGAGAAATGCTCACATTTCCTTACTGCTATACAAGTAAAGATCTGTGCGGATACAAATGACTAACTTCCTAATCTGATTGCTACTATTTGATGTTAATCTTATACACCAACGTCATTTTTAAAGCAATATTGTGATGGAATTTCACACTGTTTTTAACATGACGTAACATATATTGAAGAAGAAAAAACACCTTACTGCAATATTTAGTAATCAACACTTTGGTAATCGTGAATAGATGTTTAAAAGATCGTTACATTTCACTGTAGATAATTAGGTTTCTAATTATTATTAGTATATATGTTACGATATAGCTTTAGCGATTTGATACAATTTGAAACTTTTCAAATACCTAAGTGAGATTAATGGGTAATCTTAAACCAAGTAAATGACAAAACATGGCGAAGTCACTCCCTAAATATGTAAATTGCCCTTAACTCAGAGAAGTGTGCACATCTAAGTTTATATTTATCTTTCTGAATTTTAAAGTCATAATAAAGCACCTAACGAGCGTGTCACATAACATTCATCTCGTCTGCTTTTAACTTAAACTTAGGTGAGAATATTTTTTGGTATTCTTAGTATTTTACTAAATCAAATTAAAAGTTATATTTTACAATAAGATATGTCTTGCTTACGCAATTAGTTCACGCTTGAAACGTATTCATTATACAACTTTATTACGTTGCTGAGTTTTAACTACTGAATACAACTTGTATATATCTAAATACTTTACATATATTACCAACTTAAATCTTAAAGTAGTACCTATTCACATGAATTCTTATTTTATCATGTTTGGTTAGCTGAACGTTTCATTCACAGATAAAATAAGTTGCATTACATTATACAGAAAACCTTTACGCTGTCCGGTTACGTCTACGCTAGCTCCAGCTCCAAACGCGGCCACATAATCGCATCTACTATTGTTTAGGATTATTCTAACAAGAACGGTGTTGCATACTAATTTGACAATTCTGGAGTCAAATATTCAGTGCGGAATTGTGGGCTGATACGAGTTAGAGATAAACTGGTTATTAGTGGAACGCCCCTGATTTATACAGCTTGCTGTTTAACGCATACCGATCGTGGCTGTGTTTTGTACACACCGGGATGTTGGCATTGTCGGGCTAGGTACTGAGACTATACCGAGACTATTAACAACGCCGCCACAATATACTAAAATAGGTGCTCGTATTAAACGCTTCAAAGAATCTTATGTATGACATTAATCCGAATATTAGTCAGAATTAACTTAAGAGATTGGTAGTCATGGTAAATAAAATGGAAACTGGATCGCAAATCTTTTTAGAAGTATATTGAATATTTGTGTCAGACAAGATATTATTTTTATAACAACGTTATAACTGAGCCTATTCCCGGTACATAAACTAGGATATTAAGAAAAACTTTACAAAAGCATACTAGGTATAACAAATAATAATTACTATCGAAACATGGTCTCCAATTACGTCATGTCGGTATCTTCGTTTCTTTCTGCAGTGTCATTTTGTTGAAAGAAGTTGTACTAATAAGTTCAGGGTAAGTAAATGATCCTTAACCTCATTGTGTTCATAACTGACTGTAAATAAAACACTGGTAAGTCTATCTTCTAGTAATTCAACTACAGTGATTCCGTATTCACGATACTTAATATCCAATCTACACGTACGACTATAATCTGAACACGGCTGAAACATTTAGAAAACATATCCAGTTCATAATGGAAACAAAGTTAACATTAAATAAATATAATTAAAAGTTTCAGTAATTTTCTAGAAAATTTTGTGAAGTATAGCTTACTATTCTTACTTACTTATATTACTTACGTATTCGAAAACTTTCTGAAAGTAGCACGTCTGAAATTTTTGTATATGTATGTGATAAGAGTTCCAATAAAATAAAAATTACCACCAAATATACCGGGTGCGGCCTGTAATAGGAGCAAAAATTTTAGGGACCGCTTCTACACCACGAGCGTAGCAACATTTGTTATACAACTTTAATAATTGGGTAATTTATTACTTGTGATTTTTTCTAACTAAATAGTATTTTCAATGATCAGCATCCAATAGTCTAGTTGACGTTTACTGTCAGCGTACAAACTGCATAGTTTTCGGAATACATTTCTTGCTTGGAAAATCTTTTTCTATTAACATTTATTAAACTATTAGTTATTTTCAAAAGTCGTAGAATAAATGTTGCTACGTTTGTGGTGTAGAAATGATGCCTAAAGTCAATACTCCTATTACAGGCCACACCCGGTATAGTTAAGGCATAGTGTTATAATTATAGAATTTATCTAAATAAAATGGTACAAATTATTAATTTATTTATAAATTGGTACATTGTAATAAGTTTACCAAATAGGGATAAGCGACCAGACCGCTATGTGAGGCTTACGTCCTGAGGCGTGCTAAATTTCAAACTATATTCATGAGCTGAATCCTGCCCCACAACCGACGAGAAAGCAACCAACTTTACTTACTCCCTTCCTTAAGATCCGTGTATATCCTATTATTCTCTTTTGATCATGCCGTCTGAGATTTATTGCCATAGTTATTAATTCTCTAAATTGCCCTTAACTCAGAGAAGTGTGCACATCTAAGTTTATATTTATCTTTCTGAATTTTAAAGTCATAATAAAGCACCTAACGAGCGTGTCACATAACATTCATCTCGTCTGCTTTTAACTTAAACTTAGGTGAGAATATTTTTTGGTATTCTTAGTATTTTACTAAATCAAATTAAAAGTTATATTTTACAATAAGATATGTCTTGCTTACGCAATTAGTTCACGCTTGAAACGTATTCATTATACAACTTTATTACGTTGCTGAGTTTTAACTACTGAATACAACTTGTATATATCTAAATACTTTACATATATTACCAACTTAAATCTTAAAGTAGTACCTATTCACATGAATTCTTATTTTATCATGTTTGGTTAGCTGAACGTTTCATTCACAGATAAAATAAGTTGCATTACATTATACAGAAAACCTTTACGCTGTCCGGTTACGTCTACGCTAGCTCCAGCTCCAAACGCGGCCACATAATCGCATCTACTATTGTTTAGGATTATTCTAACAAGAACGGTGTTGCATACTAATTTGACAATTCTGGAGTCAAATATTCAGTGCGGAATTGTGGGCTGATACGAGTTAGAGATAAACTGGTTATTAGTGGAACGCCCCTGATTTATACAGCTTGCTGTTTAACGCATACCGATCGTGGCTGTGTTTTGTACACACCGGGATGTTGGCATTGTCGGGCTAGGTACTGAGACTATACCGAGACTATTAACAACGCCGCCACAATATACTAAAATAGGTGCTCGTATTAAACGCTTCAAAGAATCTTATGTATGACATTAATCCGAATATTAGTCAGAATTAACTTAAGAGATTGGTAGTCATGGTAAATAAAATGGAAACTGGATCGCAAATCTTTTTAGAAGTATATTGAATATTTGTGTCAGACAAGATATTATTTTTATAACAACGTTATAACTGAGCCTATTCCCGGTACATAAACTAGGATATTAAGAAAAACTTTACAAAAGCATACTAGGTATAACAAATAATAATTACTATCGAAACATGGTCTCCAATTACGTCATGTCGGTATCTTCGTTTCTTTCTGCAGTGTCATTTTGTTGAAAGAAGTTGTACTAATAAGTTCAGGGTAAGTAAATGATCCTTAACCTCATTGTGTTCATAACTGACTGTAAATAAAACACTGGTAAGTCTATCTTCTAGTAATTCAACTACAGTGATTCCGTATTCACGATACTTAATATCCAATCTACACGTACGACTATAATCTGAACACGGCTGAAACATTTAGAAAACATATCCAGTTCATAATGGAAACAAAGTTAACATTAAATAAATATAATTAAAAGTTTCAGTAATTTTCTAGAAAATTTTGTGAAGTATAGCTTACTATTCTTACTTACTTATATTACTTACGTATTCGAAAACTTTCTGAAAGTAGCACGTCTGAAATTTTTGTATATGTATGTGATAAGAGTTCCAATAAAATAAAAATTACCACCAAATATACCGGGTGCGGCCTGTAATAGGAGCAAAAATTTTAGGGACCGCTTCTACACCACGAGCGTAGCAACATTTGTTATACAACTTTAATAATTGGGTAATTTATTAGTTGTGATTTTTTCTAACTAAATAGTATTTTCAATGAACAGCATCCAATAGTCTAGTTGACGTTTACTGTCAGCGTGTAAACTGCATAGTTTTCGCAATACATTTCTGGCTTGGAAAATCTTTTTCTATTAACATTTATTAAACTATTAGTTATTTTCAAAAGTCTTCTAACAAAAAATAAATAAATAATAAAAAATAAAATAAACGTTTGAGGTGTAGAAATGATGCCTAAAGTTAATGCTCCTATTACAGGCCACACCCGGTATATGTAAGGCATAGTGTTATAATTATAGAATTTATCTAAATAAAATGGTACGAATTAATAATTTATTTATATATTGGCACATTGTAATAAGTTTACCAAATAGGGATAAGCGACCAGACCGCTATGTGAGGCTTACGTCCTGAGGCGTGCTAAATTTCAAACTATATTCATGAGCTGAATCCTGCCCCACAACCGACGAGAAAGCAACCAACTTTACTTACTCCCTTCCTTAAGATCCGTGTATATCCTATTATTCTCTTTTGATCATGCCGTCTGAGATTTATTGCCATAGTTATTAGGAAATTGTTGGCAATTTTAACCGTGGATTTGATGAAGTAATTATGTCAAGTGAATTTACAGTGCGTATATAATAAGATACTGTATAACACCTAACTGTTATTTTTATATTTTATGGCACCTTGATATTGACATTAATTTCGTGCATATCAAGGGATATAGAAATAGTACAAACACTTTAAAAAATTGCGTAGAAGAAAAATACGACGGCAGTATTAATTCAGGCATCATAAAAGTAAACGTAAATAATATCTTGTGTACATATAATCAATACGTCTTAGTTTCTAAAACAATATTATTTTATATCTATGCGCCCAAATTGCAATTTCACAGTAGAAGTAAATCTAAATACTTTGTTACAAATGGAAATGGAATGTAATTTTCATAATATTCGCACTCTACGGGTCACTTAGCGTGGAATTACACTATAGAATTATCTAATTTAGAGTAGTTTTCACCGCACTCAGACTATTACCTATTTAGTGCATGTAAGATAGTTTGAGTCACGGGGAAGGCTTTAGAATTGTTATTACCACAGTCTTAATTCTTCATTAATTTTACAGAAGCAAAGTTTGCAGTAAGGTATTGCTGAGTTTTTTTTTATATTATTAGGTACCTTAACAGCTACCAAACGAGAATCCTATGCCAAAGTTATATGTATAACTTGCTTCCTTGTTAAAAGTTTTACAATACAAAGTATGACACAATTTTTACTTCTGCTGTACTCATTTTCTCTAAGAATGCGAAATTTACAAATTAGCTTATTTATACTAATAATATAAATGCAAAAGTAACTCTATTTGTCTGTCTGTCTGAAATTTGGTATGGAGAGAGTTTGAGCTATGAGAAAGGATATTAGAAATTTTATATCCCGCAATCATACTTCAAAGACGAATTTTAATTTTTCAGTAGAAGTAAATAGTTTATTACACGTTTGTGAAATAGATAAATTTAACATGTGCATTAGAACTGTCAGTGAAATCCCTGAGCATACTTTTACTAGAATTAACAAAAAAAGTAGAAGAAAAATACTTAAGATAACCTGATATGATCACCGCAGTGAGAAAATTGTCAATACTTTAATATTAAAAAACCTTCCTTAATAATATATTTTATATAATGATACATTTTTTATATAAAGTAGGTTGTAAGTGATTTTTTGTAGAAGAATATTTAAATAGGCTCAGTGATCGTTAGTCTTAGAAAGCCGTAAATGGGTTAAATACTTATAATGTAAATCAATCACGTGAACAAAGTGGTCAAATAAACAATGAAAAAAAAGGAAGCAAGTAAATTTCATTTTATTGTCCACTGTTCTGGCTGTAATAGTAGCCAGTTATAATGGTTTTCTCAAAACTTGTGACGAATGGGGCACACTTTCTAAAATCTTATAAGTACTATTATTATCTTTCCCGTAAACGGACAATAGTGTTCCGGACATTTAGGAGGCGTATGCGGAGCCGGGTCGAGCCAAAGCGCAGAGGTCCTTGCGACAATTGAATGATAAGTAAGTATACTAAGCGGATACGCACAGACACAGCACCCGCCAAGAACTACGAATATTGAGTTTATACGATCTCTAAAATGGGCTGTTGGATAAAAAACCGAACTCCTGCCTAAAATAATGGTAATCAATTTTATTTCTGGCAGACGGTGACTCGCCTTCTACGAGATGGGCCCCTACAAAAAGCGACAACAAAGATGCCTCAAGGCCAAAACAGATGCAAAATGCTAAGGATAGAGAGGTGTCGCTGGACTTTAAACATAGCTAACTTGCCATTTATGTTTTCACATCTACCCTCGGGAACGCAGCTCTAGCGACCCCACTCTGGACATTCGGATAAGGCAAGCCAGAGGCAGGAGACGTGTCCCACCTATCCGACAGGGCACGCAGTCGACGCGGGGCGACGCGCTCAGTGGAGTCGTTACTCTCGAACAGCTCGCCACAGGTTGCCCTGAGTTTTATTTTCTTCATCTTTAACTAATATTTTTATTAGTGGCATAATATATGACCATACCCTTACAAATATGACCACACCCTACAGTTCATTGATACGTTAGCGGCAAATTCAATTACGGCACTCCCATTGATAACAAACATTTAAAAAATGGGAAAATATTTGTCTAGATTTCAGTGTAAAACATATAAGTACTAGAAGACATTACGCTCGGCTGAGCATTCGCTGAAATACAGTCAAGTGATACAAACAGAACTGAAAGCCTGACTTCTTCATGCTCAATACATAATAATTTAAAAGACGCGGAACACAAAGTTAGAGTAGTTCGGATATAGGTACGTTGTTGTAAGATACTTTAAAAGTTGCTTATCTGGAACAATGTTCCGGAATATTTGAAAATTAATTCAAATATTAGATGTTTTCCGGCGATCCCCTAATCATGTTTCTCTCCACGCCCGCATAAGTGCTCACTGCTTCCAAATATTGTTGGGGGTTTTGGTGTTGAAATATGGATGTTGTAATAAAAAAAGCAAATATCGGTTGGTCTGCCCGCGGGGAGCTGGATGGAATGCCGATCACGTTTGCTCAGCATCGGCGTCTCATATACTTTACGATACTTTACCGATTCTAAACTGTTCGTATAACAGGTATTTAAGCTCCATAACTTTAATATGAATAAAAATGAAGCCTTGTTTTTCTGTTCATGACATTCATTTAAGTCGGAATGTAAATACAAGTACATAACAGGTAACTTAACATTGACTAAAATATAGAACGACACAACTTGTGCAACCTTCGCTTTGTCCTCTTGAACTAGTTGATATATACAATTTTAGAAGGTTTAAACAAAAATGCTTTGTCAAAGAGTTAGCCAGTTGAACCTTATCAACGTTGATTTTCGTTTCTAGAACATAATATATTGCCTCATAAAAATAATTTTAAACTGTACGCTTCCTCTGGTCTGTTTTGTTGCAATTATCTAGTAACAAGAGTATTATGATCTCCTATTTTAGTCATTTGGTTACTTATGACGGCTTTAGTAGATTTAGCTTTAATACATTGACATTTACTTTGCCAAGTTTGGTATTAGGGCAAATCATACCACTGGTAGAACTTCCAGTTAGGTTATAAGTTTCACTGTAGCTTCTTAATAAGTTTAAGAATTTTTCAGTAATACAGTTAAAGTTCTAGAACCGTCTCGTAAAACAGTTTTAGAATTATAATGATAATTAACACGCGAAAATATTTTACAGATATTATATAACATCCATCTTAAATCGCAGATATCCAGTAATAATTATTCGAACTCCTACAACATAACTATAAACACGTGCTCTTCACTATGAAATGTATTATAATCCCAAGCATTCTTTATTCGATTTATTTTAAAACATTTTGTTTTTCTCTTTATATCTATAAATTTCTCTTTCGTTAAACCTATAGATAAACTCTTTAGTCTCGTTAGCGATCAGGTAGCTATTACCAAAGTTTACAATTTTAAGGTCACCGCCTGTGATTACTTTCAGGTACTCGCACGTTACAGAGAGCTTTTTATCGATTTCAGATTACACTAGAGGCAAAAGTGCAGCCGGATTACCACAACGCTTCGCTTGTAAAGGTGAGTCCCCGCCGTCGCTCGTGGTATCACGGCACGTACGACCTTTATTCTACCGCCATATGGTAAGCTAGACCAATCTAACCTAATAGCAAACTATAAACTTATTTATCTTTGTCTGGTTCATTTTATACATAGTTTGAGATATTCTTACATTGTCCTACAACAGAATGTTAAGTACCTTATGGATACAGCTAGGACAATTGTGTTTCAATATCTGCCGATGGTTGGCAAAGGTGTTTTTATTTCATGTTTTTACTTATCATTTTCATTTTCCACCATCAATCGATCTAGTATCGGTATATTGTATGGAGACTAATTTTCGCACTCAATTGCACTATGGAGTTATCTAATATAGTGTAGTTATCACAGCACTCTGAATATTACCTCTTTAGAGTTTTTATCACCCCGGTCTTAAGTTTTCATTTATTTTACAAAATCAATATAGCGGATGAAAGGTACCAGGTACTTCTTAACAAACCCCAACCGAGAAACCGAGTGCCAAACTTATATGTATAACTTGCTGCTTTGTTATAAGTTACAAAAGTATGATACGTTTTTGACTTCAGCTGTAGGTACCCATTTTCTCAGAAAGCGAAAGTTATAAATTAGCTTTTAAGTACATAAAGGTTAACTTTTACAATGCAGTCTACTCGGTGTAATGCCGAGAGTAATTATGGTAAATGAATGTAAATGCTATGTATCCTTCAAACTTCAAATTCTGTTTCTACACCTCTTGCCAACACGGGGGCTCGTGTACACGGATAAACAGAGACTCACCTCCCACTGAATCACTCGATTGTTACTTACTACCTCTTTAGTTTGAACCTAGATTTAAAGTAAATTACAGAGTAAAAAATAGTATAACGATTAACAACTTTTACAGCAGCTACAGTACCCATAACAGAAATAAAATGATATTTTTGTATAAATTCCACCAGCTATTTAACATTAGCAACATCATATATGTAGATAATACTAAAGATATCAGAAACTACATCTAAACAAATATGCTAACCCAAAGCAGCAAACTATTAAATTATTCAAAAACCATAAAACAAAAAGATTTTTGGAATGTATCCCCCCTAAGGGCATAAAAAGAGGGTTAACAGTATTTATGTTTTAACGACTTCTACGGAGTTGCTTAGCTTATGACTTAGAAAAAACTATATTATAAGCTAAAGACATTAGGATTTCCTGTCTTTTAAATACGCTGTGAAATAATTAAAGTGAGTTTTAATAGGAAACCTCTGTTAGATAACTAGGATTAGAATTGCTCTTGAGTAATAGTTCAAATGGGTTAGCGGATTTACGAAGGCATAATGTATTTATATGCACTTAACTCAATTTATATGAAGATATAGTACAGTTACTGAAGTACCTTACCTTCTGCCTGCTACTTTGTGAACAAGTCATAAGCTTACATATCGTAGGCGAAAATCGGACCCATAGAACTTTTCCTTTCTCATAGCTATTGCTGCAGTTATAACTCCCAAATTCACATAGGAATACTGAGTATTATACTGTTATGTTATAATCGAGCTTAGACTTCGCCTAAATATTTATGTTCAACAAATGCGTAATTTATGTCACAATTATTCAACCACTCTTTTACTAAAAGATCATTTTCTGTAAAAAATAAACGAGTTAGATAAGATCAATGTTTACCGCCAGATAAAAACACAACGTCGCTGCAAATTGTAACGCATGAATACGAATATAGTGTATGGTTGATTCATTACATGCCACATATCCAATAACGAGGCGAGCACGTGGGCCGAAGGGATCTGACGGGTAGCACCCGATTTCCATCACGGCGGAGTGTCCACATTCTTGCCGAATAACTGAGCCCTTGGCTGTGTTTGTGACCCGTGTGTCCCAATATCCCCGCGTCACCCGAAACGACCTATTGATATATCTAACAGTGATGACGGTCGGTCGAGCGTGACGGCAAATAGTATTAACACTTTTTTTTAGGTCTTAGCTTTTCAATATTAAAGTTAGTATTCACTATCCAACAATTAGTAGTATTTGGTTATGATCAACTCCATTAAACTTAATCTATCTCGCTTTATTTCTAATAATGAGGTTGAATTCACGTTTAAATAATAAAACATGCTATCAGATATATATCTTTAAAAAGAAAAATTAAATAATTTGACTACCGACGGGTTTGGTCTAGTGGGTAGTGACCCTACCTATGAAGCCGAGGTTGCTGGGTTCAAATCGGGTTCGGTAGTTGCTTACCATCAGGCAATCCGTCTGCTCGTTTGCCTCCTATATCATAAAAAAATAAATCCCAGTTACGGCATTTATTTGTGTGATGAGCACAGATGTTTGTTCCTGAGTCATGGATGTTTACTATTTAAAGTATTTGTATATTATATATATGGTTGGCTGAGTACCCACAACACAAGCCTTCTTGAGCTTACCGTGGGGCTCAGTAATTTTGTGTAAGAATGTCCTGTAAGATTTATTTATTTGAATTTTTAATACTACGTTTAAAAAGGTTTCTAAATTCAAACTCTATGGCCAAAATATTGAAGGAGCAGTAACGTATGCTTCCCGTTTTGCACTCCGCCTATTCGGCTATTGTCGATTCTTCATTAGCTATGCTCGGGATAATCAAATACCGTGGCACTACATGTGGGCGAGTAAGAGTTGTAGAGGCCGACCAGAGGTTTAAATTTAGACCCGCATCTAGGATAGTTTACTTGTGTATAAACTAAACCAGGCCAAAGGGCAAAATTGTTTATTTTCATTACAGATTAGGCGTACTTAATACTATGTAGAGGATAAGAGAAGTTTCCCTAACTATAATTTAGGTCATCAAAATAATTGACGTTTTTTTTATTTGTAAAAACATACAAGATCGTTGCTGTATCCGAGCACAATGCACTAAAATAAATACAGATGACTAAATTAAAATTATATTCATGTTTTTCCTTACATTCCCTCGAACTCTGACCCAGACAGAAGGGTGCTCAGAAGAGTGCGCTGCTGTAAAGCGATTCTGATTCGTTGCTCAAGGAAGAAGCCAGGGTCACCTGTAGCGCCTGTGAGGTATTTGGCGAGTTTTTTAATATAAAATAAACATCCAAGTTTCAGGGTTCCCTCTACTGCTAACTACACAAGGTACCTAGTAAATTGGTGAGAAGGTGCATGGGTATCCACAAACGTGCATTCCCAACAGAAGGGCCCAGCTCCCAGATTGCTTGCCTTCGTCCTTTTTATTTCTCTAGTTTCTATTCCCTAGATGACTTACATTGTTTGATGATTTCCGCATTTACAGAAATAAATAGACAATAATAATTTCTGTACAGAAATAAATACGAGCAATAATTTCTGTACAGAAATAAATAATTACTAATAATTTCTGCACAGAAATAAATATTTACTAATAATTTCTGTACAGAAATAAATAGGTACTAATTGTATGCGCTAAATTGAAATTCTCGGCCAATCAATGCCAATGAATATAAGAGAACGTCGTCTTCATTTGTATAATAAAACTTCCGGACCACCTAAGTCTGATCTACAATTAGGAGAGTTGGGCAGCACACGCCCCGCCCGTACCAGCCGTTAACGACCAAGTCACTCAACGTTTTAGGCGCTGATTTATTTACCACTAGCGCATCTGTTCCATGACACAACTGGCTAAATGATACTTTGAAGTTGTCAAATTATCGCGTACTTTGCCAAGATTGGGACGCCGCCGCAAGTTTCGCAAATTACTGTTTGTAATACGGTTTCTGGTTACATTGCAACTGTAAGCACGTACTACACCTAAACAGACCGTTCGGCGTTTAACACTGTAAGGATATGCGATGTGATTTATTGTTTAAGATTTATGTGCGGCTTTAATTAGTTTTTTGTTTTTTCGTTATTAGGTTAGGTGCATCAGAGGCGTAAATGGTTTCAAAAACCTAATTTTACAATGAAGAGATTGCGTAAATTTTACGACAGGTCTGGTCTAGTGGATAATGACCCTGCGGACGGTTCTGGGTTTCTTGAGCCCACCATAGGGCTCAGTCAATTTGTTTACTTGTATGGATGTACTGTATGTTTAAATATTTAATTACGAGAGGGTAAGTGGGGCACTCAGTATATTAAGGAAACAAATTAATCATCCAATATTAGGCTCTTCGAAACTTGTGTTTAATTGCGTACTAAATAATAATGTACCTAAATATCAAACTCATAACCATCTTAGCAATAGCATTTTATGCGCATCATTGAATAACTATATTATGACATAATGGCCATATAATGTCTTAAAACACAGGATCATAAAATTTGCTATGTAGCCTAATACTAAAATTTGTAGAAACATTTTATTACGGGAGCGACTCACTACCAACCCAGAATGAAAACTAGACTAGACTTATTAATATCAGAGTTTCCCTTAACAGAGAAGCAACTAAAATGAAGCTCAGTGGTATGTACGGTTAAAAATCGTAAAAACGCTTCCGCTTAAAATGTCAATATCCTCTACACTAACACAGATTTCTTTGCAACCACATAATAGTAACACATATCGGTGTAAAAGAAATATATTCTAGCAACACTAGTACCGCAAAATTCACTTTGAGGCAAGTTTTAGAGAAATGTTGGTGCCTCAATATTAATGAATACAAATTGTAGCTACACATTTCATTATAAGGCGAGGAGTCAGGAGTTGTGAACGTAGAACGCTGAAAACGAGGGAAAAGTGACCGCAGCGGAACGAAGCGTAGCGTACAAAGATTAAATTGAATCTGGCAACCTGCCAGAGATACAGTACAGAAATTACAAAATATTATGCTGATTTGAACTTAGCAAAAGGTTTCCCGCTTCTGAACTCAGCTAATGACAATACATCCCTCGCGCAAGTTGAAAATGTGCTCTTACTATACTTAAGGAGTTGTATTTATGCTAAGTGTTCAATACGATTGCACAATTCATGGAGTTGGTTAGGTTGTCGAATTAGATAGTACATATTTCTGTCATTATCTAGGAAAAGGGACCTTATTGTCGATGGCACTTACGTCGAATCGCGTTGCGTTTATATTGTATCGTCTTGAACAACGACATAAGTGCCATCGACTATAAGGTCCCTTTACATAGATAATGTCACTTACCCAATTCTATAGTTTGATTTCCGACAAAACGATTTGCCTTTATCGTAAACAAAACACAAACTTATTCCAGATTTTGCCTTTTTGCCAAATATCCACAGTTTTGATTATTAATGCAGATATCAGAACTGCGTTTTATGCATGAATCGAAGAGTTTTTAAGCCAAATGATTCCAGTGCTTTTTTCACTTGTTTGAATGTGAAAAATGCGTTCGCAAGTTAAATAGAGGGACCCTTACCTATATAGAAGTAAGATTGTTATATATATATATATATATATATTGTGATATAACGAGTAAACGTTTTATAAATGTATAAGTAAATGTACTGCATTGAACTATTATAATTTTTATCCATAATTGTGTCATTATCTAGGAAAAGGGACTTTATTGTCGATGGCACTTACGTCGAATCGCGTTGCGTTTATATTGTATCGTCTAGAACGACGACATAAGCGCCTGCGTCGACAATAAGGTCCCTTTACATAGATAATGTCATAATTATAAACTTAACACCCGAACAGTGAAATATGTGAAGAAGGCTGTACCATTTAACGTGGTTTTAAACTTTCATCCTAGTAGAATTCGGTTATTAAAATTAATTGTTAACGACTATGAAGCTGGTTGTTGATTAGCATCCTTAGTGCAGATAAATAGAAAAGTCACATATCAAGCGATAATCGATGATGTTCCTGCCCGCGTCTTCAGTCCACAGTATTTCCTTCGTACTAATTACCTAAGAAAATCTTATAACATATACATAACATTTCAGTCATTTTATTATTATTTTGTTGTAAGTACATTAAATAACTATATAAAATTCTGAGTTAGAGTCCAGTTTCATAATTGCTTTTAAATTTTCAAAATGTATGCGTGAACTGAAATATTCTAAATAATATTTACACTTTCAAGACTCCACTATGTTTCTGTTCTAATGTAAACACCTCTAACGAATGTCAAGCGGTGTAAACTGAATTTGGCAAAATGGTAATTGTTTTAAGGTAAAGAATATTGTATTTTATGTGAATATAATGGTATTTTATGTGCATCAGGTATTTTTATTTATCTACAATACACTTGTAAATTATTTTATTATTTATTATTAGCCTATAAGAGTATCCCACTGCTGGGCAAAGGCCTCCCCACTTTCTCTCCATTTGGTCCTATCCATTGCACTCTCTCGCCACTCTTTAAAAAAATTGTAAATTAGCAATCGTAAAATTATTGCGAGTGGAATTTAGATAATTGTATCTTGAGTATTTATATATCGATGACAATAGTGACATTATTAAGCTTGTATGACTATAACACATTTGTAAAAAAAAACAATACAAAAATAGTACGAAAGATAGTATAAATAAAAATAGCTTTCCGAACTCAAGAGCCATTGCAAGGCAAATACAGGTATAGTCGCGCTCCTTAATGTAATTTTTGCTGCAAAATTTTGGTAAATGCGTCAACACTAATTTAGATTCAACTATGAGTATACACACATCGTAATTGGGTTTGAATATCGTACGTAATTATATGAGTATGATATATCGTAAAGAACAGTCAATATTTATTATCTTCGATTATTGATAATAGGTAGACAATACGGTATTAATATTATTTGGAAAAATATAAAAAAAAATTACGCGTTGGTGTTGTGAGCAAAAGTTATATTTAAGTAATGTAATAATACGAGTATTATCCTCTTGTATAGCGACCGCCCTGCGTAACGAAAGCTTTTAAGCCTGCGTTTATATAATAGTATTTTTTCCCTTTATGTTGTATGTACCAACAATGTAGTGTTATGACAAAGTCAGAATAGAGATCATACACATTATAATCCGTCACATAGAGCTACATTATTCTCTAAAAATCATCCTAATTTGTCGATGCCGGGCAATGCTTTAAAAATCGAAAAAAACGTAAAACACATAAAATCGCCTCCGTAGCTACAGTTGGGACTTAACTTTTTATAGGGGCTTTAAGAGTAAAAATTCAACGGATATCTGTGAACAAATAGTAGTCCCTGAAGAGAGGAAACTGCCATAAAAATTCGCGTCGTCGTCATTAGTCGTCGACGTGTTTTGATCAGGGGAACGGCGCGGCGGCCAACGTGGCCCCTCCTTTATCTTCGACTTGCAATTTTAAATGAGGCCTCGTGAAAAACCGCCTCAAAGAGAAGTCGATTCTATGTGCCAGAGGAGACGGCGCTGTATTTATTTGATAGCTTTCACGCGACAGCTGAAAAATATCTCCACTCTGATTTCAATGTCTAAACTACTCAACGCTCATACGTGAATTTATACAGAAGACTCCCTACACATGAATATAGATATTACCTCCTTTAAAACCTGTTTTATTTTCTTGTTTTTATCTTTGCTTTGTGCGTGCAAATTTTTAGCATCTAGTAGTTTCGTAGATTATGTAATATATCATCATTCTATAATTTAAAGTCCACGTACCTATTAGTAAAACCAGCGTTAGTTTACGTTTTTTTTTCATGACAAAGGTGTCAAACGAGCAGACGGATTGCCTGATATTAAGTAACTTCTGTGGCCCATGGGCAACACCAAGGGAGTCTCAAACACGTTGACGGCCAGAGGGGTTGAAGCTGTGTTCGTAAACAACTTGATTCACAGATGAGATAACTTATAGGATAACATCATCTAATTGATTAAAGTTCAAGAGTTTTTTTGCGTAATATGAATACGTTTCGCCACAATATCCGCTTAGCCATTATTATACGAACACACTCTAGCGCTCATCTGAGCGAACCATTCTAACATGCAATTGCTTTCAAGTAGGCTTTTATGAACCGGATACGACTCACGACAAATGTTTCACCATAAGGACTTCACAATGAACAAATTAACCCCCTCCCCCCTCCAGTGGCTCTAATTGTTATAAAAGGTTTTAAATGATGACGAGTGAAAGAATGCGGTTATTCATGTCTATTTATTTGGTTAAAACATATTCATGCGTTTAAAAGCAGCAACAATCAGTAAATAAATTATACATAATATACCATGAATTTTATGGGCAAATAAGTTTGATATTTACACAGATATCCACAGTTGAAACCGCAACGAATAGGAATACAATGGATGAGATATTTGAGTCATACAGATCAATTAGGTTCTCGTCTTTCCAGTGGCCATTGTGAAAGTTAAGGGTATCAAAGTCAAATATTTGATTCTATGAACGTAAAACTATATGAAAAAACATTACTTGTATAGAAGCCGTTAACTTATGACCACAGAAAAGACGATTTTTGTACCTCACTACACTCAATATTTTTGACCCACTCACGTGTTCGGAAAATAGAAGAATAAATACATAAATAAAATTTCGGGACAATCTTACACAAATGGACATAGTCCTGCGGTAAGCTCGGTAAGGCTTGTGTTGTAGGTACTAGACGACGATATATATAATAGATCGATACATATAAAATACTTAAATACATACAAAACACTTATGACTAAGGAACAAACAATATCTGCGCTCATCAGCATCACACAAATAAATGCTCTTGCTGGAATTCGAACCCAGGATCATTGGCTTCATAGCCAGGGTCACTACCCACTAGGCTATACCGGTCGCCCAGTAGAATGTACACAAAATTTGTAGAAAGTAGGTATTTTTGATATGAATATTTAAATATTATATGAAATAAAATTAGGATGAGTTATTTAACTTATTTATTTTACCAAAACTAGCTTTCAAAATACTGATTCTGTTGTGTCGCGTAGTCCACGGTAAATTAATTTATTGCCCAATAGGTACCATGGATGGTTTGATTTGGAGGGTGTTTTGATTTAGGAAGATACTAGATAAAACTAAAGTTAGTTCCAAACTTTATAATATCAGTACCTAGTGGCAAATATTGCCTTGCCAGTATCGATGTGAGCCTTATTTCCATGCGTAAATAGGGCTCGCTCAACCCCAAACAGTGGTGATCTAGTACGTAATTTCGACGGAATATTACACGCGGCTGCTAAATTCGCGCTGATAGATTCTTCTCACGTCGCACGCCACTCGATGGAAACCCAGACTGCCGAGAACAGACGATGCAGTCCGAGGGTTTACCAATAAACACATATTTTTAAATAAAGCCGAAACTTCTGCTAACATGATGCATAATTGCTAAAAATCGGCTGCCTGTGGTGAGACTCGAACACACGACTCCGGGTTACAAGTCGCTCTACTGAGCTATAGAAACTCGATAGATGGCTGCGAATGTCTCCACCATATCCTCTAAATTCGAGTCTCGCACGAGGCAATAAATTTTTCCTTTGTTTCCATGTTATGACTCTTTCACAATCCTTTGAGTTAAATTCAAATAAACTTAGCAGGAATTACTAACAATTATCAAATACGACACGTTTGTGCTAGTGGGTTGTGACACTGCCTGTGAAGCCGTTGGTCCTGGGTTAAAATCCTAGTAAAGTCATCTATGTATCTAAGTATTCATATGTATATATTTATTATATATATCGTCGTCTAGTACCTGCAACACAAGCCTTATTGAGCTTACCGTGGGACTAGGTCGATTTGTGTAAGAATGTCCCGATATATTTATTTATTTGTGCGATGAAGACAGATAGTTGTTCCTGAGTCATGGATATTTTATACATGTATTTAAGTATTTTGTATATTATATATATCGTTGGCTGAGTACCCACAACACAAATCTTCTTTAGCTTACTGGGGCTCGGTCAACTTGTGTATGAATTTCCTGTGATATTTAATTAAATAAGTAAAACAACCGAAAACTTAACTCAAAAAGGGAAATAAGGTTCCTATCTTTTTATATCTCCTCATTATGATACCAGAACTGATATGCAACATTAAATATATGGCTAAGTACCGGATGTGTCCAAATTAAAACAAAGACAAGAATTTTCTATCATTGCAGTATTACACCATCAGACTTTGATATTTAAATAAATTTCCCTCTGAAGGAAAACACTTATAGTAAATGAAAACTGTTTTTTATGTGAGCTATCTGTTTTTGTTCGCCTGTGGCAGCCGAGTTTCGCCGGCTGGTATGTCACACTCACGTTATATCGCAATTTTAATGACTCATGCCTATTATCGATAACACATGAGATATAAAAAATACGGAAGTAAACGACAGAATTCAGATGAAAACAACTGTCGATACTCTAACGATAGCTATGACAAACCCTTAACTACTTTTTAGTATGCAACAGATTTAAGAAACCTAACTTTGGAGTTTAAAAATGCTTTCTAAAGGAGTATGCCTGTTTTATCTACAATAAACAATTGATTAAACTGAAATTAGAGTTACAAATATTTTATTTCGGCTTACCATATCCTTATTTCAATCTATGTTTTTTTTTATATACGCACAGAGCATTCTATGAAAACGTTTCGTAAGCGACACCACATTTTTAATACGACCGAGAATTTTTAGAAAACTAATTATCATCAATGCAATATAATAACTCAGCTTTAAGATTGATGGTGTTTTTTAAAGGCTAATAAGTTTTATTATGGTAGCTGCCATAGCGTTACGTAAGCGACAAAAAGTTTATGTTTTAATGGAATGCTCCACGTATAGATTGAATTAATATTTAAATCAAACAAAATGGAATTAAAACTAAAGTAAATAAAAATTTGCCCCTGCGGCAAGATTCCGAAGACGCTGGCAGCATTTCGTCACTGCATTGATAGACTAATTCGTTGAGCGATGAAGTTGCCAGTTCTTTAACCCATTTTGGCTTAAGTAAGTGGTGGCATCATGACATCAATAAGTTTTGAGGACATCATACAAAAAAAAGAGAAAATGAGAATGATGATTTATACTACTTAGTTACAAACGGATAAACTCACGTGTAATTATATCGCACTAGGCGACATGTTTCGGGTAAGCTCTGGTACCCATCTTCAAACCGAGTCAGGACACACCGATCGCGATGAGTTATCCGAGTTTATCCGTTTGTAACTAAGTAGGTAGTAGTAACATGGCTCACAACAGTTTTAATTGTATGATGATTTATGTTGATTATATTTATATTACTGCTTTAGGAACATTTGTAGTTTGAATAATATTATACTGTACCTATCTTAAGATACCTTAAAGACCTGCCACAACGAACTACCCCCGTGGCTATAGATATCGTACAATGTCGTTCTACGTTATGCTCAGAATTAAGTTACCTACCAACATTCAAGCTGATTTTTCCCACGTCTTTTCCTATACAACCCATTATGTTCAAAATGGCTCCAGATAGCTCGTTGTCACGCTTACAAGGGTGGCAAGACCGTCCGACGTCCGTTCCATATACTTCATTGCACTACATTCGACAGCATAGGTAACAAGCTTTTAAAGAAAAGGTGGCTTCGTGGTCCGTAGACAGTGTACACGCGGTTGTTGCGAAATTTGCGCCCCTCGACTCAAAAGTGTTTTGATCAGCCTACCGTGACTCGGCGAAATAAAAAGCGCCAGCGGTCTTGCATCGCAATGAGACTGAGACAAGGACGGGGGGAAAGTGGAAGTTAATTTCATGACCCAACTTGCATAGTTAAGTAACAGCTTATTAACTACAGTTTCTCGTAGCAGCTACATTCTTCGCTGACTATTTCATTTATATTCACCAAGGATCATAGAGCACATGGACGATGTCTATAAAAAGTCGCGTTCTTAAAACATTTCGGCTATTTGTCTGTTTTCGGTACTCTGTGGCACAGCGCCATCTATAGGCTCATGTTGAGTTATTTTGACAGCAAAAAATGTCAAAAGTACTAGAACAGGGAGCGTGCACGACGTTGCTGCCACCGCTTGGTGACGTTAATCAGAACTACTTACGCTGTCATAACCTAACATTCCCATTTATAACTGGAAAACAGAGAGGATATTTTACCAGTTAAAAATACCAATCTGTCTAATTCTAATGCATTGTTGCATTTCTAGATACATTAACACATACATGAAAAATAAACACAAATTAAATACAACAAAATGTTATCACTTTCCACAGAAAAACACTAACATGCCATTGTTATGTAATATGCCAAAAATTGATTACCTATAAGTTTTAAGATGGATTTTAGGATTGTTTATATATACAATCTGTAACATTATTAGTGAATATACTAAGTTTTGTATAAGTAAAGATGAAAAAGCTATTTAGGCAATTAGCTTTATGTTTACGTCATACACATTAGATATTTTTCATCACACTTGCTCGTCAATGGCGTTATTACTTGCGAGAGTACAGAGCAGTTATAGCCGATTTAGCTCACACGGGCTGTTAAGTTTAGTTTTAAAAATATACAGAACCTATACTTCACTTGGACTGAGGATGTTTCCAAGCAGCCAAGGTGTATTACATATCTTCAAAAGTTAGCTACAACCAACTTTTTAATATGTAAAAATATGTATTTAATAAAAAATATATCTTTATATTAAATTTTACTGCAATTTAATGTTTAGTATTTATTAAAAATAATTGTTTTCTATTTGATTTTGATAATTGATACTATTTGGCAGGATGATCTGTCAACTTCGAAAACAAAACGCAGTTGTTAACATTATCTGTGGAAGACATTGAAAAAGTTGACATTGTTGACAATATTTTATAGTGGATGCGGTCTGATTTTAGTTTTCAAAGTGTATTTTGATTTTAAGGCGCTCTTATAGACGTATTTTAGGTATTTGCGGGTGAAGCAGAACGCGGTGGAGGCGCATGCGGGCGCCCCGCACCACGCCACGCGCGTCGCTCGCGTAGACAGTTGATGGCCTTATTCTGTTCGTAGCCGTATTCTGGTTGAAGCAAATTCCAGAGCGTTCCGGAAATTATACAATGCTATTTGTTTTAGAGATCCGTAAAGAGGGTAAAGGGAACCCCACTACTAAAACTTCGATGTCCGTCCTAGGTTGTCACTAGGTTGTATATCATTTTATTAAACCATCGCCATTAAATTTGTTTCACTTAGAACTGCTTTCTGCCAAATCATGAAATAATACATTTTTTAATTCAAGTTTTGACACGATATTGATAAAATGAACGAACAAATTTAAGGCCAAATTCATTTATTGGAACTATTATCTAACTCAAAAGATGAACTTTTCAGTTCATCTTTTGGGAATAGAAACATCGGTTGATTGTTCAACGTTTTCATACTAAAATAAACCCCAAAATAAAGGTGTTAGCGAAAGAAAGTGCTGTTCAACTTTGGTCATTATACAAGCATTTGAAAAATGTTGCCTACGCTCAAGTTGACCTCCGGCATTCTATTGGAAATTAGTCACAATATTGAAAACATAACTTGAACAGCAAATATATCATTAAATAATAATAAAAACGTAATTTTTATTAACGTGAATGAAAGAGATACTCATATCTCTTTTAGTCACGTTACTTAAAATGAAAACGCCGGGCGAAGTGTTGCCACGTTACGGAAAAAATACACGATTTAATTATTTAGATCATAAGACGTTTCTGTTCATCTTTTTGGGTGCCGGTCACCTTTTGGGTGCCGGTCACCTTTTGGGGCAACTGCCCTCCCTAGTAATGAAACTTAATTTATAACATTATTACAAGAAGGATTAGGGCTTCTGGTATCCGTTGAGTTTGGAAGTGACGCACTGTCTCTCGGTGTCGGGGTCGTAAGTGCTGTTTCGGGGTTTTAACCGACTTCAAAAAGGAGGAGATAATCAATCTGGTTGTATGTTGCTTTTGTTTGTATGTGTGTTACCTCAGAACTCCGTCGTTTATGGACCGATTTCAAAAATACTTTCGTTGTTTGGAAGCATATACTTCAAGGTTAGTCCCATTGTTACCAGAACTCAGATATCATGATGGGATCCACGAGGAATTAAGAGAACTTTTCAAATTTTAAAGGTACATGTATGCAAAAAACCGTTAAAATAAACAAGATCACATATACTTGATTAATTTCGACGGGTTCCGCTGTGTACGGGTGGCCGAATTGGTTAAAGCGTCAGCCGCGATAGCTGGAGATGCGGGTTCGAATCCCGTCTCGAACACCGGAGGTCCTCGTCGTTTTTTCTTAAGGTATATTTGTTATCTATTTCAACTTTTAATTTAGGGATTTCTGATGAAATATTACGAGTAACCTGATTTGATGTTTGTAGCCGGAATAGGTAACGGAACTTCATGATCAAATAATGTAGGGGGATCCTATTTGGGCTTTATAAAATCGTCATGAGATGCACTTTGGTAACCATGCACGTATTTATGAGTGTCTCACGTTTTGATCTGTCACTACGTCATTCATTCCGTGCAAGTATCAAATGTATATATGTAATATTGAAGCTGCCAAATTAAAATAGGTACGAATGCTTTTCAATATTTCATCTACTATTGCGTCGGTCACCATGGCCTAGCGGTTTAGTTATAAGAAATCATAATCCTAACATCAAAATTTGTAGAAACTCGTTACTTTTCAAAACCACAAAAAAAAACATAGTGAGTTCAAGCCTCCGTACCGCTAATACCGTAGCGAGCAGCGTAAAGCTAATGTGTTCTGATAGCATTTTCGATTTACTAGAAATATATATAAACGGGTCACTCACGTATCTTAAGGTCGAAAACCGGTCGACATATGTTTCGGTCCAATTCGTGAACCATAATCATGAGCTCCGTGCCGCACCGTCGTTGGCGGCGGCCTTCGAGAACTTTTTTAATTTGCCTTTCGATTTGCCTATAGAGGGTGTTCGATTCACGACCAAGGTTGCGGCCCTGCACAAATCCGCACGCAAGACGCATGTGTTCAGCGGTATTAAAAGGAATTAAAATTATCATTGTTATGTAAACTAGATCCCAACAAAACATAAATGTGTACAAAAGGCCATATCTGAAAGAGTCACTGAGTCCGGGCGACTCCATGCATGCCGCACGTTTCGCACAATAAGAGTAAGATAAGGACGCCATTAGTATCACGATGACGTCACGCTCTACCTCAGGCAGTGTATGTATACACCCTACATCCAGCAATCTCTTTTAGTTTTGACATTGACAAAACCGAATGGTGGTATGGTTACTGGTTGTGTTGAAAATGTATTCGAGCGTAGTAGTACCTACGTTAAAGAATGTTTCCCTCACTACCTCGTAAAGCGCTTGTTTATCCTTTTAATACGCAGACGATAAAAACGCTGCATTTTATCCACTAGTGATTAAAGTAAGTTGACTTCTCATAGCTCTTATTACTATGGTTTCAAAGTCTAAATTCGCGAAGTACAGCTCACTTGCCGCCGCGGCTACGGCGGTAACTCGCACACGCACCGACTTAAAAATCGAATTAGAACATTCGAAAATCGTACTGGCCACCACAAGCTAACCAAACTAAAGGCACCTTTTGTAAAAATGTTGAATGTATCTAAACGCAAACAAAAAGTCAATGCGATTTCAAAAAGTTTTTTTTTCATGTTTCACTTTCCTCGCTGTAGTGAGGGTAAAAATTTTGTGTTACACACGGGTGCAATTGTAATTTAATTCTCGTGTATTGAAACACTCGCTACGCTCAGGATTCTATTTTAAAACCACTCGCTACGCTCAGGATTCTATTTTTAAACCACTCGCAAACTATAGAATCCATTCGCTTGCTCGAGTTTCAATCCCACACAGTTAAAATACAATTTTGCACCCTTGTATAACAAATAACTATTAAATCGTATGCGAAGTAACTTAAGGTATATTTTCCCTAAATGTTCAGATATTTATGATCACCCTGTCTGTGCAGATAACTTTGACGAGTTGTGTGTTCAGATTTAATTGAAAAACCACTGCTAAGCTATATTTATGGCGATTTGGATGTTCAGATGTTATTGACCTCATTTACTGTAAAGAATTTATTGAAATTTATTGCTGCTCAGAAATATTTGATTACCTCGGCCGCTCCGATATATCTGATGGCGACTGTACTAGTAACTTTACTGACTTGAAAAGAAGATAGAATATAATAAAACTGTACAACACACAATTACTAAAACTGCACCAGACCTGCAAACTAACTACGTAAAAACGCATGTGAAATCCGCTACGACGCGGCCGGTTGAATGTTCTGGTACGTAAGTTACCGTTTAGGCATTCTAATATTCACACTAATATTTGTCATATGTCCTCTTAGTTCACTTAATCGTTTCCTCTTTCGCTTAACTTTATTTACACTGCGATTACCCGTATTGCTTCCTGTCTAAAGTAATATTACCGCGTTAGGAAAATGTGCACACGTCCTACGTTGACAGCGCTCACGAGCGTACTGGCGACTGTGGCAGCGTCGCCGCGCGCGTTGAACCATTTTATTTTGCTAATAACCAAATCAATTGGTATTATCGATGTACACAACTTATTAAAAATCTAAGAAGTACAAATCGAAATCTACTTAAAAACTATTATTTAAAGCAAATTTTGTGTTGATATTCATAATAGTTATCGAAATATTTGGTTTAAGGTGTAAAAAACGAGTTATTTTCAAAAAAAAAATCTATCGAGGTTTTTATCAGCAATCGTGTTTCTGATGAAGCCAAAAACTAGAGAATAGACTGAAATTATACATATAAAAAAAATGTAGTTGTAAGTTGTCTGAAAGTATTTTATTAATATTTTCTAAAATTGGTGTTTTCACTATCTAGAGCGCCTTAAGCCTACATAAGTAACTAATATTTTACCAACGAATTTATTTTATATCCTCGCAAATGTGATGAAAAACATTGTATGTACCACGGGTGGTAAGTGTATACCAAACTTGAGTCATTAAAAGACCTCCGACTTCGTCGTCGGGCTTCTAATAGACTCGCGTTTACTATACCTTACTTACCATCCTCGTTGCACAATGTACTATTGTTGAATCTTGATCCTGGTGAATTGTTTCTTCAACCAGTAATACATGGCCGGGCTTGAAAAGTTTTTGACCTTTTGACATATTTTGGCTACATTCCAGGTAGCTTTTAAAGGGCCGAAACCCCTATTTAATAACTTTTATCATATTTATGAATAATAAGATGTTTAAGAAAAGTTATGACAGCTCGCACCTATAGAACTAGATGGCGCTAGTCGCTAGTGCGTATGGGATGGAAGAGAAAGAAGCTTGATTTTTAAAAGACATTGTTAATTCCTTCTTTCTATGATCCTTGATATTCGCAGTTTCCGATTCAGCTCGATTTCAGTTGCGCAAAACTAATACACACTACAAATACGCTCGTACGTATATGTAGAAGGTAATAATAAACCCACCTTGCCGTCTACGTTTCAGAAGCCTTACGTGTTGATACCATTCTCAAACAGTTTGAGTTTCAATCCTTGTGATGCGAATATTATAACACTTTTTTGGCTGCACGCCACAAGCTTGAGCCCCAGTATTTAAATTGTGGCTGTAAAAAATACAGCGGTGCGCTTGACCTCCCGCGCACCTGTACACGCGGCGCACAATATTTTACTAAACGCCCGCGCCCGCTGCACTCTACTGCTCTAATTTCCATCCTTATTTCTGCTAGGCACTTGACATCTCGAGTGCGTTCAGCTATTGGGATGATCTGAGCAGCCAATTTAAATGAAAACGATTTTTGCATTGCATTAGATTTGTAAGTAGCTGCAAAGAATCGCCGTTGATATGAAAACACAGTAATGAATATATATTTATACATATGTATATATATATATATATATATATATATACACATATATGTAGAAGGTAATATACATATATATATATATATATATATATATATATATATATATATATATATATATATATGTAACTATACTAGCTGAGCCTCGCGGTGCTACCCGCAGTTTATTGGAGAAACAACGTAGCCTATATGTTAATCCAGGGTGTCAGCTAACTCCATACCAAATTTTATTAAAATCGCTCCAGTCGTTTAGACGTCTGAAGAAGTAACAAATATACACACTCACAAACTTTCGCCTTTATACTATAAGTGTAAAAAATATACCTATTCGCACGTTTGTTGTCTGATATGCGGTTTTTAAGATAGTGGATCATCATTATATTTTCTACACGGTGGCTATCTCAGCAGATATCGGCTGTAATTGACGAACCTACGAGCAGTAACGTCTAATCTCGTAGCATGGCTAAACCGGAGATTGAAATCTCCACAGTTGCAATGATTGGCTCACAATCCTTGTTAACGAGCGGATTAAAATAACTAGGTACCCTGACTTTGGTAAACTGACTTTGATTTAACTAAACTTACCCGATTTCCGAACGATACGTTAACGGAACGATCTGTGTATTTAGTCTTCTAGTGATCTAAAACGTTCCGGAACCTTAATAAACGTTGCTATCAGTGATTAACGGAAAGTTCAGTCAAGAATAATGACGTGTAATCTTCCATATTAACATTTGTGTTAGAGATAGCCCATATTCAGCAAAGGTTAGGTCTTTATTTGGTGCAATGATGTTCTCAAATTACCGAGTACCTATATACTTGATACAGACTCGAATATTATAACACTAACGTTGCTAAGCTACATGCTATCAGTATTTTTACAACATTGTTACTTGCGATATCTTTTTGTCCTGGTTATTCTTCCTCATATTGAGGTTTTGTAATCAGTTTCACGCGCCTACATCGTCATAAATTCTTGGCTTTCAGTTTTTTGTCGGAACATTTTAGCCTCTCAGCGAAGTACCTACCCATGTTCCCATGTAACAAAATTTACTACGTAAAATCTGTTTCGTTTGGAAACAGAAACAATATAGAATAAACGTATTTTTAGTATTTTTTTCTTGTCGTATAAGATATAGTTGTTTTTATATAAGTTTAAACAATAAGTATTTCGGTGATGTAAGTATCCCTACTCAATACTTAACTTAGCATTTCATACTCTCACGATAATGACGTTATTATGTATAATTGTAACAGGCATATTATTAGAATACTTACTAAGCCGTGACAGTTTAAAGGCATCGGCGGTGTTGATGACGTCCACGTATAGCTGAAAGTCCAGCTTCGAAGTCTTGTTGATCGTCGAGTGCTGCATTATAGCGAACTTGAACGCGTTCTGGATTTCCTCAGTATTTTGGTCGAACACCACACCTGGGACAAAAACAAAATGGCAAATATAACAATTTGCATGGCATCTGTTTTTTGATTAGATATCTTTTCGGGGTCAAATTACAGAGCACAAAACTCGTGTCAGGCTACATATGTAGGCACAGACGCTCTAATGAAGAGGGTTCTCAAATACATTAGCACAGCACTCACAAAGCCAGAAATGAGCATCAAAGTCGAACGTTAATTTAATATTAAGTGATGGAAAGATGTAGTAATTGTGATTGAAATTTTGCGCTCTTCTGCTCTTGAGTATGCCTACATGCTAAGTGTACAAAAATACTAGTAATCCATTTAAGAGCATAATACGTAGGCAGAGATGAGAACATATTAATAAAACTAATAAATATTGACGACCGGTTTGCCCTAGTGGGTAGTGACCCTGCCTATGATGCCGATGGTTCTGGGTTCGAATCCCAGTCAGGGCATTCATTTGTGTGATATTTGTTCCGGAGTCATGGATGTTTTTTCTATACTTAAGTATTTATATGCATCTATCTATTATTTAAATCGTCGTCTAGTACCTACAACACAAGCCTTACTAAGCTTACCGTAGGACTAGGTCGATTTGTGTAAGATAGTCCCGAAATATTTATTGTTATTATATTATTAAATAGGTTTCAAATTCATCGCCATACAGCTATATGGGAGAAATTATATGTTGACAATGGTATTAATATATATTTACGACAACCTGCATTTATTATTTCCAATTGAGTTTTAAAATATAGTTCTACAGAAAATTGGACAAACATTTGTAAACTAAGTGTAGGCGTTATATTATTAGGGCTTACTCGAGAAAAAGACATTTGTTGGCATAAAATCTTTCATAATTTTAATTACCGGCCTGAATAGGAAAATTAGGAGAATAGTGTTGTTAAAATGCTGGAGCTACCCACGACATCATTACGTGATAAGTAACTACTGTCACGGTGTTCGACCAGGTTAATTATAGATTCCCTTTCTAGCGGTGAATAAATAATACTTAAAAAGTGTGATATGACAGATATTTTTACTGAACACATTATATCAGTGCTTTCATAAAATGTTCGCCAAAGAATAAAGTTTTATTACGTTACGCATGTAAGGCAGACTGATTAACTCCCATTTTTTATTTCAACCATGACTTATGCAGCTACCATAAATATAAGAAAAAATGGGCAAAAAAAGGGAAATATTGTCGTAAATTTCAGATATTATGGCATGTTACGAATTCACGGGAACGATGTTGACTCAATTTTTAAGAGTGCTGGCTCCTTCAAGCCTACTTACCTATCGAATATCATGTTACCGGCCGAAATCGTTTGCATCCAAATTTTAGTCCGGTGGACGGTTCTGTCATAACCCAGAACATATTAAACTTAAAAAAGTACACTTTGTTTGGTTAGTATTAGTTCCGTCGGCAGTGGCGTACAGGCGAAACAATGTTTAGTTCATTTATTTCATGAATAATTATCGCGGCAACCGAAGACAATACAACCTTTACATTTATCGCCTTCACGATTCGCGAGGAAATGCTGCCAGCTGCTTCGATACTATGCCGCCTATTTAATTCCGTAAGCTACTAGGAACCCCTGTAATTTCACCATGTTTTTGTGTCTGTGCCACTGTCAACTTATTAATAAAAGCCCAAATAAAATAAATAAACTAAAATAAGTAGACTCATTGCTCGTTTGGTTTAGAAACTTTTCACTTACGCTGACAAAGACCTTGAACATCACTTTTACAACCTAAATAGTTGTTTTTTTTATGTGGTACTTACGAGCTTCTATTGTCATAAAATTAGGTTTAGTTTTTAAGTTGGAAGTGGCTTTATAAGCCAAATTATATATACCCCGAGAGCTATCCGGTTTCGCTGTATGGAGAAAAAACAATATATAGCTATCAGCGTTTAAATTTTACCAAAAAATATACTACACCATCCGAAAAACATTGTTTGATGATTGATTAATGGCCGCGACTGTCAAATATAATAAAAAATAAGTTGTTAAATTCCCTGAAAATCAGGCGAAAATTACATCAGCAATTAAACATCAAATTTTACTGATATGAATTCAGTTCTTTGTGTGGTATCAACCAATATTTGTTAAAGTATTTAACTTGACAATATACGAGTTAATATTATATTGAAAAATATAAAATTTTATTACGACTCGGGTACTAATGGAATCAAGACAATCATAGTTTATAAATGTCTATTTAATATACATACGCACTTTTTGTAAGGAATTAAACTAAAAAAAATAAGAAAAAGCAAGTTTGCCGAGAAAGATATTTGACTTAATTCGAAACTCTTATTTCCAAATATATATGTTGTTGTATTTTATACGGATATTGTTGTTATCCTTCTTTCATATTAAATTGTGAATATAAAACTTATCCTATTATTTTCCAAGCGTAAGTTGGCTGAAATATAAATTAATGAAGTTGATTAAAATACCGTAACTTCCTATTACATATGTGGGCTGATTCGTGTTAAGATTCACAAAATAGATTTTTATAAACATATTTTCGCTATAAAATGACTGCTACCTTAATTGCTGGAAAAAAACTTGTATTCGGGCATATTTTTTCACTGTCTTCCGGTACTGGAATTCGGTGGATTCAAAAATATAGGTCCTTAAAATCGCTTTTAAATGTGATATAAAAAATATGCGAGATACCGAATTCTTAACAAAAATCTCGGATAGTTCCTGGGCTAATATGACATCTTAAACGATATCATTACCATTAAGTTCAATCATTTAGGTTGAACTTAGCGTGGGTAAAGTAAAAACAGGCAAACAATAAATGAGTTTTAAAACCAACTTTCAAACCAACGCTCACTTGCTTACGTAATTTGCTTACTTAATAATTATTATGGATGTAATATTTTCTTTTTCAAATAACTAAATATTTGTTATTTTTTTAATAATAATAAAGATCTTTAAACCGAACTTCAAAAAAGGGAAGAGGCATTGCTTCCTTCTTTCCTTCTTCCACAGTAATGTGGAGATACTGAACGCGGCAATATGTATGTACATAAATAAATATTACAAGACATCCTTATGTAATTGGCTAAGCCCCATGGTAAGCTCAAGAAGGCTTATGTTGTGGGTATTCAACCAACGATATAAACAATACACAAATACTAAAATACATAGAAAACACCGACTCATGAACAAATCTGTGCGCATCACACAAATAAATGTCCGCCGGCTTCATAGGCAGGGTAGTCACTAGGCCAGACCTACCGCCAAAATAATGAGTTACTAGTCACACATCCATCCATTCTCGCATACATAACAGAGGCTGGTCGTTGCAGTTAGGTAAATGGTGAGACGCAAATAAAGCGCAGGTTGGCACGTCGTAACATCACGCGGCTCGACTGAAGTGGACGGCAGGCGGCCCGGAATAAAACCTTGCCTGTCCATTGGTTTATGAATATGACTAGAGTGTGCGAGCGGCATTCACAATTTATTGTTTTGTGAGCATACGCTGCTGTGTAGTATTCCGGTATGGAATTTATGGCTTTAGTCTGCCCGGAGAAAAATATGGATTTATTGTCCTAGCTTTGCAACAAATCGTTATTGATTCCAGGAATCTGGTAGAAAAGGAATTACATCGTGGTATACCCGATTTAATAGCCCTTGCTATTAATTTTTTAATAACTCTTTCTTAATTTATGACATTTCATGATTACAGTGTAGTCCCATTAGACATAAAACAGCTGCAGGCACAGTGCAGGCTTTATGGAAAAAAGTAGTAACTTACCGCCATAGGTACATTACAACTTTTGAGCTTGACTTTAATTACTAGTGTTTTGTTGTTTATATGTCAGTGCCAATAGATTATTGCGCTAGAGACTTGTATCCATTAGGACGATGATCACCACCGAGTGTGAAGCATGCCTATTAAACTTGTTTTAAGTAACAGCTGAACTGAACTGGGCAACATAATTATGTTGATCTTGTTTGACATTTATATGTAGAAAAGGCATTTCTATATGTTGCCCCGGGTGGTAGTAGGCCTTTAAATCACAATTCACTAACGACATGTTGGTACATCATTTTCTTGACAAATTTTACTTGAGACACTATCTACTTGTACCATGACAAAGGGGACATCATATTATGAGAAACTTATTTGTCATTTATATGTAGAAAAGAAACAACTAAAAACGGATTAAATCGTGTAACCTGAATTTAATATTAAAACCCGCGGTTTTCAAACATTTTACAGCGTTCGTGATATATGGGTCGACCTGTTATAATCCGTTTTATTAGATAATTATCACGGCAACCTAAGACATTAGACAATATTAATAGCACTGTTGAAATTTCTTTGAATACTGAACCTTTATTTAAATCGAAAGAAAAATTTAAAAATTTGACTCGCAGCGGGACTCGACCCCCAAATTTTTTTCTATTTTTCTTTCGATTTAAATATCTTTGATATGCTAGCAGACGTTTCTGCTTAATATAAAAACAATTTTACTGAACCTTTTTTTATTTGGTACTGAGCAAGGGCTAAAATTGCCATACTTTTCTATTTATGCTACTATCTACTATCACGTATGTATAATTTATAATATTAAACATTCTATAAACATTTGCGTCTTTTTACTTGATATTAAAGAAATGTTTCGTAATACAGATCTCACTACACTCGTTTACTTCAGCCCATTTTAATCGTGATTTGCTTCAATATTCGAGTTGCAATGATTTACTAAAAATAACTAGCATCAATTCGACGCATTTACTACAACACAACACTACACAACCTCAATATCTAAATTAAATTGTCGGCTTAGGAAGAATCTCGTTACGTAATTAATTTGTATATTGCTAATTTGTAATTGTTGGCGCAGCTAACCACTACATTTGTATTCAAGAACAAGCTCGGCGTCAACCCTACCCTTTTATTAGAACTCCCTTCAATTCAAACGATTCATGTTTAAAGTCTTTTAGAAACGAAGGATCACGGTAAACAAATATAGTAAGTCACAAGTTAGTAGGTACCGGACCAACTGGTGGCATTGAAATCCCTCGCGACTATTATTAAAATCTCTTATTAAAAGAGAAGAATACGAATCCTTCATCGTTAGCAGCCGTAACCGTCATAATTAAAGATAATGTCTCTTGGATATTCCCGTCACTAGCAACAAATAAGCGGCATCGTCGCGTGACTCATAATCTATACCTTATTCCCGACGCACAAGAACCGCAAATACAGGCGCATCGACAACTAGCGAATAGTGAATAGAAAATGTGTCAAACAGAAGCGCCTTCAAAATCAGCGTTCTCAGTCCAGCTCTGCTGAATAAATCCGAAAGTTCCGGCCACTTGTTTCGACTTTTGTTTGAAAGTGTAAAGGCCATGACGAGAAAAATACGCGGTGACTTACTTTTTATTGTAACGCGAATGGTTGGAGGAGAAAAGTTTCCTTATTTTTCACGTTCCGACGCCAGATGCCCTTAATGCCTTGGGTCACTTTGTTTATTATCCTGGGGAAACATTGGACCTAACACCTCTGTATGACAAAGGAATCTGTTTTGATATATGTATAAAACGTTGTCATACACTGCTTAACTGCGAGTAACAAAACTGGTTCCAGGGTCTCTTTTAGCGATAGGTAATAAATGAGCCTTATCTTATTCTCATCATCCCATACCTTCCCACTGCCACAGTAGACTCCAAAAAAATAGTCTAAAGGTTTTTTTTTCTAAGATAAGTACCTCATTAGTTTTTAAATTTATTATGCCCGTAAAAATAGTCAGTTTCGTATCCTAAGCAAAAGTTCTATATTAATATATTTTTTTTCTTAGTAATGTTACTACATTACTTTTACTAATATAAATATATTTTGGGGATTTGAAGTATTACAAATTATTATTACTATGCCTTCCTAGATTAGAGTAACGTTAGCATGTGGCGCAATTTAATAGTTGAAGTTAGAATCCTAAGACAATGAAGTTAAGTATGTTATGTATGTATGTACACACAGCAACACTCTTAACTGTACATCGGTGGACTTTATGGCTTATATAATAAGGTCTACCAATATGTATAGCTAGGAGTGTTGTTGACTGTACAACGTATAAACATTACGATACAACGAGGTAATGTCACCAACATCCTTGTTGTAGTAAGTAGTTAAGTACTCGTAGTTAATTATTGTAAAATATATATATATATATATATATATATATATATATATATATATATATATATATACATATAGTATAGCATTAAATTACGATAGCTACAATAACATATTTAACAAATTCAACCATCATAAAAATAAAATATCGCCGAGGAGCTTTTCTCAAAATGATTCGTTTCACAAAAATGATTCGTGTGAGGCAAGAACCAGACAGGCGGATGACACCTACAGGCTTCGGCATTTCAAAACGGGAATTGACATTTCCCTTCCCCAGGAAAATTAGATTGTATATGCCGATAAAACATAACGCATAATATCGGTAACAAAACCAAATATTTAAAAATTTTACTGGTAATAAACAGGTACTTTTGTTGGATACTGTGTTGGTAAATTAATTTTGCAACGTTTAGATCTATTGACTTTCCTGGATAAGTTAGCTGCATGTAGCTGTGTATCTGTGCGCTACTGTCAGCATAACTAGCAATATGAAACAACTCACCAAAAAGTGTATAATAAATCTACCTTTTTCAAATTCGTCTTCACACAAATATTACATTTAGTGCGTTATGTCTTGATGTTGGCTGAGATTGGGAGAGGAAGAAAAAACTTTTAGTATAATTCTCTCTCTCTACTCACAAAGTGCCCAGAGGCTCTAGTGTAAGTTTCTTTTGACATATAAAAACGTTTACGAACGCGTAAGTGAGAATGTTATTTATATGGGAAACGCAAACGCGTTCGTAACGTAAAGGTACGTTTAAAACTTACACTCAGGGCTCTGTTTACTTTGTTCTTAAATGTATAACAAAGTAGGTAAGCCACCATACCTAGCCCCTCGTAACCACACTCTTTTTAAACGCAATTATAATACTTAGTTTAATGATAAATAACGTAAGTGAATTAAAAATTGCATATCCATTTAAAATTTTATGTATTTTGACAAACAATGGCCCTGCATTTCGCTCAAAACATTATGTATAGCGCGGCAATATGGCTAGCCTTCTGGGCACACTGCCCACAATAGCAGCGATTTTGAGTATAAATCCGAATTTATGTGCCTATTCACAGCTTTCTTTAAGTATTATATATATATAGTCGTACCCATGACATAGAACTTAGCCATGACAAATGATCATGCAATATCGCGAAATACTTCATACGTAATTTCCATTTCCACCGGTGAAACTATCCACCATTTCAGATCTGTCTGTACTACACTACTTGTTATTTGGTAGGTAAGTAGACGTGTTTAGTCCCAAAGTTTACAATCTCGCGCTAACACTAACAATTCCTAACTAGCGCTGTAGCGTATGTCTGTTATTGAGGCTGACATTCTGGTTTTGTTACGCAAACAAGTTATAACTTATAACTAATCAAATTACACTTGTTCGAGCTTTTCAAAAAGTTGAAGAAACGACCTTCTTATATCGTCCTCTGAAGCGTCAAGCACTGAAGTTCGGGTTCACCTATATCATTATAGAGAGTGGAATATCATCATGGTTATGCTTGGTACATCATCATCATCATCATAAACTTAAGAGTTAGATTCTTGTCGGTGGAGTATCTTCCAGCTTTTCCTATCTTGCGCCAGGGAGTATATGATTGGACATTTGATACGACACGACCATTTCTTTAAAACCATCTTGGAGGGAAGGATAGAAAGCAAGAGAGGGAGAGGAAAGCCCAGACGCAGCTACATGGATTAAGTGAAGGAAAAGGTTGGGGTCGCTTCGTATCAAAAAGTCAAGGAGCTGGCGCTTTGTACATAAAGGTACATTACTTAAGAAAACCACATTTTTATATTAAGTACGTTGATTACTAAATAGCATTTGAAAATGTTCCTGTAAAATTGACGATACACATGAAATTCTTACCTAAAGAGCATTCTAACAAGTCTAATTAGTCAGATTTTGGTTTGAATTTTGGATTTTGGTTTTGGTGTTTTTTACTTCATTGCCATTTTCATAAAAAACATAAAAGCTGATTGCATAAGCCGACAGCATCTTCAGTAAAATGTTTTTAGAATACGAATAAATGATTTTAAATTACAACAATTAATTATAGTAAATATGTAAGGCTTTTTAAATTCATTCATTAATATAATGTTACAGTTAATAATATAATATTATGTAATAATGCATCCATATATGTTAATTTTGTAAAAATCTATGTATTGTTATTCGTTACTTTTTGATCACAAATTGAGTACACAGTTAAACCTGAAAAATAACACATTTAATATTTTTACATGTCGCAATTTATTCTCAGAGGGAGTAGATATTAGAAACACGGATAAAGACAGTATGAAATACACTAACGCCTTATTACAATTAATAATATTATAACTACATATAAACTACGAGTAGCTATGCAATAAACAGATAATTTTATTTACATATATCGGGATCAATAGAAAACGAAAAGAACATAAAGAAATCCATTTACCTTCATTGCTTCGCAATTACGCACATTTGAAACATAACCATGGTTTCTTTGTCACTTGTATACACATAAATATGTTACTTTCTTTTTTATTATTTATTTATAATCATTACCAACAGATAATACATCTTGCATTCTCTTAAATCTAGATAACAATCATGGCTGATGCTTATCTAATTATAGGTACCCACAACTTATTTACTTACATTCATGTTTAGTTCAAATATGTTATAATTACCTCTATTCAGTAAATACGAATTTATATAATACTATTTTGTTTTATGTCAAATGCTTTTATTACTAAGAAATTCAATAATTTTCCGACATATTTGTTTACCTTATTTTTCATCACACTTGCTCGTCAATGGCGTTGTTACTTGCGAGAGTACAGAGCAGTTATAGCCGATTTAGCTCACACGGGCTGTTAAGTTTAGTTTTAAAAATATACAGAACCTATACTTCACTTGGACTGAGGATGTTTCTAAATAGCCAAGGTGTATTTCATATCTTCAAAAGTTTGCTACAACCAACTTGTAATATGTATAAAACATATCTTTATATTAAATTTGACTGCAATTTAATGTTTAGTATTTATTTGTTTTCTATTTGATTTTGATAATTGATACTATTTGGCAGGATGATCTATCAACTTCGAAAACAAAACGCAGTTGTTAACATTATCTGTGGAAGACATTGAACAAAGTTGACATTGTTGACAATCTTTTATAGTGGATGCGGTCTGATAGGTAAAACTACACTACACTAGTAACTAATATTTTACCAACGAATTTATTTTATTTCCTCGCAAATGTGATGAAAAACATTGTATGTACCACGGGTGGTAAGTGTATAACAAACTTGAGTCATTAAAAGCCCTCCGTCTTCGTCGTCGGGCTTCTAATAGACTCGCGTTTACTATACCTTACTTACCATCCTCGTTGCACAATGTACTATTTCTTTTCTACTTGACCTGTACGATATGTCACAAATTCATTTTGACATTTTTTTTGAGGAAATTTATGTGATTACTATTCTCGAGATGTTTTTTTATTGATAACAAAAAAACTTCAGTTTTATTTTCGTTCGGTTATCATTTTTCCTAGACTTCTTATGGAGGTAACGGAATCCAATTAAGAAAAATGCATGGAATTTCTAGGATATTCTTAATTAATACAATAAATAGAATTGAAACAGTTCTTAATACTCCATTGACATAATATATATTACTAAAAAACGGTCAAGTGCTAGTCGGACTCGTACACGAAGGGTTACGTATCATTATTTATACAACATGAAACCATGTTTTTAAATCACGATTGTTGTCTAGGGCCTCCCCTCTTAATTTATTTTATTTTAATTTAATTGTTTATTTTTTATATTAATGTACAACTCAATATTCTGTGTATTTTTCAAGCGTCTGCCTACTACCTGTTGCCGTTATCAATATCGAGCAAAAAATCAAGGAAATCACGTATGTTGTATGGGAGTCCGTTAAATATTTATTCTGTTCTGTTTTTTAGCATGAGTTGTTACAGCGGCAACAGAAATACGTCATCTGTGAAAATACAGCGCGGACCGATGGACAGACAAGTTCCCGTCTGAACCCTAAAACCGGTAGCGGAGTCAACTTTTATGAAAAGGTCCAATATATCAACAAAAATCAATTAGTTATGAAATTCCAACACGATTTTCAGCAAACTATTATCAGTGAATCAGTAGGTGTGAAAGCCAGTAACGTATGTCATTGCCCATATCGATTACCCCACAGAAGGTCGGGTTTAGCTGAACTTCCTGTTTAGGCCCCGTTACGGAATTCTCGGTGGAATCGCCGTGCTCGCCGATATAATTACAAACCATTTATTTCCCTTCGCGTGCTGCGTCATTTTTTATATATGTTGGTTATTGAAATTTCACCTAACCGATAATTTACGCGTTGCTCTTTGCACGCAATATTTTTATACCATCGCCGTTTATTGCAAGGATTTTGAGTGATGTATCTATTAAGGTTGGTATAGAATATTGTGATTCTTTTTTATTCATCATCATCTTTGTGGGTCCACTGCTGGACCGATAAAGACACGTTTTGGCGCCATCTACATTCAGTGGATTCCTGCGATCTTTGTAGGTAGTCGGTCCACTTTGTAAGCGGTCTGTCAACGCCACGCCTTTCGGGTCGTGATTCGGGTTTTTTTTTCCTTTTTTATATATTTTTTTAAACTGGAACTAAGAATCCAATATCATTCCATAACATAGAGACAAAACGTGTACCACATTCGACAAATTTACTTGATTTCGTTTCTATACATAATTAATAGTACCAACGAGTATCTACCGGTTTACTTTAGATTCTAATTTAGAAAATTCTAACGAGTTAAACTAGTTAGAATTTTCCGCCTGTCAAATTTGGTCAGAACCTTTCCTGGTAAGACTAGCATTATTAGATCAGAAAATAATTTCAACAATGGTTTTATAACATCAATGCATGGTGCAACCCTTAGGTCCATGAAGTATTTTTCTGCAGCTTCTTAAATCAGGGATCGTTACCGGTATTACTAAAAATCTAAATATTGTCGTTAAAATAAAAATAAAATCATTATATTTTTAATGGTATTTAGGTAAGTAGAATACTTTATTTGATTAGCAAAATAAAATGCAAAAATATGCAATAACAACGAGATACCGAAATGAAATACCGGTTAATTTGTATGAAAATAATACCGGTATTCGATCCCTGTCTTAAATCTCACATTTGACATTCTGTATCTAGTTATACGTCACATTCTATTATTGACCTTCATTTGTTTAGTTCACTGCGACATCGGGCCGCATCGGAGATGTAACGGTATCATTTTTGATACTGTATGTACCTACTTAAAGATTAAGTTTCGTAAACCCTGGCATTGCATTGTAAAGGTTTTTGTCAAATATTTTCAATTCCACTTGATTGAGAATAGCAGAGTGTTATAGTGGATATGTGTGGGATGACGTAGAATTAATCTGTGTCTTGTAAATAAATGTGGGGCGTATGTCAGAGAGGCGGCGGCGCGGCGGCGACCGCGGAGCTCCGGAAACGGTGCCCCTCAACAGATTGGAGTACCAAAATGCTTGCCAAACTTATTATTTACTCAAGTAGCAATCTTAATAATCCAGCAATTTATAATCTGTCATTACATTATACACCCATAATATTTAACCAAAATGTAACGTCGCAATCGCAAAAAAAATAAACAGTAATAGACTAGGTAGTTTGTAGTAGTAACACCATATGTATATATATTTAAAAATACATTACAGAGCATCCTTACACAAATAGCCAACGATATATATGCATGAAAAATGAATTATGGCATTCATCATCTTTCTCGCCTTGTCCCGGCATTTGCCACGGCTCATGGGGGCCTGGGGTCCGCTTGGCAACTAATCCCAGGAATTGTCGTAGGCACTAGTTTTACGAAAGCGACTGCCATCTGACCTTCCAAACCAGAGGGTAAACTAGGCCTTATTGGTATTAGTCCGGTTTTATTACGATGTTTTCCTTCAACGAAAAGCGATTGGTAAATATCAAATGATATTTCGCACATAAGTTTCGAAAAATTCATTGTTGTGAGCCGGGGTTGGAACCTACGACCTCTACATTGCAAGTCGCACACTCTTACAGCTAGGCTACCAGCGCTCAATTAAATCAAAAATGAATTACGATACTCTGTATTAAGACTTACCCGTGCTCGAGTCATCAACAGAAGTACCTATAATACCTTTAATAAGAGGTTTGTTTTATTTATATATTTTGTTAGGCAATATTGATGGGACCATAGATGTGACCTTCTGGGACTGAGCCTTGTGTTAGAATCCAAGCCAGTACGAGTAAAAAAAGTCACATGATGCCCTAATCCGGGTAAAGTGCGGTGAGTGATTTTTAATTTTCGGCAGTAACATTGCCTGCCTTAAACTTCTAAAACAAAGAAGCAGTTCTTCAATTTGTAAATTTCTATAGTTATGTCCCTTAGGAACTCAATAACAGTTTTATTTTTATAGTTTTTTCACAGATGCCTCTGCTTTTAAGTTATGAATAAAATTATAAGTAGCTGCTATGTCGGCTGCTTTGTCCCAAAGCTGAACGCCATATGACATTACAATATGAAAATAACTATGATAAAAGAGTCTCAATATTATCTGCAAAGTCATTTTTTTTCGGCGAGCATGATTTCGTGGTTAAATTAAGGTAAAATAAGAAATAATTCTAACCTATCTTAGGGGATTAATTATTTCAGAAATAAATATTCTTGAAAAGGTAGGCAGTCTCTGCTAGCTTTGTTTTTTGTTCGTCTTGGCCCCTGAGAACGAAGTTAGGATTATGTTTACTGTAGCAATTCACGAGAAAATAAGTAAGTCTACTTAAAAACATGAGAAAAATAAGTGATTAGTAATTTTCGGCTGTTTAGTGAATTTGTGCAAATTGAATTTAAAAAAAGCGTTTTCTTTAGTTAATGCGTTCAGTTGATAACTATATATAGATACCCGTATTTCTAGTAATAAATTTTAATCTTAGAAAAACATATGTACGGAATGTTTGGTCACACGTTTATGCGCCCAGCAATAAAAGCGAGTATATTTTTAGACTATCGTACAAAAAACTCTATGTATATAGAGAATTTCCAAAGTCAATGTTGGTCTTTAATTTGCTTTAAGTGACGTATATATTTTCAATATACACTATTACTATTACTATGACATATATACTATTACACTCGGCACTCACCACATCCTAAAACCCAATACGATATCTTCACCTTGCCGTAGTGGAGCAATCCAAAATCCCTTTTGTATTTATCTACCTAACACAATAGTACCCACATAACTTGCATATCCTACCCACATTTAATCTTATTTTACACACATTTTCATAAAAGGTTTTGTGTCACTTTGTGTAAAGTAGTGAACTTCCATGAACCGTTTTTGCTAAATGATTCACTGCACATCATCTTCGTGACATATTTTCCCCTATAATCATAATGTCATTTAAGGGAGTTTTCAGAAAGCAGTGTAAATACTCAATTAGCGTCACAAGTAAAAAGTTAAAATATATCAGTTTTGTGATTTAATGCTTAATTATAGTCACAAAACTGCATTGTATTCACCTTTTCTTGCACTGAAGTATTATTACTTGTAGTTTGTGAAGCGATCACCTAATCATTTCAACTAAACCAAAATATTTATCTACCAAAGTATTTATAGAATTTTAATGCTTTATTATCTTTACAAAATTCACTTAATTAAACTTGCCACGCTAATTGAGGATTTTTTTTCCTTCTGAAAACTCTATTTAAGCTGCATTACACAGTCTGTAAAAATGTCGAAACATTTCTCGGATGGACATTGCAATACTCTGATCAAGAGCCTCTACAATGTTGTTCTGGATCGGGTTTTCGTTTTGAGAACACTCGCCGTACGGGCAAGTAATGGTCATCAAATAAACATTCCATAATTTCCACATGATGGTCATCTCCTAAGCCGAATCGAATTAATCAATAAGTTTGTCGTTCACGGCGCGGGTTTATTGTGGAGATTTAAAATATACAAGTTTTCTTGTTATTAATGTAACGAATAAAGTTATACATAATATAATACATCATTTGCCTATTAATTGACATAAAGACGAAAGTAAAGATGACATAGATGCAACTTGTACATCGTAGAAAAGTAGATTTCCGCCTACATCTCAAAAATTTCTAAGATATTTTCCATTATGGTTTGTCAAATTAAATATTCATAATACAATGGAATGGGATGCGTTCTACGAAACCTTATTTTTACTTAATACGTTTTATGTTTAAACTACCTGCATAAAATATGTGCTTAAGTAAGGGTACAAAAATTTTGATAATTACTTGTAATGCACGGACTGTCACGATTAGTATAAATATACGTTAGTATTATTTGCCCTGCATACTTTACTCATTGCACATCGCAATTAACAAAGATTCTATGTGCTTACATAAGTAATATTTCGTCAATTAACTAAAATCTTACTTTCGCATGGGTTTGCCTATATCTTGGGTTAAGTATTCGTATTAATTATATGAGGCTGGAGCCTGAGTTATAAATACGTGGCGTTCTTACGACGAATACTCGATGTCATATCGAGGCTTCGGATTTTCTTCTCCAAGTAATATTTTTGCTTACGTTTATACAAACACTAAACACTGTTACAAACTTGCTTAAACACAATTATTTCACTAACAAAGAAAGTACGTGCACGATGGCCGCCACACAAAACGTATATGAAATACCCCAATGTAGCCGAGATATGTTTTTGTTAAAAATGTTACTCGTTATTGTGTAGGATGCCCGCACATTGTCGTGCTGCAGTATAATGTAATCACGAAGGGCAAATCACAGACGTTTAATTAGGTTACCGTGGGTTATTTTTAAGCATAGTGTATGAATCCCTAATTACTTGTCACATTATTCTAGAAATGATCAAATAAAGTCGAAATTTTACAATCTTCAATGCATTTATTCTGTACCTACCAGTTGTAATTATAGGGGCAGATATATTTTGCAGGCGACGCCGGTTATCATTGGCCAATGTTATAACAAGCGCTGATTTTACACTGCCTAGTTTTAGGTCGCTTAATTTTGCCCTGTTTTCAACGATATGCTCCAAAATTATAACAAGCAAACTTATGCCGTCGTTGTCATTTGGTTCGTCAGTAATATAAAACAATTCAGTCGCTTCTCATACTGCATATGTCAAACAGGTAAACAAGATATAGGGTGGTCACCCTTCGTACATAATAATATTTTGATATGGTTAGTTTAAGAATATTTTAATTTAGAAAATAAGAAAAAATACCGTTATTTTGATCAATTACTACTACTAACTGGTCAATGTTTGATATAATTTTGACCAGTTACTGATTTAGAAACATGAATACTGGACTATTATTTGACCAACCTTTGTTTTTTTTTTATGATTATATTTTTTCGGACTAATCAGATCTGCCTAGGCTGGAACGCATCTTTTTTTTTTGCTAAATTAAGAGCTTATGGCAAAAAAAACACTCCAACAACTTTTAGGGTAGGCAACGCGCATGTGAATACTACGGAGTTGCAGGCGTATATAGGCTACGGTAACTGCTTACCATTATCTGGTATTCGTCTGTATGTTTCATTGCCACCGGCGTTGTATTAAAAAAGTTAACAATTTATAAACAAAGCCTATTTATATCAGGTCTCAAAGGACATAAAACCGGAAAAGTGCGAGAAAGTTTCTAGCAGAAGGTTCTGTGCCAACTTACCATAATCCACCCGTCTGGCTGTCAGCCTTATAACTTCTAAACGGTATGTCGTTGAAAGTTCAAGTAATGTATTCTGAAGATAATTCATGACACAAAACAAAAAAAAAGGCCTGCGAGACCAATACGGCGAGATAAGAAGGGTTTATTTAGAAACTTCAATGCTATAATATACAGAAATCTACATGCCAGCAGTTACCTCTTTAATTTTCTAGAACAAAAATCAAGTCTCAACAAAAAAAAGTCTTATTTGTTTACATATGTGCGCTATGTAACAGAGTCTTTATATTTTATTTCTATAACTTCCAGCATATACATTTAAGAATTCCAAAAGTTGAACTTAGTCCTAGTTTTTTTTAATGCAAATTTATGCAACATTAGTAAAAATAATAAATAGGTACTACGAAATGTTGAAGTTTTTGGTATTTATTCATTCTAAATTATTTTATTACTACTTACGTCAAAACAATAGACATAAGTAAAGTATATCTATAGTCTAAAGTATATGTAAACCTAACTTTTAAATTATATTATAATATCTCATGATACGAGATACAATTTGACATTTTATTATACCGTTTCACTATCTAATCTATTGAAATTACAAAACATCGCGTGTCTTTTAACTGGTTTTGGGATTTCACTAAACAGAGGCAGGGATTTCGTCATGTGACTGTTTTATAGTGAAATGATGAAACGGATTCGCCATTATAACGCATCGCGTGATTAGATTATATCACTTAGAGATTTTTTCTAAACTCTGTTTTGACCATTTTCCTGCGATATGTACACTTTTTGGTGGCCTAGCGGTAAGAGCGTGCGACTTGCAATCAGGAGGTCGCAGGTTCAAATCCCGGCTTGTACTAATGAGTTTTTCGGAACTTATGTACGAAATATCATTTGATATTTACCAGTCGCTTTTCGGTGAAGGAAAACATCATGAGGAAACCGAACTGGTCCCAATAAGGCCTAGTTTACCCTCTGGGGTTGGAAGGTCAGATGGCAGTCGCTTTCGTAAAAACTAGTGCCTACGCCAAATCCTGGGATAAGTTGCCAAGCGAACCCCAGGCTCCCATGAGCCTTGGCAAAATGCCGGGACAACGCAAAGAAGATGATGATGATGTACACTTTTTGTCGAAACTAGAGCTTTAGATCTTTCAAAAGAATTATAGAGAAGTATTTATAATTTCATCCCTTTTTGCTATCCTACATTCATATACTCCGAAGCAAGCTGACATTGAACTTTTATATCAACTGTTTGTTAACAAGACACGCAGTCCTTTAAACCTTCCAATCCGAGGTGTGTCTACCATTCTTATTACAGAAGCCACAATATACGCCGGTGTGACACGGGGCGACACACACATCTAAAAGCCCAGCTTTGAAATTATCTTCCGTCGAGGTTTTCTTGTGATGTTTTTTTTCTCGAAACATTTCCTTATTCCCGCAAGTTCGGAACTACTAATACTTGGAATCGAATTCATGTATGTTAGTGAAATTGTTATAAGAGAAGTAATCGGCTTAATATTGCTTTGTGTTGTAAAAAAATATACTTTCCAGTTCATATTTAGAGTCGCCATTGTCATAAACTATTTTAACACATTTTATAATACTTAGTGCCACTGACTGGGATGTTACTCATAAAGCATTGTTCAAAACACTGATGGGCGGAACAAAGAGATTGCATACCTACTGCAACTTGTTTCTACATTTCATGCTATCTGCACAAGTGCACATTCGCCCTAAATCATAGAAAACAGTTCCACGACAGTCATATCACAAGCGTCGAGGTGCCACCAGATGAAAAAACTGAATTGAGTCTTTGAGAATTTTACGTAAAGTGAACTCTAGGCGGCATGTAAGAGGCGACGCCTTCATGTGTTTTACAATCGATATTGCACGAAGTTGTTTTTATTTATATTTTCACCATTCTTTATGTTTTTGTGCTCATTTTTTTTGCACAAAAGGCATGCCTTGAGAGTATATGTGTTTTGCAATAGGAATGATGAAACATGTAACAAATTCTAACAAAATTAAGTTAAATAGGTATCATATGACGATTTATTTATGTATTTTGATTTGCCTTGACCTATAAATTGAAATTAGATGATATATACTTAAAAAAGGTAATAAGGACCTGCGGCGTCTGAGGTAGGATTTGAACCCGCATCTCCAACTATCACGAGTGACGCCTTAACCAATTGGGCCACCCGAACACCGGTGTTCCGAACGGTTATGAGGTCCTCTACACTTTTTCTTAAATATGGCAGCTACTTTCAATTAAATTAATCTATTGCATTGTTTTAAAAGATAATTGACCCTAAAATTATAAAATTTGAGGTTTAACAAAATGCGAGACTACAGAAAATAATGATATTCATTAGATTCCTTACATTTCTTCTTATTTTACGATCAAAATAATAATTGCATTTTTTTCCATATTGTAAAGTGAGCGACGACCTAGGCGTGACGTCATAGTTAAGTATCATTTTGTACGGAGCGTGTTGCGCGGTTTCGTAACTTTTATTTAGCTTTTACGTAGGTAATTGATCCCATAGCGATATTTGATCCTCACAACGAAACAACTCGATGGATGCCGTAAATAAAAAAAATCGTTACGCCTATTGATATTGTACGCTGTTTTTTTATTTATACTTCCACCATATTTCACGTTTTTGTGTTCAATTTTCGTTCACCCAATAGCCTAGTATTGTAGATTCCATTCAATCTCAATATTCCTTACACCTTAGCCGGTGCTGCCTCTGTGTGCGTCCCATGATATGGATAGAGGCAACATTCGCATAGTGTAACCTTTAGATTTTATTAAATTGTCCAAAGGTCGTCCAAACGTTATCTTGCGCGCCGCATATGCCTCTAAAATGTCTAAAAGACGTTAAGAATAAAATAATACAAAATGATATAGATTCCCGTATATCTGCTAAAATAAGAAACAATAGTATTGATTTTGCACTTATAAAATAAATTGAAAGTTCCCCTTTTTTTACTTTGAATTCACTTTTCCTAAATATTTCAATTAACAAAGCTATTCTTCTAAGTTTAATCATAATAATCACTTACATTACAACATTAGAAATGTACGAGTATGGCGCTATACCAAATAAGCTTAAAACTTGGCGGTCTACTTAGCGTGGTCCAACTTTCACACTTTATATTTTCACTACTTTTGTAGTCAAATAGAAAAAAAACCGGTCCTTCGAGAATTTTGTCTATTTTAAACCGACTAAGAGCATGACAGGCCATGTTCAGTGCAAGATTCCATAGTGTTCGATCCGTCACTCTAAAAAGTTCAATCGATAAAGTTCAGAATAATTTACCTTGTAAGTCCGAAGCTGTACTTTCATTGTTTTATATTTTTTTGACTTGCGTTTTAAAACGGGTAGGGGAGACATATTTTGATTGCCACCGTAAGCATTCATTTATAAAAAACGACACTTCAGAGGGTTGAACCTAAATACCTGCCACTTCTCATTTTTTTACTCTACCCACTCTACATTGTCCACGTGATTGGATCATTTCATACCAAATTATAGCTTTCTAGGATTAACTATCACTGAGCACAGCAGAGGATAGACGGACAAACAGACAGGGTGAAACAATAAAGGGTTCCTAGTTGATTACAATGATTACGGAACCCTAATAAGGAGTGATACTAGTTCAGAGAATTTTCTCTATTTTAAATTATCTATACCTCAATAAAAGCCTTTGTACAAACGTCATTTCTTTATACAACGCAATACTTGGTGCTTGAGTTACAGCATAGCAGGGCTCCTATTGTCATTGCTTGAGAGCGCGTACCTACTCGCTTTCACGGATAACAGAAGGATCATATCTTACGTGAATTGTAAAGGAGCCCATGTTTAGACACTTAGTGATAATGTTATACATACGTTACTTAATTAATCCATGAGATGACACGCATGTATCCCTGCTATTACAGTAAATTTGACGGTCACATATGTGTATAAGTTTTTTTTTTTACTGCGCGATTAAAAGACACAACCATACTATTTTATTTTTCTAGAGGCACATTGACACTTGATACTACTTCGGTTATTACTAAACTAACGTCAAAAGAAATAGAAAGAAGCATCATTTCTATACCTGATGAAAAAAAAAATTCTCTTAATTTGCACATTTAATTATTCGTAAAGAAATAGTTAATTACATTTACAAAATCTTAATAATAGTTGTTTATGCAACGGGGAAAACCTAAGGCTTAATGATTTACTATTAGTACTATTACATACATTATTTTATCCAAACACATATCATGTTAGTACCAATGCTACATGTAGCAAAATTCTAGATACTTTAAGCTAAGATGTAAATGATAAGATGTAAGATGCTAATAAAAAAGAAATGAAATCAGAAAATTATTTATTTGTTTTTTATTTAAATCTTGACTAATGACCTATAAAGAAAATACCCGTCGACGTACCTTTTCCGTTTTTTCGTTGGCTAAAAATAGCTGTCTATCTCATTTTGTGTAGGTTTGGTAGATGTTACAAATGTAAAATTTATTACGCAATGATTTGGAAGACGTCATGCTGTCATTACTTATTGACAAGGAAATTGACGATTTTAAATATCGTTGGTCATTGCCTATCGTTTTTAAACTAGTTAAAGAGACCTTTTGATATGTGTGTAGACATTAAGATATTTAAACTACAGGAACTACTAATACTACTTACACCTTACGAGTTGAAATCCTACCAATGTATAAAGGATTATTTTGCATTGCTTAAAAAACCCATGACCATTAATGCCACATATTGAACATAAGAAAATTTTAGATGCAGTTTTGTTGCAATTTCACGGGCAGCGTGTACTTACCTACCTATCTACATAGTACATACAAAGTACTCCGTCAGAAATTAGCATTTAGTTGTCGGTCAGTACTCTAAAGCCTCCTGGGAGCCAATGCATTGTGTGTAAAAACTACACTAGGTCTTGAGCCATCGACTCGTCTGCGCTGTGTGAGGGGAATAGTGAAGCTAGAATGCCGCGTGCGACCAACGATGCCGGCTGCCGTGGCGTGGCGGTCGCATTCCGCACGGCTGCGCGCCGTTTACTGCGCAAATACAGCCCTGCTGACAAATATGTGCATATTCCCACAGCAAGGGCTTACTGTCATTAACTAGCTAATGCCGACAATGATACTTTATTTGCGAACATCACAGATCACTGATGTTCAAATAAGTTCGCATTTGAGCAGAGACACCATAATATATTTAGGTTGTATTTCAATTTATTTACCCAACTTCACATAAGTCACAATACCAAGGCTGACGTGCTGTCGACGAGCCTGAAGCCTCTGAGTTTATATCAGTTTGTTTGTAGCTCCCAACCAGGTGACGAAGCGTCTATACTAGTCTATACTTAGCAAGTTCCTAATATATTACTCAGTACAAGTTTGTAACTGTAACTTGTATTTAAGCAAGAATTTATGCATAAGCAAAGGTCTTGAAACCGGGCTGAACTAGTAAATAAAATATCTTTATTTAAATACTTTACTTCGTTCAAGCATGGCATGGTACAAGAAAGTACCTTTAAAAATATGGATAATTACAATCTACCTGTTTCGTGCTTGATAATTCGTCGTTATGTTCATCGACTAACGAGCTACGATATTTTATTATAAAGATCCAATTTTAGAACAATCGTAATTGAAGCTTGTCTGAAGTCGACCGTAAGTATTACTCTTTTGATAAACCTCTTCCAGTATCCTAATGTTAACAAGTGTTAGAATATTTAAATTGAAATATATGTCTTAACATATGTATTAATATATGTATACGTCTGCTAGCGAACATCGAAAATATTCGCTAACAGACGTTTCTGCATAATGAAAAATAATTTAGAAAGGGGTAACACATTGTTATCGATGAATTCTCAATGTACGAGTAAATTGAGACTTCGAAGCCGTTAAGTGTTCAATACGCTGACGGTAGATGTGACTACACGTCACCCATGATGACGTATACCACGAAGGTTAAGAAATTTGAAGTCTAAGCGGTACCCGGATAGCACAATTGGTAGTGCACTGGGCTAGTGATCCAGTGGTTGTGGGTTCGAGTCCCGCTTCGAGTCAAATTTTTCAATTTTTCTTTCGATTTAAATATCGAAGATATTCGCTAGCAGACGTTTCTGCATAATAAAAAATAATATTAGTAACTATTATAACAATTGAAGTTTCATCAAAATAATATAACGATTACCTTTTCTAATCAAGGGTAATTAATAAAAAAAAAAAATCTCGAGCAGCAATGTAATGCAAACATTTGAAATCATATGTCAATTGTTAAGTTTAATTCATTAAATTAATACTGGTAAATTGCGTGCTCAATTAATTTGTATGATTTTTTTTATCTAAATATGCTAATATAGTTCATTAGGACTTATACTTTCAGCCCTTAAAATTAGTATCGTTATGAAAAATACACACTGTATGTATGTAGTGTGTAAGTATACTATACATAGAAACAAGAGTAGCTTAAGAGGCAAATGTATTGTAAATTGGTACACTCTGGCATCCCGTGTTCCATCGCATCCGCTTCAGACCATCTTAAACGAACGCTCATAACCTTATTGAAATTTAAATGAACGCACCTACTCCATTTAACAATCCATTTTGCACTTGAAAGGAATTTTATTGTATTTCGGGTTTGACAATGTTTAAATAAAATATAATTCTGGTATTGTATTCCCTATTTTCTTCGTGATTTCAATAATAATTAGGTCCTCAGCGGAATAATGGAAAATGAAGCAGATGGTTTGTTAATTATGGGTCGTCTTGTTAATAACACTGAAATTACTTAAATGTGATTTGTACATATTTATTAATGGTGTTAAATTGTAAAATTAAGAGGCAAAATTTATGTTTTAATTTTATTTAAGTATTTTTAAGTTAGTTATATTTTTAGGTAGATTTAATTAAATCTTGTCTCTTGTATTTTGTTGGATTATATTTTCATATGGAATTAAGTGTTCGAATGGATTTGGTTTTTGTACTTATTAGTATACAATCTAGGTAGGTATTAAACGTATCTACATATTGGTATATATGTAATGTATATGTATATACATACATTAAAAATATATTTTGCGGCTATAAAAATATTGTTATACAAAGTCATATTCAGCTCTAACCTAAATTATATTTTACTTACATAAAATGGTAAACAATTAGTGAGGGCCTTATCAAAGATAAGTCCTGTAATAATAGTATAAGTACTAAATATGTATATTGTGTTTTTTTTCAACTATAATTTCATTCCAATAGACAGAAAAAATCCTCTTTTGTTACATAATGTATGAAATGTTACTTCCTTATACTTTATCGTCTGGCAAAAATGTCATACGAACGGTATGGGATAAGAATTGTCCCAACGATAAGCGTTTATGAATAACGTAATTTAATTAATCAATAAAGCGAAAATGCCGCCGCGTCGATGGGACATTCGGAAAGGCTTTTCTTTTTATAACTGGGTTTTTCTTCTAGATTATTTTAGCTTTATTTTGGTTTTGATGTAGTAATTAAGATGTATGTAGGTTTAATGTAGCTTAATTTTAATTTAATTTTAATAGTTTTAACTGTAACTTATGTTGTACCTATATTTTGTGTTAAATAAAGTATTTAGTAACTCAAAAAGAAAAACAGCGAAAATTGCTACCTATATTAAAAATTGTATTATCATTTTATCTATGCAGTAAGTTTACACGTTTTTACGAACTTAGTTACTATACAAATTTACTCTTGATTTTTATGACAAATGCAATAAATAGCCTTCAAAGTAGAATTAACAAAAAAAGCTAACTTGAAGACGAACAATCCCAGAAAATATGGTTTTAAGTTTCAAGCTGGTGATAGCACGAAACCCGCACTTACTCGCACTTAGCTGGTGTTTTTTTATTATAAGCAGACGAGCCAGTTTATATAAAAATCTTATTTCAGTATGTGCATAGTATAAATATGATCAGAACGGATATCATGGTTGCCGTTTTATCGTGTTTCGCACTATCCGTCACTTTCACACTCACATACTCGTTGGAGCGTAACATATATTGTGACAAATGATAAAAACCCGACCATATCAGGCTAGCCTGTTTATAGTAAAAAAATATCCGGAATAAAATTTAGAACCCACATATTACGATTGTTTCCAACTGTCCTTTATTTTTAAAGTAATTTTATAGACTAACGCATTCGGTCACTGTATGTCGACAGGCGGGATAGTTTTTTTTTTATGATATAGAAAGCAAACGAGCAGACTGATTGCCTGATGGTAAGCAACTACCGCCGCCCATGGACACTCGCAACACCAGAGGAGTCACAAGTACGTTGCCGGCCTTTTAGATCCATATACGCTCTTTTCTTGAAGGTTTGGATGTCATATCGGTCCGGAAATACTGCACACGACAATTTATTCCAGAGTTTTGCTGTGCGAGGCAGGAAGTTTCTAGAAAAACGGACAGTTGAGGACTGCCAACCATCTAAGTGGTGATGTTGGAAGGGGGATTAACCCAAACAATTCCTTGGAGCACTCTCCGTAGTAGATGCGGTAGAAAATGCGTAGTTGTAACCGTCGCACTGTCAGCGAAGATGTTAAATATGGTGTATGGATTTCACACAACCAAAGAGCGTGGTTGTGCTCTTTAATTTTATTTTTTGTATTTAGTACACGACACATGCTGCGTAATACTCTCCGTTTCACCCAAACAACTTTACACAGTAATACTCGTAAGTAATCTTATTAGGTATGCACTTCGCGTATGTGCTTCGTTTAGGTGCGTACTTGAAAGCTTTTAAATGTATAAATATATTTTTTTACTCTTATGCCTGTAAACGTTATTTTCTTTCGTTTGTAACAATGATTCTTAAAGTTATCCCCATAACTACCTGGGAACTAAATTCACTTAGAAGAAATTGTACGTTTTGAGTTGTGCCCGCGTAGGAATTGGTATGGTTCTTACTTCTTACATGTGTGCAATTATTTGTCCATGTTTTGTATTTTAAATAAACGTCAAACTTTAATTAGCAAAACATACGAATAGCACGAAACTTGTCATTTATTTAATTAATCACTTGTAATCCCTTATAAACTGCTTTTAATTTAAGGGATTATTATTGTTCCCGTGTTATTAAATTTACCTATACATCTTATCAGAATCTAAATTTGTAGTAGGTATATACTAGGTTTATATATAAGATTGGCCCAAAATACGTATTTATTATATACAAAATAAATTAGTAGTATATAAAACAAATGATTTTCCTGCAGTCTGTAGGGTTGGGTCTTAAACAACGCAAAGGATTTAATTGCGGTTTTTATGAATAGACAGAGATAATCAAGAGGAAGGGGTATATGTGCAATAATAATACGTGTCACCCATGTAAAGCCGGGTTGCTATTGAACAATAAAATGTACAGTATGACAAGAATATGTATTTAGGTAACCCGTCGCAATCCCATCTGAGTTAGGTCTGACTTAGTCGCATTGTGATTAATAAATATGTAATGGTCCACTTGTCTTGTAATTGTTATTATAGCTTGCTTGTCAAACACAATGTCTCGGTCAGGCGCAGAAGGGACTTGTGTCATCCGTGGTATATATCTGTAACCTATTTGACTAGAGTAATTGAAAATGAATATTAAAAGGTTAATTTTAAAGGACTTTACAATGTGATAAACGGGCAATTTCACTTTCAGGGACACCCGATTAACTTAATTGTCAAATAAAAGTTAAATCAATGGTCAGTTTAGTGACGACAATTAAGCTTTAAATGTCAATACAATCTACTGTTTTATGTTTAATCCATAAATAATACGTGTTATTATAATAGAAAAATGTGAATAAAGATGATTTACATAAAGATTTCACGCTTAATTGTCGTCACTAACTGACCACTGATTTAACTTTTATTTGACAATTAAGGTAATCGGGTGTCCCCGAAAGTGAAATTGCCCAAACATACTTGGTTCAAGCTAGAAATTATTTTGTGATCTCGATCATAATATGTTTGAAGTCAAACGAACGGCTTACGTTTTAAACCATCCTAAGCATTAAATGAAGGAAAGTAACATTGTTCATGAAAAAACAACTGAAACTCATTATACCGCGTATGTACTAATTTAAACCTCATACCGACGTTTCGAACTCTTTAGCAGATCATACGCGATATAATCCGTGTCAGTTGTTTTATTTCCGAAGATTTATTATTATTGTTCGAAGTAAATCAATAATTACCGCATTAATTGCATAAGCTTTATATAGTATCGTAATAACATCATATAGTTGTCGCTAAATGGTCAATTATCATTGTTAAAATAGTTCTAACTGTGATAACCTGTAATTGGCTGAATGAATTTATGTTTAGTTTTTATACAAATATGTTTAAGCTGTTGGTTTTCCATTAATATTTCTATATAAATAAATAAATAGTATAATAACATTACTGTTTATCAGGCTAACACTGTTTTTTTATGTCATAGGCGGCAAACAAGCAGACGGATTGCCTGGTGGTAAGCAATTATTTACCGTCGCCCATGGGCACCCGCAACACCAGGGGAGTCACAAGCGCGTTGCCGGCCTTTAAGGGGGGGTTGGAGCTCTGGGAACCTTACTCACCATCAGGAACACAACACTACATACCTGAAAGGTAGCAGTGCTATGATATCTGTGTAAGGAGGAGGTACTTCCCCAGTTGGGCTGCCCCAGATTCAAGCGTGTTGGTCATCGCTGTGCCCTACCTCTCATAAACTCATTGTTGGACGTAGTTTAAGGACATACCCGGGTCCGGGTTTCTTTCCATCCGGACACTAGACGCCTAAATCTCTCTTCTATTTACTAATTAATTTGTACAGTCAGACATACATTTCAGCCGTATGCAGTCCCCTGATAGACATAGGCCTCCCACAAATATGACTTGTATCATCTTGGGGGTAGTTGCCATAGTTGCCACGCTTGGCAGGCGGGTTGGCGACCGCAGTAGTTGTAGATTGGGTTTTGACGGACGCTGCTTCCCATACGTAGGATTTTTCTCTTTGTTGCGTCTTACGACACCCGCGGGAGGAGATGGGGAGGGATGCTATTCTAGTAAGCTGACATCACACGGATCAAATACACAATATTTCAGCTTTTAATTTAATAAATTAATTATATTTTTTAATAAATGAAACCCAAACACGGGGCTTGTACAAACTAGTACTCTCTGCTTGTAAGACAGATTTCTTTTATCTCCTTTGTTTGTTTTTTTTTTATCCAAATAAAAGCAATCAGAATCAGAATCAAATAAAAGCACTTTTTATGTTTTAATGCCGACGATTATTCGAAATATATTGTGCCTATAGCAAATACTTGAAGCATTTTTTCCCTCACCTAGCAGGTTTTGTTACCCAGTGAGTAAACAACGATCAAGAGAAATGGGTGCCATTACGCAAAAGGATGTTTAGTTCATTCTTGAGATTTCTTTTACTGGTTCACTTCGGGTGAATACCGACATTTGACGTTAAACAGTGCGAGCCAAGCGACATGGCTCACAAAGTGACTGCTTTTACTGTGCTGTGTTTTTTAACGATTCTAATTGCTGGGGTACGTAACATCTGTCCAAATATAATTATTATTTCAGATACTTTTTAGCTTCATTTCTTAATGTTGATCTTGTGTTAGTTTACATAAAATTACAAACGTTACCTAGTCACATTAAGAATTTGGTATCGAGATTAGGCAACTAAGGCAAGTGATTAAATTAAATATTAGGTATGAAACGATTGTTCTGACTTGTTTCAGGCAATTGGAGTAAAAACATTTTTTTTTTTATAATATGTAGAAACGTTTTTGGCATGACCCATTTATTAAAATACATTAGGATGTACATAGAAGCTCTCCTTTGTGGTTTTCATATAATTTAACATGAGTATATCGTCACTACTTAAAAAAAATCTCAAATCTGACACAGATGCTCTAAGTTGAAACGCAATAACTCTATACTCATCCCATACGTAGTCACGTCATTTTTCTTTTGGATGTCAGAATGAGTTACGAGGTTTTTTCAAAGTAGTGACGATATATAGGTAAAAAGCTTCAACTTTATCTGTGCGTACTATTTATATAACCCAAATAATAAAATTCACATGCCTATAACTTTAATCTAGACGTGGATAATATTACTCAAGTTTCATAACTAAGTAAACAATTAATTTGCGACTTGGGGGCCGATTTTTGGGAGTTTTGTACTTGAATTCAATAAACTTGAGGACGAAAATGTTTGCACACAATAGTTTCTCACCATTATTGTTCCACAGAATATACAGTTTCGGTACCCACGATTATTAATTTCCATTATTCATGTTTTAAAAATACGATTTCTTCGTTTCTGACCGTGTTTAAAATATCACAGTTCGAGTACTCGACACTAAAAAATCGGCCACCTGTACGTAAATTACACATAAAGAATGACTTTTTGCGTTAATATTTCACTAATAATATTTTATATGCAACAAAAATTTGTCTGACTCAACCTCAAAATTACCCCTTACTTCCGTCTATTACTAGCTAAGTCCGGATTTCTTTGGGTCGTTCTATTACTAGCTAAGTCCGGATTTCTTTGGGTTCCATGGTCAACTAGGAACCCTTATAGTGTCGCCACATCTTCTTAACCTTTGGTATGAACATGTAAATCAGTTACGTGGAAAAAGTGTGCAAAAAAACCAGAATGAAAATTTTGGGTAACTTCCCCTACATGTGTATTGCAGGGGTATTTTTTTTTTCGGTCCATCACTAACGTTTCACGTATTTTTACGTAGATATGGATACGTCTGTGATAAGGAAAACAATGTAATTATTTCCACTGGCTTTCTAATACCAAATTCGTCGTAATACTCGTACTGGTAATATTACAGTAACTGCGCAATTTAAATTTAAAGCATAATTCTCCCGCGTTTTTGACCCTGTAGCATACAATTTTTTAAACATTACTATTTTTATTACTATTTTTATTATTATTAGTTTAAAAAATATGGGGACCTTTGTTAGTGTCCTCAATCCAGGATGTAATCAAAAATAAAAAAAATATTTCAGGACAATCTGACACAAATCGACCTAGTCCTACGGTAAGCTCAGTAAGGCTTGTGTTGTGGGTACTAGACGACGATGTATATAATAGATAGATACATATAAATACTTAAACACCTAGAAAACACCCACGACTCAGGAACAAATATGTGCTCGTCACACAAATAAATGCCCTGACTGGGAATCAAACCCAGGACCATCGGCTTCATAGGCAGGTCACTACCCACTAGGCCAGACTGGTCGTCAACATACATATTTAGCAACTTTTTATGAACTGATTTTAGTTTCCGGGGCACAATAGTACCTACTTAAGTAGGTAATACTACTTACAAATTTCAGTGTATGTAAATCGGATGGTCAGAGTTTTCTACATTCATGTGTGAAGAAGACAATAACGTTCATTTATTGGTACTCGTACAGTCGCCGCATATCTGGATATATCTGATCTATGGAGGTAGTCACAAATATCTGAAGAACATCTCATTTGTCAAGGCGATAAAGTGCATGTTCAGATCGTTGTGACCTCCACAGCTCCCAAAGTATGGCGACTGTACCTAGTTGGTTACTAAGTTCTGTTACTCGATTTGCAAACTCTTTTCTTGCGTTAAAACAAATGCTACCGAAAAAATTAAAAAATTACATAATATGGCGGGTTGTCACTTATAATTTTATAGCACACACAACACTTATCTCGTCGTATTTATAATGGATTGGGGTCTAAAAGAAAATCGTGTCGCTGTAATTGCGTTGCACAAATGCGGGCATCCGCCAAACGTGATTTTGAAGTTGCTTCGAAATCTGAAAATCAATAAACAATTCGTTTATCGTACCATTAATAGGTACAATAGTACCCTGAGCTTTGATGACCGCAAGAGGTCTGGAAGACCACGCACCGTTCGGACCCCAGCTCTAATAAAGGCAGTGAAGGCGAGAATCGCAAGAAACCCCGTCCGGAAGCAAAAGTTGTTGGCAATTCAGATGTCTATGAAGAGAAGCTCCCTTAAAAAAGTTATCAATCAAGACCTTGGACTACACGCTTATCGTAGACGGAAAGGTCATTTGCTTAATGGACGATTGAAGACTATGAGGCTGAAAAGAAGTCGTGTGCTACTGAAGCGGTACGCACAAAATGGCCACCGAAATATATTATTTACAGACGAAAAAATTTTTACCATTGAAGAACGTTGTAACCGCCAGAATGACAGAGTGTATGCAAAAAACAGTCAAGAAGCGAGTGTAGCTGTTCCGAGAGTGCAACGAGGCCATCATCCCTCGTATGTCATGATTTGGTTAGGTGTGTCATACTCAGGGTTAACACAGGTCCATTTCTGTGAAAAGGTGTCAAGACTGGGGCTAAAGTTTACCAGGAAACCGTTCTGGAACCGATAGTGAAGCCTTTAAACCACTCTCTATTTCAGAACCAGCCCTGGGTCTTTCAACAAGACTCAGCCCCTGCACATAAGGCAAAAACAACTCAAGCCTGGTTTCGAAGCAACAAAATTGACTTCATTGCCCACGAAGACTGGCCCTCCTCCAGCCCGGACCTCAACCCCCTGGATTATGCTATATGGCAGGTTATTGAGGAGAAAGCCTGTGTTAAACCCCACACAAATCTTGATTCCCTCAAGCGGGCCATAGTCAAGACAGTAACGGAATTAGATATGACAACCGTGCGTGCCGCTATTGATGACTGGCCTCGTCGTCTGAAGGCCTGTGTTCAGGCCCAAGGAGGCCATTTTGAATGAAAGTGACAAATGTAAATCCTGATTGTGTGTACTTCATTTTAATATATAATGTATTCAACTTTCGTTAGTATATTTTATGTAGATAAGGATTTTTACAGTAATTTCAATTCAATTTCAATTTTCAATTTTTTATTCAAGTAGGCCTAGCAACAAGCACTTTCGAATAGTCAAATACAAATATAATCTTAATCGAATAAATAATTAATTAGTTAATTAATTTAACATAACTTAGTAACCAACTAGGTAGTTACATTTTTGTCGCATCGATATTTTTGAATACTACACTAATACACTTGTATCGCTATTTTGTATAATCACATACATACAAAAAGCACTCAATAATAAAAGTGTTTTTTTTTTGTATGTATAATTTTACATGTTATTTTCAGGTATCATGTACTCCAACAATAAACAAGCAAAAAATAGAAGCAATGTTTTTGAAAACACTATGGGACAAAGTATTTATACACTTACCACCTTCTACAAGAGAAAAAGCAATAAAAGCTCTTAAGAGCAATGGTGACTATGACAGATTTATAAGACAGCTACAAAAAGTGAAAAAAGAAAAAGTTCAACGCCTGATGAGTTTATTTGCTGACGTACTTATAGAATACATAAGTTGAATGTACTTACTATCTTGTATTTAACTTATTATACTGACGTTTCTTCATGTAGTCATGATTGAAAGAACTGGTGTTTCATTCTTATGTAAAGCATAATAGCAATTGTAATGCAAACTTCTGAGAAGTCATAATAATAATAAGCTATAATAATCGTCACTGAGCAATTATTTTGTACTGTGTTATGTAATGTGTCGAATATTTTTTATTGTTCGTACCATTTCCATTTTCTTAGTACTAAATTTAAAATATTCTTGATTTGCAGAAACAAAATAAAGTTACTAGCAATAACAGAACAGAATTATAAAAGTTTTTTTTTTGTTATCTTACGACGAATCCCCCGAAAGATGCTCCTAGTATTCCGACTGTATTTACGGGTACACCGCCATGTCTAGATGCCCAGACTCCAATAATAAGAAATCTTAGTAAACAAGGTATCAAGGTGCAAAATTGTTAAATATATCATCATAAACCTTATGTATTATGCATTTCTCAAAAACGTATGTAATATAACTATGTTGAGAGACAGGTCCTTAATGACTCTTAACAGACATGACAATCTAAATTAATTTTAAATTAAAGATTTGCTATCTAATATAATAATAAAACTACAAAGCAAATGTTATTCAAATATCCCGCATAATATTCCCCCGTGTTATCTTGTAGTTCATTTAAATTAAAATACATGCTACCTCTTTACCGAAAGGTACACAGCCAGCTAAACAATAAATATAAAAACGTAGCAGTAAATGCTTACATATTAACCAGAAATAAATAAAATTATTGATATTTTAAGAAAGTTGTGTAAGTAAACGAAATGCAAACCCGAACGATAATATTGTAACCTCCGCATTCATATAACATTACAGATAGCATATTTAAATATGTATACAGCGTGTAGGCACCCAGGCTTTTATTTAAGGAGTTTAAAGTCAATTAGTTTGTAACTAAAGCATGTTAAAAAATAAAAATAAACCTTTTTTTTAACAAAGGATAATTGCCAGCACGTGATCTATTCAAATTGTGATAAGATATAATAAAGTCACTAACATTTAGTACCTATCGTTAAAATGACGTTGTGGTTAATTTCATCTTATTAATCGCTACTTAAACTATGAATTACGAGTACTAGTACCGCGTCGAATACTAGTACTTCCACCTTATTATAAATTAAATGGTCTCCTCCATTACGGTAATGAACATTTAATTATGTACTTATTAAATGAACCCTGTCTCCTAATAAAAATTCCTCCAATTGCCTTTCTTCAATTTGCATGGGCACGATTTCGTTCATAGCCCTTTCAGATTGACCAGGTACGATTGACCTATTCTCCTGGAGTCGCTGGAAAGCCTTAATGCATGTGCTGCTTTCCCCGAAGTGTCGCCGTATACTAAAATTGTAATTACGTCTAGCATCGTTATATTTCACTAGTATCGCATAGTTCTCTTGCATCGTAAGCCATTTCACTCTTTTTTCATTTCACTTTTATAATTATAACGAAAATAAATTTTATAAATGTTTTGTTTATACTTATTTGACAAGCGAACATATTGAAATTGTCATGACTAAGCTTTAATAAAAAATATCACAAAGTAAAGTGCGAATTTAGCAAATTGAGTTGTGTAGTTAATTAACAAAATCATGATTTGCTTCAATAAAAGTTCGGGTACCGGTACCGATATATGCATCCATTTGGAAAGTATTTTGTATTCTCAATGTTTGTTTTTATTTTTAAGAGATTCCTGAGTTAGTACCAGAGAAATTTTAACTGTGTATTTTTTTTTCCGGAACCGCTAACAGATACAAATGCGAATGATCAATTAACTTTTTAAATAGAACCTGCTTGGCTGTATTGGGAAGCCAGCGGTGTATTCAGGCAGTGATTGAATAGCAAGAAATACTTGAAAATGGATGTTTAGATGGCATAACAAGACAGTTCTCCAAGTTGAACATCTAAAAGCGACCTGAGACGATTTGAAGCACAAGGATCTATACGTATAATACCACTGGGGAAAACTGCTTCGTAGAAGGTGGAGGGATTTTTTTTATGAAAGGTATGCAGGATGTATATTACAAGTACACAGTGTGTATTTTTAGGTTTAATTGTCATGAATCTATTTTGCAAGAACTTATGATAGAACAATTCGTATTTTTTAAGCAGAAATGTATAAATACCTACGGACACTAATTTGAGCCTCACAAACTGGCACAGAAGATGTTTTATCACAGTAAATTATTGTTCGTTTGTATCTAGATGGGCCTTTAAAGTAGAGGAGACTTCATTTCAGCCAATGCAATCAATAAATGTAATAGATTCTACAATGAACAAAGTACACATTTGTATTCCTACTCCCTACCACAGCCGCTATTCCGCTATTTAAATATTATCCCGGACCCGTATTTGATGCACTCTTACACCACTGTCCATATGGCGATGAACGAAATGATTGGCACGAACGAAGTGCAACTCGTTAATTGAAAACCGCACCAAAGCCTGACTTCAGCGTCCCTTTCTGATATATATTTTGAAAGTAAAACTAATGGAGACAACAATATCTTATCATACATTACGATGCTATCGAATGTTGTGGCAGATTGATAAGTTGACATTCGTTTGTATTGCTTTAGGCTAGATATATTACCCAACGATAGGCGTTCCCAGTAATGTTTTCATCGCCCTGATTGAATGCGGTAAAGCGGCAGTTAACAAATGGCGAGTTATATAGCTTGCGTTTGGACGTTTTGACGGGTATCGTGTTTGGAAATGTAAATCAAGGCTCTAATACAAATATTTGGTATATCGGACAACGTGAGAACACACAATTCAGCGAGTCCTGTTGGATTAGCCTTTCAAAAATTATATCTATCGTGCCTCGTATTTTGATAAATATTTCTATATATGAAGTTGAATCCCTTAGTCCATTTTATTTCCCAGAATCACATTGTTACATTGTTTGTATCCCTCTGCAGGTCTTAAAAACGGAACGAAGCTAAACATTATTTCCCTTATAAAGACGAAAAGAACTCGTGATCCTGAGTAGAAATAATTAAAAAACCTGCCAAGAGCGTGTCGGGCCACGCTCAGTGTAGGGTTCCGTAGTTTTTCGTCCGTCACAGTAAGTGTTCCCACATAAGAGTTAAAAATGGGCTATTAGATACATTGTTGTTGACATATTAATATTAAGTACAGAAGCCTAAAAACGGGCCCACAAAGGACGCTGAAAACTAAAGAAAGAGTTATAGATCCCAACTATACATGGAAAATTCGAAAAAATGTTGTCAATCAGTCCCACCACGTGTAGTAAGAAGGGGTTGTAACATGGAGTGATAACCAGCCAGCGTCATTTGAAGTCAGTCAGTCAGTTTTAACCTAATGTATGGGCATGTGTGCTCCGACCCCATTATTCAGAAAGAATCTTAAAACCGCCATGTAGGGTATGAGCGTTCCACCTACAGCGACATCTATCGGCAAGTAAACAATGCGCGCGAGCTTAAAGTACAGAGGCTCTAGTGTAAGTTTCTTTTGACGTAAAAATTTCTCGAATGCGTAAGTGATACTGATATAAAATATGGGTAACTAACGCTAATGGTGACGTTTCGTTACGTTAAAAACATACACTAGGGGCTCAGATGTAATAAATGGGTCAATTTCAACAGTACTAGTTTTTTGTGTCATTCCGGTGTAATTCTTTATTTACGTTTCTTCGATGTTTCTTTTAATGTTAATCGATACCTCAGACTATTCTTTGATAGGCCTCTTACAGAGCACTTGATATCTTAAGCATTTTGTGAATTATCGGAGAATAAAAAAAATTACTCGCACGTGAATGATAAGTATACACAGGAATGATATAATACTCCACCTGAATGACATTTTTCCCACCGGAATGATAAAATAAACACAGGAATGATATATATACACTAAAATGAGAAAAATGCTAAGAACTGCCTAAATCAGCCAAGTTCAATCAATCATCATCATCATCATCTCAGCCATAAGACGTCCACTGCTGAACATAGGCCTCCCCCTTGGATCTCCACATGTACCGGTTGGAAGCAACCTCCAGCGTCTTCCGGTGACCTTAATGAGGTCGTCTGTCCATTTTGTGGGTGGACGTCCTACGCTGCGCTTGCTAGTCCGTGGTCTCCACTTGGGCACTTTTCGACCCCATCTGCCATCTTCTCTGCGTGCAATGTGGCCTGCCCATTGCCACTTCAGCTTGCTAACCCGGTGGGCTATGTCGGTGACTTTAGTTCGCCTACGGATCTCCTCATTTCTGAGTCGATCTCGTAGCGAAACTCCGAGCATAGGTCTCTCCATAGCTCGTTGAGCGACTTTGAGTTTTGAGATGAGGCCGATAGTGAAAGACCACGTTTCGGAGCCGTAAGTCATCACTGGTAACACACATTGGTTAAATACTTTCGCCTTGACGCACTGAGGTACATATGTCGGACGAAAAGACATTACGTAGTTTCCCGAACGCTGTCCAACCGAGTTGGATTCAGCGGTTTACCTCTTTCTCGAAGTTGGACCTACCTAATTGGACTACTTGTCCTAGGTAAATATACGAGTCAACAACTTCGAGTATCGAGTTCCTAACAAAGACTGGGGTGGGCACAACATTGGCATTTGACATTATTTTCGTCTTGTCCGTGTTCATTTTCAAGCCCAGCGGTTGTGAAACTCGGCCCCCGCGACCCTTGCCATTCCAGGAGCTTGAAGGCGTCTTCCATTACGGCAGTAAACAGTTTCGGAGAGATAACGTCTCCCTGCCTTACGCCTCTTCGCAATGGAATCGCCTTCGTGCTCTGCTCCTGTACTCGGACTGATATGGTGGCGTTACTATACAAACACTTCAACACTTCGATGTACCGATAGTCAATATGGCATCGCTGAAGAGACTCATAGTCCACAAACGCTAAACAAAATGGCAAGTTATACTCTTCGGTCTTCTGTATAACTTGCCGCAGCTTATGGATGTGGTCTATGGTACTATAGCCTTTTCGGAAACCGGCTTGTTCGGGAGGCTGGAAGTCATCGAGTCTGTGTTCGAGAAGATTCGTGATAACCCTTGAAAACAGCTTATAAACATGGCTCAGAAGCGTGATGGGTCTGTAGTTCTTCAATAGGCTATTGTCACCTTTTTTGAAGAACAGCACCACCTCGCCTCTGTTCCATGTTTCAGGCGTTTTGCCCTCGGACAAAATGGAGCTAAAGAGCTTCTGGAGGATTTTAAGTACCGGTATTCCACCCGCTCTCAGAAGCTCTGAATTGATTACGTCTTCGCCCGGCGCCTTGTCGTTCTTAAGCAGTTTTAGGGCCATCCTAATCTCGTACAAACTGATATCCGGGATATCTTCGGTATAATGTCGGGACAGCTTGGCTCTTGGATCTCGGCTTTGCGACCGAAGTGTATAACTGTCCAAAGAACCTCTCGATCTCGCCTAAAACCTCTGCTTTGGTCGACGCTATGCTGCCATCTTCCCGTTTCAGCTTTGTCAGCTGGCTTTGCCCAATAGACTTATCCTTTACGAACACTTTGGAGCCTTGGTTTCGCTCAATAGTCTCTTTAATACGGTTAGTATTAAAAAGACGCTGATCATGTCGCAAGGACTTAGATATACGTCTATTGAGCTGCCTAAATGACTCCGCGTCATCGGGAGACTGCAGCTATAGAGAGCGTCGTTCAGCCATGAGGTTTAATAATAAATAATAAATAAATATTTCGGGACAATCTTACACAAATCGACCTAGTCCTACGGTAAGCTCAGTAAGGCTTGTGTTGTAGGTACTAGACGACGATATATTTAATAGATAGATACATATAAATACTTAAATACATAGAAAACACCCATGACTCAGGAACAAATATCTGTGCTCATCACACAAATAAATGCCCTGACTGGGAATCGAACCCAGGACCTTCGGCTTCATAGGCAGGGTCACTACCCACTAGGCCAGACCGGTCGTCAAACGTCAAACGGTCGTTAAGGTTCGCTCGGTTAATTTCTGAGGTCTATCCTTACGGCGGGGTCTAAAAAACTTAGACCCTACCTACTGTGTGAACAGTTTCCACTAGCCTGTTGTTGATCTCGTCCACTGAAGCTAAGTTCTCTAGGCAGGCAAAGCGATTACAGAGCTCAAGTTGAAAGCTCTCGGGGTTTTGGGTTTGGATTGGTGCTGGCCGGAGTGCAGACCTCATCATTCGCGAACGTTCTAACTTAACACTTATATTCAATGTGCCCCTAACCAGGCGGTGATCACTACCAGTCTTAACCGTATTGATCACAGAGACATCATTGAATATATGTTTCTTGGTCGACATGATGAAGTCAATCTCGTTTTTTGTTGCACCATCGGGACTCATCCAAGTCCACCATGCTCACGTTTCTTGAAGAAAGATTTCATCATATAGAGTCTCTCCTTCTCCAAGAAACCAGCCAGTAGTTGGCCCCGATGGTTCCGACGTCCGTATCCAAACTGCCCCACTCTCAGCTCTGCGCCGTCTCTCTTGCCCAGTTTCGCGTTGAAGTCCCCCATAACAACGGTGAAGTAAGTTTTGGAGCTATGCATGGCCTTTGAGATGTCCTCATACATAGCCTCCACCTCGTCGTCGTAGTGTGTCGAAGTCGGCGCGTATACCTGGATGACCTTCAACGAGTATCTCTTGGATACTCTGAGTAACAGGTACGCCACCCTGGACGACACACTCTCGAACTTCACCACGTTGTTTACGAGGGACTTGTGGACGATAAACCCGACACCTCCTTGGGACTGGTGGTCGCCCTCCCGGAAGTAGAGCATGTTGCCGGACTTCAGGGTTATCGTGTCCTTCCCGTTTCTTCGGGCTTCAGATAACCCTATTATATCCAAATGCAAACTGCTCAACCCTTCCTCCAATTTCACTACCTTTTCTTCGGTCCGCAGCGTACGCGTGTTGTATGTTGCCGGAGCCAGGAGTCGTCGGTAGCAGGATCCCGCCCGGGGATTCTTAGCACCCCTGACCCCTTTTGTACCCTGGCCGCTACCGGCATAACCAGGGTACCGGGGGCCGTCGGGGACTCGGGGCCATGGTTTTTGGGTGTTCATTTCATATGGGGGGTATATGCCATAATCGTCACGCTTGGCATGCGGGTTGGCGATCGCAGTGCTTCCACCGCACTCTAGGGATGCTGCTGCCCATCCCTCGGTGGTCTTGGCCCTGGTTTTAGGACATACCCGGGTAAAATTTTTTATTCGTGACATTCTAAAAGCAAATAAATCTCACATCAAAGTCGGTCAAATACGCGAAATTTCAACGACGGACACTTAAAGAAATTATAATAAATAAATAAAGTAACATTTGAAAAAAAATAATGGTACTATAAACATCACTGAAGTGTTTTTCGAAAAATAGTTTTGATTAATAATTAGTAATTATGTACTTGGAGTAATTTTGTCAAAATTTGCCAAAGACAGGTGTTTACTAGTTTACCGAGAACTAGTTTACATGAGGTTTAATGACTTGTAGAAAAAGATGGTAGGTACCGGAATCTTATTTTGTCGGACTTGGCGGGGCCATGGCAGTGCCCACAAATAATACTTACTACACAAAAGTGAAGCTACTTTTGATATCATTTCGGTGTTATTTTCATTCTGGTGGATATTAAAGCCATTTTACTATACCGAAATCACCGGAATGAAATTGGTGGAATGATAAACCGAGCTGAAAAAAAATTATAATAAAATAACTAAATCTCACATTCTTTAACTATCGCAACATTTAAACTCACAAGTACAAAATACACGATCTGTAAATATTTGAAAAATAACAAATATGAAACAAAAAACATATAGCAAACTCCGGAATGATATTTTTTTTGTCCCCGTAACATCAAAATGACATTCTGACGTGGGTAGCGGATCTATTTGGCATCTTGTCGACGTCTTATTGCGGTGAGAGCCGTGGCAGAAGTGACTCTCAAAGTGCGCAGGAGGCGGGGGGGCGTACGAAGTCAAACTTAGCCAATAAACATCGATGATATTTGTCCGCGGTAATAAGGATTATTTTGCCGGACAAATTTCTTTACACATAAAAAAGGGGTTTATTAAACAGTTAGTAAACAAGTAATATTTTAAAGAGTTCTTTATTGATATAGTATTATAATGGACTAAAAACAAATTTGATATCTTGTATAGTTTTAGAGTTATGCGGCATTAAACAAGAATAACTGGGTTCCGGACAACCCACCTGAATGAAAAATTGGGCCTTTATTATTTTTTTTCAATTATTAAATCATTTAATATTTTAATGTTAGTTATTGCCCTAGGTCGATAGCTAAGAGATGTTTCCAAAAAAAAATAGTGTATGTCTAATTTGACTTTCTGCACCAGCGTTTTCAGTCTTGCCATCAAATTTCATTGCTTGGGATATTCACCCAAATAATCCTTTCCTATCGTATTTACTCAGAAATGTTCGTATTTGTCTCACTACTTCACTCACACTCAGTACCCATCTGAAGTAGTAAGACAATGGAAGGGACGGTCGCATTGGGCGATGAATATTAGTGCAGATTCTTATTTACGGTTAAAACTAAACGCGAAATTATACATAAAACGGCGGCGCTACCGCGAACAACGATATTCGTAAATTTCGGACCATTGTCTCTGTCACTCTTAACGCCTTAATTGGATTAGAAGAGAAATGCTGGACATATACGAACTTCGATCTTCGTGGTACCGGGCCTGAAGTGAAGAAGTGTGTCTTGTCATTCAATAGAGATTTTGTCAGCTATATCTTAGGGAATAAGGGCTAATTTATTAACAATTTGTAAGAAACTATCGCCTTAACGACTTTAGTGCTGGAATAATATAAAGTACCTATTTTGCTCGCAAAAAAGCCTAAGTTATATGCAATCCTGCGGCGCTTCCGTCTTTTTCGAGTGAAAGCAGACCATTTAACCAAGTAAGATGTTTAAAATCCTGCGGCGCTTACAGTTTTTTCGAGTTGATAAGTTTGTATGGGGGCACAATATTTTAGTTTTTTAGTATATTACTCGATCTTTTTTCATACTTTCTCACCGTTTAAACCTTCCCTGAGGTACTACAAATATTTCAAGACCAAAATTAGCCAAATCGGTAAAGCCGTTCGCAAGTTATAGCGTGACCAAGAGAAATAGGGGTTCATTTTTAGATATATAGATTTTTTTCAAAAACCATTGAACCTATCAAGTTCAAAATAATTTTCCTAGAAAGTTAATGTAAAGTTTCACTTTTGAGATTTTTTTCATATTTTTGAAACTTGTGGTTCAAAAGTTAGAGGGGGGGGGGGCGCACTTTTTTTTACTTTTGGAGCGATTAATTTAGAAAATATTGACATTATCAAAAAAGTAAATATGTTAGTAAACCCCAATTCATTTTTAAATACCTATCCCACAATATATCACACGTTAGGATTAGAATGAAGAAAAAAATCACTCCCCACTTTACGTATAGGGGGGGTACCCTGAAAATAAAAATGAATGGTATGTAAAGAAACAAACTTGATGGTGGCAAACAAGTATACATCCCGTCCTTATGGCAAGTGGTCACTGTAACCTATGGAGACCAGCAACGTCAGTAATTTACATATGTTAGAATCGTAATAATTGACGATATGGTGAAATAGGAGCCACGACCTACTAAAACCATCAAGAATGCCGATAAAAACACTAAAAAGCATAAGAAATTTTTTTGACTGAAATTATATTACGAAATATAGTATGTTAACACATACACACATAACACATACATCCTAACGGATGTCCTGTAATATTTATTTATTTATACCTTGCGTTATTGCTAAAAAAGTGTCAAAATAATAATTCAAAAATCTAGTTGGTACATTTTTGCCTCGTAGGACATTTGCTTTGAATGTTTTCAACATCAAGCCTAGGTACTATTGTGGACGACAGCCAACTCGCGGACCGAACGCGAGACAATTGAACCAATATTTCTTAAATGATCCTAAGTTTTAATGTTTTAAGTTGTATGAGATATAATAAAGATCTTTATCAACGTAGGTAGCCTAAGAACTAGGTATTCCATGTATTAAGTCTAAGCTGTAAAGTAGCATACTAACTTACTGATCGTTCTGTTATTCTGTGAAAATAAGTCTAACAACCTTCCCGCATCCCGATCGTAACAATAATGAGCCCGATATTGTCCATACAAAGTTTATATTTACGTGGTTGAGCGTTACCACAGCGGAACCTGCTCTGTTCTCTGATTGGCCGTCAGTAGAGCGAGAGCGTGTGTGAGCTAGACGGAAATAGGTATTACGAATTCCCAACAAAATGTTGGGAAATCTTTGAGGATTATTCCTACTTTATGCCCAGAACTATGGCTTAAAAGAGGAATGATTATCATTGGGGTAAAGGTAAAGGTTATGATCCCGGTAAAGGTTTAGACGCACACTGCTGTCTTCGAACTATAAGATGAGAAAACTTCATAACATGCGGCGAATTGACAGATCTGGCTCATTAAATCCGTTCCCTACGTCTAAACCCAAATCATGACCCTTTTGGAACAATTGTAGACTTATAGATCGTAACCGTACGCACATAATGACATATTATTATATAGCCGGGCGATCTAGCTCGAAGTAGGAATCCTAAATTAGTACCCTAACATAAGTGAAATGTTTTCTGAACTTGTTAAATTTTGCAAATAATATTGGCCAATCAGGATCGCGCGATCCGCCGCGTACTTTAGTGTGACAAAGTCTCAACAGTTTTGCTCGCTCGGCATGACCGTAGCGAAAGCCACTCGAAACTCGCGATCGTGATTGGTCAGCCATATTCGCGGCCCAATCTTATAAATATTCGCAGTCGCGGCCGCGGAGCATTCATTCCTATTTCGGACCCAGAGATGTGAAGTGAACGCGAACGTGACCGTAAAGAACCTAGATCCTAGTGCTTGTATAGTTATTAGTCGGACCCTAGCTAGACTAGACTTGCTACTTGTTAATAGAACGATTATAATACAACTTCGATCCCGTGTTGTTTTATTGTGAACCGAGCTATCGTAGATGCTCCTGTGGTGTAGACGCCATCACCTACAGTTGTGGTCCTTCAAGTTACCGGATAATTATTATTACGAACAGTGTATTTTTGATCAGTTAAAATCAGTGCGCGATAAATGATGGTAATATGGGCGTAACGGTCCGATCTCCGAGCGGCGACAGACGAGCTGAGATGGAACGAGTTCAGCTCGAGCAAGACCGTGCGGCCAAGGCCGCAGCCACGGCGGCACGCGCCGTCGGAAGCACCGCGCATTCTCCACAGGCTGACCCAGCCAACGAACGAGTGGACACGCCCCGGTCGGTATTACTGATGCCGAAGACCCCGAGGAATTCAGTAAGGTTAGACCAACGACACGATTCCGACCCGTCGGTACCGCTCCCTGAACCCGGAGCGGGGCCATCACGCTCGCGGAGCCAGCAATTAATCCCGAACGGCCCGAACCACGTGCGGCCACTTTAAACTCTGCTTCGATGCAGAAGGAACGCCGTCGATCCTCGCGGGGATCCGTGGCATCGCACACGTCTACCATCGAGCTGCGCAGACGCATCGCCGAACAGGAATCTCGACGTGAGTTGCTCGAAATTTCACGCCGGGAACTGCAAATTGAACGCGAAATTCTGGAGCTAAATAGAGGCGTCGAATTTGACCGAATTCAACTCGAAAGGCTGGAATCTGGATCGAGCTCGCCTAGATCAAATAGACTCAGCGACTGTGACTGGTTGGAAGAACATCAGGATCGTCTTAGTGATAACGCTGACCAGTTGCTATGCCCGCCTTACGGCGTGGAGCGCGACGCGTCCTCCCCACACGCGCTCCGTCACCGCGCGCCGGCCGCTTTGATAAAGCCGCCGCCTATTCTGTCAGCCGAACGCATTCGACGCGTGCGCACGCCGGTCGAACCGCCGCCGGCCGTGCGCGAACGTAAATCGGAAGTTAATTGTAATAAAAATCCGAGTGTGCAGATTACTGTAGGTGCCGTTCCCGTTCGCACGAGCAGTCGACGAGCGCGACGATGGAACAAGTAATGACGCAACTTGTTGCTTTGAGCAGCCGACCGACATCGTCAAAGCAAGTATGGGACTTACCAGTATTCTCAGGAATTGCAAGTGAGTGGGTTACATTTTATACTGCTTATCAAGAATCTACTAAGAGATACAAGTTTAGTAACTGGGAGAACCTATCCCGATTGAGACATTGCCTCAAGGGCGAAGCGAAAGACTGTGTGTTACACATGTTAGCGTCGTCTGCTGATCCAGAGCTAATTATAAGAGTGCTTAAGAAGAACTTTGGTCGATCTGACCTTCTGATTGATAAGGCTCTTACCGAACTAAGAAAATTGCCTAACCTGGGACCTAGTGCGGTTGATTTGAACGATTTCGCAATTAAAGTAGTGAATATCGTAACTACTCTGTCGAGCCTAGACCGACGTGCTTACGCAGATAATCCTTTCCTAATTCGGGAAATTACAGAACGGCTGTCACCCCACGTCCGATCCCGCTGGTGCCAGTATGCGGAGGAAAATCTCGAGCAGGCCGAAAGCGAGCTCGTGCTTATGGTGAACTTTCTGCTCGACATCAGCGATAAAGAGTTGCAGTACAGCCACGCGCGTGGAGCCGTCAATCGTCGCAGCGCGCCGGCGACTTCGTATGAAGATGCGCGTGGAAGCCGACGAGCGCCAGCGCCGAACCCTCATCCGTCAGGTGGTGGAGCGATCCGCAAGTATAACCCGAACCGTGTACAAACATATACCACTGATAAAGTTGAACCTTGCCTTTGCTGTGGCGGTGCCCACAATGCCACAAGTTGCAAACGTGTGCTTGACATGAGTATATCGGCTCGATGGGAATGGGCGAAGACTAATAAAATATGTTTCAAATGTTTAAATAGGAGACACAGGCGTGGCAGTTGCAAGTCTGGTGTATGCGGAGAACAAGGATGCCAGCATCCGCATCACCCGCTGCTGCACGATGAATCGGCTCTCAAGCGAAGATCGTCTCGTCTTGATGAAGCAGCGTCAGCAATGCCTGCAACTGCGCCCATCGAGCCCGAGCGCGCACACAGGGAGCAGGCATTCCTAGCGGAAGAACGTAAGCCCGCGCTGCCTGCACGACACCCGTGCTTAATACGGAGCATCAACAGTCATCGGATGTTTTACTCAAGGTAATACCTATACTTTTGTCTGGACCGAGAGGCGAAATGAAGTGTTACGCACTCTGCGACGATGGCTCGACTCTAAGTCTTTGTGAAGACTCTGTAGCCAATGCCGTAGGTGCCACAGGCGTCGAAGAGCCATTAGAGATAAATGGAATTGGCCCTATGTCCATGGCTGAGCCCAGCCGGCACGTGACTGTGCAGATACGTGGACTGACTGGAGGGCAGACACACCAGGTTAAACTAAGAACGGTAAGAGACTTGGGCGTCAACTCTCAACGGGTGTCAAGAACCTTAGTTAAACAGTACAAGCATCTGCGAGGCCTGCAGGAGGCCACATATGATACTGTTACACCTCGGGTACTCATCGGGGCTGACAATTGGCATATGATATTTCCCTAGAGGCCCGTATCGGCACTAAAAGCGAACCTGCTGCTGTTAGGATAGATCTTGGGTGGCTAATTTATGGGCATGCGCCGCAGACCCCCCCACGAGGAGCCGAACGAGTGCTACACCTCACGCGAGCGAGCAAACTGAACGGTGAGTTAAACAAACAATTGCAACAATATTTTGAAGTCGACTCGCTAGGCATAAAGCTGATAGATAAAGTGCGGCCGCAGGACGAACGAGCGTGCAAGTTGTTCAACGAAACCGTGAAACAAGTGAGTACACCACAAGGCCCAAGATATGAAGTAGGGCAACTGTGGCGTGACAATGACCCTCTACTACCGCCCAGCTACAACCTGGCCCTAACAAGACTACGTGGGATAGAACGGAAGATGGATAGAGACCCGCAGTTTGCCGAAGATTACACTGCGCAAGTAGAAAACTTGCTAAATAAGGGATATGCAGAGAAAGTAAGTGAACCAGGCCCAGATCGAAGGTCATACTATCTCCCACACTTTTCTGTCCATAATCCAAACAAACCTAAGAAGATCCGTTTGGTTTTTGATGCTGCAGCATTAAATCAAGGACGAAGCCTGAACGACTTCATTCTTGAAGGGCCGGATTTGCTGCAATCACTGTTAGGCATAATGTTACGCTTCAGGGAAGGCGCATTTGCAGTGACAGCTGACGTAGAGGAGATGTTCCTAAGAATCCAGATCCGGGAAGAGGACAGGAACTCGCAGATGTTTCTGTGGCGAGCGGCACGCCGAACTGGCGTCCCTGACGTGTACAGAATGAAGTCAATGGTGTTTGGAATCGCGAGCTCTCCGTTCCTCGCACATTCGGTAAGAAATTATAATGCTTATAAACACGAAGATCGCTACCCGAGGGCCCTAGAAGATATAATTAAAAATCACTACATGGACGACTACGTTTCGAGCTACGAAACCGAAGCGGAGGTCATCGCGTGCGCCGAGGAAGCATCCGCTTGCCACAAGCAAGCCGGGTTTCATCTTCGTGGGTGGTCCAGTAACTCGCAATGCCTGATAGAACGGATCCCAGAGCAACTACGAGCCAACACACCCATGCTGATTGGAGATAAGGAGCAAAAGGTATTGGGTTTAACCTGGGATGCAAGATCGGACCATCTCGGGTTTAACACAACTATGATAAGAGTCCCAGTCGAAGTTAAGGAGCTTAAAAGAGCCCCGACGAAAAGGGAGACTCTCAGCGCAGTAATGAGCATTTATGATCCGTTAGGAATAATATCCTATTTTTCAATTACAGTCAAGATCCAGTTACAGCGACTGTGGAGCCTACGATTGAATGGGATGCCCCGCTGCCACCGGACGAGTGTGAGGAGTTTCAGACATGGCTGCGCGCGCTGGAATCCGTCGGTGGACTGCGCATACCCCGCCACTACGGACCTATGGAAATGGTGAGACGAACCCTCCATATTTTCGTTGATGCTTCGTCACAAGCATACGCAGCAGTCGCTTATTGGCGTATCGAGAGACGAGGGGAGGTCCTGGTCTGCCTGATCGCGGCGAAAGCGAAAGTGGCGCCAACACGCTCAATTTCAATACCACGTGCGGAACTTCAAGCTGCCTTGATCGGAGCCCGTCTAAAGAAAGTTATTCTGGAACAACACAGGTATGAGGTAGCCGAAACAGTTATGTGGTCGGACAGTCGAACGACACCCATGGGGTACGCGAAAATGCACGCCGCTATAGCGCTTACGTCTCGCACCGCCTGGGCGAGATCGCCGAACTCACGGAGCCTGGACAGTGGCGATGGGTACCGACTCGACAGAACGTCGCAGATGACGCCACCCGAGCCGATAGTACACGTGAGTTCGATATAACACACAGATGGTTCCAAGGACCCGCCTTCTTACGTTTGCCGACATCAGAGTGGCCACAAGAACCGTCGAACCAGCCAGAACCAGAGCTAGAAGTATTAGAGGTAAAGCAATGCTTCGCAAGCCGCGGAATTGCCCCACTACCACTGCCCGATATGAGTCGATTCTCGTTATGATCGCCTAGTACGAACTACTGCACGAATATTGCAGTTCATTGATATTTTAAAGACTAAGGTTAGGGTGAACCTGGATACCAAACATATTCTGGCGGCAGAACATTTATTATTACAGAGGGCGCAGAAAGAGGACTTCGCCGACGAGCTACGGATCCTTAGTCGCGGCGAGTCCCTGACCAAGGGCAGCGCACTCTTCGAGCTAGACCCCGAGCTCACAGGTGACAACGTGCTCCGCATGCGAGGCCGCATCGACGCAGCGCCCGTGCCTATTAACAAGAGGCCGGCCATTCTGCATGGACGTAACCGGTTGGCTAGACTCATTATATATAGAATGCATAAAAGAGCTGCACACGCAAACAATGAACGCGTTGTAAACGATGTTAGACAGGAATATTGGATCTTACGCCTGAGACCGACTGTGCGCGCGATCGCAAGCGCCTGTCAATTCTGCCGCATTAGAAGGGCGACTCCTCGCGCCCCACCTATGGGAGATTTGCCTCTGGCACGAATAGAACCGTTTTGTAGACCGTTTACAAACACTGGTGTAGATTTGTTTGGTCATATTACAGTTACCATCGGAAGAAGGAACGAGAAGCGCTGGGTTGCACTCTACACCTGCCTAACGACCCGAGCAGTACACCTGGAGCTGGTGCATTCCCTCAGCACTGACTCTGCCATCATGTCGCTTCGTCGCATGGCCGCACGGCGCGGCTGGCCACGCACGATGTGGAGCGACAACGGAACGAACTTCCGTGGCGCTACGGCGGAGCTACGGGCCGCTTACGAAGAATGGCTGCCTGCACTGCAGCAGTATGGCCTACAGTATCGCCTGGACTGGCGATTCATCCCCCCCGGAGCCCCGAACCAGGGCGGCGCCTGGGAGCGAATGGTCCGATCTATAAAGACCGCTCTCATGGCGACGCTACACTCGCGAGCGCCCAAGGAAGAGGTGCTTGCGACTTTGCTGGCCGAAGCCGAGGCTTGCGTTAATGCTCGGCCTCTCACACACGTCCCGGTCGATCCACGCGATCCCGAGGCGCTAACACCGAACCATTTCCTACTCAACGGCCCCCCTCACTGGTCCCTGTGGCGAGGTCAACCGACGAGCCTGGAAAGTCAGCCAGGCACTTGCTGATTCCTTTTGGCACCGCTGGGTGCGCGAGATTTTACCCACCCTCGCCCCACGACGATCTTCAGCGACGGGCGAGCGACCGCTAACGGTCGGCGACCTTGTTATCATCGTGGACCCATCACTCCCACGCAACGTATGGCCACGCGGCATGGTAGAACGAGTCTACACGGGCCCAGACGGCGGCGTCCGCAGTGCAGAGATCCGGACCAAAGGCGGCATCTTCCGAAGACCCACGACGAGGCTGGCTGTCTTGCCGGTCGAACCAGAGTCGACGTAGCAAGTCGACGAGGGGAGTGTGGACGACAGCCAACTCGCGGACCGAACGCGAGACAATTGAACCAATATTTCTTAAATGATCCTAAGTTTTAATGTTTTAAGTTGTATGAGATATAATAAAGATCTTTATCAACGTAGGTAGCCTAAGAACTAGGTATTCCATGTATTAAGTCTAAGCTGTAAAGTAGCATACTAACTTACTGATCGTTCTGTTATTCTGTGAAAATAAGTCTAACAACCTTCCCGCATCCCGATCGTAACAATAATGAGCCCGATATTGTCCATACAAAGTTTATATTTACGTGGTTGAGCGTTACCACAGCGGAACCTGCTCTGTTCTCTGATTGGCCGTCAGTAGAGCGAGAGCGTGTGTGAGCTAGACGGAAATAGGTATTACGAATTCCCAACAAAATGTTGGGGAAATCTTTGAGGATTATTCCTACTTTATGCCCAGAACTATGGCTTAAAAGAGGAATGATTATCATTGGGGTAAAGGTAAAGGTTATGATCCCGGTAAAGGTTTAGACGCACACTGCTGTCTTCGAACTATAAGATGAGAAAACTTCATAACATGCGGCGAATTGACAGATCTGGCTCATTAAATCCGTTCCCTACGTCTAAACCCAAATCATGACCCTTTTGGAACAATTGTAGACTTATAGATCGTAACCGTACGCACATAATGACATATTATTATATAGCCGGGCGATCTAGCTCGAAGTAGGAATCCTAAATTAGTACCCTAACATAAGTGAAATGTTTTCTGAACTTGTTAAATTTTGCAAATAATATTGGCCAATCAGGATCGCGCGATCCGCCGCGTACTTTAGTGTGACAAAGTCTCAACAGTTTTGCTCGCTCGGCATGACCGTAGCGAAAGCCACTCGAAACTCGCGATCGTGATTGGTCAGCCATATTCGCGGCCCAATCTTATAAATATTCGCAGTCGCGGCCGCGGAGCATTCATTCCTATTTCGGACCCAGAGATGTGAAGTGAACGCGAACGTGACCGTAAAGAACCTAGATCCTAGTGCTTGTATAGTTATTAGTCGGACCCTAGCTAGACTAGACTTGCTACTTGTTAATAGAACGATTATAATACAACTTCGATCCCGTGTTGTTTTATTGTGAACCGAGCTATCGTAGATGCTCCTGTGGTGTAGACGCCATCACCTACAACTATCGAACCTCGCGTCGCGTCGTATAAGTAATTTAGTAATCTCTCAGTGCTCGGTTACTACTAAGCTGTAACGCTGAGAAATTTCTGTAAAGCAATAAGCATCAATTTTCGTCACAGTGATGAATAGTATACTCAAGTCGTTCGTTAATTTAGTACAATGTAACATCGGCTCGCGCCTGATTAAATGAAGCGGGCTTGTGTGTTTTCCCGCAATACAAAGCCGGCGTTATTGGCTGTATCGTCATAGCCACATACCAATCAGGAAGGCTAACTATTGAGTGAGGCGTCGAGCGAAGCAGCGAACAGTGAACCATCGCATAAATTGTGTTTTCGCCAGCATGGAGTGCTTTAACGGGCGGAGAGCATCGCCAATTCTAGCGTTCCACTACATACACAACAAATTCAAAAGCAAATACAATCATAGTGCTTCATAGGAGCTCCTCATTGATTCCAATACAGGGCTTCTGCCCCACTTTAACAAAGCGAGCTATCACCGCACATACTTCGCATGTCTTCCAACAGAACTTGCTTTTAGATGGATCGGTTGTAATATTTCAGGCAGTGATCTTATTACCTACATTTGTCATCGTAATTTACGAGTATAGGGCAGCAGGGCGAAGATAACGCCTCAATTCTCAAATTAAAGCAATTTGAGAGAATTTCATTATTTAATCAGTGAAAAGTAATCACTTTAACCAAAAAGGAAAAACGGAAAATATACAAAAAATGTCTTCATAGGCAAGATTCGGATTCGGAACTTTAAAATAGCGTAATCAGGCATATTTTGTATATTCTTCCACTCCTTCCTTTACATATCAGTCTCGCATAATGGCTCATGGCGAAATGACAATATGTCTGTGGTCAGGGTAAGCGTAGCTGCGCAGCCGTGCCGCCGCACGCACCGCTTGTACGTTACGGTTTGTATACATCGTTTGTTTTCATATAGTGGGTCCGTATAAATTAAAAATATTTATTAATAGAAACATCTCAGTTGATACAATACAAAAATAACCTTCCTTCCCGTCCTTGTCATTAAGGATTCAATAAGAAACGTATTCAATGTGAATTGCACTCATGTATGTACTCTTAGAATAGCTATCGTGGAAGGCTGTTTTACTAGCTGATTTTTTAGAGTCAGCTCAGGGTGTTTTATCATTGTTGTGAACCTACACTGTCCCACTGCTGAGCAAAGGCCTCCCCCCACACTACACTAATGAGAACCACTCCCACTTTACATTTAAAAAATGTAACATACAATAGTATAATACGTAGAACGGAAACAAGATTAGTAAAATTAGAAAATGCACTCAAAAACATTAACTGGGATATTATGATATATAACTATTATGATATGAAGTTCGCAGAGACGGGGGAGACTTTGATGTAGAATAGGTGAACGTCAGGGTGAATCAAGCATTGATAAACATCTGTAATATTGTTAAACAGGACAGTACTCGTACATCGCCAACCAGTTGCTAAGTAAACCTCGATTTTGTCACAAAGGGCCTAGTTACTCTAAAACGGCAAGTTGAGGGCCACGCCGCATTCAACCCATTAGCATAAGAAGCCATTCGACTGCGCGCTAACTTATGTCCTACTATACAAGTAGCTATATAGGGGCAACTGGAAACTTTTATTACGATCGCAAACTACAAAACAAGCAAGCTACTAAAGAGGTAACTTTGAAAAATAAAAATATACAACCCACCGCCTGCAATGGTAGTAGGTATGGCAGCTATTAAAAGTTACCGGCTTTCGGCCTAAACTATGTAGTCCGTTTAAAGCAATAATTATGCATTATGTTCGCTCTGTATTCTCGAGAGTTGTCTGCACTTATGGAGATTTATTGTAACTTCACCAACTATAATGTAGGCGCCGAGACTCACGACCGCCTTGCACGTACACTACATTTATTACAAATAATATAATGTTCTTGTTAAATTTAAACAACTATGTATCCAGTAATAAAGTTAAATGAGATGATGTAATAGTAACTTTAACTGAATGATGTCTCTATACTTGGTAACGCGAGTAAAACATACGAAACTTTTAATAAAAACGATTACAGAAATGTACTTCTATGATACGGTGTAAATAAGTAGGTGTCGTATTTTGTCCTGCTTTTCTCAATTACACCCAAGTATTAGGTACGTGATATTTTTTAAGGTATTTCATAATCGAGTCTCGCAGGTGCGGAGGCAGCGTATCTCACACCTGTGGACTCCCCCGACTGCGCATTGCCCGTAGGTATGGGAAGACTTCATTCATGTTCAGATTATAAGGACAAATTAAGTCACTTTAAGGCCTACCGCGAAAATTTAATTTCACAAATTTCGAACGATTGGACCTTACATTCTAATAACGCGTTAATTGGAGTAATGGAGACAGGTGCCCGAGATTTTCGAATTTCGATTTTCTTTTTACTAAAAATCGAATACGCCACTGCGTCAATTATTCAGGAACGGGTTTTTTAAAGGTGCGATCAGAAAAACGATGATGTAGAAATGTTAAACTGGTTCGCATTAGTTATTATTGCCGCTATCTATCCTCTACATTTAAATTTGAAATCTAAAACAATGCATTTTTGTATTAGACATATCCATTAACATTACATACAAATTAACATCATACTGTCATTTTTGTCAATATTTTAATGCTTTATTATCTTTTCTCAAATAATTTCTATTTTCATAATAATATATGTAATATTATTTATAAACACTTGTCTAACCTAACACGACAGTGTAGTTATATTTCTATATTAAAAGAAAATATGTACCTATCTAAATTTAATGAACAAGATCTATAGTATTTATTTTATTCTTAAGTACGTAAGTTAAGACGATGGCCTCAGGATCTTATAAACATTTAATCTAGTTATTAGTAAAGTGAAGTAAGTCATGTTATTGAAAAATATTGCACTGTTTCACTGCGTCCGAATGGGAAAAGGAACATAACTAAAGTTTTATATATTATTGTAACTGACAAAAGCCGAGATACCATTTTTAAAGATTTTCTCTACAGAAATTAAATCCCAAAATGGATTCTTTAGTTCCTTCTTTTCCTTGGTTACGCTAACCGTGTCTGTGTGTAACAACATTAATTAATTGAAAAGGTGCTATTCTGTTTTGTATATGGACTGACAGAAGCGAAAATAAAAATATTACCGTTTAACATTTATTAGTGGAATGTAAAAAACAAAGTACTACAAAAGACCCTTTCATCTCGATCTTTCGTCCACGAGAGCTATAAATGTGTCTCTAACACGTGGGCGCTGTTAACGCAAATCGATGTAGGGCCACCAACCGAACTCGAACCACAAGTTCGAGAACGGAGGCAATTTTTGAGAGCCGAGCACTCGAATGTATGATTTAAAATTCTGTCAGAAATCCAGATACAAACATTTAATATCGCGGTGGTATAAAAAAATATACAAACATATAGGTAAAAAACTTTGTACGCGACTATTTTATAACTCTGATTCTTTGAGTTCGAACGCTCATACGTCTACGTCCTTCAGAATTTGAAAGTAGCGTGCATAACATTGAAGTTTATAAACAAAGCGAAGTGCGAGTAGTTTTTAGGGCCGTGATACTCTGGAATCACGAGGCCAGGTCATTCCGACAGTAGTAATTCTTAAAATATATAAACGCGTAAAGTACCTACCTAGCTGTGTCTCTCTAATATAATTTTATGATCAGTAAATCCAGTGAATGTCTAAATCAGTGTCTTCCATTGAATAGTTGTAGTCTTCCAAAAACTAAGAAATTCTATTTATTCATTTTATTTTGTCTTGGTAAGGGTTTATCGTACGATTACGAGGACGAACTTAACAGAATTTTACCCAGGAACTTAACTTACAATACCTTTTATCTTTCGAGAACAGTAGTAGAAACTACGGGGAGAGGGACTCTATCAACTTTTTAACTGGTTCTGGTATCAGATAGCCATTTACGCTGGATGTAAATAGCTTACTGGGCAAAGATAATTATTTTGACGCATGTAAATACATTTATATACATACTTGTGTAAAAATACTTAAATTACCCATGACTCAAGAACTTGTGCTCTTCACACTAATAGATGCCCGTACCTACTAGGATTTGAACCTAGGATCGTCGACTTCATGGGTAGGGTTACAACCCACTAGGCCAGACCTGTCATCATATGAAAAATTATGACGCATGCTCGGTTGTATCTTCCATATTTGGAATCGTTCGCTCTCGCTTGATCGCCCCCGAAATTTTACGTTTCTTGTTCATGTCACTTTTGAAAAGTATAACCCAACCAAAATAAACTTATTCAGGTGGTTTTATTGAAATAAAAGGATTCTCGCCTTTATTGTAGGTACCACAATTACTGCCCAATTACTAACTATTGTGTAACAAAACTTTGAAACAATAATTTTCTGTCGCCTTTGCTTACATATCTATTATATTAAACAACATAGAACATTAGCCAAATATAAACAACTACCTTAGAGGTACCGTAAGGTATTATCTACTTGTAAAAACTCCTGCAATATAAGAATGAAAAATGAACCAAAATTGCATATTATGTCGGTACTGTTACGTAAGACGTGGCGGAAGTTGGTAAATATGCACGATTTTCCGGGATAGGTAATCTCTGGAACTGCCGAATGGGTTTAAAAAAGTTTTTCGTTGTTTTCAACTTTTGTGCGCGCAAAGCAGAATATATAGGACAATTGTGTTAGTTTTTACAGTAATGTCCTTCTAAAACTACTGCACGAAAATAAAATTGTCGTACGTGCAGGAATAGTTGTTCACAACCGATTTAACGAAATCGAGACTAAACAGCTTAGAATTGTATGTACCTAAACTCAAATTTCATTACAACCTTTTTCAAAACCTCCTATTTGCATGAAACCTCTATGAAACAAAAGCAGATGTTAAACAACGAAAGTTTCTTATTACTTTGCATAAAGAGAGAAACAGAAAAGACGCCTTGAAGTCAGTCTCGGGCGCTTATGCTAGATCAGGATGTTAACATAGTCCATTACATTTGTAACGGGTTTAAGTATAAATGCATGTATGTAGGAATAGGAAACCGTGAGTTAATTAATATGGGCCTTAACACTTAGAAATTAAGGTTTACGGTCAAGTGGGTGTTGATACACTGTATACTGTGGAAACCGAATACAAGCCAGCTACACATTGTAACTGTCTGCCTTAAGATTTATGTGTAAACGGTCTCGAACGTGGTCCATGGAACGGCTAGCAACAGAATCTAAGCATCGCTGGAATACTTCTTTACGACGTAACCGTACCCGAGCACTTGACATACGTAGTATGTAAATAACCCACTTCCAATAAAAAGAAACATTTCCGTATTCCATTAACCTGAGTTTTATGTTTTGTTTTTTATTTTATTATTTGACGCATAAGTTGCCTTTGTACTTTGTTTTTTATCAAGTATAAAATTCGATCCTAAGCTTGACCGAATGGGCTCAGCGGAAGACCAGCGCTGACTCATATGCTGAGTTGAGTCCATTTTGTGATGCACACCAGGTGTATTTTTTCTTTCTTTGTCTGTCATTGTTTTTGTATATATGTTGTCACAAATAAATGTTTTTTATCTTTTTTTATCTTTACATGTGAAACCATGCTAAAGAATTATAACACGCATATGTGTAGTTAATGTAGTTTATTGATCAAAATTCAAAAGTGTAGTTCACAATGGTTGGTATCTGAAGTACACACAGCAAAACTCTTAGCTGTACAGGAGGACCTTACGCCTTACATAATAAGGTCCACCAATGTACAGCTAAGAGTGTTGCTGTGTGTACGTAATTTTGACAATGGACATCTTTCCTACGATTTTACTAAAAATCAGTACACGTGATACTCTGCTGATTATCGTGGTAACAGACGACAGTTTCAGCTAAAAGTTGTAGCACTAAAAAATGGAAATTGTGCATTTTTATACTTTTTATTATATGAAAAAAGCAATGTTAAAATTGCTTCTTTATACAAAAAATCTTACCATCGAGCACTGCAAGATAACTTAGTTTTTCACGACTAACTTAAGAGGGATAACTTATCCTTAAATTAATATATAACTGATGAATATTACGATATCAAATGTGTCACAACTCTATGCAATGAAGCAATAGCAAGACGTTATTATCGCTGTCGAACAATTGTCATGAAGGTTATTAACATTACGTAAACGTATGTGTATAACAATACATTAAGTTTAATAGCTGATTAACGTGGTGCTGTAAGGCCCTAACATTATTTATTAACTGCAGTTTTATCAAAAAACTAAACGTTTGTCAGCTTAACTACCACAAAATATATTGAGACTCGCTATATAGTGAAGCATTAATATTAAGGAACGATAGTTTTTGAGATATCAATTTTACTTTACCCATACAGTTAAAAGCGAAAATAAAACGGCACAGGGAACAGGTAACTAACTAATAATAATTACGTAGAGTAAAGAGCTCGGGCCTTAGACAAAGTTCCCGCTCGGAACGAATAAGATGATAATTATATTCGGAACAATATTTTGCTTTAGTGCACACCGTAAGGTGAGCACTAAGAGCAGTACAACTACAGGCGAGAAACGACACAGCTTTCAGTGCGTTAATAGTTTTTTATTATACAAAGGAGGATAGTTTTTGTTTACCTCCCGTGCTTATGTAAATAATACAGGTTGCACGTCAGGCACTCGCTCTCTCACGTTGTTTGTTCATTACGTTGTCAAAACGTCATAAAATATTACTTTTTTGTAGCTTGTTTTTTGTGCTTTGAAGTATTTTTATAACTGTTGTGAAAACTCGCACAGTATTAAGCGGTTAGTCAATCAGGTGCAACATATTTAAGACGGAGCTTAGTGATACAAATAGGAGATGGAGAATTGCAAGGAAGTAATATTCAATAATGTTAATACCGGGTGTTATAAAAAACGTGATACAAGATTATCAAGCCGGCATCTGGTTATAATTTGGAACAATTTTTAACGTGGGGTCAACTTTGTAAATTGTAAAAAAAAAAACAACTCTTTCATACATTTTCGTCAACTTATACTTGACCTTTTCTATGGAACAGCTCAATTTTTATTTAATTTTACAAACTTGACCCCATAGTAAAAGATGTTCGAAATCAGGAACAGATGCCTTTTTGAAAATCTTTTATCACGTTTTTTATAACACCCAGTATTAAATAGCATCCAAGATTAAAATGATTAATCTGTAATGTAACATTTAATAAAACAAAAGACTTTTATGACCAGACATCGCAAATTAGCAGGAAAAAAAATATTGACAGGTACTCAGAGTTAGCTCATAATATATATCCATAAACTCAATTAATAGTTGTTTTCTCAAAGCTGGAGCTTATATATTTGTAAGTATTATTTCGTAGACTATAATAAAGAAACAAAGTAAATATTTATATGAAATGTGAACTTTGTATTTGTTTACGAAAGTCTTTAAAAGACTATAAAGATGATTAATTTATTATTTAGCATATTTTTAATATTTTTAATACTATATAATAATAAACTATAATAATAAACTTGACAACACAATCACTACAACTAAACAGTCCCACCCCCATAATGTGTTTTATATAAGTAACGAATTTCAAATATGGCTTACTTACTTTGCCACACCGACAAATAAAAGCGTCACTCCTCTTCTATCTGGCAATGTAGAACAAACCGTTTTTGTAGTATAATATTTTTAGAAAGTCCTGTATTCAATTAAGAAATACTAATGTTTCGCCATCTCTGTCTGTCACTGCCTGTCCGTCCGATGGTAAGCCCAAAAACCGTTAGTACTAGAAAGCTGCAATATGGCATGAATTTTATATATACCTATGTACATATTAACCACGCTGACTAACTTTTTTGCTTCCTTCCTATAAGGAACGGTAACTATCTAATTGTAAGGTCGGAAACTACAGAAGCTACATTGAGCATGATTCGACTAATGCTTGACAGCTTAAGGCACTGGTCCCACCACGAGCTCCACATATATGTCATAGCCGGACGATCGTGGTTTATCGCCGGGCGATGAGCTATAAATTTATATCTCTCTCTTTTATTTACACGGGAGCGATTATCTTTTGTCCCTTGAAATAGCTGATAGCTCATAGCTTACTAGCTCGCGGTGGGACCAATACCTTAGACTGCCGAGTTTCCTAATTTTACAAGTTTTTATTTAACTTGCAATGTAAGTATGTAATTATCCGGGTTCTATCTTGTAACTCAATTTTGAACCGGATATCTTTAACGCATTCACTGCCACCAACGCACATGTGCGTTCTTTTCCATACATTTTTGGAGGCGGTGGCAGCGAATGTGTTAACCGATTGATGCTAAATTTAGCACACTTATGTAAATTTCCAAACAATACAATATTATAGTACCACTGATCTGATCTGATGCTGGAGCCAGAAGGAGCCCATAGTAACTCCTCAAATACACAAAATAAACCTGTGGCGTTTAGGCTCGTTAGAGTTCTATCGCTGATTGTGAAAAAAGTACAGTCGGCAATAAAAGCTTGTACCAAAAATGAAATTTTTACAGTAACTTATTATATCTAGAGCTAAGTTAGCGGGATCCAGGATGCTAGCAAAATTACTTAATGTATCTGATAAGCAAGATAGGTTTGTTGTCCGCGGCATGTTTTATTATTTCCATGAGGTTTAGATCTAAGAGGCGCTGCTGCGGGATTTTTATGCAAAATCGATGTTTTATCGCTCTTTTATAGCCCCTCGTCTTTCTGCCAAATCGAGAGAAAGAAGGCGTGAGGAAATTCATTCGAGAGCCAAAGCGTTTCTCTAATTAAGCCTACTCTTTTATTTTTCGCTTAACGGTCCACAGCCTTGTGTAAATGATGCTTTTATAGTTGCAATTAAGACGTTGGATACTTTAGCAGACTTGTCGCGAATTACAAAATATTATAAATTATCTTAAAATGTTTTGTGTTACGTGACACGGCAGATAATACTTATTGCCCATTCTTTGTAAATTCAGACAAACGTTTTTAATTTTATATAGTTCTTGATATTTGACCAACGGACAATTTATATCATTGAGCCGCTTGCTCCAGTCAACACTGACCCCTTAAAGTAATGTATGATATACTAAAAATGGGTAAACATTTTCAAAATTCGTATGCAGTGTAGGTGCTTCAATTTGCGAATGGTGCGCTTGAAAGCGCTTTCATATTTTTTCAACCGCCACAGCGAGGCGTGGACTTGCGCCACTCATGCCTGCTTCACTGATATTTTGTTTTTTGAAACATGTTTATAATGGCTAGGTACCGCATGCGCTGCTCAAACCGCGTGAGTGAGGAATGGACATTGTTTGTATTAGGCATATTCCAAATGTGGCAATGCCTATTTTACTGTCAGAACAAGTGTTTTTATTACACGACCAGTTCATATAAGTTTACATAAGGATGTACTTGTGTATACTATTTCACAAAAATATTTATTTCTAGGTGGAGGATGTTGTGGTTTGCATAATATATGTATCAATCTATTAGGTATATATGTTATCCTCTAGTAATAACCATAACATAAGTTTTGTAACTGTATGTCAAATTTGTATGACATTGTTCCAAAAGTTGTATTTATTTAACAGTTGGTACTATTACTGACAGTATCTCTGCTTTTTATTCATAAAATTACATGGCGGCAGAAACGAAAATGTCAGCCGATTTTAATTCCCGGCCGCTAGCGCGTCGCCCAATTATTAGAAAGCCATTTAATTCAAACAATGAAGCCAACAAATCACCATAATTTATAGCCTATTATTGCCCTTGTGTTCAACATCAATACATCGTGATATTTAATGCAGTTACATCCACCGTCACCATTTCAATACTTGCGCGTTCATGGGAATGTAAACGGTTGCAGATTCAACTGTACAATGGTTGCGAAAATACAATGCATTGAAGTTGCAACAGCCAGATTGCGTCGGGAAGCTGGAAGATGCGATTTTCACTACTCCGGCCGACGGCGCTGTTCTGATTGCCTACAGAATCTAGGAATGTTCACTACTCCTGCAATCCGTATATGCACATGGCTGTTATGGATCTTGAAGTCGTATGATAGCGTGCGCCCGGCATGCAATTGCAGTAAATGGTCAGACGCAATCATTCAAGCGAAGACCAGCCGATCGACACTCTTTCCGCACATTGTACGTTATATGTTTTGACCACTAGCAACATCTTTTCATACGCTGTCATTATTATTTTCTATGATCATAAAGTGATAACATTTTTCGTTATTTCCGAATTGTTATCAGTTGTATAATCTTCATCTCTTTGATTCTACATACGCGTCATACATACAGGACCATCCAGAATATAAAAAAAATCTAAAACCAACATTTATATGGTATTCCACACTTATCTATCTTACCAATACGTATTTGTAATAATATAATGATATGGCTTAAAGCTTATTCTGCATGCCGACTGCATTTAGTCTAGTTTGTACATTTTTTATTTATTGTTTTGTCAATACATTGCACACATTAGTCATTTCTTTATCATAGTAAATATTGTAACACTTATATATAAGTTTTGAGCGTTTATTTAATTACTACTTGTACAGACCGTCGCTGGTGTTAATTAGAGATATTGTATGGTTCCGTGGTCAACTTGGACCGTTACGGTTTCGCAATAGCCATTTCTTGGGCATCCATTGAATGAAATGCGATGAATGAAAACGTGAGAATTAAATATGTAGATTTCTTTTTTATTGGGCTCGCGAATGATATACAATCAATAAATATAAATAAATAGTATAGGACATTATTACACAAATTATAACTGATCCCCACGGTAAGCTCAAGAAGGCTTGTTTTATATTGAAGGGTATTCAGCCAACGATATTAATACATAAAAATATATACATATATGAAACATCCATGACTCAGAAGCAAATATCTGTGCTCATCGCACTAATAAATGCCCTTACTGTGATTTGAACACAGAACCGTCGGCTTCATAGGCAGGGTCACTACCCCACTAAGCCAAATCTGTCGTCAAACAACAACCTGACCTAAAATATATATTCCAAATGTTTTGATTATTCATGTTACAATTATATTAATATTATGATTTTTATTGGTCAACAGCTGATTACGAGTATCGATTTCACCCTTACCTTACAGCTTATCTTTTTATTTCAGCAGATGCAAAGACAATATTACTTGCAAAGTACATAGTCACCATGAACGCATCAATCTTTTGGGAAGATTATTAAACTGTACCTTGACAAAACTGCTTTTATTTTATTACCAAGAGTAGGTAACTGTTTTCACTAAAATATTCTCAAAAAGCGCTAACAATTTATCATAAATAGTGGCAAAATTGCATATAACCTTAAAAACCCATACAAACGACCTATTTCTCGAATACTTGTAACTTATAATACAAGTGAAAGTTTCCTTCTAACAACATGTGTCAAAAAGTGACTTCCGCTTGTATTACAAGTTAAAAGTGTTCGAGAAATAGGCTCCTGTTGTCAGTAGACAACGAAACGAAAGGTGACGTCACGTTCCGTTCCGCCATTAGCGTCGTGTTACAGCGTAAAGCGACGGTGTTGAAAAATACTAGTTTTAAATAATTCAATATTTTTTTTGAGACTTATACATTTATTTACAGAAATTAGAATCGTATTACGATAACTACAAGTACTTAACTAGTTACAGTATAAAATCTAAAAAAGGCCCTTGAGGCATTGTACCAAGTATGCTGGCGACATTTCCTCGTTGTATCGCAATGCTGATATGTTATGCGAGGTAGCCGCCAGCGCTTCGGTCACCAGTTACATCAACCAGACGTTTCACGATTTCTGCAAAAATTTTGTGCGCGCTGTTCAATATTTTAAAATAAAAATAATAATTTGTGAAACTAGTGTCCATATATTTTTTTAGATCACATGCATATTCCCTATTACTATCCATCGAATGCCGTTCGCTCAAAATTCGTTCCACAGGAAGTTAATAGTCTCACACGAGGCCAGACTGGCTGGGGCTACTTTTTGGTTTCGATAGCAATGCCGACTATTGCAACATGCAACGTCCCGTTAACAAGCTCAGTGATCAAAGCGAGACTTAGTGGCCCTGCAGCGTATACCGATGTCGTGCTACGCAAATAAACGATCGCAAAGGCGATTAGCAAATAAAAGCAAAAATTAGTAAACTGCCTTTGAAACCTAAACGCAATACGCAGTTGTGAATACATTACAAACCATGGAAATTAAAAATACTTGAAATGTTTACTCCGTGCACTTCGGGTAAGGATAAAAACATATTTCTAAAGCTTATTACAGCACACAAGTATACATGAATGGATAATACACCGTGGGAGTAGTATGTAGTGACTAAAGTGTTTTAAGAAAGTATATGTCAGTTTTGTGACGATAAATAAGCATTAAGTCTGTATGGAAACTAATTTTGTGCTTTTCTTTGCATTGTAATATTGCTTTTAGTTTATATAACGATCAACAAATCTAAGTATTTATAGAAGTTAAATACTTTGATTGTCGGCACAAAATTGTCATGATTTAACTTTTCTACGAGTCACACTAATTGAGTACATTTTTTTCTGAAAACTTTCGTGAGTGTTACTTTGGTAAAGAGTTTCATTATGATATTAACATTTTTTTCCAGATATTTCTAGGCTAGTCTTTTTATACAAAATTTATTTGTTATATTTATAACGATCTTATTGTGAATACCCTTGTGATACCTTTAATTCATTTTAAATCTGTGACTAGGTTTTACATAATATTTTTATAAAAGTAAAATTTAAAAACCTAAACTAGGCAACCGCCGGCAACGGAGCGAGCCCCCAAGCTGCCGGTGGTTAGGGCTGCAGAGAGAGGGACCACTGGACTATGTGCGTCGTGTCCAGGATTACCGCCTTCTGAATCTGACCCTCGATCCAACCACAACCACGTAGCGAGAGATTCTCAAGATGCCGATCAAGACTTTTCGCCATAAGACCGTTCGCGGAAACGACTATAGGTACAATGATCGCCGAATCAACTTTCCACATGGCGGTTACACGTGAGCCAAATGTAAATATTTGCTGGACTTGTCCTTCTCGGCTTTCACGAGGTTCTCGTCACATGGGACGGTGACGTCAATGAGCATTGCCCGGCGCTGCGATCGATCTATCACCACGATATCAGGCTTATTCGCTATTACTCATTATTACGATTGACTTACTACATATACAACAGAAATTGTTTTAGTGTTGTAATTTTTACACCAATTAATGACATAGGGGAGAGCGGTGCCTCCTGGCACAGATTATTATGTAAATAACTTAAAAGAAGACACTAGCCATTGTAAGATACTGCACTATTTGTAAAACAAATAAGAGATTGATTTTGTTTTTTTTTTTTTTGGAACCGCTCTAAATGAATTCGTTAATTCGCTTAAGAAAATATTTGTATCTGACTTCGAAAGTCTAGATCTAGTTGAAAGAATAATGAAATATTCTGAGAATTAACTATTTTTAAAATTGTAATATTCAACTTCATGCCAAACTTAGAGGTACCAGATCTCTTTTATGCAACAACTCTTTTATCGATTCTGCCATCTCAAGAACGATCGTAAACAATTTCATAAAGAACAGAAAAACTGATTAAAGTTATGGCGAAGCAGACTACCTATCTAAAACAAACAGATCTGGCCCGAAAGTTAAGAGTAAGCACTCTCTTCTCTATTGCGAGACTGACCTTTATTTCGTCCGAGATTTTAATGTAGGGAGTTCATGGAAGTTAATAATAGTATAAAGCATCATCATTCCAGCCGTAAGATGTCCACTGCTAGACATGGGCGTCCCCAAATATCATCTTGGAAGATGTCATAGTCACCACGCTTGTCAGGCTGGTTGGCAACCGCAGTAGCTGTTGATTCTGTTTCAATAGACGCTGCTACCCATCCGTCAGTTGTTTCCGTTTGTCACCTCATACGACACCCGCGGGAGGAGATGGAGTGGTGATATCTCACAGCCGGCACCGAACGGCACTATTAGAACGGTCCAAGGCAATACATTTATTTTCTCTCAATAGGTATTTATCCTCGAGGAAAGTAATTAAGCCATTAAGGCTATACCTATGTATTAATTCTTAATAACTGAGGTCTACGACAGAAAGCCATAGAACTATATTGTATCAGCCTATTTGGAATACTAAAATTGTATGCGTCAATATCGGTCGAACTATCAACAAACAAAACGAACTAACAGTAGAGTATACTGGTATGTTTTGCGGAGTATATTAAAACCTCAATCCAACGGTAATCACAAATAAACATATAGTAAAATAACTGACTACTTAAAAATATTATCTTCGACTAGTGCGATAATCATACCTGAAATAAGCGAATTAAAAACGGCTCGACCACAACCACGAAAATTGCAAAGTGGGCAAAGGTCTGGTTAGAATTTAAGTTCGGTATACACGATATAATTCAGTTTTATCGTTATTTTATAAAATGACAATTTTTATTCTTTATCCAACAGTGAGTACTTGGTAACGTGTAGAAGAGAATTGTGAGATAAAATAAAGTGATAAATGATTTATTTTACAGTATTTACTTCCCGGTGAAATTTTGTAGGATTTTTCGTTCGTTCATTCGGTATCTATCGGTCAGTATTAATTGGTCGATTACAGGCCACGTTTTAATTATGTTTAGTAAATTAAGTAATCTAATCATATCTGGAATAATTACAACTTACATTTATTTGATCATATAAATTGACTAAAATAATGATGTAAACTATTCTAAAACGAGCATGTAAAATATATACTATACTTCAGATCAATTAACAGTATGAAAATATAAAACATACGTATCTGGAAATAATTATCTTTCATTTACTTTGTGAAATAATTCTTAGAATTATTCACTTAGAATTCTTAGATAGATATCTATAGAACTAGAAAAATGGTATTTAGTTCAAAGATAAGGAACAGTACGTAAACGTGTAAATTGGTTTATGTGTCGGTGGTAAGGTGTCAGGTAAGCCGCATTCAGCCGGGCAGGCTCGCGTCCGCCGGCTGAGCCAAAACGCCACTCGCTCGTAAATAATAACTTCATACATAAACAATGAAAGTCACCCCTACCCCATCTCCTTCGCGCCTCGAGGACATCCATTCATAATTTTCTCAATATACAGGGACGAAAGTGATATCACACTGTAATGTTTTCTTCGCTTTCTTTCCTCCTAGCTTTTCCCTCACGTAATGTTTATTGCCTTTAAATACAATTGCTAACAAAGGTTAAACTGTAATAAAAACTTCTCTCTCACTTTACCTGGACGATTGCTTTCTTAAATAATTATTCTTGTCGAACCCTAGTAAAGTTACCCTTTAACTTTTAGAGTAGTTGCGTACTTTGCGTTATAGTTTGATAGGCTTTAAATGTGACTTTAGGCTTAAAATATACAAATCAAAAAAGGAAAATGAAAGGGAACGTGGAATATGATCGGTTTTGTTAATTCCACATGATCACTTTGTATACCCAATGCTATTATGTGTTCATTCGCGCATAGAAAATGTTTCAATAGTGTCTAAAGGAAAATATTTATTTTTATTTCGCCAATCCTCGCGTCGTTGCCTCTAATATAGTGTACGGACGCATTGCTTTCGTCGATATATGATCATATCATCGAACAAAGGCAATGTTCGACGTGTAAAGCTGGGTCCACATTTGTACCATTTAGGCGTATCGTATCTGTGTCGCATAGCACCGACACATTTCATGATAGTGTGGACGCAAACAGATCGCGATCATGCGATGCATCGTATCTGATCGCTCCATGACTAAGCGTTTATTAAATAGCCCACACAGTTGTGATCTAAAACGCGTATCAATGTCGGCAAAAGTAAGCGCGTTATGATACTGTCATTGCTGCGATACATGTCGGGTTGGTATATCCATACAATCATAGGCTCTCGACATTTTTGTACTTTTACCGATCCGCGCGACGTATATGTAGAAATCAGCACATTTATTTATATCTATATGTCACCGTAAAATTGTAAATGCCGTAAGTTCATAATCTAACTCGCGAGATTATAAACTATCGAAAGATTATGAACCGTAACGTACTGTTTACAATTTAACGCAATATTTTTCATACGATTGTACACCAACGACGGTAATCCGTAAAATTGTAAAATGGCTATAGCTTAACGAGTTTTGCGCACTGCTTATCTGAACATGATACGCCATTTCGTAATTATTTATTAAATTAAGACTAACATTAACAGGTAGGTATCTACCTAATTGACTACCATATTTTTACCGTTCAGACCAGCCGATCACCGCTCAAGTATTGTTGTGACGCATGCCAGTTTGACGGTTACTTGTTGACATTTTATCATGTAAGGTAAAAGAAGCTGTGAAATTGTGAGCAATATCTTTGCATTCACAATCTGTCGACAATTTACATTCTCGCGAATTAGATTATAATAATCAACGTATCTATCATCATATACAATTTAATGATGACATGTTTATTGTGTTGTATTCATTCATATTGAGACAGAAGTTAGGTTAATTAATACTATTAACGTTTATTTCTACGTATAACTAAATAGCTCCAGTACCTATGTTTCATTTTCCTTATTTATTTTTTTTAATTTTTTTTAATTTTTGTACGATGCTAGCGATTCATTATGCCTGAAATGCGCGTCCATAGGTACTTAGAAGGCGAGCTCAATACTATACGCAAGATTGTGATCGGCAGAATAATACAAATGTGGTCCCAGCTTTACTGATAATCTTATTTTGACACCGTGACTAAAGACCTCGCTATTTACTCGACATATACAAACAAATATCGAAAACACACAAATACCTGCGTGTTTTTACACCTTTCGTTATTGATATTCATATTAATTGAATTGGCCACATATATATATTTCATTTTCTATTTTTTAAGGCAAATTAATGAGTGATTAATATTGCTTGGCCTTCTCTATAGTATTTAATAACTATTATTATTTATTTTTGTATTATTAAACTCCCATGAACGGTAGTATCCGAGATGTAAAACACTGCTACGAAATATGATTAATCGGTAAAGTTTTACGATATTGTAGACAGAAAAAAGTATTACCGCTGATGAATAATTAGCGACCGATTTCAGACAGAAATTAGGTAGCCCCAGACACATTGGTTAATTCTAAGTATAAATCTAAGTATTCGTAATAACTCCATCAGTTCCATGCATATTGTATAAGCCCCACATGTTCGTAGCTCCTCACACACATGTGAAGTACGAATAACAAATGGAGGTTTCGGCCTGATTGAGATCTAATTTATTGGCTCACATTCTGACTACAGCCGCATTCTAAATCACAATAATGGCATACGAGACGTTCTAGCACGAGTCCAGAGATTACGACGCGTATTGTTGGCGGTGTCTATGTAAACATAACTTGTCGAGTGCCTATCTTGAAATTAAATTAAGCGAACCGACACTGCGGGGGTCCCCTTTGCCTCCAGCAGGTTATATACGCGTTGCTTATATATGGTAGATAATAAAGCCTCATAAGCAGCCTTTTGATGAACGGTGTCTGTTAAGTCACGTTCTAGTATAATATTCGTATTTTAATGACATACATTTATTTGACTTGCACTTAAACATATAGTATTAATATTGACGAAAATTCGAATTATATGACTTGATATTTGGAAAAAATATTTAGTTTTACGATGTACAGTTAAAATATTGATTAACACGTTCGCTGCGTCATCGGGCCGATCGACCCTACAACAAGTATGGTTAACTGCACTGTTAACTAACTGTAGCAGCGAAGGTGTTAAGACTATTAAGATTAAAGCTATTCGTATATTGAAATATTCCAGTTTCTGTTATTTTTTACATTTCGACTATAAATAAATCGTTACTATTTACACTCACAAATACTTTGATTTGCGGGTCAACTTTGATAACAACTTCCATCCGCTACTATAGTGCTTGTTTCAACGAAACGCCTTAGTAGCATTTTTTGGCTAAATTGATTATTACCAATGTTACCTAGTTACTGCTTCACCACATATTTATTAACCTGTAAAACTGTTATTGAAATTGACCAATCGATTAAAGTAAGTATCCAAGAAGCACAACTCTTTCAACTAGTTTATAAAATTCATAAGCTTTTAAAAATACTAGTCGTCGACTCTAGTCTTTAAAAAGATAGGACTTGAAAGAATAGTCGGCACACTTATATTGTATATTATCCTCCAACGTGACGCCACGAAAACTCAGGAACAATACTTCTCCGGCGGCTAGAAAAGGAGTTCAATTATGCGGTAATAAATAACAGTTAATTATTGATAACAAAGACAAATTGCATTCCCCACTACACAATAACCGCAACATAACTCCCCTTTCAGTGATATTACTTCGGAAATGTTCAATGAACCAACAAGAACGGCAGAAAGGCAGCAAGTGTGGATGACGTTTAGTATTATGGACGTGTCTCGTGTTACAGCCAGGGGAACTGTAAAAATAAAAGATCAGGTGCGTACCCTCCGAGATAAAATGTGTTGCTCCACTTATAACTCACTCTATTATTAAAGATCCCACGTGTAGCGCCGAATGAAAAGGATTCCCATTTCCATATTCCGCCTTTTGTTTTCAACTTAATAGTTTGAAGGATGATTGAAACTATAGTTTAATGTGTCGGCGTGCTCAAGTACGAATTTTGAGGGCTTGTCTGCATAAGGTTGATTTGTGTTATATTAAGAAAAAGTTATGTCCTTAAACTTAGCAACCTTAAAACTAGAAACTTGACGAGGAACTTTTATCTAATTCCTTAGTCATTAGATAAGTGGTGGACCATTTTTACAGCTGCGCTTGCAAGGAAACCTCCTGCGCTCAATGCACGATACCGATTCCTTACCTCAAAAATCTTCTTGCTTGTGCACAGATTGGACCAGAACGGAAAATTTACACCAGAATATTAAACTCGTATTATGGAAAATTTACTTACGTTTATTTTCCTTTCCTATAAACAATTGGCATAACCGATACGGCCCCAGTTAGGTTAGGTTTCGTTGACCTGCAGTAAAGAATGGAAGCTATTGCAAGTGTTATAACGCCATCCAAGAAGGCATCCTTTGTCTTAGTTTATGTCGGAAGATATTTAATTTACACGCACTGTAGAACAGCTTAATAGTTGTAAACTTGTCGGATGTCTTTAGAGCCATCTTAGTTATGTGCGTGACTTAAGCCGTAATATGTTTATTATGAGCTTACCCCCAAGGCAAAGGCTGGCAAGCAAGGCAAATGACTGTGCTTCTAAATCAATATACTATTGTCTAATTAAAGAAGTTATTACATTTTTGTAAAACAACCTATTGGTTAATCATTTCTAATTTATAGTATAATAGATCAGCATATAAATCGTCATTACCAAACGGTATCTCCATTATATGGCAGCCATGTTTATCCCAGCTAGTTTCACAAATTTCAATGGCACTACGATGTACAGAATGTCAGAAGCAGATAAACGAACAACAGGCCAGGGTAAGTGCGCAGTTACGCCTATCAAAGGTAAATATTTGACTGTTGAAATGAACATGTCTTAAACAGAAATTAGGAGTAGGTAGCATTAGATTTTAAATTTGTTACTTAACAGTGTTTTGATACTAATAGGGGTCCCTTACACTTGAAAGTTTTACGGTATTGAAAAGAAATACAATTAAAAAAATACGAAGACGACGACATATAATTAATTTTCGTTAGTTGGTTTTAATTAGGTTTGACTCAATTAGTTGGACTAATTTTGTTCATTAGGCAGTACTTTAACAACTATTTAATTGAGACATGAGCCTATCTATTTACTCAATTAATATCTATTTGTATAAAAAAACAGTCGGGTTACTTGCACCCACGAATAGCAGAATACATTTGGAAACGTAATGAAAAATTGATAAAATAAACATTAATACAAAATATTGATTGTTCGACGCCACGAAGTTCACGAGACCAGGGGGCGATTTTTAAGTGTTGTTCACTTGAATTAAAAACACTTTTAAGACCAAAATAATCACACAAATGTTTCCTCACCATTATCTATGCACTTGATAACGGTGAGGAAACATTATATGGGGATGTAAATGATTTAGATTACACACCCGATGATTGCACTGGTTCTGACTGTCCTTATCACTTTCTCATGCAACATGTGTTTACCGGCAACGTGATGTAGTCGATTTGATTGCTTAATTGCCCTTTTATTTTGTATATAATAATAATTACGGAGAATATTCTTTACCGAACTTTGATGTATAGAATTTTCTTTGTTTCGATACCCACGAATATTAATTTCTATCGTTCATGTTTCTAAAATACTATTACTTAGTTTCTGACAGAGTTTAAAATGTCACCAGTCGAGTTCTCGACGCTAAAAAATCGCGAGTAAAATTATTTATAAATTTTACTCGCTTGGTTGTGGAATATTCCAACTACTGATTGTTTATTATGGTACGAGTATAACTTATTAAAGTTCAAACAAGTATTGTAATTGTATGAACTTATGTACAATACAACGTGCATTAAAATAATGAAATTCGAACAAAGGAACGGGCAGAGCTAGTAAATAATTTAAGTTAAAGTCCTTGTCGATTCAACCTCGTCCGCAACTCTGAATAATATTTTACAACTCGTTTTGATTACTCGGGATGACAAACCGAACGGCGAGAAATACAAAAAGTATTTTTTGCCGTCAACTTCTCAATATCAACGCGCTTTATGAATTAAGGATTGTAATCCATTTAAAGGGTAAAGAGAGGCGGTAAAAAAATGAGTCGGCTTGAGAAAAATGAGCTTTTTTTTACACTTTTTGCAGGCTTAAGTTAAAAAGTGAAGATACGTATTGTGGTAACTACTGTGTTATTTTTATTATCTTTGTATATTACATAAGAAATAGCTTTTTTATGAATTTTGTCGGGACATATACATAAATGATTCGACATAAACTGCTGTCGTCTAGGTGATTTAATTTCTCTACTGCTTAATAAACAATGTACATATGAGTATCACTATGTAATTACCCAATTTTTTCCTCAACTAAATAATTTTTAAACACAAAACTATGGTGAGATTGAAACATATTAATTGTATAAAAGCGGGTAACTCACGTTTTATAAGTCGAATATTGCTGTGTTGGTTGGTTATCGGCGAACTTTAACCGTGACTGTGGATGGTCTGTGCCCCCTAGTTGGAGAAATGTTTTGTGTGGTGCGTCGGCATTTTGTGTGGACGGACCTTTGCCAACGGACGTAGCAAGTGTAGTGTGCAACCCTAATATTGACAATATTGCTGAAAATGAGGGTAGTTTCTCGCCTCCCCGCCCTCAGCTGTTGCCGGCGTCGAGTGCATTATCGCGGAGAGCTGCGGCCCGCAGTCTGCGTCGGTTAGCCAACGCGAATGGCTCATGATTATGCTCCTCGTTACGAAGTGAAACATGTCGAGCAATATTCGACTTATAAAACGTGAGTTACCCGCTTTTATAATTAATAAACTAAATAATTTGATTTGACCTTCCAACCATGAGGGTGAACTAGGCCTTATTGGGATTAGTTCGGTTTCGTCCTTCACCGTAAAGCGACTGGTAAATATTAAATGATATTTCGGACATAAGTTCTGAAAAACTCATTGGTACGAGCCTGGTTTGAACCCCTAATCTCCAGATTTCAAGTCGCGCGCTCTTGCCGCTAGGCCACGGGCGCTCTTGTAATACATATTTACACAGTATTTAATTTATCATATTCATTTACGTCTATGAGTAAAGAATATTTACAACTGATAATAAAGACACCTGAAATCAATGTCACAGGTTTTAAATATAAAACCTAAGTAGGTATATAGTTAACTTATTAACTTCGGGAAATAGCCGGACATGGCTAAGAACTTGGCGCGTAGCGTAGGTACTGCGGCGCGGGTAATGTTAATATATATTATGTTATAAATGCAACCCGATCTCCTATTACTACGATATTGTTATTAGTTATACAAGGGAGCAAAGTTAGTGTTTAACTTCTCGTGCTAATATTGAGACCTGAGCTAGCTAAAGATTCAAAAATTGAACCACGAGTGAATTGAATAGTGAGTGGTTCAAAGAGTGGAATCTTGAGCATTGGGAGCGTTTCAAAGCACGAGATGGGAACACACTTTGATATCGAGGGAAACGCACAATTTTCCATCTCACTACCTTGAGGTAAAGAAATAACTCCAAAACTTTAATGTATTTACAATTATTGACATCCATAATTTATTATTACTACTAAACGGGACTTGACCGCGTATATTATCATTAAAAATTACCTCCGACGTTTTGAGAACGACGTCCTCTTGGTCTCGGATAAAGATCCAAAATGTCGGATATTTTTTGGAGTTAATATACGCGTTTAAGTCCGGTTTATTTGTAATGAAGTGTGAAAATTTTTAGGTGAGTAGAAAATACTCGATTAATAATAAACAATTAGTATGAAATTACATTGCACTCTTGTGAATGAAATGCAACATTGCTATCTGTTTTTAAAGAACAAAACAGTTTATTCCGAGCTAGTAAGCTGAAAAATATATTATTATACTGCAATACGGGATGGAGATAAATCCAACATACCCAAGATTCATGATATCGGTCCAGCCGTTCGTGAAATAAAAATTGTGTAACTAACCATACTTCTTCGATCAAGCTAACTATTGTTGAAATCCTACTTTGCGAAATACCAAGAGTTTGCTTAAGAGGGGTCTTCTTATCGCTCATACAAAAACCCTAACAATTGTCTGAGAATGTTTCGCTTGGTGAAATCAATTCCATGTGAACCTAAATTAGGTCGCGTTCTTACGGCCTCACTCTTCCCTAATGAAAATTCCAAGTATCTTTCGAGACGTCTTTGGTCGAATCTAGAAGCAGCAGGGTTTGGTGATTGTGATAAAACCTTCCAGAGCATTGAACGTCCAGAATAATAAAGTTGCCCGCCAATTTATCACATTCTACACCACCATTTAGGTACAATACATTGCATAACATAATATAAGCAGCGATTGATAAAATATAAAGAATACAAATGAAATAATGACCCCAAAGGCGTAATCCTTGAAAGTCTAAAAGATAGACATTCAAGGATTACATTTCATTTTAGCCAATCAAAACTTTGATGGACAAATGAGAAGTTTTTTTTTAATAGCGGGAATTTACTTATTGTATAATATATAAAGCCTAAGGTAGAGGCACCAATGATCGACGGTTTAAGTTGACAGTTACCAGTGATAGACACTTCATTCTTAAGTCAAAGATCGTATGGTTGACAGTTGATTGACGTAACATTTATGTATGGACCTTATTTATTTATAATAAGAGTGAACGTCCATAAATGGCTCCTTGTCGATTATAGGTGCCGTTACCTTAGGAAGGTTGTAAAGGGATAATATCCAAATGCCAGTAGAAAATTGCAGTCATTGGGGATCATCAAATGATGAGGGGCCATTACGTACTGGAAATGAAGTCATTTTGATCACACCGGCTTTTGTTCAGATGTTTATTGTTTCCAAAGACAGGTAGATACGAGTAAGTAGTACTTATACGCTTGTTAAATCTTAGTAGTTAGTTACTTTATATTTCTGTTCTAATTGCTTATATATTTCAGCGAAATTCAGCACAAAATCCCATTGGATACACCATCTTTTTTTACTATTACAGCAAATTGTAATATTGATTTTTACGAAATATCCGTAACTCGGGCAATAATTCCTGGAAAAATCGTATACCAGAATTTTTAGCTCTCGCAAAAAGCAATTCGATTTTTCTGTTTCGTGGAATTTTGATGACAAAGGTTTGTAGGTACTATACTATATCAATTTTGTTTAAATTTGTTATTTATTGTACCATTGTCAAAATTAAAAATAAAATAATTATTTTACAATGATTAACTATTACTTCGCGTCAATTCTGGCAGCATTTGTGAACAGAAAACACGTATAGAACAGTGACATGGAAAAATATGTTTATTATATTTAATATTTTGACTTGTGATATTACACTTTTGACTGTTACTAACAAATTACGCTGTACACAACAGTGTTAAGCCTACCCCTTACGTGTACACAAGCTAGTTACTGGTTAGAAATGAATAGAATCTTAAGCTTAGAATTCTGTAACGTCGGATAAAAGAAAGTGGGATTTCCCTAGAGTCGGTATGTATCTTGCAATCACCACATTAACCTGTTTAAACTGAACAGACATCAATACTTTCTTGAAGCTATATAGTACCTGAACTACAGCAAGGTTTTATAACTCGGTATTGGTTATCGGTAACAGCATCCCTTTAAAGCGTTGAAACATACTGCGATCGCCAACACGCCTGCCAAGCGTGCCGGTTATGGCATTGAACCAGCCATACTCAAAAATCTCTACATGTAGCGGTTTGTCCCGGGCAGGTAGGATGAGTTATTTATTCAAAATGTATTAAACTTATATGATTATCTTACACAGGTTGGTCGTTTTAAGGTACATACAGCCTTGGCCAAAAGTATTGAGCACAAACTTTTTTCTTCTGCCACTAAAAACCATCTCTTTTTAAATGGAGTCAAACAATTTTCTGATATTTCAAACAATAATATACATACACAACAAGAGAACATCAAAGTACGTATTAAATAACAAATCAAAATTCGGATCTACAACGAAGTGACTTATTGCAAATTTTCTATGCAATCACCAGACCACGCACGACCATAACTAAGTTACCAATACAGTTTTAACTTTAAATTAATTGATGATACGTATATATCATCAGAAAAGAAGTATTTAAATCTTTTCTAAATGACATATTCTAACTAAAACTTTTTAACTTTTACACGTCGATATGATCAAAATTATTTATAATTCAAATAATTATTAGTGAATTTAGGAATGCTCCAAAGATGAATGTAATGGCTAGTACTTATTTATAGTCTAGTATCGTAATTTTAATCCCTAAAATATACATGAACCTCATACTTTTAATGTATTGTTTTGACGACAAGTTTAGCCCAGTGGGTAGTGACCCTGCCTACGAAGCCGATGATCCTGGGATTCATGGGTTCTAATCCCAGTAAAGGCATTTTATTTGTGTGATGAGCACAGTTATTTGTTCCAGAGTCATGGTTGTTTTATATTTTTAATTTATTAAAATCTGTGAATATGTGTTGTGTGTAATTAGAATAAGATACTTTAAGGCACTATTGTATTAGGATTTACTCTGTAATGATAGTAGCTGTTATTAAATAAATAATACTAATACTCATACTAATATATGTATTTAAGTATTTTTATATTTTATATATCGCTGAATGAATGGGAGTACACAGCACAAGCCTTCTTAAATTTATCGTGGGATTTAGTCAATTTGTATCAGAATATCCTGTACTATTTATATTTATATATTTTTTGTTATTCTTGAGTACATATATAAATATGATATAAATACTAGAGGTCTCGCGCGGGTTAAAAGCCTGATTAAAGCATTTAGTTTAGTTTATATATATAAACTTTATACGTACTCATCTAGCACCTACAATATAATAAGCCTTATTGAGCTCACTGTAGAACTAGGGCGATTTATATGATATCAAATTAACCTAAAGTGTAGGTACAGAGTAACCAGAGCAGTACATAATTTACTCATAGATATTGCCCGCAGTACTTATATTTACATAAAAAGCTCGTCTCAAACGATATGATACTCGTAATATCAACAAACATTTGAATTAAAACTGTATTATACAGTAAATTGAGTGCATGCTTACTGACTGCTAGTTTATTAGCCTACGTGACGAAGCCGTATAAAGTTTTAAGTGCTTAACACTTTTTTATCATTGCATGTGCGCCTGGGGTTTTTGCTCTTGAGACATTAGCCTTTTGCATACGGGGCCCAATTACATAACATATATAGTAATATTGTGACACCAACACCGGGTTGAGTAGGTAACTATGAAGTTGTCAATTAGAGTTGCCAACCATCCGTACGTAAATGTTTAGAGCTATCAGGATTTGTGGTAAAAAGGTGGCCGGAGTAATCCAGGACCCTTAGAGACTTATTAATAATAATATAAACTTTATTTCGGAATAATATCTATAGTGTTAGTTAAAAACTTATTTACTAGTGTTAGTAGGTACAATCCAGGGTGTATTTTTTTACATGATACAAAATATGATTTTCTAACTCCATTAACAACTTGCAATTGAATGCTCCTACTCTCGCTGAATCAGACACGATATATTAAATTTATTTTTTTGTAATTTATTCTAGTTTTAACAGCTGTTTCTAGGTATTATAACGGTTTATCAGGCTAATATTTATATAAGTGATTTGAATGGACTGTTTGAATCATAACTGTTAATAACATTTTTTTGTGTATAATGCCAGTATAAAAATAATTTAGTCAAATTTACATTTTGAATATCTTTTAAAACCTATATGAATATGCACATAGCGTTATCTATGTACGTAAGCATTAATATGAATCCATTTAGCCATACTATAAAAAATACACATAGTATTTCCCTTTAGGTATTGCCATTTACTTTAATAGAAAATTTAACTACTTTTCGACCTCTTGCTAGTACTTGATCTACGGGTGTTTTGTGAGTCCATATCCGCGTTTTATTTAATTGTTTTTTTTTTTTTTTTCAATCTAACCTAATTAGTATTCGTCGTCAGTAATGCACACTGCGAGTTGCATCGCTTTGAGCCTATAACGTGTTTTTATTGACCAAAGTTGGAAGTCGACCTCAGGGTAAGTTTATTTGATTTTCCGACGCAGTAGGTTCTAGTTATCTTCTTCAATTTATAACGTCCATATCTTGTAGACATCTTTTCAGTTTACCACCACAGTCGAATTTTTGACGCAAGTTTTCTTTACGATTTAGCTACCCGGCCACGCGTAACTTTCTTCCGTTGTCTTCGCTTTTAAGATAATATACTTTGCCAGGGCCGAGTAATGGAATGACAATATGTTATAAACCGCGCAGATACTTCGGTTTTTATGGTCCATGACTTGGCTTTCTCGGTGCATTTATTCGTAATTTGCCGTAATATTTTCCCCACACAACCCACAAGTAAGAACATTTTACAAAACTTTGTCTAATACCTACGACAAGCCTTACTGTAGGTCTAAGCCAATGTGTAAATAAAAATGCTTGTAAATAAACGTAACAAATATAAGAGCCTGGGCAGAGAGGACCATTTTGTACCGTTTGGCGTAAAGACGCTAGAGGTCCATGGGGTCCTAGCGCGCACAAACTTTTGCAGAAATCGCGAAGCGTCTAGTTGATGTCCTTAAACTACGTCCAACAATGAGAGGTAGGGCACAGCGATGACCATCACGCTTGAATCTGGGGCAGCCCAACTGGGGAAGTACCTCCTCCTTACAGAAGACCACAGCCATAATAGCACTGCTACCTTTCAGGTATGTAGTGTTGTCTTCCTGATGGTGAGTAAGGTTCTCAGAGCTCCAACCCCCGTTAAGGTCGGCAACGCGCTTGTGACTCCCCTGGTGTTACGGGTGCCTGTGCGTGTATTTCTGTATATAAAAAATAATAATGCAAAAAATGTGTAAATATGTTCCCCAGAACATTAAGACTATTTATTAAATATTATCGTTTAAAAATCTATATTTGATATCGTGTTTTTATATTTGCACTGTGCAGTAATTACTAAGTAAATAGGGGTTAATAATGCTTAGAAAGGCCCGGCGGAATCCCTCCATGTAAAAGCACTTCGAAGATAATTTAGTTATTTCTTACCGTCTTATTGGAATTCAATTATGATCACTTTGTATTTATAATTGCGAGGCCGTAGTAATACTAAATGAACCATTAAGGCCGAATTGTATTACAAATCTAATCGAAGTGATACAAGTTATTTAAAAAATATATTTATATATGATCGGATTAAAAATAGTCCGCACTAGGCAAAAAAATGATTTCAAATTAATTTAGTCGCGTTGAATAACCATACTCGAATTCGAATACTGTTCACTCAACATTTAATATATTATTACTTAAATAAAGTAAGTTCGAATCAATTTTTATTTAATAGAGCGATTATATAACAATGAATTGCCCTACAATAGTAAAGTTACCTTGGCTGAATTTTAAATATTGACATTGCCTATGGCTCATCAGAAGTAGGTGACATGAAATATTTAAAATGTTACACGATTGAATTTTCATTTAAAGCTATATTGTTTTATTTCGTACGATGCTATAATATGAGTAGTTGTAATTTTTTTTTTTTTTTGATGCAGTAAAAATAATCATAGTTGTTGTTGTACCAGGACCAGTTGTAAAAAAAGGAAAATTATATTATAAACTGTTTATTTAGTTACCCGCGCGGCATGTGTGCGTGATGGGCTGGCGACGCGAACGGCGAGACGCAATGACACTCAGCACTCTAGTGCTTGAAAATGGAAGCTTATGCTCTGCGAAACATGTCGCGCGAGTGACTAAAAAAACTTGAATTAAACCGTCATTTTCATTCAAACAAAATTAAAATGACTCCCGAAAGGTAAAATACAAAAAATATATACGCAAACTATTGCTTTTATTGCAATTTCTAGCAAATAGATTTTAAATACACGTAGGTACTTACTATGTGTATTTTAAATTTTTCACACAACTTTTCCCTTAAAGCCTTTATATCAATACGAATATAAACGAAATATGTAAAATTTATTAATATTTGTAAATTAAATATAGTAATCTACTATTATTTATGATGCATTTTTTTCCTTTTTTAGGAATTTTGTCTATCTGTCCCTGACTAAGCTCAGCGACCTTTCGTCTTAGAGTGTTGTAATTTGGGATGAAAATGTTAATCAATTACGCGTACAAAGTGATCAGATAAAATATGTAAAAAAAAATTAGAGTACGATCTATGTGTGAAGTAAGGGGTAAACTATTTTCGGTTCAACCCTAATTTGTGAGGTGTCGTCACATAGGTATTTAAAAAAGAATAGTGGTTTTGCCTTAAACGTTTTTTGATACAGTGAATAATTTCGGAAATAATCGTTCCTGAAATAAAAACAAATTAGTACGCCACTCGAATGTTTGAACCCCAAGTCCAAAACAAATGAAAAAAGTCATGAAAGTACAGCTTAAAAAGACTTTCAATGAAAATATTTGGATATCATTTGGAACTTGATCGGTAGAACAACAGTTCTACCGATCAAGTTCCAGTTAACTCAACAGAGTTACGTTACAAAAACTACGGAACCCCTCACTGGGCAGGGTCCGATATGATATTGCCTTTTTTTAAACTAACGCTATAACTGTAACCTATTTCATAATAAGACATATGATTGACGACCGATCTGGTGGGTAATAACCGTGCCTATGAAGCCAATAGTCCTGGGTTCGAATCCCGATATTTGTTCCTGAGTCATGGGTGTTTTCTATCTATTTAAGTATTTATATGTATCTATCGATTATATATATCATCGTCTAGTACCTACATCACAAGTCTTACTGAGCCTACCGTAGGACTAGGTCCATTTGTGTAAGATTGTCCCAAAATACTTATTTATCTATTTATGAGGGTCTTAAACGTAACGTAGCTAAGCCACAACCTTAACACAGTTAACCAAAACTCGTTGTATTCTGATCTGTGTATTGTCGGGTTCCCAATCAAGATAGTTAAGCGTACCCTCCGTAGCCGAAGGCACTCCAATGCGTAATTAAATCAAATATGCGCAATGCAAACTGTTGCAGTTATTTATGTAAAATACCATAAATTACATCACTTAAACGTCATCAGTCACTTATGAGCTACAACTTGGTTTTTGCATTGAGTTTTCATAAGATATTAAACATTTTTTTTATCAAACGTACACAACCAGTCGGATACCTATAAAAGTACAGAGTTTTTAGTGATATTACAAGCTTTTATTTAAGTTGCAATGTAAGTATGTAATTATGCAAGTATGTCCTGGTGAAATCTTGCGAAGCAAGATGTCTTAAAAAGATGGAGGAATTTTGACGACAATGCAATATTATGGTAAAAGATAAACCCGTGTAATTTAGGTTCATTAAAATCTTCTCGGTGGTTAGTTGACGATTATTCAAAAAAAGTATAGTCAGCAATAAAAGCTTGTACAAAAAATTACATATTTAAGACATGAGCTTAAAATAATTTATATCTTCTTATCAAAAATAAAATAATGTCGTCATAGTTTCACTATTTATAACTCAATAACGGCTGGACAGATTTGAATTAAATTTGGCAGGGAGGCTACCTTTTTACATGCCTACCCGAAAAGGGGGGTTATGTTTTAGTATAAATACCCCTGGGTAAATAAACAAAGTTCGCGGGGTCAGCTAGTAACCTATAAAATATCACGTGCTAAGTAATGATTGTATTTTTTTTGGATACAAATTACATCAACTATAAAGTTTTAGTACAAAAGACAATCGCGATTACTTCACATTGACGCTTATGTCGTGTCCTAATTTAGTACTTATACGTAAGCTCTACCGCTTATTTCAGTTATTGCCTCTCGTGGAAATTAAAAATATTAGCATTTTATTTTATTTTATTGAGACTACTTGTAGTTATATGTTTGCAACAATATTGGTTTTCCTGAACAACTACTTTTGTTATAAGATGGTTACATATTGGATGGTTTAAAAAACGTGATACAAGATTATCAAACCGGTATCTGTTCACGATATTGTACATCTTTTGCTATGGGGTCAAGTTTGTAAATTAAATAAAAATTGAGATGTTTTATAAAAAAGGTCAAGTATAAGTTAACAAAAAAGTATAAGTTGATTTTTTTTTTACAATTTACAGAGTTGACCCCATAGTAAAAGATGTTAAAAATCAGGACCAGATGCCGGCTTGATCATCTTGTATCACGTTTTTATAATATTCGTATGTAACCCGTGCCGGATTAGCAGGATATGGGAGTACAAGTGAACATGCCCAGTAGGTATAATTGTGGTTGCGCTCTGTCTTCCTTGTATGTAGACAGCTCTATGTATAAAACGAGTAGACACAGTACCAAGTATCATCAAAGCGTAGTGGTTTCCTCAGATACGAGGATTTAGGTACAGGTTGTCCAGAAAGAGATTTAAATTCCGGATTTTTTGTACAAGTCCGTGATCTAAGTATTGACAGCTAGTTAGTACCTACGAGAGTTTGAGGTTTGAGTTTATTTTGTACGACTGCAGCATAGTCGAAACAAAACATGATCAGAATATAAGTATAGTTACACAATAAACGTCTGCCGATAATTTGTCGATTTTTTTGTTAACTCGAAAGAAACACAAATAATAAAACAATGTGAATATAAAATGCCTCTTCTGAGACATTCCGCTCAAAATTCGTTTTACTTAAGGTAGGTACAGTCTGCATAAGTAGTAACGTATGAAACAACGCACCGAAAGTATTTGCTATCCTGTGTATCTTAACAAATGAAATTAGATATTTTTATAAATGAGATGAGGGTCCGTGAGTGATAGGTAGGTTAGGTAGGATGAAAATTTCAACCCGAAGTATGCTTTTCTTGCAAATGGTGCGCACCAGATTCCTAAAGAATTATACGATGAAATTTTTTAAAAGTTACATTCTGTATAAGAATCTAAATTTTATCTCCACACCAGACTGTCGCGGGTAATTATGACGCAATATTCCGGGAATACGAGATCGGGTCGCGGCTGCGGGATTGTGGGATCGTTTTATGAATTTAAACGCAAGGAAATGATTAGATATCTTCGCGTTCGCAGCTCTTCCCGCTGCTTACGGTGATATTAATAAAACCGACCTCGGCTCTAATCAACTCTTTCGGTTGCGTTGTCAACTAGGAACCGGATACATATAACTTTATACGTCAATTTACGAATTTTGAATATTTATATCTACGCATACTACTGTATGTTTATCATAGGTGACACGATTGAGCTTTGTTACCTAAATATACAGCGTGTCTCATTCAAATCGGTCAGTATGGGGAAATCTGGAACTATAAGACATACAAAGATTTGTTCTTAGGAAATTCAGATCCAAATGAAAATAGTTAAAAGTTTTATTTTCCAAAACAACCTGGTTCGATTCTCGAACAGAGTACAAGTTTTTTTTAAATCCATTTATGCAGTTTTTCTTGTCCTTAAAATGGTTCCTAAGTACAAATCTTGGTATGTCTTATAGTTCCAGATTTCCCCATACTGCCCGATTTGAATGAGACACCCTGTATACTTCTCCCTTTATAGCTTTCTCAATCCGAATCTTCAAATAAATATCATGTCATTTTCTGTAATATGATGAAAATCATATACTTTTATCTTTTACTGTCATCGCATAACGTAATATTTCCTGAAAGTCTACAGCTATGCGAGTACATGTATATTACATTAACTTTTAAACGTATCTTAACTGGCTTGACCCTTTTGTAGCACTTGCGCAATAAAGATTAACCCAGGGTAATAAAAGTTACGTAGGATACAAATGTAGCTTGCCGCGTACTAGTTTTACTGTCTTTTATAAAAGGAGATCATCAGTTTAACATCCTTTTTTTTGTGATGACATAATGTATGTATACACTTGTGTTTAACTTCAAGAGGTGCATAGTGCTACGTAGCTATATTAAGCGCCGCGTGTCGCTCGGTTCCCTGTATATGATTTTTTAGTAAACGTGTTTATAACCAATTATTTGAGTGTCGACTCCCGTAAAGTCTGTTCATGACATGCCTCGGCTTCGTTCCTTGAGCTGGTTTCTGAATACTGTATAAAACATATTCAAATTACTCGGATGTAAGGTTGCTTTTTCATTTTTGGAATATCACGTCATAAACCCACGGTATAAGTAGCTTGGAAGTATGATTCATTATAATATAACTTCAACTAACTGAACTTTGTTAGCTAATGAATAGAAATGTGATATTAAACATGTCATTAAAAGCGACTTAGAGTTGTACCAGTCGGGATGATACTCTGCAAATACGTTGTATGTGAAGTCAAAGTCAGGCTTTGTAGAAACGTGATCAATTCTATCGAATACGTATGTAATTCTATCAAAATATAGAATTCCTCGTTTGATGTTAGGTTTACTTTGGCGTTCGTAGATGCATTATGTCGAGTCACTAATGTCACGCGTGATTGGTATTCTGTTGAAGTCGATACCCAATACGATTCCTGTTTAGTCGACGTCAAAAATATGTTAACACTTTCGCTCCTTATTACAAAGAAGTAACGTGCAAAGAAAACATATTATTTGACTGTACCTACATATAAAACACACGTATAATAGAGCTTGCGAGTGTCTGTTAACTTACCAGTCATGATAATAAGTCAACAATGACAATACCGTGAGGTGCCGTGAGGAGGGGCTAGCGCGGATGCCAACCCGCCTGCCGAGTGTGGCGACTAAGGCAACTACCCCCCAAGATGATGAAAATCATATTTGGGGAAGGCCTTTGTCCAACAGTAGACAATTGACGGCTGAAATGATGATGATGATGATGACGTTACTAATTACATATGCCTTTTAACTTGCTTTATTAGCTACGAGATATGTCAGTATTACGTTTCATAATTTTATTTCCCATTAAAGTTATTAATATCATCGTTTTCACGACATGTGGTTTGACATATATTGCTGACCATCAGGACTGTGAATGTTCGATGTGCACTTAAATTTTATTTGATTAATTATTTAATTTGATGTTCGTCTGACTTTTCATTAATATCATTGAACGATCATCACATGCCAACCATAACTGTTTGATATTCATTATTTCAGATATGTGTCAAATTATATTTAAACAATGTAGATATTTGTCCCAACGCAAAATGACAATATTATTTGCAAAACAGTGAATAGAACTGGACAAAAATATATCATCATCATCATCAGCAGCAGCAGCAGATAGACATCTGGTCTCTCCCAATTATTTCCAACGAACTGGAAATTTCAAGAAACACACACCCGGACTAAATACCGAGTTAAATCATATTTCTAACTTTAAGCAATGTTTTACAAATACAACGTAATGATTTTACCGTTTCCTTAAGCAAAATCCCATGTTGAATTAAAAGTTTTGAGGTATTACAAAAACATATATACTCGCAGAAAAAACACTAGGTGACATTTTCTAATTTCTTTTTGATTAACGTTCTAAATACGCGTTTGATTAAATTAGTAAGAGATTGATCGATTTAATTTAATTAGTAAGAGATTGAGAGATTGTTTGATTAAATAAGTAAAGTAGTATTAGTAGTAGTTGACGATCAAGGTGACATCCTCTTACGACTACACACTTACTGTGAAACCCAAAAGTTTGTACATCCTAACAACAACGTTCCTAGACCACGACAATTAACTGTTTTCAAAATAACGAAATGTGGTTTATAATAAGATACTTTTATCCACCATTGTGAAAGCTTCTAATAAAATGTGTTATATTTTTTAATCTAGCGTATTCTTGTTATAGTCAATCGGGATGTAAGGTTATAGAACATGGGATTACTAAAAATGTGATCTCTCTATCTAAATCAAAATAAATATAATAAAGAAACATTATTTTTGTTAAAAACTAGAAAATGTTTATATGAAAATATTACAACCAGCAGATCGGTACGAAAATTTGTTACGGCGTGTGAAGATAATCTTTTGTCAAGTTACATTGGAGTGGATCGAGACGTGGTGTTCTGTAGAGGACAGCATTAGACGATGTACGAAACAAACGAAGGCACGTAAACTTTTTCCGGGTCATTAATTTCCTCTCCACTCATTTATCGTGTGCTCATGTCGCAGTCACGAATCTTACTAACATTTTTTTTCCTTTCCTTCAAATTGCGACGCAGAAAGTATATTTACTGTACGAGAGTTTTCAAAAAAATAGTGCACTCATTTAGAAAAGTTGCTAAAAAAGTTACAATAAAGTATAAATTTCGATAAAAACTTGGTTCTGATGTTCATTTTATAAACTCCAAACATTACAGAATAATTAAAGGCAAAAAGTCGATCTTCATAAAGATTTCATGCTTAATTGTTGTCACGAAAAATGTTTTCAATTGGACACATTACAATAAACTTATGAATGTCAAAAAAGGTACCACCGGTTCTAACCCTACATCTCTGACCTGAGAAGATTAATACCGGCAAGAAACTCAGCGAGACTAGTTTAGTAAAGTAATTAAACTTGGTATTTCTGTCTAGTTAAATTTATTTCATAAAGGATCTAAAAAACAGTTGAATTGATATTTCTAAGTCCTAGATGCTTATAGAAAGGACATAATAAATAGTTCAACATTCATTATACATTTACGATATATACCGGGTGTGGCCTGTAATAGGAGCATTAACTTTAGGCATCATTTCGACACCACAAACGTAGCAACATTTGTTCTACGACTTTTAACTAAATATTAGTGTCATAAATATTAATAAAAAAAGTTTTTTTAAGCAAGCAATGTATTGCGAAAACTATGAAGTTTGTAGGCTGACAGTAAACGTCAACTAGACTATTGGATGCTGTTCATTGAAAATACCATTTGGTATGTTCGAAAAAATCACAAGTAATAAATTACCCAATTATTTAAAATTGTAGAACAAATGTTGTTACGTTCGTGGTGTAGAAGCGATCCCTAAAATTTTTGCTTCTATTACAGGCTACACCCGGTATATGAACAAAACTAAATGTAGTCAGGAGAAAGAAAATAGCTCATTAACTTTGTGAATGTAGTTTTCGCATCGCCGCTAGTTCACAATACACGGGCACCTGATTTTCCTATGAAACACTAACAAGAAACATTAACGATGATAATGGCGAATCCAAGCACCAGGAGTTTCATTTATGTTCAATAGCAGTAACAAGGTTTCCAAAATCCGCAACATTATCTGAACATTCAGAACCGTATATTCGAAGTCAGAATTCCCGTAGGCGTTCCGGATTAGAGATCATACTGTTTCCATCATTAAAATACGCCTCATATCTGTTCATCTGTATAATTATTCGTGCCTCTGGTCAATCTAGTCGGATCACAATTATCGGAATAGCGATTATTATTACACGAACTCAAAATGAAAATCGCGCGTGCAATCTGTGATAGTTCTGATAGACACTTTCATCAAAATGCAAGTTTAACTTCAAACCACATCGCTATTAGTTAAGTTTTGGGAGATAAATATTTTTTAATGAAACTTTAAGCTTTTTTTATAACTTAGTTAGTTTTTGGTAAATGAATGCTTGCTTTTAATGCATGTAAATGTATAGTTTCGCCATGTCCGTCTGTCCGTTCAGTCCGCCCATATAACACAGCCTTTTTACTCGGAAACTATTAAACATATCTTAATGAAATCTCAACATATTATGGTGCATTTTGTATGACACTTACTTAATTTTGTAGTAAAATTAATGATAATAACATGTCATTTTTTTACTAATAAGAGTAGTAACATATATCACGTCATACAAGGGTGATTATTCGGGCGTTTGTGTTATTTGGTTTTCATTGTGATAGTGATTGGTGTTATTTTTGTTTAGCTGTGCTGGGCTAAAGGATAACCAAAACCTACTTAATATAATGCAGGCACTTCTACAGAAATCTGGACAGAGTAATAAGAACTGTTCAAACTCCCAAATAATCACCCACAATAGGTATTTGAAAATCACATTGAGGTTTGTTTTTTTACTAACCCTTTTTGATTTAGTAAATATTTTCAAAAATAATCGCCCTAAAATCTTGAAAATATTGTTTTCCCCCGTAAAATCTCTGTCTTAAGCTAGTTTCCAGAAAAATAAAGAAAAATTCTCAAAATGTATGACAAAACCGGTCATATCACTATCCCTCAACGTACAAAAATCTTTTAAAAGTCCATAATGTCTATAACATGAGTCAGATCACTTAAAACACTATTAAAGGCAAATCATTTCATTCAATTGTTTCCTGTAGTCAATTGATGAACAGCATAAAAGCTATGTTTGTATCGCCCATTAAGGTAAAAACAATATATGGTGTCTATGCATATTAGAATCCATTCAAAAGTCGCAAACGAAATTTGGTTTTAACCCTTTAGCAAAATTATGTGTTAATTTATAACAACATATTATGAATTAAGAGGTACCATAACATAAGAACTGTAAACTAATATGTTTAAATTAAAATACACTTTATTGCCGTTATTTATACATAAGAGTTGTTTTTTTCTTTGTAAGTTTTTAGGGAAGAAATATTCTAGTAGTCACAGCAGTTGTTTAAAAACATTACATAATATAATGTTTTTGGCCTTTTTACTTTATTTTAGTCCTTATTGTATGATTAAATAAAAAAGTTTTGTTTTAATTTAAATTTTTAATAATATTTGCTTAAGTTGTTTTAGACAATTTTCAAAATCGCAAACCCTTTACAAGGGAAGAACTTGCGCGTTTTCCTGTCATTTAATAGTTATAAAGGTTTTTTTTAATACTCGACAAAGTACATGCGTGATAATACTTCCTATAAGAGGAAATAAGAAAAAAATCTAAAATACTATTATAGAAAACGATCAAATCTCTTTAATAATAACAGATATTTACTTAAAACGATTCATTGCTTCAAATTAAACAACGTAAAACTATAACACGCATACATTCACAAAATGAGAGAACTAATCCATCATGGCCTGGCAAACGCGGCGCGAGGTTTTGTATCAAAACTAATTACTTATTACACTACAAACATTAATATTTTGCAATAATATATGTGAAGCGCTAAGGCGATAAAAGGCTAAGTATACAATTTATAAACAATAAGTAATTAGGTATGTTGCCGTCACAAGTTGGTGCTGACAGGTGCTGATCAGATAAAAACAAATGGCTCCATCCAAAGACAAGTGAAGTACCCTTTCAAAAAGTTTTATGTAATTTTATTACTGTATTATATTAAATAATAAATCCTTTTTAACTTAAGACTAGCTGGAAAACCGTGAAAAGTTACAGGGCCCCATAATGATCTCGCCCAAGCCCCAAGTAAACATTAAGCGTAAATTAATTTGGATAAATGTAGATATAAAACAGACAAGAGAAAACTAATCAAAGTTTTTGTAAAAGCAATCACCAATGATTACAAAATAGAAATATTCAGACGGGTTTTTATGATTACAAGCGGATTGTAATTGTATGTTTCGGCATCTAAAATAAAACACATGTTATGCTGCATAAATAAGCCAAATAATTTCCTACATTTTTGTTTTTGCATATCAGCCGAAAAGACCAAACGGCGGAAACTTAATAAAATACTAAACTTACCTATGGGTACTTTTTCACCTTTATCTTTTTCTCTTACTTGGCCGCTCATAGCGGAATTAAAGTACAAGATAACGATCACCAGTAGTACAATTTCGATCATTCGGAACATAATTCTGAAGGGCATCATGTTGGCTCTATCACATCGCCGCGGCAGTTTGAATCTCGCGGGAAGTCGCGGGCGGGAGGTGCGCGCGGGCGCGAGCGAGCTCGCGGGCCGTCGTCGAGTGACTGGAGCCCTGCCCGCCCTTCGCCAGCCGCCGTTCGCGAGTTCCCTACCTTCTTCTCTTTCCTACACGATACGCACGACTTGTTTTATTACTTTTATTTTTCTTTAATAATCTTGCTTAATGGTCTATTCCTTTGCTCAATGAAACTTCTTAAATTTCCTTTTCGAACATTAATCGTGCCCGCAAACAGTTGTCCCGGTGTTCTGCGATGTTTGTATTGCAGAGGGTACGCGCCGAGTCGCGTGACACTTACATCAGACGGTCATAAGTATTTCCGAATATTGTCTTGTCAACTATTTTCACTAGTATTAGCTAGTATTTTAGTCTTGATTACATCAAACTATGCTCTAAATATGTTATCCTTTTTAACTTAGCTTTTATGAGATACAAGTTTCTCGGACTGTATGTACAGTCTGAGAAACAGTAACTCGAGTTTTGCTAGGTGGCACTAATAAGGTACTATGATTCGTGGTAAGTGGATTGTCAACTATACCACATTACCTGTGGAGAGCTGTAGAGCCATCTAATCTTGCGGTCAAATACTATAACACGCATACATACACACTACACGTCTCATGAAATAACAAATCATGTAACTCAAACTTCGTGAAGGTAAATTTAGCAGATACAGTCACCATCAAATATATTGGAGCGGCCAATAGAGGCGTTGTGTGACAAATTGGAACGCTTCAGATATATTGGAGCTGTGGAGGTGGTCACAAATATCTGAACATTGCCTCTATTGTTAAGGCAATAAAGTGCTTTTGTGCTCTCAGATATTTGTGACCACCTCTACAGCTATGATAAATCTGATGGCGACTGTATAATCCACATAATTTCCTTCACTTGTTATAACTTGAAGTTTAAATGAAGTTTGCAATAGGAAAAATTTGATGATCTAACATGGTGCGCGCTTATCGTAAAAAATATGCTGTGCTTAAAAAGTCGTTAAAGCAAAATGTTATGTGAATATTTTTAATAAAACACGCCACGCGTCCCCTTAAGCGATGCACCCACTCACCAGAATTATCACGCTTTTCCGGGAGTTCGCAGCTTGCCAAATATCTAGTCATAAATTATTGTTGTTTGACGCATTACGGCAGAATCTATTGCACGCCGTTATTTATGCTCTTTATGTTAACATGCTCCTTTAAATACCATTACTGGTCCATCGTGTTATGCAAGAAATTGGGATTTCCGGCGAAATATGCCTAGGCCATTTCGTTGTAGTTTGAATTTTTAACCGACGGAATAAAACGAAGGAGGTTCGCAATCCAGCGGGTATTTTATACTGTGCAATCATTTAGTATTATCACTAATTTAGGCTACCACTTATAAGTGCACTGTAAAGGTTGTGACTCTTGATGATAGAGAAAAGATAAATCAATTACTCGCTTTGACTGTCTCCCACTGTCTCATCTAGAAACTCTCTGGTTTCGAAATAAAATTTAAATTAAGAACTACTAGGCCAGCCCGTATTCCCATAAGTTCCTTGTACATTTTAGGTAGGTTTATAATAACTCGGACATTAAAGATTGTGATATTTGAGATGTTTATAATTAAACTAGCTTTTCCTCGCGACTTCGTCGGCCTACATACTTTCTCGTAGCTCTAACTCTGTCCATATCAAATTTCATCCCACTTGGTTCAGCGGTTTAAGCGTGAAGAGGTAACAGACAGTCAGAGAGAGATACGTACTTTCGCATTAATAATATTAAATTACAATGGAAGTATGGAAGGTAGGTTTTATAATAACGTGTACAGTAAAGATTATGACATTTTATATGTTTAAATTAAAATCTGGTATTCCCTGTTACAGATTATAGAAAGGTACCTTTATCCCTTTAGAAATTTTTTGCTTAATCTGGTGGAAACATTGAAATTAAGGGTGCCTCTGATTGTGTGTGGTTTGTGCCTTATTCAAAGTGGAAACTTTGAAATTGAAATTATTATCACAGCGCAGAAGTTGGAGGGTTGGCTGACCGTCCCCGTATTAAATTTGCTATGTGTATATCGATATCTGTGCTTGACCGAACGCTTCTGATTAAGGACGGGTGTTAAGCAAGCCAATGTCAGATAGTCATGTAATTTCGGACAGGTATGTTTAATCTGACTACTTATACCACTAAGATAACGTTATTTTTGTCATGTTTTCTTACTACTTACTTTCTGCTGGCAGTCTGGTTCACTGTACGACTTTAATGTCGTTACATAAAGATATATATGTTGTGAAAATTTCGTACCTACGAGTATGCACTAAAACGATCTTTCAGTACCAGTCAAATAAAGCAATCAGAGTGCAAAAGCAGAACAACTTCATTAACAATTTGAGTTTCAAGAAACTCCAACAATGTAACTTCGACAAGAAGTACCTATTGCAAACCTTTAGCATACAAACAAGCTCGCTGAACGTGTCCGGACTCTCTCCCTGGCATAGCGCTTTTCCAGATTGTCTTCAAAAGATATGATGAAATATAAATACCAAAAAATGCAAACCAGTATTTTTGTTCCAAACCAAAAACTTGTAGTCATGTTTGCCCTACTAAGCATAAGTGGAGTAACTCCGTTCAAGTTTTCATTTAAATGTGTACCTTACTGTTTTACTGGAATGTAAGATTTCAAGACTAGTTATGCCCTTATGCTTAGTAAGGCAGCTAATCGATTTATGAGATTTGCGAAAATTATTGCGACTATCACACGGTTTTTATTAATTATAGATTAGATCCCAAATAAATTATGTCCACTTATAGTAGGTACTATTATATTTGGCTTATGTCACACTATACAAGCGATAAAGTCTGTCACCTTAGAACTACTGGATATGTAAGTATAAAATATAAGATGCCTATAAGAACTAAGAAGGACCCGGGTATGTCCTTAAACTACGTCCAACAATGAGAGGTAGGGCACAGCGATGACCATCGCGTTTGAATCTGGGGCAGCCCAACAGGGGAAGTACCTTCTCCTTACAGAAAACCACAGCCACAATAGCACTGTTGCCTTTCAGGTATGTAGTGTTGTGTTCCTGGTGTTGAGTAAGGTTCCCAGAGCTCCAACCCCCCTTAAAGGCCGGCAACGCGCTTGTGACTCCCCTGGTATTACGGGTGCCCATGGACGACAGTAATTGCTTACCACCAGGCAAACCGTCTGCTCGTTCGCCGCCTATGTCATAAAAAAAAAGGACGCAGAGCAGAGAAAAAATATTGAGCGTGCAAAAAGATACATTAATAAGACTATTTGCAAGAGTAACGAGTGATTCATAAAGTGGAATCTTGATGTCAACACTCGCAAAGATTTTCAAGAAGAGTCAATCACTTTTCTTCTGAGTAAAACTTTTGTGGTTTTTAAACATGATTACAAATAAAACAGGGCTAGGGTGCATAACGTTAAAGTTAATAATAACCATGAGGTAGTGCGGGTTTCTCGAAAAAGTTGACTGGTACTGAAAGTTGACATCAACATTACCTACTTGCAGTTTTTAGTCCCGAGACTAAGGAGTCCAATATCGATTTCAAAATCGTACTTTTTACATTTTAACCCTAACATAAAAAATTGTTTGTCATAATATGAACTTTAATTCACTCCAATAGAGTTTTTTTTTTATGACATAGGCGGCAAACGAGCAGACGGATTGCCTGGTGGTAAGCAATTACCGTCGCCCATGGGCACCCGTAACACCAGAGGAGTCACAAGCGCGTTGCCGGCCTTTAAGGGGGGTTGGAGCTCTGGGAACCTTACTCACCATCAGGAACACAACACTGCATACCTGAAAGGTAGCAGTGCTATTATGGCTGTGGTCTTCTGTAAGGAGGAGGTACTTCCCCAGTTGAGCTGCCCCAGATTCAAGCGTGATGGTCATCGCTGTGCCCTACCTCTCATTGTTGGACGTAGTTTAAGGACATACCCGGGTCCAAAAGTTGAAAATTATAACTGTCATAAATGGCTCCGTATGCAGTAAAGCGTTAAGTCCCGTAAGTTTATGTTACTGCTTATATAATGTAAGGCATATAAAAATAAGTTTGGTTTTACAAAACTTAGTTAAGCTCAGTTAACATTACACGAGTATTTTTATGCCTAATATGTAAGTGACATACACGGTTGTATCTAACTATATATTATATAAGCTCTAAATAATAATTTCGGGAATCGCTAACGAAAAGTCAAAGAAACATGTGTATTGGCGGGAAATGAAAACTTTTTCCAAGCAACCGTTTTTTTTAATTCAGAGACAAACTAGAGTCATTCATTTCGTTTCTATAGTAAGTAACCAAATTCTTTGTTTTTCAGAGACGTTAATTTTAACATTAAGTCAACGGTTATGATGTTGTTTCCCATAATTTCATATGTCATACTCATTGTTTACTATATCAATCATATCCTTGTTATATATATTTTTGTTTACCATAATATCAATTCCAATAATCTCAGTTTCATTAATCATTGTAATTCATAAGTGTCACGTCCTATACTGTACTGTACTCAAATGGTGAAAGATTATTCCAATCGGTCTAGTAGTTTCAGAGCGTATTTAATGCAAACAAAAAATAAACAATCAAATCTTTTCTCATAATTGATCCATCATGATCATGATTCCATCAGATATTAGTGTAGGTAAAGAAGTTGATGTCCGTTTTTGTTCTTTAAAAACATACAGCCAAACTGCAGTTTTTTCACTTGGGAGCGAAGTAATTACATATATTTAAATCATGAATATTTTTTGCTGTCAGCTGGGCTGGATGTAATTTTAAATGATAATTAATTTGGAGCAAATTTTAATGTTTTAGAGTTCGTATATTCCTAGCGTGAGGTGAAATTTTATGTTTTACTTGCAGCAAAGTTTGTTCCCCTCTCGAACCTTAAAAACCCTCCCATCGCTCAAAATTCTGCTCTTTGAACCCCTTGCTTTGCTCCTGGTTTAATTTTCAGATCTTTCGCAAGCTTGGGTCTCAATATTAACACGAGAATGTAAACACTAACTTTGCTAACTTGTATAACATTTTGCCCACTGTAAGAATAAAGCGCCGCCTCGAAATAGGTATGGTAAATATATTATTTGTACTGAGCTCTAGCAATTCGCGCTCGGTTTGCTTATTGCAATACCCGCGCTTGCTGCACTGACACTATTAATCTCATTGTGAATCTGTGAACGCCGCATTGTAAACAAGTTGCCTCGGGTTTACACTACACTTTGTACGCTGCTATAAAAAAGACGCTACTGTTTGGGCCTTGAAGAAGACACACATGCAACATACTTATATTTGGGGTGAATAGAAAACGAAATAAAAATAAACAAACCCACCTTCGTAACATCGCAAATACTAATTTAAAAAATCAACCATTGTGTAAAAGAAAGTTGTGTTAGTTCCTGCTTTTAAAACTCGAGAACGGCTGAATCGATTTGGACGATTTTGGACGTTGTGACCGTCTTGGTCAAAAGTTTAATAGTGTGCTTAAAAAAGAAAAAACAATCAAAAAGACTTCACTTTCAGGCGGTACAAAGTTCGCCCGACAGCTACATATTATTTACACAAAGCATGGAACTGGCGATCATTAAACATTACAAGAAGTAATTAATTACATTACATTTGTTACTTAAATTCTTGTTTAATTCAAATATGCGATAATTACCTAAATTCAATGCGAACAAATGTTCTATAATAGGTACAATAGTACGCGTTCGTGGCTGAGAGATAAGTAAAACAAGTTTTTATATTTTATAACTCACCTATTAGTTAGAACAATGATAGCACTAACTACGATTCCTTTTCTACAATAATTCGTCAAAAAAGAACACGTATCTTATTTCGTCAAAAGAAAAAGACCGTAGCTATGTAGTATGGGATGAATGCAGAGTTACTACGTTTTGATTTCGAGTAGCAGTGTGAGATACGAAAATTTTTCAAACTAGAAACGAATTAAGGTGATGTAGTTCCTGATCACATTATACGAAAACCACTTGTTATGTGTTTCTTCATATAAGGCCAGACGATATTCTAGTCCGCAATATTAGGTATACAAGGTAAATGAGCCAAGTTTAATGCATATGTAATAGCGCCAACAGTCACCGTCGCATGCCGGTCATTTCTCCGAGATTACTGTAGGTGCAATCCGTTGGTAGCTGCACCAATTAAATATTATCTGACGTTTATTACTACATAGTTTCCTCACATAGGTACGGATATAATATCTCGTTCCGTAAAATTAGTAGCGATTGCCGTGAGTAGGGATTGCAAGTTGGGTTATGAATAGGATAGTAAGGAATAAATATAGGGGTGTGGAGGTTTTTAAAGACCACTGATACCTAAATATCATATTGTTGCAAATGGAGCTACAGTCATTCATAATCTAAAAGTGTCCGACAATTTTCGCAAAGCACTGTTGTATGACGCTACGCTACGCGTAGGACGGACGTCTACCAACGAGATGGACAGACTACCTCATTAAGGTTGCCGGAAGACGCTGGATGCAGATCGCATCCAGCCGGTACATGTGGAGGTCCAAAGGGGACATAGGCCTGTGTTCAGCAGTGGACGTCTTTTAATGAAATCCCACCCGACCCCGTAATTTGGGATTTTCTACTATTTTTATTATTAAAGTCATGAGTTGGAACTACCTTAAATCAATAAAAGAACTAACATTCAAACGACCAGAGCACTTATTAATAAAATTAAGTTTATGTGAAATGTAAAAATAAAATTATGTCATAGTTTGAATGTTAATCTTGTCCCTACCACCTCACCACGTATTACGGGTATCTTATAATCTATGCCTACCAATTTATGAATAGAAATAGTTATCCTGAGGCCGACCATACAAGTAAAATGCTACTCGAATTTGTTCGTTATAGTGTAGAAAATAAAGTATAATTTCTTTTGTGTCAAAACCGAAGGAAACAAATAAAACTCAACTCTGTTCCAATTTTATAAAATTCAAATTTCTTTAAAGTAATTAGTACTACATGTAGGCCCGTGGACCTCGGGAGGATATACTTAAGGAAATGTACTCGGCAAGTCCATCGACGGTTTCGATCGTGAATATTCGCTTTTATATTTTCCCTCTGACGTCTTTACTAGACGAGTTTACTATCTGTGCATCTAGCTTGTACTATTTTAGCGCGAACGAGATGCACAGAATGTAAACTCGACACTCGTTATCGAAAACGTCAATATCACAACTCATGGTAAGGGTACAGGTCCAGTCAAAATTTTCGTTGTATATGCAGTCTCGGTTTAACGGTTTCAAGTATCGTTACTTTAAGGGCATGCGGTACGCTTCAAACTTTCGCAAGGTCAAAAAAAATTGAAAGTACAGCTTTATAAAGACTCAAGGAAAATTATTTTGATCTTAAATCGTTTTTGTTCTACTGTGTCTTCTATTTATTATTAAAATTTAGTTACTACCGCGTTATTAAATGCTTAAAAACCAACGCCAATCAAAATATTTAATGATAGAAATAATTAGTTTCTAGTTTCAAATTAATGTTTAACGGTCATTCATAATACACGGAATCTAAATAATATTTCAATCACAATAACAGAGAAGTAAATACATTATTGGTCAACATAGAAATTGTACACAAAGAGATGTTTGTAAATATACATAGGTGTTTTCCAAACAATTTTTTATTTTACAAGAAACACAGAACAAAGAAATGAGTAAATGAAAATGCTCAAAGCAAAAGAATCAAGTTTTTATTCGACAAAGACTAGTAATTAGGATCCCGTAGAGGGTTACGGCGTAGCTCGTAGCTGGTTCTACGTGCTCGTAGCAATCGGATTGTTGTCTAGTGTAGCCGTGAGAACAATACTCCGAAATTACTTTATACTTGATTTAAGTATAACACGTTCAGTTCCACCGTTCGCTACGCGCTATGCTCGTAGCCGATCCTAGCGTTTTTCAGCTTTGTAGAGGAAAGCGCTTGCGAACAGAAAACTCGTCTGGCGCTCAAAGCGCTTTAATGGTTGGTTAAAGTGCTTTACCAGCCTGCTAGCCTAGTCGGTACGAACCCTGCCTGCCTCCTGAACTTCCAGTTGGAACCCAGTCTAGGGCATTTACCTGTGTGTTTACAACAACTATTGTTACTGTGTAATACATGTCATCTAGGTATTTACTGAGCTAACTGTAGGCCTTAATTATTTTGTGTATTGTCCTAAATAATTATTCGTTATTCATTTATTTATATACTTTAGGAATGAAATTCTGATTATCCAAAATTCTTAGTATTATGTGTATACTTAGCCATGTAACAGCGATTCAGGGACTAAAAGAAAAGATCTTATGTTTAAGCAACAATATATTTTTAAAAGTCTAATTTAGAACACTAATGGTTGTTTATTTTCGTTAATTAACTTAATTAACGATATCCCAAGATTGAAGAATACCAAGTATCCCTATTTATATTTAGTAACCTTTTGTTTATGGTACCCTAGAAACGTAATTATGAAAACATACCTTAACATTATGGAGCTCACTGGATTAGAACGATATCCAATCGAGATATATCAGGAAGCATATCCGCAGTATATAATCTGTATACGTAGGTTTAATTTTAATTTGATATTGAACAGGATTAGATTTGACGTTTGGTTCATGTAAACCATATTTGACTACTAATGAAACAATGCGGTTTACTTCACGTATACAGGGTGATCAATCCAAATGGCTCAGTACGGGGAAGTCGGAAACTAAGAGAGATAGCTAAATCTGTTCTTAGGAACCATCGCTTCGATTTTAAATTTAACAATAATGGCAATCAAACTTTTTAAGAAGAATTATCTTTTTCATCCAGAAAGATGGTTATTATTTTGAAAATTAATAATATAATTATCGTTTTTTTTGGGTTTCTTAGTCAATTACTTGAATAACATTAAAAATGTACTCGATGTGACTCACGAATTCGTGTTTCCATCAACAATAACAACGAAAATTTTTCAGATTTACACTTAACATTGTTTACAAGGTTATGTAAATATGAGATTTAAAAAAAGTTTCAATGCCATTATTATTAAATCTTAAATCGAAGCCATGGTTCCTAAGAACAGATTACGCTATCTCTCATAGTTTCTGACTTCCCCCTACTGACCCATTTGGATTGATCAGCCTGTATATTAGTCACTCATGCGACACTGTGCGACATGATTTGAAGAGCACGGGTCTCCTTTTGCAAGCACTAATAGTGCTGAGCGTTATTCCAAGTCCTCGTCTGCGTCGCAGCGCGTCACGAATTATTTATCAATTGACTTAGTTATAGGTGAAAAACTTAGCTATTATATTCCCTCAGTCTTATAGAGGGTTAAATTAGTTAGGTCAAGTCTAGACGGGATGAAACCTGGAAACCCCTCGAGTGCCAGGGCTCTTCTCATACCTCTTGATCCAGATGATCCGAACTTAAGGAAAGGTTTTCTGGACGGTGCATCCTGGCGGTACGGTGAGGGTGGGTCCCTTAGGGGTCTCTGGCTTCCTCAGAGTACAGGGACTCCCGTGCAGGTAGGGATGCTGGTTTTGCTACAGCGTAGCTTATTGCGGTGAAGGTGCGACCCGGAGCGCAGGTTCCGGTGGTGTCGCGGTAAAATGCACTGCGACCCCGTGGCACCACCACCACTAAGGCACAATGACGGCATCATCCCAGTGTTTTAGTGGATAGGCTGATGCGATTCACTGGAGATTCCTTCATAACTATATTGCGTAATAACTGGCTCCACCGTGGGGCCTCTTGTTACTTATTGGTGCGTAAGGCATTTCACTGGGTATACAAAAAGGTCAGGTCTAGAGAGTAGCCGGGATTAAAAGTGCCTCCGGACCATTGTCACATCTTTATTTCTGTTGACAGTCGCTTTTTGTACATGAATACGGCAACAACCGTACAATTTATACATTACTGGAATTTTCACGCAACTTCGTCTAGATTCCCCATGTAATCCTTACCAAGAGTGCCTTCTCGGAGCTCAAACTCTCTCCATAGGTTCAGCGGTTTAAGCGTGAAAAGACCAACCGACGGACATCGTTACTTTGGAAGTTATTGTATAAGTACAATCATTGTAATGTGAAAATTCATCCAAACATATTATAGAAGCTGGTCACTCACGTTAACTATTAAGTCGAATATTGCTCGATATGTATCAGTCTGTACTTCGAGCAATATTCGACTTATAAAATGTGAGTCTTACATTTCAGTGTTAAATGTGTTGTTTTCCTCGGAACTTAAGAAACGAATTCTATTGACACAGTCGGTTAAAATTTGCTTTTCGTTTGCAAAGAAAACAGGTAGTAAAAGTCAACAAAGGGATCACGACAAAGCTTTTTACTGAAAAGGGGACTAAACAATTCGCAGTTGCTGATTTCACAGATGGCAGACCTAGATTCCACTTTACAGGACATTCTCAGTTGCAGCCAGTTTCCTTGATTTTACGACTGCTAGTCAAACACAACGACGGTGGCTGAGTGCTAACGTTTCTCTGCTAGAAACATCGCGAGTCGTGTAGCCGCCAGTAAACAGACATACCTGAGGGCCACGGAATTTACGCTGGGAGCGTGATGTTGTTGGCGACGAGCGTCTAAAACAAACGCTTGAGCGTCTTTGGGCGCATCAGTATTTGGTACAATAGCTCATACAAACTTACACTAGCGCAGGGGAGATTTTATGAGCATAGCCAATTACTGGTACAGGGAAAAAGGGCGATTGAAGCTTACTAAGACATACCGACAGTAAGAAGCGTTTTTAATGTGTCATTTGACTTAACGGCTACTTTCTGACGCTTGACGCTGTAATAGTAGCGTTTATGTATCCTTGGCAATAGTCACTCGTGCCTCTTAATCTGTCTTGTTATTGCGCCACGCCTCGTTGCCGAGAGAAACACCCGTGCGTAATTACCGTATTTTAGAATTAATTAACACATAATAACTTATTATTGACTTAACGTTGTGTAATCTCTAAAAGTGTTTTGGACCGACAGTGAGTGATTCAAAAATGTAAATATTATTACGTGTGATGAATGCTGAGGTCTTGATATAGATTAAATAATACTTTTTAGCACAGACTGCACAGGAAGGAACAAGTAGAACCTTAGTAACCGTAAGAACCGTAGTGTCCATTGTTGTGTACCTAAGTAGTGTGATTTAATGTAAAGTTTTAATTTGAACTCGATATCCACTAATTTTACTGGTGAATTAAAAACTAAGGGTTCCTTATTAAGGGTTCCTTTTTAGGGTTCCGTAGTCAACTAGGAACCCTTATAGTTTCGCCATGTCTGTCCGTCCGTCCGTCCGTCCGCGGATAATCTCAGTAACCGTTAGCACTAGAGAGCTGAAATTTGGTAGTAATACGTATATCAATCACGCCGACAAAGTGCAAAAATAAAAAGTGAAAAAAAATGTTTTCTTAGGGTACCCCCCCCCCTATACGTAAAGTGGGGAGTGATTTTTTTCTTCATTCTAATCCTAATGTGTGATATATTGTTTGATAGGTATTTAAAAATGAATAGGGGTTTACTAACATCATTTTTGGATTATGTAAATATTTTCGGAAATAATCGCTCCAGAAGTTAAAAAAAGTCGTGTAGTTTCTTACAAATCGTTAATAAAGTAGCCCTTATTCTCTAAGATATGGCTGTCAAAATCTCTATTGAATGACAAGACACACTTCATCACCTACGGCCCGGTACCGCGAACATCGAAGTTCGTATATTTCGAACATTTTTCTCTTTTACTCTAATTAAGGCGTTAAGAGAGTGACAGAGATAATCGTCTGAAATTTACGAATATCGTTGTTCGCGGTAGCGCCGCCGTTCTATGTATAATTCCGCGTTTAGTTCGTAAATAAAAATTTGCACTAATATTCATCGCCCAATGCGACCGTCTCTCATATTATATCAGTATCACTTACGCATTCGAGACATTTTTTACGTCAAAAGAAACTTACACTAGAGCCTCTGTACTTTAAGCTCGCGCGCATAGTTTACTTAATTTGGAACGCTCATACCCTACATGGCGGTTTTAAGATTCTTTCTGATTTAATGGGGTCGGAGCATACATGTCCATACATTAGGTTGAAACTGACTGACTGACTTCAAATGACGCTGGCTGGTTATCACTTCATGTTACAACCCCTTCTTACTACTCATGGTGGGACTGAAATTGACAACATTTTTTCGAATTTTCCATGTATAGTTGGGATCTACAACTCTTTCTTTAGTTGTAACCGTCCTTTGTGGGCCCGTTTTTAGGCCTCTGTAGTTCATATTAATATGTCAACAACAATGTATCCAATAGCCCATTTTTAACTCTGAAGTGGGAACACTTACCGTGGCGGACGAAAAATTACGGAACCCTACACTGAGCGTGGCCTGACACGCTCTTGGCCGGTTTTTTTGTTGTCTTTCATAATACAAAAACCTGATAACTGAATATGTAAATTTATAATCGCACATTTTCATTATCAAGTATACCATGTACTATCCACAAGAAAATATCTGTAACTTATAGATATTTCAATGAAAGTTAAGTCACATGCTGTATTCATTTTGTTATTCGACTCAGCGACTCTCAAAGGAAAAATGTACGCTCTATGTTCATGTCGATATCAATGAATGGTATATGATTGCAGCGCTGTTATGTAACACGCATAAAAACTGCCAAGCGCGCCCGGTTAGCAGAATGTGCTAAAATCTTTTTTCTTCATTTGTAGAAAAGCAAGAAACTGGACTCACAGTGAACATGTTTACAGAAGGTGCGTGGTCCACGCAAGTGAACAGGACCACCCCTATGTACTAACAACGTTTTGTGTGCAATATTCACCTATGCCTATAAAGATATATCTATATAAGTGAAGATATATGGAGCTGTGTAGGCGAAACTGGCATGGTTTTTGCAAATAGCAAACAACACAACGGGACTATCCATATTTGATTTGTTTTTTGCAGGACTTTTGTTATATCCCGATGGCGGGTATCAAATTTATAATCTGAGAAGGTTTACTATACATATACGATTCTATAATAAAATAATTATAACCAACAAAAACCGAATTCAAACATAAGATACAATGTAACAATTATCGTTATATCTAGTACCTTTAATTTAACTTATAGTTTCTTTTTTTTTATAATTTGTTAATACACACTCCGGTCTACCAAAACAACTTGCTGCAAAGCAAATTGTATAGGCAGATGTCCTACAAGTTAAAATAAAGCGAGTAGAGATTGATATTTTTCTTGACACTGCCTTGAATTTTAACTTATATTTAATTATACCTAAAAATACTATTCCTAATAGTTTCAACGTATCATAAGATTAAAAATTCAGACACGGGTATAAAGACAAACAAGAAATCGGGCTATAGATTGTTATCGAGCTTAAAATTCGTCAACTCCTGTTTCACGCAATAGGCGACCTTGCAGGAAAATAATTACGCATAAAAAGTACTTATATTGGTATTTCATTATCGTTTCTGAATATGGGCGCAAAGAGTGATGCTGACGCACTGTATGCTGCGCTTATCGGTGCGTCGGCGAGCGTTTTTTCCCCAAGATGTCATAAATCAGTCGGCGGCAGATGGTGTTGACCTACACCATTATTGCCATGTTGCTAGCTAAGAATTATTATTGCTCCTACTCCTGAGACGTTTTCAAGTAATAATTCTTTAGAATTCCATCGGTTTTACGCCGCATTGAAGTCCGCACTGAATAAAACATTTAGAGAAACACTTTTAATAGCAAATCCCGGGGTCTCATTTATTAATGAGAACCCAAATTCAAGGTATATCTCCAAAATAAAAACGAATAATAATATCGAACTACTGAATGTAAATGTTTGTTTTTCTTTAAGTTAAATAAACTCTAAATTAATAAATTCTAAATTACATGGGTTTGTAAAACGCTTTTAATAAAATGAAATATAAGTTTCGTTTCATTAAGCGTTTAAAACCAAAGCCATATTATAAATTCGTTAGGCCACGCCTACTGAATTATTAATATTACGAGTAACTGGCATTTCGTCAATACACCCAGCTATAGTCAAATAGTGCAACTGAGGTCCACAACTTCAATCGTAACTGTTTGCTAATACTTAATAGATTTTGCATTTTAATTAATATCAATTATAATTTGATTACACTTAATATAATTCTACGCGTAAATTAAATTGCTTAAGTGAATTTCCGGGGAATATAACGGTGCACTGCGGTGTGTTATCGCATAATATCGACAAACAGCCTATAAATTAGTGGTTAGCTAGAGCTACACTATCGAAATAACTACGTAGGCGAACTCTGGGTAAGCCGCAACCACGAAATATCCTTGCCACGATATTATTACTATCTCGAAGCTGCCACTTGTAACTGCTACCGCCTTTTTATTAGTTTTCTTGACCGTCCGAGTGTCATATTGCATGACAAAGCCGTCAGATACATTTTTACCCCGCTTCTTTATTAAGTACAGCTCTTTTGAACCATTCTCAAATTAGTTTCAGAATTGCATTTTGAAATTGAAGTTTCAGGTAGTACACAAGGTAACTTTACACAAGGTTTAAATTAAATAATTTATTATTCATTTACTATTTTTATTAGATCAGCAAATTGAAGCCAATATTTTTTATAGTAAAATGTAGATACATATTGCTCTCAAGTAATAAATATTTAAGGGACAATTTTGATTTAAACCGAAGCATTTTCGATATTATCTCACTTTTATAAGGCATAACACATGAGTTTGAATACTGCATAATTTCGTAAATGTTAATGATAATTTCGACACCATTATTAAATTTAGTTTCCGGAAGTTTAACAATCAGTCCTCCAGTAATAAATAATAATAATAATAATTACTAGACAGGAACCTCACACCGCTCTCCTTGGCAAACGAGAACTGGCGCAAACCAGTGGTACTAAGCAACGAGGACCGCAAGGCCGTATGGAAGAGTAAGGAGCTACACGGGCGGTTCTACAGGGCCCTAACGGGACCAGACGTAGACCTGCCCGCGTCGGTGAACTGGCTACGACTCGGGGACCTCTTCGGAGAAACCGAGGGTTTTGCCTGTGCAATTGCGGACGAAGTTATCATGACAAATAACTACCGGAAGTATATCCTGAAGGACGGTACGGTCGACATTTGTCGGGCATGCCGCCGTCCCGGAGAGTCACTCAGGCATATCATTTCCGGTTGTTCTCATCTTGCTAACGGCGAGTACTTGCACAGACATAACCTTGTAGCCAGGATTATATACCAGCGGCTTGCTCTTATGTATGGTCTTGCGGACCACGAAGTGCCGTACTACAAGTACATACCTGCGCCAGTTCTCGAAAATGGTCGTGCCACGCTCTATTGGGATCGATCTGTTATCACGGACAGGACTATTGTAGCCAATAAGCCTAATATCGTGGTGATAGATCGTTCGCAGCGTCGCGCAATGCTCGTTGACATCACCGTCCCATGTGACGAGAACCTCGTGAAGACCGAGAAGGACAAGTCCAGCAAGTACTTAGACTTGGCTCACGAGGTAACCGCCATGTGGGAAGTTGATTCGGCGATCATTGTACCGATAGTTGTTTCCGCGAACGGTCTCATAGCGAAGAGTCTCGACCAACATCTTGAGAGACTCTCGCTACGTGGTTGTGGTTGGATCAAGGGTCAGATTCAGAAGGCGGTAATCCTGGACACGGCGCGAATAGTCCGGCGGTTCCTCTCTCTGCAGCCCTAACCACCGGCAGCCTGGGCCCTGCCCCGTTGCCGGCGGCACACTAGGTTAGGTTTTTTATAATGTTTTTATTGTTTTGATACGTTTTAGATGTATTTTTATATTTTACTTTTATAAAAATGTTATAAAACCTAATCTAAAATGTAAAATGAATAAAGGAAATAATAATAATAAATATTTCGGGACAATCTTACACAAATCGACCTAGTTCTACGGTAAGCTCAGTAAGGCTTGTGTTATAGGTACTAGACGACGATATATATAATAGATAGATAAATATAAATACTTAAATACATAGAAAACACCCATGACTCAGGCACAAATATCTGTGCTCATCACACAAATAAATGCCCCGACTGGGAATCGAACCCAGGACCATCGGCTTCAGAGGCAGGGTCACTACCCGCTAGGCCAGACTGGTCGTCCACCAATAACAGTCCTCAGTTAATCTTATAATATAAAATAAATGACCTAGTTATCGACGCTGGCCTAGTAAAGAGCACATATAAAATATAACATAAATCTATACTTTTACTAGCAACGCATTGTAGTGGAATGTCTATCCACAAACAAGCAATGCCTCTGGGAATATCCTGGGAATGTCCGACCCCTATTACCTAGAACCATTACATAGATACTTATTTGATACTATTCATACAAATCCTCAACAATTATAATTTAATTATTGAACACATTGCTGCAATTTAACATATGGCGCGATCGTCTATCTATCGATTGTATCGAAGCTGGACCATGGCACACACTGTTCCCTCATTATAGTTCCTGCACCGACAAGTGGCACCACTACTAAAGGATACGTCGTACATCAGTTTACAAAAAAATGTATTGTGGCTAGAATTAAAAGTTAAACTAACACTTTCACGGCAGATGTATAAAATATACATGGTATAATAGAGACAAAGGATATAATCGATTTGGAGATATAGCGGCGCTTTCGCTAAACGATATTCGTAAATTTCGGACGATTGTCTCTGTTACTCTCATGAAGCCTTAATTGGAGTAAAAGATAAAGATGCTCAATTACTACTTTGATGTTCGCGGTACCAGGCCAGGAAGGAAATAGATATGTACAATACGATATAATAATAATTATATTCTTATACCATTCATATTGGTTTTTATCAATATCTTATTAATACTCCAGACATTTTCCCTTAAAAATTCTACGTTAAGTACATGTGTTTAATGCTACTCGAATACTACCATACTGAGTATTTTAGTACTCGAGTTTATAGTATGGTTAAATAGTGCTTGGACTTGTAAACTTCCTATAACACTTTAAACTTTCGCGTTTTCTACGTATATTAACTAAAAACTATAGAACGGGCCGGAGACATGGTTTCCACTTACCGTGAACCTGGGACCGTTAATCTAGAAGTTAAAACCACGGGATGTGTCTTCAGATCTGTGCGCGGATGTAGTGAGTGTTGTGTGTCGGACCGTCGACAAAAGTTAACATAGGTGCGGTGGGTAGTTGTGTTTTTACATCTACCCTAAACTTCCTCACAGACCCGTTATACAGTTTTTAGTTAATATTATTTCTTAACGGGACTTCCTGACACAGATATTTATTTACTTAAAAGGAAGTCTCCACCTACTGCTATTGGGTCGAATTTTTCAAAAAAAAAATATTTTTCATATTCATATGTAAATTTCATTTTTCAAAAACAGTCAAAATTCTGATGATTTATCGGTTTACGTTACTTTATAATATATTTTACGTAGGTACTTGAGAGTGGGTTTTGCTTAGGTTGATCAGTCTACGAAAAAACGTACCTACGCTTCACACGCTGCCTTTTAATGAACATTATGGTAGCCAATTTTCAATTTAAATTATTTTAAATTAGTTGGCACGATTAAAAAAGTTGCAAGTGAAGATCCAGTTTTAAGCATTGCTTAAAACCAAAATCATTTTACTGCTACCATAGAATATATAATAATAGCTGTTAAACTACTTGATTTTTTAAATTTATTAATGTGTTTCGTTATCTTTACTTCAGACTCTACAAATACCTATAGTATAGATAAATTAGCGAGAGCGTGGAATTGCATCTGCAGTACTGTGTGTTTATAGGCATTCTATATTTGAAATTTCATTTTTCCCGTACAAGCACTATAAATGCAATTCCACGCCCTGGCTAATTTATCTATAGCTTAAATAGTTCTTCTCACTCATAAAAAGGCTGAATTAAATAGAGAAATATAAAAAATACATGCTTACAAAATATACATTTATCAAAACGTATTAGGCGTATATGTGTAAGTGTGCAACCACGAGAGCCGAGTCCCGATATACTCTGTCGTTATGGTCGTTGTGTATTCGCTGTCAATAACTCAATAATGTGATGGCGGTGCGTTCAGTAGTGCTCTTTTGTCTAGCGATTGATTCCTCGCTTAACCGGACCATTTCATTGGTTAAATTGCGATACTATAGAATATAAGAGTATATTTATTATACAAATAAAGGATGAATTTGCGAATGCATTAATTTACTTCATTGTATGGGTACTGTTAGAGTTTCATCATTCTAGATGTTGTTTCGGCACTTATGCCATATCTCAATTCACCTGAGGGCCACATGTTTTATTGTCTACTTCTTGATAATATGTCATACATTGATCTTTGACAGGAATTGCCCTAATGTACTTATAGAACTGCACAGTGGTACCTAGTCTAGCTGGCACACTCAAGGTATGTTTTTTTTTGTAACTGTACCCAAAATGATACACTACTATAAAGTTAGGACAACAGCTCGGATTTTGATAGCCTCCATTTATTAGTAAGAGCACAAAATACAAACTATAAGTATATAATTTCTGGATTTTAAATCGTAATTTCAATACACGAATTTTATTCTGATTGCGTATTTTAATTCGATTGGAAATTGCTGAACATTATGAAAACCAGGTGAAACATTAATTTTTGTTAAGTTAATATTTATACAAACAACAATTTGCGTACATTTTATAATTAGTTTGTACAACATTTCGATTTGGCAACTTCAAATGTGTAGAGATTGTATAATTATGATGACTTCAAGAAGATTTGTACCTACATGCCAAATTTGTCTAGTACAAACGTCAAGTTTACAACAGTTAAATTGCATCTTACACATTTGAAGTCAGATTTTTCTTAACTGCTCTATTCAGATGGATCATATAGTAAAAGAAAAGATATAGACCGTAGAGACAAAATAATTTGTTTTGTGACACGGTTTTATAGAACAACCTATCTTGATTACGCCCCTGTACAGTCGCCCTGGGAAATATTCAAGAGCTGGAGAATAAGCCCTACCCTAAAGCCCTATGGCCCTACCATAAAGTGTTTATTCCCAAAGTGGTAGCAGTTCATTGAGCGTAATAACTACAATGGCTTTACACCATTTTAGGGTTATAAGAGAATAAGTTTTTTTTTTCGAAACATAATTTTAAACAACGCTGACAGTCCGAAATATAGTCCAGTATATGGAAAAATACAACAATCACCGGTATCTTACTTACACAACACGAGTATCAGTGGCAGTCATGTTTTCATGTACCGCCTTTATTTTCTCTATGGTCTTAGTATAAAGTAACGAGCATTTTGCTCGATATCTGTTCGAAGCTGTACTTTTTATACTGTCTCTAGTGTCAAGTAGGCGATGTAATAAGTAACTATGTGACGCTGTGTTCATCGTAGTAAAAGAATATCATTATAGGTACCTATAGGTAAGTGTAGGTAATTTCTATTTCTATATACAGGAATAGGCAGATGGAAAGGTGTCAGAATAGTAAACCAAATATATAGATGTCAGCATCTCACTCACGACGAAAAAAATCATACATTTAATGTGTAGGTTCTGAACTTAAAAATCGATTACCCGAACACAACACGTTGTAATATCAGGGTGAACTGTACTTACGTATGTGGCTATAAATTAGATGTTAATCAGAGCCGAGACCGTTCGCTGGCCAATAATGTGATACGTACTGCTCCATACATTTGTTCCGGCCTTCCGTTTATCCCGCCGGATCTCGCGCGGTTGCCGTACCAAATCCGCACTGACTTCGTCCCATTGTCTCTCGTATGGTATGTATATATGTATGGTTCATTGCCGAACTATACTGTCCAGGTCAATTCATTTATTAACTCGTAATTCTTGTACAAACTTACTTCATCATTAAAGTCTAGTCAGTATTTGACGACAGGTCTGGCTGGGTTCAAATCCCAGCAAGGGAATTTATGTAATGAGCACAGGTGTTTGTTCCTGAATCATGGACGTTATCTATGTACGTACGTATTTATATCTTATATATCTATTGCTGGCTGAGTACCCACAACACAAGCCTTCTTGAACTTACCGTAGTGCTGAGTTAATTTGGGTGAGGGATAATTATTAAATTATTAATTATTGAATAAGTGACATACCATTCCATATTGCACCGGGACCAAAATCTTTATATAATATTTAAACCGCTCTCACTGGCTTGAGATTTGTATTGAACTGTTAACTATATTATAGACATTCGGCGCCAGTTCTTATGAATTAATTAACCTATATTTATCCCAATTCCGATACCGAAACACTTAAATAGACAAATCAAACACTGTTACCACTAAAATTAAAACAAAGTTTAGAACCTTCTATGAAGCTGGTCAGGATAAAAACAACAAAATCTTAGAATTAGGATTTAGCACACAACAATCGGCTAAATACGTTTTATCGTACAATTCCTTAATAATAGCGGTGCATAAAATGACTTTGAAGCTGTGAAAACAATGCAGATAAACGAGTTCATAAATATTTGTTTTTTTATGTTTAGTAAAACTGTCCACATGCACGTTTTGTGATTTGGCTAGTAATTATTCGCACGCTTTGTCGCCGAAAGATAAAAAAACACAAATCACAGTAACACGAGATTACAAGACATTAACGCACCAGCATTTGTTCAATCATCGTAATGGGTAATATATGGAAGTCAATTGGCTGCGCGGCGAGGAACATCAGGCGGAGATGAGTCCAGAGATAAGGGGAGGTCATTTGGAGGGTGATTTATCTGGGCCGAGTGCCACGATCGCGGCTACGTTATGTTGTCTCCAGGTACCTAATCGAAATGCTTGTAGGAGATGCGTTGGAGTGTGGCTTATGAGAGAACGTTATAACAAATAGGACTAGTTAATACACTACTGTTATTTCGACAACTTCTCTTGTACAATGAGCAATGAGATAGTATTTTTAGACCAAGCACATAAGATATTTATCAATAAGTTCTCTTTTAAAATATGCGATTGCCTATAGCTTTTCAACAATAAATTTTATATAATTTTTTATCCAATAGCCCAGTAGCTACTCCATCAGTTCCACCCAATAGCCTACTACATTTTAGATTTCATTAAAACTCAATATAGTCCTTACACCATGGCGGGTGCTGTCTCTGTGCGCGTCCCATGACACGGACAGGGGCAACATCCGCTTAATGTACCCCTTCCATTTCATTAAATTGTCGAAAGGACCTCTGCGCGTTGGCTCGATCCGGCTTTGCGTACGCCTCCCAAATGTCCAGAACACCATTCTTCCGTGTACGCAAAAGGCATACAAAAACTTAATATAATATGTAATGTCCAAAGATGGAGACAAAATATTACCATGAAGACAGTTAACATATCTACATAGTCTTATTAGATATTTCTAGAATATCATTCAATATCAAACGGTAATCTAGCCTTATAGTGACCCATGCCTAAGAAGCAAGAGTTCCCGAGATCGAAGCTCCAATCCCTTCTCCTCCCCTTACAGGTCGGAAGCTCTGGTAATGGAAGTGTCCATAGACGGCGGTAATTGCTTACCATCAGGCGATCCGTCTCCTCGTTTGCCTCCAAAATACATAAAAAAGAATTTTTATTTGTTGCTGTTGCTATCCGAGATGTGAGGTTATCACAAGTATCTGTACTTACACTTTATGGACCTGGACAATAGAAGCGTTGTTGAGATATTTGTGACCACCACCACCACCACAGCTCCAATATATCCGATGGCAACTGTACAACAGTACGAAATAAAAAGTAAAATATGTATTTTTATATGAAGACTACAAATCGTATTACATATTAGTGGGAATGAATAAACATTTTGTTTTGCAAATGACTATGAATTTGTCCGAATATTTAAATAAACTTTGACTTTAAAGACCTGGCAGTTAATAGCACCATAATATAATAAAATTGAACGCTTGGAGCTCGTTTCTCATAATAATAATAATTAATGTCGACAGAGTGCCCTCATTCAAATTAAAATGATTACTTTTGCTCTAAGAACTTAAGCCGCAGCAAATAATTATGCTTTTACAAACTTTTCCGAAATATCGTCGCTTTTGTTAATTTAGAACAACTTTTGAAGGTCGTTGGCTCATTTTTATTCTTTGATGACAGTAACATTTTAATTATAGGTACTTACCTTCAAAGTTACTGTACAACAATTACGATAAAATTTTATTACTGAAAATGTTTATTAATATTTGTAGACAAAGTTTGACAGCGATGAATTCATTTTGGTATTTTTTATTCCTCTTAAGACCTATTTAAACTAGACTTGACACTCTTTGACCTTTGTACGCTCGAACGGTTTTATCTCTCTTTGCTTCAGCATTACGTCCTCTCCTTCAAAAATAAATCCACACTTTTTATCGGTATTTAATAATAAATTCCGTATAATGCCTTCATTAATCACGCGACAGCATTTCAGACAGTTATTTGACCACGCCTACTAGCCTGATGAACTGGACGCATGTTTTAAAAACATTTCGTAAAAATGAACTTACTTAATGGTTAGTTTTTAAATTTCAACCGCGTCTTGTATCTTCGGTGGGAGATGGATTTCGGAAGGTATCGTGTAAGTTGAAAAGCTAAGGAAGAGCACACCATCTGTCCATCAGTAAGCCTGACGGGAACATCGAAGTTCGAAAACTTCGAGGACTTTTCTCTTTTACTCCAATTAAGACATCGTAACAGTGTCAGAGACAATTGTTCGAAATGTACATTTAGAACAATTCGTTTAGGATTCCGTTGTACTTGCCTCGCTCCTTCAGTGCTTCAGGGATATTTGCAGACGTAAAATTAGTAAGACAGCAGCGTCCCTGCTTTTTTTATGATATAGGAGGCAAATGAGCAGACGGATTGCCTGATGGTAAGCAACTACAGCAACACCAGAGGCGTCACAAGTACGTTGCCGACCTTTAAGATCTCTATACTAAGGTTTGGATGTCATATCGGTCCGGAAATACTGCACACGACAATTTATTTCAGAGTTTTGCTGTGCGAGGCAGGAAGTTTCTAGAAAAACGCACAGTTGAGGACTGCCAACCACCTAAGTGGTGATGATGGAAGTGTTGTCGTTGCTACACAGATTTCAAGGCAGCTCCAATGGTCCCCTTAGCACTTTGGTATATCGGAAGGATAGCATTCTGGATGATGCGTTGAAGTAAGCTCCGCGAGCCACTATAATATCTAATTAAGTACCTATATTTGTACATATTTACATTTAAGCAATTCAGCATAAACTAACACCTACCTAATCCACCTAATCACTAATATAATATGTCCTGGAATAAATATATTTCATTTCATAAACGCATTGGTGTGCATACTGTTAGCTTACAAATAAATTCATAAATAAAAAAAGGTATTACTCGTATGTTCTCTTTGATAACTTTATTCAATTTAGTACTGTTTTGCTATACCATCTCACACTTCTCTCACAACTGTCACAGATCAAAACTGAATTAGATACAGCAAATATTATCCATTTTGCGAATGGTACTAGAGTTTTATTCATAAACAACTTTTTTTGCGTAACACGCTACATAACTGTTACACTTTTGCTATTCCTGATTTTAGGCTTCTATTATTACAGTTCAATTTAGGTTGATTCGTGCTAGAATTGCAAAATCAAGTTACCTTTGGCTAACTGCTATTGTTTAACATTTTTACTGACAAACGTGTCAACGTTACGCACACTTGAACTAAATGGAACAAGTGTTTTTAATTCTGTTCGAACGGTGACAGTAGTTCAAAATAGTTATTTGTTATACACAGTTAGTGTTTACCTTCTCATGCTAATATTGTGCCCTGAGTTAGCGAAAGATTCGAAAATTGAACCATGAGCATAGCTAGTGTTTCAAAAAGTGGAAAGCATTGGGAGGGTTACAAACAACAAGAAGGGAACACACTTTGCTACCGAGTGAAACACACAGTTTTCTACTTAACTACCGCGTGGAAAAAATAACTCTATAAATTTAAAAATGTGTTCAAAATATTTTGGATCCATCGTTTATCATTCAAAAACGTTAAAGAAAAGAGCTTCCAACCAGCTAACATCAAAAAAAACACTTGATTAGTAATAAACAATTTGTATGAAATTACTTCGCACTTTAGTGAATAAAATAAAAAAGTGATTTTTTTTTTCTCTATTTCGGGCCTCAATATTAACACAAAAGGTTAAATACTAACTTTGTAAACCAAATAAGTATACAATGACTTTTTTAATGTCAGAGTAAGAACTCTAAAAATACCCTTAGTGTTATAGTAAGGCGCCGTCGCATTATTATAATGGAATATCTCTAAACTGCGAAACCATTGAATTTTTACGCCATTATTCTCTTAACATGATTAGAAATACAACGTTAAAATTTTTCAAGTACGTCCCGGACACATTTTACACTGCAGATATGGAGCAGAAATTATTTTGGGGCCTGAGACGATAAAGTTCGACTGTCAATCATATCAGACTGACAATAACGATTAACTGTTTACGATCTCGTTTAAAGTGATTATCAGACGGAGTTAAGTGACAAAGGCGATTGATATTAAATTTAATCGACCGCAGTGATTGTTACATCGTATGATTAACAACCCCTGAATGTTTTCGTCGCTGGTTATATCTTTGCACAAAACGGTGTTTACTAAAGTGGTATTAAACCGCAAACTATCATTATAATGTTATAACTGTTATAAGGTTTCATTCTTACTACGCTATGTTAGCAACGTTAAAACTACTGCGCGAGTGGACGAGCGCCATTTTGGATATAACATGTTTGAACATGGTATATCCAAAAGGGTGCAAAATAGGGTTGACCCTAGATGTACATAGAAATTGTACTAATATGTAAGCAACTGTCAAAGCCAGGACCCAAAGTCAGATGCGGTCAGGTCTGGCGCAGTGTACGCAGATCGCTCGTCATTCGCGCTGTCGAGGCTTTCATCTTGATTGCATTCCCGCGACCTCGTAAATTTTCAGCTTAATTCGATGCTCTTCACACTGTGAATAATTATCTACCACAAAAAAGTTTTAACGCCCAGGGTAGCGTCTCCATTTTTTTGACGACGCACCTCATAAATTTTAATAGCGACTTTAGTGGGATCACTTAATTTGAAACGGATATAAACACTCTCGATATTAAGGGTGTTTGAGTAATGTCCGTTTCGAAGAGTTAAGGGACCCTTAGAAACCCTTTTCCAGGCGGATAGTATCAATATTATGGTTATTGTCCTAAGTATGCAAAACCTGGCTAAGTTGGAGCTAATGTAAATACGTAAGAATTGAAATGTTTTAATCAAATATGAATGAAGATTAGATTATTTTAGTAAAGACAGACTAGAAGCCGTCCTCTGCATTAATACAGATTGGAGTTATGAAATAAAACAGTAAAATAAGTAACGACTGTAGGATTGAGATGATACTATGTTTTGTATACATAGAAAGAGCAAATATTATTAGTCCCGAGTTTCATTCTGGTCCCCTTGCAAAAAAGAATTTGAGCGGTGACTCACGTTGTTATCTTTTATATTTACGTATACACATAGGTACTAGTAGGTACTATAGAATCTACTATAATAGATTCACCTCACAACGAAATTGTGACGTGAAAATCCATTGCTTAAAGAGACTCCATTGGTTATTAATTTGTACATAAAATGCAAAGTGCATGGTGGGGAAACTAAACGCCACGTAGAATATAAATGTACGAGTACATTTTAGTTACCACAGTTTTGAAATGACCAACTGTTACATTTAACATTACTATTATCTATTGCACGACCGTGGCACGATCCCTATAATTTTAAAAGTATTATTAAGTCTTTAGATACATTATCATGCCTGTTGTTATTATGTTGGAAATATCAGCATTTTTATTCTTAGTGTAATTTATTTATGTAAATACGTCATCAGTTCTTTAGATCCAATCTGGGTGCCTTATCACGTATCATTATATTTAGTGGGAGCAAGCGATGACGTGCGCAGCGATCATGACGCGTTTGTGTTTACATTACGCGATTGTGGTTTACGATTCAATCTCACGAGATTTCATCCTTTCGCCACTACGTTTCTCGACATTTCTAATACATACAATAAAGTAGGTACAACATTGCCTATTCTAATGAGTTAACGATAAGATTAATTGGTAATTTTAGATATTTTTATTTTTACTGATATTTTATGTCCAATATCAACAGTTGTTATAGAGAGAAGTCTATGTTGCCTATGGTTCAATTAAAAATAAATAAAAGAAGTAAAATGAGAGACAAATAGATAAACGTTTTTCTTGGGACTGTTGATTTTGGCTAAATGTTGCGAATGTTGAAATAATTAATTTGCAATTGTTTTGATACTTACTAATTAGTTATTATATTAATAAACTTGTGTTTAAAATAACATTTACTATTTATTAAGACCATTTAGTTTTAGTTACTGTAATTACAATAACATAGTTTTATAAACAGAATATCACAAAATACATTTTAGCAAAAGAAAATTATTTTGAATCTATTTGAATTGCTTTGTATTATCAAATTCGTTAAGATTGAGATATGTAAGTTGTATCTCCTTTAACAGATGATAATCTTTGTACTTCTAGGCCTGGCATACGAGAAATTATAACAGTCTTACTTTTTAGGTATTACTTTTCAAACTGACATAACCTAAGTTCCTCGAAACCTTTTTATCTCAATGTGGTTACATCCTATTTTGTCGAGGAGTTGCTTAAATGGACTTCCAAGCTAGTGCATCACAGATCATCTTAGATTTAAGCAGCACCTTATTTTCTCAACTGGTAAAGTAAATAGTTCAACTATCAACAATACTGGATTAATAGAGAAAATTAAATGTATTTTCTAGCAGATATTACTTTTCGTACAACTAGATCGAAAGTGTGTGAACCGTAATGCCACGCTGGAGGGACCTTACGAATTATGAGTACTAGGATAAAATATATCAGGACTTTAAGTAAAACTTTACAATTACACCTAAGCAACGTCTCAAAACAATAAATATTGTTATTATCGTACTCTCTGCTCTGCCGGCGCCAATTGTTCTTTACATAACTTGAATTGAAAGCCTTCCAGGCTCAATTTGAATGCAGCAAAACTTTGCGATGGCTTTTATTCTTTGTCGGAAAGTAGAATTTATTTACGGGTTATGATAGATGGCGGTTTTTTATTTATTTCTTATAAAATTTTCATCCATAACAACTACTTACATTAAAACTTGTGCTTGATACTTTGGTATGAAGGTAAACCCTAAATACCAAGTAAGATTATTCGCGGATATTTGTTTTGACTTATAATACTCAAGATTGATGTAAGGTATACATTCATTTCAGCCTGAAAACGTCCACTGCTGGACCTCGGCCTCCCCCAAACATGACTTAGGGGAGTTGCCAAAGAAAGATGATTATAAATAAGAACGTTATGAAGTAATGTCACAAATTAGACAGGTAGTGTTTAGCAAAAGTCGTTTGTACGTGCGGTGGATCACAAACCGACAAGAGACCTGTATGTAGGTAATTTTGGTCTTTAAAACAGAATATACACATTACAATATTTAACAATATATCATACATTTAATAATAATGTATATTTGGATTAGTGTGTATTCACTATAAACATTTAAAGTATGGATATATGGCACAGTCAGCGTATGACACATTCCACCAAAAGTATCTACTGTTTTTAATTGCTTCACAAAAAGAGACATATTTGTACGTGGTTACACTGAAATTGAAACACGATGGAAACTTTGAAATTCGAACTGTAGAAAATATCGCACTTGTACTTTGCTGCGTTGAGTGTATAAAAATAATTACCCGTATAAACCTTCTCGTTAATTATATATTAGATATTTTTTTTATAAAACTGCCACCGGGCATATCGCTATGCGATAACATGTGCCCGCAATTTGTTAAGACGATACATATTTCATCGAGCCATCCCATATAGGAACTTGGTCACACCGATTTGATTGGCTGGCGCCGCAGAGGCTTTCGTGGTCAGTACTGGTCTAAAATGCAAATGAATTTATCATGTAATGGAAACCTCGGCACATGCATTCATCAGTTATTCATTGAGTCTGGCTATCATATTGGCCTCGGTTCGTGTTATATTATCATTACGGTAAACAGGCCGCCCTTATGAAACCATCAGCAATTAATTAGATAGATCGATTACACATATTAATTGCTAACCGATTACAAGTAGATGTGGACTAATGAGTGTTTAATGTATTGACTCGCTATCCGTTCACATGACTGTTTACCTCACCTGTTCCATTAACGATCTAAACCCGAGAACCTGAAAGCTCATCTGATTATATGCGTTGGTAGTAGACATTTGATTCATATCATAAGTCATAAGATGTCATAATGTAATGATCGACTTCCTTTGCTATTGGCTGGATGCGCGATGTCAAAGCCAACCAACGATTTTAATAGTGACAGACTAATATATTACATATTTCCGATACTAGGACTTAAAAAGATATGTAAGAAAAAGGGCACCCAAATATACTACGTCAAGAGTTTAAACTTATTGCTGGCTGTACTAGTGCTGCGCTCTGGCAGTAGAATATTGCAGTAATATTCCGCACACACTGATTTTAACACGATCGTCGTCACAACAAGTAAGTATAGAAATAATGAAATGTAATCAAAAAAGCAGTTAACACATATTGCATTCGGTTGTAATATAGTTTATAGCGTAAACTTCACGTTTATTTTTTAGTTCGAAAAGCCCAATTGATTGTATAAACTAGATTTCCAGCAGAAACACACGACATCGCTTTCCAACAATAAATCCTGGCATGTGGCTTTGGATACCATTAGATTAGGTTAGGTTCGATTTTCCTCTTGACAGCAATTTTCTGTTCATTCATATATCTCGTTTCAAACATGCTGGTGGATTTTTTTTAAATCTGTTTTTAAACTGTTTTTTTTTTTTATTTACAAAACGCATCGGTTTCGTGCCGCATGTTTATTTATTCCCTACGATGCGTATATTTCACTAGTTTGTAAATAGTCACAGTTACTTTACTGGTATTCCAGTTCCGCCAGCACCTACATCGCACGCGGCCATTGCAACTTATAGTTATAACGACCTACTGTTCAATTAACTATATGAGCGCTAAATATATTATACCTAGAACATGATTCTATTTAAAGTATTTATCAAATAGATTAAATATTGAAGCTGAATATACTTTGTGTTTGTCGTCAGTTTGTTAAACGAATTACAAGTAAAAATATAAACCGATACTAAACTAAATAAGAGAGAAGAGAAGAGACGAGAGAGAGAGGGAAGCAGTAAATACATAAAGGCTCAGGTAATTCTTTTTTTTTTTCATATTTAAAGAGTACAGTAAATTCATCCAACGGAGCAAGTAAAAAACCTTTCATTAGGATTTAGCTTCGGATTTTAGTTAAACTTTCAGTAAGGGTAAACCCTCTTGGTGACGGCGCAGTTTAACCACAGCCCTACCGTTCCAGTCAATTACCCCTTAAGTACCAAAGGTATCTAGTGATAAATTTATATCGTGACCTGCATCAACAAGCTCAAATAAACTCCAAATTTTATCTTTCCTTTTATCTTTATTTTCTACAGGCTGTACAGAAAATTTCTGAAACGACACGTAGTAAAAATATCAAGAGGCTGTTAAAAGGTAAATTTAAAGAACGTGTCTGAAATTATAAACCGCCTTTTCTTTCGGCAGAAGCTCATTTGCATAGCCTCTCGAAGATGCTTTATATCTCAGCGTGTTCGAACGATAGATTTTGCCGCGGGACATGTTTTTTTACCAACTTATAAGTTTTCCATCCACCAAGAAACCCACCGGTACAGTTATTTCCTTAATATTTTTACTTATCATTCCCAAGATCTCAATCCCAAACTTTTTATAAAGTGTTTATGAAAAAATGGAACTGGTGCTAGGTATGAGTATGGTAAAATACCAACACAATACACCAGGAGTAAAAAGTATTTTACTATTAGCAAGAATTAATATAGTAATCTCAACAAACCGATACCTAATTTAATTTAGGGTGTCATATAAAGAAATATAAACCTCGAGAATAAAGCTTAATTATCGTAGCTATTAGCGTAGTAAGTATTTAAACTTCATAATTAGGTATTATGTTATTGAGCATAATAGAAACATGAAAAACCTTCTGTTAACCACAGAACTATATAATATATATTGATCAAAGAGCCTACACAATAGCAATATATAATTTTTCCTTTAATTCAATGCAGCTAAATAGACTTTACTTACTGATTGAATGATACACATTACATCCGAGGTATACGTTCTAGAATGGAATGAAACTACTTTTCATATGTAGAATAATTCAAGTAATATACTCATATTTTCCTAAAACATAAGTTTTACTACTCAGTATACGTGGAAATATATATAAATAACGTAGGAAAAAATACCAATCTTTTCAACAACCAGCATAGATGCGATGGATAGTTCTATTTTGTGATGTCTACCCCTAACTTTTTCATGGACATTCTTCGGATAGTTGAATAAATTGGACCCGTATCAATGGTTTGACATTTGCTGAGACGTCAGTCTGAAAAAGACCAGTGAAACCTGTGTCATAACGTCGGAACTCAAGGCAAACAAATGTAATTCGCGTAGACCCGTCTATTTTAGTTATTTTATGGCAATCACATTTTTAAAAGTTTAAACGGAGTTTGCTTTGACAGCATTTATTCAAAAAAATTGCGTCGAATGAGTAAAGCAGCCCGGTTTTGTTTAACTAAGTACGTACAGGAAAGATTACATAATGGATATGAGCGATGTCAACTTTGTATTTCAATAATAGTGTTATCAATGTGTAGAAAATCCTAGGTTCACGTCGAAGTCAGCTTGCACTTGAGAGGGTTTTGCTCTACACCTCCGCACCCAAAGATCTGAAACCTTTTAAACATAGAGTAGCAGTCATTCGAACTGCAGGATATCGAAAAAGTTTTCTTCACTCATTGTTTTTCTATTCCATTTCCGAGTTTATTTCTAAACCATATCGTTCGCTAGTATTTTCTTATTTTAACATCAACCAACGATTGACAGAGGGTTCAAGGTTAACCCTCAATTCACTACCTGAGTCCACTGGACTCACTTCAACATTTCAAATTGCCATTACTTTAACGTTTGAACGCCTAGCTTCCCCCTCGTCCCAGTACCTTCCTGCCGTGACGTGGGCACCGCGGTGGCGAGAGGACGTGCGCCCACGCTTGCGGATTTGGTAAGTTATTACGTCAAGTGAGTCCCGTGGACTCATACTAGTGTAATGTGTGATTTTTTTTGAGTCCCATGGACTCATACTAGTGTGTTATGAAATATTTTTTTTTAATATTACAATAATCAAATGTTGATACTAATAGGTTGTCGTAATATTGATATAAATTATGTAATTTAATATTGTTTATTATAAGTTAATAAAATGATTTTTGGATCCCCAAAACAACATAAATCCGTTTATATGAATGAAGATGGGGCGGATTCCATTATTGAATCTTGGCTACTACAAGTTTTTAATGACGAGAGTGACGATGAACTAGTTGTTTGCCAAATGAACAGTGCTGCAATTCCCACAAAAGACGACATATACAACAAAGATTGTGAAGATGGTGAATTAATTCGTAGTGAACACAATACTGATTCGGAATCTGAATGTGAGCAGCAATCTGAACCATCTGGGATCTATGATTGTGACTCGTCATCGAGTGGGAGCAACTTACCGCTTTTACAACTATCTGTCAGATTACGAAATACTTTACCAGCTCAAGAAATGTCACCTGACATGAGTGATTCCGACCAATTGACACCGTGGAAAAACACATTGCACGTTTTTTTTTTCTTGTATAGAAGCATATATTTTTGTTTTTTTATTTTAATTTCATATACCTTCGAGACTCTAAAAACGATGAAAAGAAATATCGCTATGAATATTTTTTTATTTTTGTATAGGTTTGAAAAACCCTTATGATTTTTAAAGTATTAAAATAAGTTTGTTTAATAATTAAGACGATCTCAATAGTTTGTCATGATTTGTTAATTTTTTCTAGTGCCTTACAAAGTGCATAAATAATAATAAAACTGTTTAAAAAAATACATTGCGTTATTTCGGAAAACCACACATATAAAAAAATATGAGTCCCAGGGACTCATAGAAAGTGTTTACGTTAGTACATTTCACCTAGTGGATTGAGGGTTAAATTACATCTCCATAACGTTATATACATTATTGTTTTCTAATACAAAGTGTGTGTAAAGCTGATGATATCGGAAGCATATAAGATAGGAAAGAACGACCAAGTTAAATGCGACGTGAAAAAAATAAAGAATCACTTGTAGTTGTTACTTGATATACAATGTTTAACTATACAGTAAAAGTAGATATACGTCATCATCATCATGATCATATCAGCCGAAGGAGCTCCACTGTTGGACATGCGCCTACCTCGATCTTTCCCTATCATCGGTACAACTTGTGAAGGGTCTGACCACACTGCGCTTCGTACATATATTATTAATTACGTATTACTTATCTTTGTACTAATAGTTGACTGGAAGCTCTTTTAAAAACTTTGCTGTAATATACTTGCATAACATCCGCCCGAGTACTAATCTCACTCGCGACCAAATTGACTTGTTACAATTAGATTGTTTACGTACTTGAAATGTTTATGTGTTCATATTATTAATATTGCACGGACAACTCATTTTTGGGCACATTACATTAGACATATAATAGACCGTATATTTTGTTCTTAAATAATAATGGCCTACATGGCCTATGACTTAATAAACAATAATAATTGCTTTTTAGTATTATAAAAAAATTACACACTATAATGTCATTATAAAAATATTACGTTAATACAGATTTGTACCACATTAAACTTCTTTGGTTAATGGGAGTTTTCAAAATTAGCAAAAGTTGTTAAAAAAAGTTAAATCACTGTTAGTTTCGTGACGACAATTAAGCATTAAATATTTATGAAGATCGACTTTTTACCTTCTATTATGTTGTAATATCGATTAAAGTTTATAAAACGAACATCAAAACCAAGTTTTTATCGATATTTAATGCTTAATTATCGTCACGAAACTGATAGTGATTTAACTTTTCTTAACATCGGTCACTAATTGGGTGCACTATTTTTTGAAAACGCTCTAATAAATTATATCATTCTACTAAAGTTTCTTAATCGTGTGTACCCATCTCAGCACTACTTCAATATAATGTAAAAACCCCACGTGTTTAATATCGTGGTTTAAGAGCCAACAAGCGGTGTAATAAGAGTCATGTTATAAGGAAGTGTGCTGAAAATTTAATTTACTTATCTAGTACAGTCAGCAGCAGAAGTGGCTAAGCGGTTGAGGTGTTCAAAATGAGGTCAACACATCTCTATTGTCTAGAGAATAAGAGCGCGTGAATTTCATTTTGAACACTTCACCCGCTCAGCCACTTTTGCTGCTGACTCTACTTATATTACCTGTATTTACAAAACTTTATTAATAGCAATAAATCAATAACTAAATAAACATATACTAGTTTAAAAATAACTTAAAAATAGACTATTTTCATAACAATTAAACTAAAACTCTAAAGTTAGAGTAGGCCTCTGGATATTACCTGTTATCTGGATATGAATTGTTATGTAGCCAAGTCTAAGACAAATTTGCTCTTCAGGAGTTCCTGATATATATATATTACCTATGTCTAGTTAGATCTGTAGGTGTATTCCAACCGAACGTCTACTTTTTCGGGTACCTGGCTATAACATTACAGATATAGAAAGTTGATAAATTCACTATCAATACAAAAGCAAAGTTATAAAATAACGACACGCCATTTTACTTCCAAATTTGCTTTAAAGTATGAAAATAATGGCGTCACGTACGCAACATTCCACCAAAATGTTTCCACACCCACGTCTAAAAAGAGCGATACATTAAATGTGACAAAAATATGTAGCCTCGACATTCAGTGTTTCCTTATTTTCATACTTGACCGTACGGAACGTAGTTTAAAAGCTTTCTCATAATGTAACAATAAAATAAAAACCAAAATTAGTACGCGATTAAGACTTGTTACAACAAAACCATTCCCCTTGTCTCCAAACAGATATCCTTATCTTACTCTGTTTTATGACGCCTTTTAAATTCCGTGCATAATGTGAACACTTACAATACAATGCTGATTTTAGAAAGATTGCGCTAAAATGAAAACAGTATTGAAGTTATTATGGTAGCCATTTATTTGTTAAGTAAATCGTGCCTTCACAGGTAAACTTCTTCTTCACTTTGTTTTGCTAACCTACTTTTAACTTTTGGCATAGATAATAAAATATAAGATGCGCTGGCTTTGATAAATAAAGAACCTATTCTAAACTATCGTTCAAATTCTGTTTAAGAAAAGAAATATATCAAAAAGTATAGTACTGAAAAGTACTACATTAATAACTCGAATAAAAAACACTGTTTCATCTAACTATAAGTAGTTGAGTACATTGCAGTTTTTACAACCGCATAATAACAGTGAATAAGCAGTACCATTTTGTACTGTTTGCGTAAAAATGCTAGGTCTATGGGGTCCCTTTTTGCAGAAACCGCTAATCCTCTGGTCGTCTACAAGGGTACTACAACGCCTCAAGGGTCTTTTTAAGTAGTTATTATAAGGTCTAGTTTAGCTGTATTATATTCGAAAATAAAGATATGTTTTAATTATGAAAATTAAGGCATCCAAATTAATAGCTAAGTTATCCTTTTTTGTCATGTCAAGTGCGGGGGGAGGGGTAATTTTTATACGGTTCTCCCTAAAGTGTAAGGAGTCGTTAGAAGGGTACTTGAAAAAATATAGGGCACTCGCTTTTAAACATTATTGATAAGGTGAGAATTTTCGGAAATACCCGCTCTTGAAGTTTAAAAGCTACTGTCGCGGGGGACCCTCTACCTATTTAACCGCAAATCCAATAAAATAAGAAAAAAAGTCATGAAACAACTACAACTACAACAACTTAACAAACACTTACAACGGAAACTATTTGGTACTTGATCGGTTAGACGGTCTAACCGATCAAGTACCAAATAGTTTCCGTTTTTGAATTATGCATCGAAATCTACGGAACCCTACACTGGACATGGTCAGTGTAGCCAGGCAAACAAATATAATTCGCGTACACCCGTCTATTTCAGTTATTTAATTTATTTTATGTCAATAACATTTTTAAAAGTTTAAACGGAATCTGCTTTAACAAAATTTATTCAAAAAAATAGCAGTGAGCAAAAGCTAGGTTTTTTACTAGTGATCATACCGTAATATTATCTAAAACTACACTTGAATGCGCATCATTCACAGACAACAGTGAACATATGAAAAATATTATAGCTATTGCGAGTGTTATAAAATTGCGAATACTTTCATTCTTTCATTACAAAGACTTAAAGTTCTGCTTTGAGTTTAGAAGTTGGGATATTAAAAATAGTTTTCCTGTCTTAAAAGCGTAGGTAAAATTTACATTGGCGGGCTGAAGTCAAACCAATTGCAATAATAATAAAAACATAAAACTTCTACAAGTAACACGTGAGCATCGAAAGGTAATAAATATACTACTATTCAATATTGTGCTTAACTTCGTTCACACTACGCATATTTCAAATCTTTCGGTTTGATATCGATTGCGGGTCAGTTAATGCATCAATATCCTTAATGCCGTGTGATGCCGGCTGACTAGAATAGCACCACCCCATTTCCTCCCGCGGGTGTCGTAAGAGGCGACAAAGGGAAAAATTCTACGGACGGGCAGCAGCGTCCGTCAAAACCCAATCTACAGCTACTCCGGTCGCCAATCCGCCTGCCAAGCGTGGCGACTATGGCAACTACCCCCCAAGATGATACAAGTCATATTTGTGCAGCAGTGGACTGCATACGGCTGAAATGTATGTAATGTGTGTATGTATGTATGTTATGCATCAATGCACGAATAATACATCAACGGCAGATTTGATACTTACCCAAAAGTTTTAATCATAACAAATATAAGAACTTGGGCAGCGTACCAGTTTGTACCGCTTGGTGTTGAAACTGTCTACGGTAGAATCGGTCCTAGATCCATGGGGTCCCTACGCGCACAAACTTTTTACAGAAATCGCGAAGCGTCAGGTTGACGTAACTGGTGACCGAAGAGCTGGCGGCTTCCTCGCACAACGTATTAATTGGGGCAATGCCTTAAGGGCCTTTTTTAGATTGAATTTAGTCAATAGTTAAGTACTCGTAGTTATTATAATTATTGTAAATCTAATCTGACTTTGGCTGAAACCTAAACGTAGTGAGACCGCTTCAGAGTAACAGTATATTATTTCATTGTTAGCAGACTTCATAAATGGAGGAGGTATGTATTTTTACTGTATGTATTTTGTTTCGCGTTGCTTCCTATTTCCGTCGTGCTTCTACCATTGTATATTACTAGAAAAGATACTGTACTTTCGGCGTACGTAGCATGTGCACAATTGTTCTTAATATTAATAGGATGGCCATTACTTTGTGTAAATGTTATTAGAGGTGGATATATTTTTATCTACTATCGCATAATCGGTTTTTGCTGGCATAACAATTGAAACCCCTGAAATATTTAAAAAAATGTTTAATGGTGAATCATTTGCTTTAGTACCAAAAAAATAATTTTCACAAATAGATTTAAATTTTATTTTGCCACTAGTCCAACTGTATTTAATAAAACTAAATACCAGAGATTATTAATAATTACCATCCTATTTGTGTTTTAATTTGCATGATTATTTTAATGCATTATAAATTGTTTAGGTAATACGTATCTTTGAGATCTGTATAATTTATTGTAACCAGATCTTACTATATAAGATGAGAGTATACAAATAATTAATTTACGTATGATAACTGCGCGTTTAATTTTATTATCCGAAATTCGATTGCAAATATGATTAAAACTTCACTGGTACAAAGCAAACAGTTTCGCTAACATAGATGTACGACTTTCAATTCGAAGTTCATAAGAAACCCAACATCCGAGTTTCTAGAAACTGATATCATTACGAGTGCATGTATGTAAGAAATATCCGGGAACATACGATAAGACGACAAACTTATAATAAGCCTTGCCTAATCCTAAAAGGACCTAGTTCTCCCGCTGGATTTTAAAAATACCAGGTTACCAATTGATATCGTTAGAAATATTTTCATCAAACTTTCCGATTGGACTGTATCCATAGCAAAAACATAAGACAAATGCTAAAAAGATAAAATAATGTTGCCATACTAATGAGCCACTTGAATGAAAGGACAGTCAAAGAGAAATTGAAAACTACTTAATGAATTCCATTGTTGTCGGTAATTATAATTACTTTTCATGACGAAATTAAATACACGTTACAAACTCAATGGAAGGTTATAGGCAGTCGACATAGCCATAGATAAACACGACTAGGCAAAACAAGTAGTTCTTAACGTCACACAAAGCGAATAACTTGTAGGGTGGCAGTATTTTTTGCTTCTTTGTGAACAGATGTCGCTTTTTTCCAGGAGTAGTAAACTGTTATCTAGACGTTTATTAAAAGTCACTTTAAGAAATTAGATACTTACATTTAACGTAAAAATAAACATAGCGTTGTAGATTTTTATATTTGATATTAAAAAATGCCATCTACTTACTTGTGTAAATTAGTAATATATTTTTACTTAGTTAGGTGCAAACTTAGTATGCAAAAACAACTTGGACACCGCTAAGCACACGGACTGTTAATAAATATCCCATAAAATTGTTCTTATAGCTAGGACATATTTCAAAATACCATAGGTGCTTAAAATCCGTTTAATATACTACTCAATGCATAATATGATTACAGCGGTAACCGGAGACAACATTATTATTTATTAAGCCCACAGATTTTACACTATGTAATTTCTTAGTAGACACCGATAATTTTAATGTAAATTTTTGTAAGGGGATGAAATGGCACTAAAGCAAGGGTGAAGTGTCTATTAAAGTAAATTGAAACCGAAACCGTTATAAAACTGATCTTCAGACAAAGTGTCGCACTTCCTATAAAACCAGTTGTGTTTCTTTAAACCCAGTTTATGAGTATATAAGGAATTACCAAAAACTATCTGTAAATTATTTGTGACCCTGTCAAATATTCGTTGTGTAGGACAAATAAATCTATTTCTTTTTTTGTGATAACACTCAACCGATTGTACTACAACTTATTTCTAAGAACGGTCAAAGTAACTGATACCTAAATTATTGTGCGAGTAAAACATGACATTTCAAAGGTGCGAGTGCCCAATCAGTATGAGTGCTCTGAACCCATCCCATCTTGTGAGCGGGCACCATCCGGATTCAATATTTGAACGTGAGACCGAGTCAGTCTATAACCTTTATTTATATCCTAAATATAGATTTTCGTTGTTAAGGCCCTTTTTACTCTCATAGACGAGTGTCGCGGCACAGCAAATGAGTTTAAAATTATTTGCACAATCAGAGCGTTTATGATTTAAATTGCATTATGCCACTTTTTATGGCATAAGTAGTTTGCACGATACATTTTTGATGGCAAACTTATGGCATAAGTAGTTTGAACGAAACTTTGCTATCTAATAAAGCTGACAAGATCGGATCTATTATTTGTAAGACTTTACGTCTAACAGGGTGGAGTCGTACTGTTTGCTCAAAAACAACGTACATACCTATTATAGTAGCGCAGCTTTTATGTAAACAGTAGGTAGACTAATATAAACATGCAGGTAATGCTAATTTCAAACCGTAAATGCAAAATGTCTCTTTATGCACGTAATGTTGTCGAATCTCTCGTAAGCTGTTAGGTGTTGCTTGTAGCGAATAATTCAAAGGAAAATTTAGAATATGCTTCCCTGAATTCAAAATTCTTCAGTTTGTTCAAATTACTATTTCACGTACTGTAAATAAAGCACGGATCCCCATAATTTAAATAAACTATACCTATTACGTCTCATGGAAGAATACTCATGAATTGAAATGCACCAAAAAGTATTTTCTATATACTAAGCCTAAGGTGATGGTGGAAAATAAACATACGATCCGCAATTCGGATGCGGGTTCACATCCTTTCCTTTGACACACTTTTTTTGGAGAACTTCATACTGAATTTGACTAACCGTAATGTAATTGCAATGGTACACGTCTTAAAAGAAATGTTGAGGCATAACCGAAAACACAAATAAATTTGGGAAAATAAGCCTTTCAATATACTTCCACGAAAATTTGCTTTGAACACTAATGACTAACTTTTTTTTAAGTTTTCTTCAAATATAACCTTTATTTACATATACCTACGAAAAAACTTATACATAGATACTCGTAGCTATTATACTGACACATGACTGACATTCTTAATTATACGGTTTTTTTAATTATTGCACTACATCAACGAGCATCATAGTTTTTTTTATTTCTTTTTTTTATTTTATTTTGCAAATTGTATGCATATTCGTATATCGTTCTTTGTTAAATACTGGTTCATTTGGAAGTTATTTTTACTTTTTCTAAATAAATAATAATTTCACTTGTGTTCGAGGGTCACTAGAGTTACACTAAAGTCACATTTGCTAATTATGACATTGAAGTGATTCAACCATTGGACTCAACAAAAGAAAAAGTAAAAGTTACTGCCGAAGTTACTGCCTTTCCAAGCAAGCAATGTATTGCGAAAATTATGAAGTTTGTAGGCTGACAGTAAACGTCAACTAGACTATTGGATGCTGTTCATTGAAAATACTATTTAGTTTGTTCGAAAAAATCACAAGTAATATATTACCCAATTATTTAAAGTTGTAGAACAAATGTTGTTACGTTCGTGGTCTAGAAGCGATCCCTAAAATTTTTTGCTCCTATTACAGGTCACACCCGGTATACAGTGACTCACCGGGAGTGGTGAGTGCTGACTTAGTTTAGAAAATGGTAGCTTGTGAGATAAATAGGATAAGATATTACATAAATATATTATTACAGTATCGTTACAATCCATACCGACGTAGTTACTTATTTCTTATCTATTACCAAATCTAATAAAGAAAATAGTGGTATGTATAGAATGTAGGTAAACTAAAGTTGTTTGTCTCAAATTCATTAATTTACTGAAACTAACGTCGCTATTTGAGCAGTCAGACACTTCATAAAGTAGAATTGTGTCGAAGTTGCTCGACTTTGCAAAGTCTGCGCATAATTTATCTAGGGGCTTTCACTAAGTCTGAAATTAATTTAAAAAATACTGCCATAGAAAACACTCCAGGCAGTTGAATAAGCAAATATATAATTAAGTCTTAAAATGATAAAAATCTGTAGCTTTATTATGGCGCAGCAACTCACAACAATCCACTTAAAATGGTAGCTAATTATCTGCACATACATAAGTGAAAAACTTAGCTAAAGCAACTGGCCTATGTAGTCTGTACATGCAAGTCGGCGTTCTATCGTTGTATATAAAAATGTTAACGTACGTTCCATATTAATTCTGCATAACTACATAGACATGGACTTTGAGTTAAATAATTGGTGATATAATTTCTAACTTAGGCATAAAGAATCACATTTTTAAGCTAGCATAGCACGCGTGTCCGAAAAAAGGATGTGTAAATTAATAATTATATCCTACTTTTAATGACACAAGTTTAGTCTGCCAGAGATGCATATAAGCATAATTATAGCGGTGTGCCGTGTGATGCCGGCTGAGTAGAATAGCACCACCTCATCTCCTCCCGCGGGTGTCTTAAGAGGCGACAAAGGGAAAAATCCTACGGACGGGCAGCAGCGTCCGTGGAAATCCAACAGCTACAGCTACTGCGGTCGCCAACCCGCCTGCCAAGCGGGGCGACTATGGCAACTACCCCCAAGATGATACAAGTCATATTTATGGGAGGCCTATGTCCAGCAGTGGACTGCATATGGCTGAAATGTATGTATGTATGTATAATTATATATTTTAAATGTAAATAATATAAAACTGCTGTCTTGACTGCATATATTTATTATACATATATAATTTGCAAGCAACATTTAGGCACGCATTGGTGTGTGTTACTATCATTTTCTTGTATGTATTGTATCTTGGATATTAAACTATATACCTAAATTGCAATCTGTGTTAAGTGCTAGCAGGCAGTCATATGTCGCGATATCCTTTGTGTCGGACTGAATCGTCTGGTGTCATGAGATTGCGATGGACGTAAGTCGGTACGATGTGTGCTTTTGCACAATTACTTATGTGTGCATTTTAGTTACACGCTGGCTTACTTATATTTTTAATTCCACCAAAAACAGGAACGTAAATAATGCTTTTATTCAAAGTTACGCAAATAAAAGTAGGGAGGTGTACCTGCAAGTTTGGGACCTGGAGACCATGCAAGTTCGGGGCATCGGCTTTTGTCTTTTGTCACGCATTGCAGCCTTCAATTGTTTCAAAAGATTGCTATTTAAAACCGTGGCTTGGTAACCTATGTTCCTTTAAAACTATGACGCGGTAAAACTGTCTGTTTGATGTTCTAAATCATAAATGGATACCTAATTAAAACACCCCCAATTATTCACCTCGAAGGCATTCTTACATTAAGGACTTCACTTCTACTTACTTCACTTTCACTCGATCGCATAGTCAGTCAGAATCCTTACTGTAAATATCAGCATATTTGGTGCACTAAAACGTTAGTTGCTATAAATATATACGCGTCGTTTGAGAATCTGCTCCATTTTTTTCGTCGGTTAAAAATACTATCTAAATGTTATAGTCATTACAGTGTCAGTAATTTCAAATGCAGCTATCAAGGCTACCGAACTTCAATATGGAGCAACATTAAATAACGGCGGAGCATAAAGTACTTAATTTCTCCATTTCCGTTGGATCCCGTGCAACCTCTTTAATCCTTTGATGCGACATGACATCAATTTTATTCTTGATTAATTTTTGATACTTGGCCAGAAATCACGGTTTTTATTGAGTTGACGATACGAAATATTTTGAGCAAAAAGCAATTACAAAATATTACAGTTTTTAACGATCATTTTTTTTTGCGAATGTATCCATAAAACATTTTATTTTACAGTTGGTTAAGTGATTTTAGTTATAAATTATAACATGTTGTACTTGATTTAACTATGAACATTTGATTACCATTGCATACTTATCTTATTACATATTAATAGTGCATTAGTACAGACATCGGGAAGTAAGGGGTTGCCGGCAGAATACGAGTAGAATGTACGAACGGAGTGAGACAGGATAGTTATGAGGCCGACAACTTTCACGCCGATGTTTATAGTGCTTTTCTCATACATGCAATGAAATGAATAAATAAAATACTTAAAAACAATAAAAATCTAGAGGAACTATTAGAGAATGTAACTAACACGTTTAATACTTACGATTTATATCCTTCTATTCCGGGGTGATCCGAGACCATATAATACATGTTTCATATAACCAAACCCAGCCGGAGACTATAAAAAATAATTTTACCAACATTAAAACTATAAAACGTCGAAGACATTGTTTTGGTTTTACTTATAATGTTAAAAAATACAGGTGTCTTGCATTTTTGAAAATGTTAAGATCACCGAATGTCACCAAGAGGGGTGTCAAAAGAAGACCAAAAACGATTACATGATGTTTGGACGAACCCGTATACGTTAAATTGTGCATGTTTGACCCTCTAGCTACGCCATACAAATCTCCGAGCTATATTATGGTACTAGGAACCGTCGGCACTCCTCTAGGGATTAATGTCATTGTCATCCTTCGTATGTAGTTTAACGTTATCTTAATTTTTTGACGCTTGGGTACAGAATTGTTTTTCAAAAATTATACATACATATTTTCAAAAGAAAGCGAGATGAACGGTTTACCAAAATATAATCAACCAGTGTTTTACTTGTTTATGCTTAATTATGCCATGCCATAAATAATTATGATGTAAAAACAAAGGTTATGTTTCCGATTTGTTTTATATACGACTGGCCAGCGTTTGACCTCAGTCACACCTTATGGTAAGTGACGAAGTCCAGGTTGTAGCACGCTGGTTCAGCATATTCACTCTTGCCTTGAAAATACCTTACAGACGAAAGGGACTGAATTCGAGTCCTTAGCAGTCCGCATTAGGAAGGTAGAAGCCGATTTAAATGACTACAGTAGGACAAACAAAAATAATAACGACATATTTTGTTGTAACTTCCATAAAAATTACTCTGACACAGTACTCAAAGTTGGTCCAGGAAAACCAACGATAGCTCGTATTTTTTTTGCCGTGTCTGACATCTGTGGACCGTCCATCAGTGGACATCATAGTTACATACTAGCAAAAATTTTCGGTTGAGAATAAATTATGCTTAGGTCGTACAGTCCGCCTATGAAACAGCGCACCAAAAGTATATACCATTTTTTGAATTGCTCTACAAGAAGAGACTTCTGCGTGTTTATATATGCGAACTCTGAAATACGAAATGTACTGATTATATCACATTTGAAAAAAAATACACAGGATGGCAGATACATTTGGTACTTTGTTTCATACATCGCTATCGATGCTGACTTGTACGGTCGTATGTACGTCGAATTTTCTACAATATCGTAGGATTTTTTGGAACACACGGTCCTCATATTATTATCTCTGTGAACCATCAATGTGTATTTTTAAATATAATATAAAGCATGTTAGGAAAAAACTAGCCACCGTTATATGAATCTCCACCATTAATTGGCGGACCCATGTAATGGAAACAGTCTGGAAAAGAAAATGAGTTGGTTTTTATGATAACTTACAAAAATAACGATGGTTTCATACGAAAAACAGTAACTATAAGGCAGTGGCTACTTTTTTTCGTGAACAAGCCTTAACCAGCGCGGATGTGGAAACAAGACTCAAAACTCACTTTTGAACCTTATTTAGGTACTAGTTTCCAGGGCTACTGCTGTCCAACTATAAGTACCTACTACTACTAGGCAAGACGGAGTCTATATGGCTTTGACTTTTCTCATGAGCCCAAGGTAAACTGTGGAACTGCAGTAAAGTTAGTTAAGCCGGCGGAAATCGGATTGTAGAGGTATGGATACGCTACATTTATTCATCATCTACTGCCGGTTTTAATATACGTACATATACTTGGTCGGTGACACGCCTGACTGTGAGATTTACCAACGCGTCCAAGCCTAACTTCGTTATGGTAGCAAATCAAACAACGAGTATTCCACCCGTTTACCATGACAAATGGGACTTGTGCCAGCTTCTGGTTTTCAATTCAATTTTGTTTCTAAAGTTCTGCATTTACCAGCATAAAAGCATTGAGCTAGCCAGAATTCAACACCACATTTTATCGAGTGGATCGACTTTTCTAATCTCAAATAAGTGTGCATTTTTGGAACATCCTTTTTTATTTCGTATCACACGTCAACCAAATAGATTCGAGTATTCTCGTATGCTACATTCCTTAGAATGAATTTTTAAATTTCCTTTATTTGCATCGTTATACAACTACTAAAAATCTTAAGCATCGCTACTGCTGCCAGAATCTCACTAGTAAAGTTAAGCGCTTTTTATAGTGTATATGTACGGCAATAAACTTATCAGCGCAAAAAGAGTTTTTGACATCTAACAAATATCGACGCTCGTGCGTGCGTATTGATCAATTATGTTTAGAAAATAACCCCCATTATTAATAATTTTTCTTGCATTGCGTTAGAGTATTATAATCGTGGTTAAATGGTTTCCTAATCCTAATAAACTCGAAAATGTGAATGGATATACGTTCCACTTAATCTCAAAATCTACTTATTTTTATGAAACTGAAATAAACGCTGTATTGCACAGATGCATTGAAGGTATAAATGTAATACAGCGTTTAATTTTATGTAAACAACAGATTGTTTGCGAGTTAACCCATAAGTACTTATATGCTCTGGTGGTTACATGGTCTGGTCATATCTCACTGTTTGTATTTTATATTAATCATGTCAAATGTACATATAAATTGTCGTTAAACAAGTTCAGTTAAACGGACAGAAATGCTGGGATATTCTCAAATTGAAACCGCATTTAATTAATTACAACAAATAAGTCTTATTTATTTATCATTTTAATTGTTGTGTCTCTTTGAAGAATATTCGAACCTATGCATTCAGGTCATTTGGTAGGCTTGCAAGGGGAGACAAATCTAACATGTAGACGCCCTTTAAAGAATTTCGCTATGTAATACTCCTGCTGATTCACAACAATAGATACTGCTCCCAGCAGGTGATGGGGCTATTGAAAACAAAAGGTAAATTATACTAGGCTATGGTGTTGAGTTTGGCTGAGTAAAAAAATTGTGGTTTTGCATAGAGCTCCGAACGCCTGCCATAAGCCCCAGCGAAGAAGCGGTGACTTGCCGCCGACTAGATGGGCCCCTGAATCTGCCGTCAAGGACGACCAAGACCTCATCGAGGTAAGCGGTTCGATGTCGAGAGGTATGTGCCGTTTCTACCTAGTGGCTGTAAATAGCAAATGTACCAACTCGCGTATTATGAATCTTTCCCTTTAACACTCAAATTTAAATTTGACAGCGGATGTGTTAAGTACAAACCAAAACCCACATAAAAATTAACTCCCGTTTGATTGAAAAACACAAATCAATTCATCAGTTTGGGTCATCATGGCGGTTTTTAGCGTCGGGTTTAAAAAAAAAACACAATGAAAAGGAAGAATATGAATAAGTTAAAAATACCCACTTACCTCCAGAAGTAAGTAGTACAGTCACCCGCAATTGTATCTGACATAAGCTTATTTATTGAGCCATACGAGCGTGGCACATATTCACCTTATACAAGGTATATTACTATACAAAATATATTCATACTTGTATGTACCATGTGGAGTTCATTTGTTATGTTGTTGTTCATTTATATTGTTTTAGTTTCCGTCACTCCAATTTTTATATCTATTTAGTATCAAATAGTAAATAACTTGTCATTTTAATATACTCGTAGTTACTCGAAGCCACATGACACCCTAACACCGCCGGTTCTTATTGCTTGGTTGAAACAGAGCTCGGTAATAATTCTCTATGATAGCCGATACATGGAACATGAAAAGGCAATACTTTTATTTAGGTCTATTGATCTCCTATAGGAATCGGCTGTTACCAAAAGCTTTTAAGCGCGCCGTAATAGTATATTTGGCCGCGTTCGGGGCCCAGCTACCATTAAGTTAATTGGATTCCGTTCGGATCTGGTACAGCCGCCGCAAGCTGGGTCAATATTCGTGCCAAAACGTTCATTGTTTCTCATAATATTATAACCGCATCCATGGCTTGCTTTGAGTTGAGTGAAAAGGGGAGATGTAGTCGAAGCTCGCATTGACTCGTAGTGCGTGCGCCGATACCCGCATCAAACTAAGCAACCTTCATTGTAGCATTTGCGATTTTTATTGCTACTGCAAATTCTACGTCATTACTCGTACGTAATTATCAACCGTATACTTCTGGGATTTAACGTTAGTCTTTCAGTATTCTCTCTGGAACATCTTCTTGCAGTTACTGTTACCTAACTTACGTAGGTACTTTTCGACATACTACTTTCTCTACGCGACATAGCGCAACTTTAAAAAACTACATATTAATTCTGCTGGTATTCGTTGTAAGTTTTTGTACCTTGCCAGAAATAAATAGCACGTTGTAATTCACATAGTACCTAACCGTTCACTTTGTTGGCTGATACTGAAATCCGTGTTCAAAAAAAGTAGTAGCTAATGGCTTTTACCGAAACGCACGAAATATTACCCTGACCCCAGAGCAACGGTGTGTAAATTCAGCAGGGGCTCTACCGGGCCGTCCGCCGCATCGAAAACAACTAAAAAACATGTGGATGTATGAAATTGGTATTATAAAATGACAATCCAAACGTTTCACAAAACTATATTTGATAACAACAAGATCTAGTGACGTTTAAGTACTAATTGCAGAGCGAGTTTAGAAACATTATTACGTGGACCGGTTTGCATCAAAATTATACAAAGAAGAGCCATCATAATTCAGTGACGCTTAAATGTTTTAACTATGATAATATCAGTTGTTAAGGTAAAATAAATTATTTCTAATTAAAGTTTCTTCTATCCTTAATTGAAGCTATTGAAAAATATTATAGTGCAGTAGTATATCCACGTCATGAACAATGTTGTTTAATCTAACTTTCCTTGTAAAACACTACTAATAATCGGTATCAAGGATTTTCTTGATACCTAGCTTGGTATTCAACCTCGAGTCATAAAACGGCTTCGGTTTCTATTGGAGTCTCATCAGCAATATTTCTTTTACTCTCACCATTACAATTTTCGTCGAGCAAAGCGATTTTCAAACCCAGCTATTTACTCGTAGCTACAAAACGTAAACACACTCTCCTATCCAAAACAGATGATTAATAATTTTGTTCAGTACATCCAACTAATGGTTAGCATAGCAGCATGCAATATGCATTAGAATACGAATTTTAAGGTACGTTTTATGCAGAAAAGTCTGTTAAGGGTAATTTCTTCATCCCGAGGGAGTATTCATAATGCCTCAAAGGCGCACCATCGTTAAAAGGATTCCTTCTGTTAAGGTTAGGTTCTGTTAGGCTTTTAATTAGGCCACCGCTATACATATTTTAAAACTAACTGTGAATAAGTGCACAGAGAGAACTTATATAAGGCTTGACAACTACGTAGCCAAGTATTTTTTTACGCCAATTTTGTCTAAGTCTAACAGCAAATGAAAACATTCAACTTTGACCCTAACTCTTAATGTTCAATTAAATATTTTTGTTACTCTTAGTAGGATAATTAGATGCCATTTCCTTGTTTTTTATTCAGCGAATCCAGATTACTCCAACTAAAGGCTATAACTATATAAGTCAACCCAAGTGTTATGGTATGTCTCTAAGGCTTCAAAAAAGAAGGGCCTCAATTCGACTCTGTTTTATGTGTAATCTTGGTCCTTCTTTTGTCCACGTAAACCGAATTTGATATATTTTTTTTGTTTTGTTTGAAAGTAGCATGGTACCAATTTTAGGATTCCGTAGTCAACTAGGAACTCTTATAGTTTTCGTGGATGATCTCAGTGACCGTTAGCACTAGAAAGCTGAAATTTTGTAGTTATATGTATACTAATCACGCCAACAACGTGGTAAAATAAAAAGTGGATTAAAATGTTTTGTTAGGGTAAATATACGTAAAGTGGGGAGTGTTTTTTTTTCTTCATTCTAATTCTAACGTGTGATATATTGTTGGATAGGTATTGTACATATTTTTGGAAATAATCACTTCAGAAGCCTTTGAACCATAAGTTTTAAAAATATGAAAAAAAATTCAAAAGTAGAACTTTACAAAAACTTTCTAGGAAAATTATTTTAAACTTGATAGGTTTAAAAGTTTTTGAAAATAATTACAAAATAATTTCTGAACTAAGTTTGTGATTTAACCGTATAAGCAGGTATTTATTGTACCTACCTGTAATTTGCACAAACTTACAATGAAATTACGTGATTTCAAATAAAGTGAAAATGGTGAAAATCGGTTCACGCAATAAAGGATTATCCCATAAAAATCAGCTTCCATACATGTTTTATTTATTTTTGAGTGTACTTAATTTTGTATAGTGTACAACCTGAAACCTTCGATCCCGACAATTACCTTTGACAGAAGCTCATCATTCAAAGCTTAAGTCGAATAAAAATCGTTACCTGAGCGTTCCAACTTACCCCGCGTTATATGCGGTGGACATTCGCTGCATCATTGTTTTACATTGGTTTAAATTATTGGAGCAAATAGGCGTGCTGCGTCGCGAAAATTGTAATCCTATGTTTGAGATGTATTTTTGTTATAAATTATTTTATACTTACACGGACACACCGACTTTGCAAGTAAGAAAGCGTTTACGTATTTACACTTACCCGCTTTCTGTCTTGCATATGCATCACTGTGCCATAAAAGACATATTACATGAAATATTGACTTTTGTATTAGCCTGGCTGGATGCTATGAATATATTTTTTTAAAATAAGTGAGAAATTGCAGAGTTAAATACCACTGGAGTTGAAGAAGGGAAATAATCATTGCACCTTAAAATTGATTGATGCATTCTTACTAATTTATAAAAAAATGCGTTTATTTCCCTAAATAATGACAGCCTAATATATTTTCTAAGATTGTCTCTTTAAAACATTGTCATCTAATTGGGTTCCTATTTTCGGGTACAGGATTTAAATACTTTGTTAAGAAGTTTATAAGCGCCGCTAGATGGCTCCTTGCCTGGGAAACGCTCTTAGCCACTATGGCTTTGTTATTCTACCCACGGCACCCGCTCGATAATCTGTTATTTTATTTGACACTGGAGACGTGACGAGTCGGTGCCGTGCAACATTTTACGATCAACCTGCAACGGACCACGTCTGGTAATACTGGGAAAAATAAACAATTCAGCTGTAGATCCAATAACTTTAAGCGTGAGTGCTGGATAACATCCGATACCAACAATTTAACCGTGTAATAGATATCTATCGTATCGGCGTAGCTATGCTTATTCCCCACAGCAATCTCTTATAATACGGCTAACGTCATGAAGTCCAACACTTAAACGTTAGCTTGCGCGAGACACTTACTTTACTCTTTGGGCGAGACTCAATTTTTAAATTGAGATAAGCAAACTTTTGCATCACGACAGACCCAAGGGACATTTTGTCTCGGAACATTCGATAATCTCTCGTCGCTACTGCCACTAGCTACAGTAAAGCAAGCAATAAAAAAAAATGAAAACTTTTTAACTCCGAATAATTTCTGTAGAACAATATTTATTCATTTTAGCTTTATGCCCGCACTGTTTGCGCTTTTAACGCAAAATATAAGGTCGACGTCCTTATTTTTGTGTCTCGTAATTACCTTACCTCCTCAAAAAAGGGAACAGCGCTGTGCCCTCCTGGCGTACAACACAAACCTTTTAAGGAATGAGGAAACAATAAAACAGGTAGGTGTTGAAGCATTTTGTTTACACACCTCGGCGTTATGTGTGAAAGAGTCTGTGTTGCGCGCACTTACTGCTGTCCCGTATAACTCGCTAACTAAGACAAATTTAGCAAAAGGTCCGAAGATGGACCCTTCCCTCAATTAAGCAATTACGAGCGGTTAACCCTTTGGAAATCCAATAAGCGATTACTATAAAAGCAAATGGCGTTACCAAAAAAATTAGGGAATAAAAAGAAATCTTAATTAACTGAGACAACGTTCTGAAAAATGAATTAAGTGAAACCTTCCTAAGGGGTCCCTGTAAAATGATATTAAATGCCTCGACCGTACTTGACTTTTCTGGCCCTGTAGTAGGTATTTCATTCAACGTAGGCGCAAATATTTTATAACTTAGCACGAGTTTTTGTTCCTCATTTTTATGATATCTTTGACCTTAATTCACCTTCAGAGGTATTCCAATTAATTACTCTAAGGTTGGTAGTATTTTTAAGGCTTTTACCACAAGGTGAGTAAATAAAATATATGTTAATAAAAATCCTATTCAAATTTTCTCATTATATCCGCTGAGAACCCAAAAAAGGTAAAGCATCTATTGGACAAACCTAATTAATGACTTTAGAAATACGACGTAATTTTCCGTCCTGAGTTAAGAAGCTAAATATTATTCTGAAACACGCCTGAAGGCACATCATTCGGAGTTAGGCGTAGTTTTATTGTCCATTCCTCCTCAACAAAGACCTCGCAAAAATGTTATTTATGCACCTCTAATCAGGTCGCTATATTATTAGTTCAAATATTTAAAAAAATCTAAATGAATATCAAGGTTCTTGGAGAGCACGCTATTGCATTTTACTAATGATCTAAAAAATACATTTTTATAAATCAGTACGTATCTTTGAATACCAGTCATGTCAACGATTTTTTTAACATACGATGTGTGTACAGACATAGGTACAGAGATTATTGACCCACCTGCTAATGTTGTTAATTATAATGAATAACAGCCACTGTTGTGTCACGACCAAGGACCGGAATTCTTCATAGCAAAAATCAAACTGTCAGAGGGATTGACCATGATGTTTTATCGACTTATCGATAAATAACTGTCAGGTAACGAAACAAGGTTAAAGTAATGAAATCAGACTTTTGGATATAAATTCTGGATATTGTGTTGTAAATGAACGTCATTTTTAGAGCAATATATTGTGGAAGAATCTTTGTTGTAACTAAGAGAAGAATCTTTCTATCTTTCTGTATCCATTTGTTAATTGTTATTTCTTTAAGGCTTAACCATCTTTAGTTTAGTAATACTGCACGGGAATCACTTATGAAAATTTAAGTGACATAAATGACAAAATGACATATGTGACGCTAACATTTATTTTAATATGGAGATGCAAGTTGCTTATCAAAGAGGTAAATTACAGAATAATCTTTTAAGTTGGTAATAATGAGTAATGCGATATAATTCCGTAACATCGATAAGTCTATAAAACAGCATGGCCAATTCCTCTGAAAGTTTGATTTTTGCTATGAAGAATTCCGCTCCTTGGTCACGACCGATTAAGAACATAGGTGAGTAGCTTAACAATCCTTGTGTGAATGTACATACAACGTTATATCGATAGGCATGGCGTGCCCTGAAACCAATAAAATGTAATAACGCGTCAGATCTATTAGCTTTCACTGAGTCAACAGGAAGTGGTAACGATATTACTGATATTGTGAGATTGTGACCAATAACGACGCCTTCCTCGCAGCTGTAACACAATAACTATCCGCTTTATAGCTCTAATCTACCCTATTATACAATATCGTATCATCCGAACATTCATTGTTTTCTTATTTGTTACGACTATTACGCTGCGTAAATAAAGAGCTTTATTGTTTCTATTAGACTGAATTAGGTTTACGATAGCGATTAGCAGAGACAGATATTGGCAGCACTTTTGAACTGTCACGGTGACTTATCGATATTGTTTTTAGACTTCGTATGAATATCGATAAACTTACTCGATTCTTAATGTGTCATTTAATTTGTTTATTGACATGACCTAGGTGAAATATTAACCGACTAAAAAACCATATAAATAAATAAAAAATAAATAAATATTTCGGGACAATCTCACACAAATCCACCTAGTCCTACGGTAAGCTCAGTAAGGCTTGTGTTGTAGGTACTAGACGACCACATATATAATAGATAGATACATATAAATACTTAAATACATAGAAAACACCCATGACTCAGGAACAAATATCTGTGCTCATCACACAAATAAATGACCTGACTGGAAATCGAACCCAGGACCATCGGCTTCATAGGCAGGGTCACTACCCACTAGGCGAGACCGGTCGTCAAATATCTATCTAAGTATGTAGTTTGTGCAGAGAATTAATAATTATAGAAACTTACGTCAAAATTTTAATATAAAACTCCGACATGCTGTACACACACGCTTCTACTACATAGGCCAGGTACTTTAGCTAATTTTTTCCCCTTTACAAACCGTATTTAGGCAAACGCCTCGTCTCCACCTCGTCATAAACGGAAAACGGTATTAAGGTATTACGGTTTTGTTCGTAAATGTCAGTTAAATGTAACTATTGCAACGTCTGTTTAAGAGTATAAAAACGATTGACGGTTGAACCTCAAAATGGCGAAGTCGTCTTGAAAATATATTTTTTGTTTTTTCTTCAAAAGTAGTTTAGTGTGTAATATTGATAGCGTATTATGCAGTGATCTAACGCAGAATTGTGCAGCTAATGAAGAATAGATTTCAAAACGTGTTTCACCACTATTTTTGGTCATCACCCGGCAATCCCGGGGTCACGGCCGCCTCTTAGCTTTCTGTAAAGTCCAGCTACCACTTTACAAAACGCTAGGCCTACTACCGAACAACGTCATGCTTTAAGGGCAAACTTATATGTTATTATACTTATTTGTTATTCTACTTGACACTGGCGAAATCATCGATTGATTTATTGATGGAAGCCATATTTTTTTAAAAGAAGAAGAGTATAAAAACATCTGGCTGATAGTTTAACGTTTGTTATGCTACGGCCAGACATTTGCACGAATAGGGAGGCGAATAACGAGGCGAAAATAAGTTTTGATTTGAAATTGACATATAAACATAAAACTTCTTATTCACGTACGATCACGTAATATTCGTCTGATTCCTATTCATTGGCGAGTTAACGAATGTCTACGCGGAGATCTTGTATAGGCAAAGTTTCGTCGAACGTTTTGACTAATAGCGAGGCGGGTGACGAGCATGTCTGATCGCAAACTTACGTAAATACATTTTTGTCCTAAAATATAAGAATTTCACAAATATAAAAATAGGAACTAAATAGATTAAAATTATGTTTTTTTTTAAATTAAAAATGAGCACAAGCAAATAATAAATTGTCAATTATATGCAGCCTAATAAATAGCATAAAGATTAATACGGCTTTTATGTTCAAGTAAAACATTAATTAGCTTTTGCTCGTTTACCTACAGCGTAGTTTGCGGGTAATGAAAAATGTAGGCTGCATTCATGTTGTTCATTAAAAATATTAATATTATCTACCTACTTATAACTTGAAGGGTTTCCGTACCCGTATAGTTTATTAAACATTTTTATTATTGATAATATTACGTGTAGCTGGGAGTTTTCAAAAAATAGTGCACCAAATTAGTGAAAGTTGTTAAGAAAAAAGTTGTTAAATCACTGTCAGTTTCGTGACGACAATTAAATGTTAAATTTCGATAGAAACTTGGTTTTGATGTTCGTTTTATAAACCTCAATCAATATTAAAACATAATTAAAGGCAAAAACTCGATCTTCATACATATTTAATGCTTAATTGTCGTCAAGAAACTGACAGTGATTTAACTGTTCTTAACAACTTTCGCTAATTGGGTGTACCAAATTTCGAAAACTCCCAGCTACATATGGGCAATTTCACTTTCAGGGACACCCAATTAACTTAATTGTCAAATAAAAGTTAAATCAGTGGTCAGTTTAGTGACGACAATTAAGCTTTAAATTTCAATACAATCTACTATTTTATGATCAATCCATAAATAATACGTGTTTTTATAATAGAAAAATGCGAATAAAGATGATTTACATAAAGATTTCAAGCTTAATTGTCGTCACTTAACTGACCACTGATTTAACTTTTATTTGACAACTAAGCTAATTGGGTGTCCCTGAAAGTGAAATTGCCCATATACCGGGTGTGGCCTGTAATAGGAGCATTCACTTTAGGCATCATTTGTACACCGCAAACGTAGGAACTTTTGTTCTACGACTTTTGAAAATAACTAATAGTTTCATAAATATTAATTAAAAAAGATTTTCCAAGCAAGCAATGTATTGCGAAAACGATGAAGTATGTAGGCTGACAGTAAACGTCAACTAGACTAATGGATGCTGTTCATTGAAAATACTATTTAGTTTGTTCGAAAAAGTCACAAGTAATAAATTACCCAATTATTTAAAGTTGTAGAACAAATGTTGTTACGTTCGTGGTGTAGAAGAGATCCCTAAATTTTTTGCTCCTATTACAGGCCACACCCAGTATAATAACAAAAGAGAACGTTTTGATAACTGTACTTACGTAGAAACTAGTTTAATTAATGTTATTATTTAAAAACCAAGAAATACCCACAGAAACTATTAACTATTAAATCTGACAACAAAATTCAACTAAAAGTAACATAAATCTAAAAAGCCCTGGCGGCATAGTACCGAAACCGCTAGCAGCATTTCCTCGCTGAATAGTGAGGCTGATACGCTGAGCGAGGTAGCTGTCAGGTCTTCGGTCTCTTGTGTCATCTCGGAGCCTCTTTGAAAAGTCCTTACAGAGACTCTGAACACCAGGGCCCCACGGACCGGGGGTCTCGTTGCCGAATGGGATACAATTCCACTGTTTTAAGTTTCAACTTTGTTTGCATGAGGGTAGAACTGGCGAGTGTCATTATAATTTTATTCGTAAGTGTGACTTTCGTGAAGGAGAAATTCTTCTTTTATTCTATTAGTTATCATGCGGTTCGACTCAGTACCCGTGGTGTCACAGTAGATAGACATTTTTTTGTATATGTATATGCGGTAAATAGCAATAGACACAGAGTCGGCTGTGGGGGGCAACTTTAAAGCAAGACACTGCATATATCTCTGTCTTCAAAATGTACGCTCTGATATCATAATAAAAAATAAAATAAAAAAATGTCGGGAGAATCTTACACAAATCGACCTAGTCCTACGGTAAGCATACATATTATAATAAACTATCATACACGAACTTGTACCAGTAGAAACTTGTTAAAAATACTCTTAATTGCAAACGCTTTAAAACAATTTTATTATAGTAGGTATCGTATCACCCTAGTCACTTTGCCTTCGAAACATTTCTAAAGCAACGTGTATATAGAAGAAAACAGCAATTCAGGTCCAATTTCAAAGTTTTATTTAGAATTATTGCGTAATAAAAGTCACTTCATGGTAGAAAGGTACAGAGTTAACTTCCTAAAATGCCGCATGCATACTAATTATGGAATTCATTGCCAGCGTTTGCGTACAATACGCTTTTGTTGTTGTGCAACAAGCGTGGGCTAGGAAGAAAAAACGCAGCAAACATCAAAAAGATTTTTGCTAAATGGGTTCTTTTTGGTTGCTTTAAAGGCTCGGATGTTTCTTTTGCTATTAGACGTTAAAGTTCAGAAGATTGGTCTAAACAGCCGAATTTTGGTGCAAAGTTATTTTGTAAGGTTTAATTTAATCACTGTACACATATAATAGATTATCTAAAATATAAGTCCTATGTTCTTATAACACTTCGATAGGCAATGCCCAAGAATTTGTTTGCTGGCAAAGGCCCGTAAAGTAACTGCACACAGTCAACAGATGGCGCTTTATGGACTTAATACAAAAATGTATACATTTCGCCAGCAGTTCGGAAAAAAGCGGTATTGTATAGGCTTTGTCAATCCCTCCTTATATCATAAGATGTTTATTTCTTTTAAAACAATTTTTCTGTGATCCTAAGAAAAAATATGACATACACGTTTGATGGAAAATGTACCGGTGCACTTTTTTTCAAAAGTCTTATTTGTGATTTTGGCATGGCATGAATAAAGTAAATACATTTTATACGTTTAACAGCCTTCAAGTCTAGTAAATAGATACTGGCCCTGGCTACCAAGATGGAGGTCCCGGATTAAAATCGTAGTACCTATGCACATTTATTTGTGTTTATCCAGAATATATCAGTAAATATACCAATAAGTTTATTTGTGTCTGAGTTACGTTGTCCATGTGTATGTATTTATATCTATTTATATATATTGTTTGTTTGTTTACATTGATTAGGCTTCGAAATTACTAGACCAATTTTGAAAATTCTTTCACCATTAGAAACGTAATATAATATTATTTTTCTTTAATAACTCACAAAGAGACGTGCAACGACAATATATATACAAAACATTGTCGTTGCACGCGTTCCGTGCATCCTGGCTAACACATTAGCGACATCTATCACGTTTAACATCTGTACGTCTCAGTTGTATGGATATCCCTCTCTGTCAGGATAACACAACATGTATCCATAGATGGCGCTGAACATAAATTTATAACTTTCATGTTTTTATAATTTTCACTGTACCCACGGAATCACTTCTTTCGTCAGATGCGTGAGTAAATAATTAAATTTGTTCACAAAACTACACGGTCCACACTTATAATGAGAACGACGGAACCCTAAGATACTCATAGTAGCACACACCGGACACGCTGGGATTTGGATACGTGTAGATACAGCCAGGGCTGCCATGAGACGATTCCCGTGTCCGGTGGAGCCGGGCATTAATCTACTAGAAAACGGGTATTTTCGTTTGTATTCCTCAAATGTAACAACACAAACATGATATTGTACGAAAAATTATCAACGAACAAACATTAACAGAAATAATATATATGTATAGTATTATTTCTGTATACTCGTATTATGAAATTGGTATGCTGATTACTGATTAATATGCAGTTTATTGGCTAAAGTGATAAAAGTACAGTAAATACTTACATATTAGGTACAATATCTTCATGGTACTTTGTAGAACGTGTCAGTTCGAACAGCAGTGAAAATTGATGTTTTTGTTTTTATTCTGGATCTGTAAATTTAATTGTATACTTATTTACTTAAGTGTAACGCAGGTTTAGCAATTGTGATAAAAATAAGAAATACAATTAACGAACAAAAATAACGTTTTATCGATGTCTTTCACAGTACACACACAGAACAATGGTGTTCTGGACATTTGGGAGGCGGCGCGGCCCTTTCGACAATTTAATGGGTACGGTAATTTAAGGGGTAACGGTGACTGTCCCTTCCCATGTCATGCGATGCATGAAAAGATATCTATCAGTATAGACTGACACTTATAGATATTTATCAGTATAGACTGATAGATACTAAGATATCTATAAGATATCTTAATATTATCTTAATATATAAATATGGTAATAGCACCTTGATGCTATGCTTAGTGTTCAATTTGTACATTATACACGATGGCCCATATACAGTGTGGAAATTTAACTCGGGCCCTGGAGGGAAACTACCTTAAATCCTTGAGCTAGCTCATTTTACTTAAAGGAGACATTCCTTTATTTTTAAAAAGAAATAAAACTGCATTCAAAGATTTTCTAAAACTTGCTTGCCTCGCCCGGGACTCGAACCAACTAAAATGAAAAAAAAAAACACACACACTGTCTATTTTATTATACTAATCGATAGTATTAATACACAGGAAAAAAAATCTCTAAAAACATTTGGTCTTAAAAATAAAAACAATCGCTAAATCTAACATTAACTTTGTTTTAATACCAATTTGTTACACTGAAATTATTTACTGATAAATTGTTCGAAATGAGCCCCGTCGTTCCGTCTACACACAATTAGTCGCCGTTGAAATTCATTTCTTGTAGCCTTCATCAAAGTGTTGTGGTGTATGCCTCTAATAACATTTTCTACCGCAACCCTCAGCTCTTGAACGGTTTCATAGCAAGTTTCATGAATAACATTCTTTTTTTTTTTTTTATGACAAAAGGTGGCAACCGAGCAGATGGATTGCCTGATGGTAAACAATTACCGTCGCCCATGTGCACACGTAACACCAGGGGAGTCACAAGCGCGTTGCCGACCATTAAGGGGGTTGGAGCTCTGGGAACCTTACTCACCATCAGGAACACAACACTACATACCTGAAAGGTAGCAGTGCTATTATGGCTGTGGTCTTCTGTAAGGAGGAGGTACTTACCCAGTTGGGCTTCTCCGGCCTCAAGCGTGATGGTACTTCGCTGTGCCCTACCTCTCATTGATGGACGTAGTTTAAGGACATACCCGGGTCCAAAATTCTTTACATGACCCCATAAAAAGAAGGCCATGGGCGTCAGTTCTGGACTTCTTGCAGGCCATCTAATCGTCCCGTTTGTACCTATCCAGGTATTGAAATGTTCATTGAGGTAAACCCTGACAATTCTGCTGTTGTGGGCAGGTGCAGCATCTTGTTGAAAAATGATATTATTTCGTTCCTCTTCTGGTAGAAGGTTAGAGAAATTGTATCCTGAGTATAAATATTATCGATTAGTAGAATAAAATAGAGTGTGTTTTTTTTAATTTTAGTTGGTTCGAGTCCCGGTCGAGGCAAGCAAGTTTTAGAAAATCTTTGAATGCAGTTTTGTTTCTTTTTAAAAATAAAGGAATGTCTTCTTTAAGTAAAATGAGCTAGCTCAAGGATTTAAGGTAGTTTCCCTCCAGGGCCCGAGTTATATTTCCACACTGTAGATCGGTCAATACGGGTAAATCTAGAACTATAAGACATACAAAGATGTGTTCTTAGAAACCATATCAACAATTTTAAGGACAAGAAAAACTGCATCGATAACTAGGCGAACCGATATGGACCCATTGCATTACATTTTGAGATACACAGGATAAAGGATTTCGTTTATAAGATATAATGATGATAGTATGCTAGAAGGAAAAAAGTCTTGTGATATCGTTTATTTGTTTATTTAATATCCAGATCTTAGTATCAGGTAGGTACAAATTAGCAACACTTTTTAAACATACATTAAAAAAATATTTAGTGAAAGCAGGTTCTATATACGTAAGTATATCAATTCTAAAGAATAATTATTAAAAAAAAATCCAATCATAACACACTTCTTTATGACGAATCTGTTCATATGAAACCTTGTCACAGGGAAAAACTATTTAAAAGCCGTCAGAGATCTCATTATTAATAATTATGTACCTTGTACAGTCAGCAGCAAATATTGCTAAGCGGGCCGTGTTCAAAATGATCCTGACGCGCTCTGATTGTCTTAACCATAAAGTCGTGTTAATCTCATTTTGAAAACCTCACCCGCTTAGCAACTTCTGCTGCTAACTGTACTTCGTAGGTACATACGAAGTGCCTCGACACCAAATTGGTTGATTGGACTGCACTTAGTGTTGGTAAAGACTCATGTCCTTCGGAGTCTCCATTTCTAAGACTTGACTTAGTTTTTTAGACTCCAGTCATTAAATCAAAACTAGAGTTCCTTTTTAACTTGTGGGGACTCTATAGAAACTCGAGTGTTTTGTTACGCTTAAGGCTTTTAGGTCAGCTGAGTTATTATTAGACCTCAACTTAACTGGACTTTATGAGCACTTGAGATTACCCGACCAACTGAGTAAAAATGTGGCATTCAGACTGGTAGGTATTATGTTTATAAGTAGACTTCATGAATGATAGTTATAGCGGAGTTATAGTTAGAGAAAGTTTTAAAATGTCTTGTATAATATGAAGAAACCAAAATTTAACAAAATATATTTAAAAAAAGACTCCACTTAAGACTCAAAAAACTCGGAAGTCATTTAAGTTCAGAGTCCCATAAATATGAGTCGAGTTATTTCAATACATACTTAAAGAACTTAAATCTTTACCAACACTAACTGCACTTCTGCCACCTATGCCATATTAATTTGCTATAGAAATAACAGGGAATAAATTATCGATAATTTTAGTTCTCCAATTAGATCACAAGATGGCAGGCAACCGCCGCCAGCACGCACGGTCTCTATACAGTGGACCGGACTCTATAAAAGGCTTCTCGTATTTTTGGTAGATTTCCCATTTAGTACGATAGGTCCCATTTGATACTATGCGTGGACCCTTTTTTTGAGGTGCGTCCTTGCTAAAACATTCTCGTTGAATATTCGATTAGTGAGAACGCTTAGCCAAGCGTTACAAGTGTTTACAACATTAGAATACTCGACGCCGAATGCTCATTACAAGCGAATGCTCTCAGTGGAGACGCTGCTTTAGAGTTCCTATATTCATTAAAGATCGAGTTGTACTACAGTAGGTTAGTATATACTAATGACAACAATACAATTTTACTATTACATTTAATATCGTTATTGGATTGTCTTGTCACTGTTTAATGGTATAAAATAGTAAAAACAGAACGCTATAATATCTTTCTATACAGTAATCACGAGTATAGAAAGATATTATAACATTAAACTTATTTAGCATACAAGAGTTTTAAAATACGAAATCTGCGTTGTCACTTATAATATATAATAAATAACACAACTTTGAAATAGATTTACCATTTTTTCGTATCAATATTACATATGTTTATATTATTTAATTTAGTTACAACATCTAAATATAATTTATACGATACATAAACATAATAATCATATAGATAAAGCACTACCAATTGGATATAATCTTATTGTACCGGTCCGTACAAATATCGACTAATACGTGTACAGTCAGAATCATAAATAGCTGAGGTGAAATACAAAACCTACATGGAAATGGAGACCACCAATTCGCAAGCTTTTGATTCCTCAATTGGGAAGGCCATGATGAAGAACATTGATTAATGACAAGTAAAAAATGTTCTTAAGAAACAACAATTCTTAATTAGATAAGTAAAATGTATATTTAAATAAGTCAAATGATGGGCAGTAAATTGTAAACCAATAATTATAATTAAATACAAAAGCGGATTCCCATAGTAAAGGATCCGCGCACTAGCGCCATCTACCGCATCTAAACGCATCTAAGTTATACACACTTGGTTCAGCCGCTTCTCGAAGACAAACATAAAACATATTAAGTTTAACAGGTGGCGCTAGGTTTCATATCGGAACTTACTGTAGTTCGTCAATTCAAATGTTAAATAATCCTTCTCTAAATACTTTCAGCACTTATGACATTAACACACGAAGAAATTTAACTTAACATACTGCTACAGACTGAATATTGCTACGACGGATTATGTAATACTTCCCTTAATAATCTATAAATAAATAGGTACATGAATACTTATTATTATATTAAGAGTGGTACAGAATATGCAACATAATAAGCTATAATTAAATACACAACAACACAAGTAGTTTAAGTGCCAGTTTTAATTGGCAGGATAAGGTTGTAACCTTTAACCTTTTTGAATTGAAGTAATGGTAGAACGACATAGAGCCACGTATTCTAATTAATGAGTATAATTTGCTTAGAACTGAACGAACGGATCATTAGTATTATGCCAACACGAGAAATAAATGAACTATATCATTCACTGCTCTGTTGGAGTTGCCAACCGCCACGTAGTGGTAGGATAATGGTCACTTGTATTATAATAGCTGGCAAACACGAAACACTTAAATCACTTTTTAAGGGATTCGGATCGGGAAGGGGAAATATACTTGTACTTAAGTTTTATGCGTACCTGACCATATAAGTTTACGGAACAATAGTTTTCCGGACATTTGAGAGGCGTATGCGGAGCCGGAGCCAACGCACAGAGGCCCTTTCGACAATTTAATGAAATGTGAGGGGTACACTAAACACATGTTGCCCCTGTCCGTGTCACGGGACGCGCAATGAAACAGGGCCCGCCATGGTAATTACTATTGAGATTTATGGAATCAAAAAAGTACTAGGCTATTGGGAAAAAAAGAATGGACTAGCTACTGGGCTATTGGTTAAAACACGGTAAGCTCAATAAAATGCTATACAATTTCATTTTTGACAGACGGTGACTCAGCCTCCGCGAGATGGGCCGCCACAAAAAGCGACATCAAAAATGGCTCATTGGCAACACCGGTGCAAAGGGCTAAGGGTAGAGAGGTATCACTTTAAATATATAGCCGAATTTAAACTATGTTTATTAATAGCATTACATAATATAAGACTTATATTATCAAAACTAATAAATATAATATCATTCATAATCATAACTCATAAGTATACTTAATCGAACTAAGTTCAGTAATTTGTGCTTCGCAATTAAAATAATTAAGTATTAACAAATACGAGGTTTTCTTTCTTAGTCATTATAACCTAGGAAATTTAAATATAATTAACAATAATAATATTAAAAACATTAAGGATATATATTACTTTGTCATTGATATTATTTTGAATATATGTTTTGTTACACAGTTATCGTTACACAGTTTTGTTAAATAATTTAAGGTTACCGAAAAGTAAATTAGTACGCATCACTTTTATTAGCTATGGAGAATAAATGAATTAGAGCCAACAAGTGGATCTAAATTAGCTATGGCTTCATTGCATTTTTTTCTCCGCGCCTAGTAAGTTTGACACAAATGAGTGTAAAATAAATATATTATAACAAATTAAAAATCGAATTTATGTTTACACTTAAAAAATAATAATACAATCAGATCTTCCTGAGATTCAGTAATCTTATAATAACTAGGTAAGGAATGCTGAATTAAGTATTGGAAATTGGAAATAGGAATGCTATACACAACCTAAACTAGTAGGGACATATACCAAGTTTTTTTTTAGATTGATTGAATGTTTATAGGTCTTTGTACCTGACCAGACTATTAACGACGGTCGGAAGGTGGTTGTCGGAACAGTGAGAGAGACTGCGCTATGCAAGTTTATCCTCTAGTCGTCCACAGATCAAAACCTGACAAGTTTAAAGTAGTAAGACGCAAAATTAAACGGAATAGATTCTCATTATAGGTCTCTGGACTGTTAGAGATCGAATCTATAATGCTTAAATTTTTAACACTGCGCCCTACTATTTCACGAGCCGACTATTAAGTTAGTCACGTAACATAATTTAGACACATAATTAGGTTATATATATAGTACAATTAACTATTTCACCGTTAAAGTCAATAACTGTAACATAATTTGTTTATAGTACAGTTTTAACTTTCGGGTTTTCTGTATAACCTAATTTACAAAATTGTATGGTATTATAAAATACACGTGTTGCCCCTATTGTCGCTGTTCATGAAAACCGCAATGCAGTTGTCAAGGTAAAATATATATTTGTAAGTTTTTTGATAAGGAATATCCTAAACACTTAACGTTAAATAAATATATCTGAGGTGAAAGAAGCCAGAATGCTAATTGCTCAATATAAAATAATTATCCCATTTAAACATGTTAGATATCCTCCTAAGGCCCATCAATACAAGTAAAATCCTACTCGAATTTGTTCTTTATAGTGTAGGAAATAAAGTAGAATTTCTTTTGTCTCATAATCGAAGGAAACAAATGAAATTCAACTCTATTCCAATTTTGTACAAAATTCCATTAAAGTAATTAGTACTAGAGATTGGCTCATGGGCCTTACGAGGATATAAGCTAGCTGCTTATCTTGCTTTATTAATCCAGCAGTAAAAGAGCTGAGAAGTCATTTAATATGTAATATATATCAGTCTTCAGGCTAAGGGAATGGATTCGATGGTAAATAGTAATCGTAGAACTAATACTAAACATAAATACTTAATTTCAACGAGGTACATACAGTCAATAGGAAGATACCGATATTGTGCAGTGGACACTTTAAACCTTAATAAACTTTAAATACCTACAGGTAACCGATGTACTTAGGTTTCTTAAAACCGTCACCTTAACGAAGTTTTGTTTTGTACAGATGAAGTCAAAGATAGCCACAATACCGAAATATGTACCTTATTGTCTTATAATTAAGGTACATATTCTGATACTTCTGTACATTGATCTGCCAATCTGACATCACTCTCGAAATTAACGCGAGTCAGCTACAAATTATTTAGGGCATTAACATTACACATTTTACCAACAATAGTACATTATACGATAAATTAGCGAGAGCTTGGCATTGCATCTGTAGTGGTACTGCGTGTTTATAGGCATTCTATATTTGAAATTTCTACAAATGCAATTCCAAGCTCTAGCTAATTTATCTTATACCATACAAGTGCGAAGAATAGGAAATTCGAAACGAGCTGAGATAAATTTAAATACAACTGAAGGGAGTGTTTGGAATAAACACGAGTTGCGAATTACCTATTCGCACATGTAACGTACAGCGTTTTATTGTACATATGGGCATTTTAATTTACGTAATGTGTCAATTATGTGCAGTAGCGCGTTAAGGGAAAACCATATGTACTGTAAACATAAAACAGCAGGCAGTCAGACAACTATAAGATTACAAGAGACATTCGAAATGTGTAACCATGAATCGATGGGACACTGGTTCGATTCTCTGTTGCGGCTAAAAGAGATTCTAGTGCGATTGTCAAAATTAATTGTACTCTTAAGTGTCATTACACTTGAGTGGACGCTTAGTTTTCCGTACAGTTGGGTGCGGCGTGTGGTGTAACAAATGAAAACTTAATATAAGTGTGGCCGCAGTACACGCTACATATATACCTTTGAAGCCAGACACATGGCTGTACGCCCCATCGCAACACTCCGCTTCGAGCGACCATTCAGACCTTACGCTAATTGCGTGGGCATGCTAGCTGCGCCCACTCGACGTTTTACTGGCGATTCTATAGTTATCGGCACGCCACGTGCGTTTTTATATGAGAACGCCGAGACAACGCAGGACAGAAATGCTGGTGTGCCCACGCACTCATTACAAATAACAGACATGTTATGCTTTTAGGTTTGTTCTCATCGTAAACAATAAACGAACTGCTTGGAACAGAGAAATATAATTTTGTAAGCAATTAGCAATTTCCAACGCTGCCTGCCTTTACATCAGCCAAATGCAACTAATAAAATATTTTATAAAGATATAGACATTGATTGAACACTCATTATTGAACGCAGAGCACACTATACATATTTGTGACTTTCGCTCATTTTTTGGTCCTTATGGCTAACATTTTTTGGCATATTATTATTCATAAAATAACTAGTTAATTATAGGAAGGACAATTGATTATTATGTACTTTAGTATGAATCGTCTAATAAGAAAAAGCATTTATTTGCCTAAAGGGTTTGTACAGGTATTTTTTTTACTAGTAACACTGGTTAAACAGCATTGCGCCGTAGTCAATGCAGATCAATCGCGCTAATGTTGCCAGCATTGATCGAATACCGAAAAATTACAAATTAACGGCAAAATTTCGATTTCTCGTAATACCGATAACGATCCCTGGTCGCTAGCCAGCCTGCATAACCTTTTAGTAATAACTAGCATTGGATTTTTTTAAAGCCAGGTGCAAACAATGTAGCTTTATTTTTTCTGCATGAGCCTAAAAAATTACTGTGTTAAAATCAATCAAGCCTGCCGTACACGGCTCATATAAACGCGCTGGTAACTTGTTTGATATTCCAGGCCACTTCATACCTTGTTACAGTGTACACAACTAGTAAAAAGTAACTAGTAACACAACACGACTATATGTATTTAATCCTCTAGATACGTCATATTAATGTCACTGTGACACGGTAGCAAGTGGCCTGTACCCTTACCATGAGTACCCTTACCCTTTGAGGTTTTCGATCACAAGTATCGAGTTTACTATCTGTGCATCTCGCTTGTACTATTTTAGTGCGAACGAGATACACAGATAGTAAACGCGATACACGTGATCGGAAACCTCAATGTCACAACTCATGGTAAGGGTACTGTAAATCAAATTGGTTGATTGTACTTGTGTTACATGGATGATGATTACCTTATGCGTCTACTTGCAAATGCTTCAGTACATATTCTAAACTTGGTATACCAGCTCTGCACAGGTAAATTGGTATTAAATTAGTTGTGACAGGTGTTTATATCTTCCTAACGAGCAAGCTACAGGAACTCAGTCCCGTGGAGATTTTTGCCAACTCGGAGAAGCAGATGGATCTCCGTGCGAAATCAATTCTTTCGCAAAATACCTGGAACAAGCATATAATATACACTAATATTATAAAAGCGAAAGTTTGTTAGTGTGTGAGTATACATACACGTTTGTTACTTCTTCGCGTCTAAAAGGCTGTAAAATCGCTCGATTTTAATAAAATTTGGCATGGAGTTAGCTGCCACCCTGGATTAAGACAAATGCTACGTTTTTTCCGTAATAAACCGCGGGGCACAGCTAGTATAATATAAATGGGTAGTTAAGTATGTGTAATTCACTTAGACCTCAACCAGTGAGAACAAATATGTATTTTGTTTTTGTTACGTTGCGACGACAAATTATAGATGTATGTTTTTTTATATGTTCTCATGTCAGTGATGTAATCTTTTAGGGGAATAAATGACTTAAACCTAAGCATAGTTTTTTAAGCTAAAAATGTCAGTCTTTTCATCACTCCTGTTCGGTAATTAAAAAATACTGAACAGGAGAGATGAAAAGCCAGGTCGTAAGTCGCTTACCGCACCCTATAGTCGATAGGTGTTATTATATTATTGTTGTATATTGATTAAAACCTAAACGTTGATTTTTGTTATTTCAATTCTTTAATGTATTAATTACCTAAAACAGTATTTCTTTACTTGGCTAAAGAGGTTCACTAGTCGGGATATTATTTACATTATTTTATTATTTTATATTCTTATATCACAAGAGTAGAAGTTTAATAGTAGATTGTTTGACAAGGGGCTAAAGTAGGCCATAGTACCACGAGATGGTTATTTTCTCGAACGAAGTGTGGGAAAATTGTTCGAGGGGTAATATGGCGTTTAGACCCGAGTTGTGCATACTAGTTTTCACTTCGATTGCGAGAAAATAAGATAAAATAACATTTCAACAATTAACAAATACAATTTTATTCACCCGCAATGAATTCTGAGTCAAAAATGTTTAATTTGGCAGCCTTTGTATTTTTTTTTACTGCTTTGATACAGATAGGATATATCTACGCCGTGAATAAATGCCATAGACAACGTATAATTGGGGCTTCAAAGAGTTTGCCAACGATTTAAACTTTTTTTAATGCTTGTGAAGTAGGAACTAAAAAGCACCTAATGCTTTGACAATTTGATTGCGTTTCCTCATTGGTCGATTTTAATATTGTGGTATTGTCTGATTGGTTGATACTTTATACAAAGTTTTTTTTTTATGATTTCACATTTTTAAACGTATTCGCACCAAAAAAGAATCTAGAGTTGCGATTAACTTCGATATGTGTCGCGATTGGTGGATTTAATAAGATGAAGTGTTCTGGTTGGTAAATTTAAAACGTTTTGTATATCATAAATATGTATACATATTTTCCCAAGAGGCTAAATGTATTACTTTAGTCCGCCTTGGCACGCATAATATGACACACTTTTAGAGCATGAGAAGTGAAAAACTTATTTCATCTTACCTTAAATGAGTCAGGGATTTCTTCAATTGCCCTGTGAATGAGCGTACCATTCACGTAAAGGCAATTAGCGGCATCGTCCTCGGGAACTGTTAGTGTTTGATAAGCGAAATTGGCCTCTCGTTCCATCCTCTTAAGGAGCTCTTTGGCCTCCTTGCTGTTCCCGACGCAGAGTATGTCAGGGCCGGCCACGGTCACGTACTTTTTCAGGTGATGGGCCCCCTTTGTTACCTGAAATGTGAACGGTTTTTTGTTATGTTTTGTGTGTAAGAGTGTGCACAGGAATTGCACGATTTGCACGACGTCCAGGCGAGGGGAGCGGTTTCATGCTTACGTTGTGAATATTTCATTCATTCGCACGAAGCGGTTCGCTTCTACCTTCCTAATGAGGACTGCTAGGGATTGAAGTAACGTGCTACACCCTCGACCTCGTCGACAGTTACCATCAGGTGCGACTGAGTTCAAACGCTGATCAGTCTTGCTTAAAAAAAACTAAGTAGGGTGACATGGGATCTTACTACTCTCACGCAGGACTAGTTTTCAAAGTAGTTAGTGGTCCGTTTCACTTTCGTCGTATACAACTGATTGATCGGATCATCACCCTACTAATATTTTTATGATTTCGTAGTTATTATGCTTTGCATTAATGAAAGTGAAGGGTGATAAAATTGTATGAATGTATTTTCTACTTATCACTTTGTAATATAATTAATTAGCATTATTGGTTATCACCAATAATGCTAATTAATGAAATTTCTTATATTACGGAACAATACGTATTTATATTTTTTTTTATAACAATATATATATTTATTTTTTTCACCAGTTCTAATTGGTACTGACAATTAACGTTCATGATTTCTTTAAAAAAACACAAACTTAACATTTTTACCATTCCCCTGTAGTTAAATTCGAATCCTACGCCACTAATCAAAAATAAAACTTTGCTGCTATTGATTATTCAAATAATTAGCATGCTAAGAAATTCTTATGAAGTGGGCGCAACCGACTAATTTTTCGGCCCTAGTTGAAACAAGATGGAAGACGAGATTATGGACTGTACCTTTATTGGTGTACAGGGGAACTCCGGGAAAGCCTCCGCGACAGCGAGCGCGCCTGCCTCATTACTTGTCTCTGTGATTCCCACGAAGAACTCACGACCTGAAAACAAAAGATATTTTTCCTGTAACTCATAAGTCCGATTCCGTCTCATAACGGTGATCACATATCTATCGATAGTCTTCATTTTAATCGATGTAAAATTACGGATTTAAATAGTTTAAATTGAAGTTAACTAAAAATATCCGTACCAATTTGGTCCCTTTTGATAATTGAGCGGCAATAGGGTAAACTACCCTTTCCCCATAATACTGTCTATAAATATTGTACTGTCTGTTAAGTCTTAAGTTCATTACTTTCATTTTAAACATTTTGAGCATGATTTATTTTTGCTAATTAAGTTGTAATTACTACTGACAGGAGAAACGATGCGACTACAAGGCGATTAAAGTTCAATTTAGAATGTTCATAAATATACGTAATTCATCAATTAATAACAAAAATACCGAGACTAATAGAAAAGGAATATTACAGCAATCTTAGTCTTGCATCTATAGTTTTACTAGTACTCTATGTATAGTTTACTAGTATCGTATTAAATAACTATTGATCTTGTTTTAAAATTTCTGACACGATAGATAGACAGATCTGACAGATAGAAATATCAGACGGTCGATATGCGCCTGATTATGTAAGAAATGATTTTTTTTATTCTTTTCATAATTAAATTATGCAAATAAAAGTAAATCAATGTATTGAAATGAACCTACAGAATAACTATGTCGCTTGGCCACTGTTGCAATTGTAGGTATTTATCAAAAGAATTATTATGAATATTAGCAACTACTCGTAGGTATTTTATGGCACAGAATGTTGTACATGTAGGCACATTCTATTATATTAAAGAGGACAGTTCGAACAACTAACAAGCCTTGACATAATGTTACTATTGTATTATGAGCAAAATTTATTGAGGCCACCACGTATCTTGTTTAGGCCACGTTTATTATAATGAGTGTTTATGTCTCTTTATGGTCTGTTTGGAAAGTTTGTATGCGCTTTGTTTTATAATATTTATGATTCTCACGATACTGTTAATTTTTATTCTATGTATCTATAGTATTCATGTTACGAAGATAATTTGTGAAACCCCACGTTTATGAAATACACACAAATAATATTTAGAAGGTAGACTCATTTTCTTTAACCTTTTCGCTGCCACGTCAAAAAAATTCTAACGTGCGTCCCACGCCAAAGAGTTTTGCAAGCAAGCGAAAATAAACCTTACCAATATAAGTCCAAAGCCTCGATTTGATTTCAAGTTGTGGCGTGTGGGACACGAAATTTTCGGACTTCACATCAAATCAGTGGCAGCGAAATGGTTAAATATTCGAGACTATCGAATATTTAAAAAAATATATATTTTTAATAGCACTATTTTATGGATGCCAAAAACTATCGCATAGTGTACTCGTATAATATCCTAAAAAATTATAGCCTAATTACGTAATTGAAATTGTTAACTGTACCTGTCTGTTTGACAAATTAAAGGAGGTGAAGGTTAGCAAAATTAACCCAATTATGTTTATTGCCTTTAGTCATGGAATAACCCGAGCACGGAACATGACACAAATTTATACAGGTTTGGCCAACCTATATGTATGAACGCCCCTCCAATTTAACAGCGAAATTAGATATCGAATGCGGCCCCGTAGAATACAAGGCAACTTTAGTTATCAATTTATCAATCGGCAGTTATGCAAAACGTAAATATTGCTACTTAGTTACTATTTAAACTATAAGGAACACTACTATTGTTTACACTTTTTCTATAATAATTATCTATATACTTATGTATTTTCTGCTATAACTAATATGATTATAAAAGCACAAATCATTATCCATAACCATATAGGGCCAAATAAAACAAAATCAGATTGCCAAAAGTTTCGCTTTAAAAATGTAAGCTTATTGATTAATAATTACGGTTTTTTAAACTGAGCACCATCAGCCAGGGGACAACTGAACCATAGTTTGTTACAAGAAATGTGGCCCATTATGGAAGGGACGAATAGCTTCTACAAATATCTATGTTTTACGTATTTAAATGCAATTAAACTGTGGTTCGAAGAGTGACCCAGTGGTACGTAACCATGGCAACGAGGCACAAAGAATAGTTGATTGACCCAGATACGTATTTAAAATGGTTTAAGTACCCATAAAACAGTACACTATTTAAATACCTATAATAATTTCATAATATGAGTAGACCGGTTTAAATTTCCGTTCTATTTGAAATTCAATTTTGCAATTTACTAGTACAATCAGCAACAGAAGTTGCTAAGCGGGCGAGGTGTTCAGAATGATCTTGACACGCTCTTATTCTCTTATCAATAAAGACGTTCCAAGCTCATTTTATACAGCTTAGCAACTAATACTGCTGACTGATCTATCCTCGTAAGGCCCACAACACTAAAATATTTAACAGTTAAAACCAATCTTACTGTGCTGTGAATTGGGTTGAATTTAGTTTTGAACGAAAAATTATAAAAAACAAGAAGTACTACTCTATTTCCTTTTCTAAAAGATTTAAATTTCAATGAAAGGGGGTGTACATTGAAATGTACAGTGGGTGTTACAATACAATTAAAATCAGTTAAGACTTCGGCCAACCTCGGTAATTGTCGTGAATCCCTCGTCTATCACATAGAGTTATCAATTTACAGATTTGACCTTTAATTATATATGTTACTCGTTGTCTTATTGAATACAGTAGGTACAAGAACGATATGAGCAACGAAACCTCCTTTGTAGCTCAAAACTAACACAACCTTTATATTGAAATAAGAAAGATGCTAGCAAGTACTAGATAGTTTGACAGTCTGCCTTTTTAGTGTCACCAAAAAGATACAGTCGTTAATGGTGCAAATTTTAGACTTTTCAACACTCGCAAAATCTACGGGGTACTTCCCGTGAATTCAGAAACTTGAAATTTGGCACGAAGCACCCAGATCAAGGAAAAATTACGAAAAGCAGACATTTCAAACAAAAAATATTTTTTTTAATTTTGAGCTTAGCTTTGTTGTTTTACTATATGAAAATGAAATATTGCCAAAATCGGCCAAGCCGTTTACGAAATACGAATAAAAAACGGTTGAAGCCTATTTTTTTTTTAATTTTAATTTTATGATTATTTTATTATCAACAGACCTCGGACAGAGTGAGCCATTTTTACGTCATTAATGTAAAGTGTAGATGTTAAATACCTCAAGATAAAATTACTAATTTTTCTTTGTTATTGTAATAAAGAACTATATTTTTTTCTAAATTATAAATTTTCAACCCACTTCTTCTTGAGTTTAATATCCACTTCCAGATGGAAAAAGACCTTTCTACTTCCACTGAAGTAGGCGGAGTGAAGTTGTACATTAAAATACCGTCCACATCTGTTCCTTCAGAATATTTTTCAGCATAGTCCCTAAACAGATCTGAGTCTGGGTTTCTAGCTATGACGTGATTTCGTATTACTAAATTAAATAAATACTCAAAAGAAATTCGACATCTGGACATTGTCATGTCAGGTTCATTTTTAATCCACTTAAGAACTGTTTTTGCTTTATATTTCGGCATACTCAAATTCGGAATAATCTGTTTTTTTAATTTTTATTTTTTTATTAGCAAACTCAAATTGCTCACAAATTAAAATAACACAACAGACCATTAGAATAATGGCATTAATGACTTTGTCATGATATTTCAATGTTAAATATGGCATTGTTAAATATAGTTATTGTATATCAAAAGAGGTATGATATCATATTTTACTTTCATATGGATATGCTTATCATTTGAAGAAGCTTGCTATACAATTAATTTATTTTGCTAGTTATGTAAAGATCTAAATAGAATAATTTCATTTGTTGTTCAATTCCATCACATCTACCATTGAATGACTACGTAGGTATGTCCATATTATGCAAACTCTAAAAACAGCTCACCCTGTCCGAGGTCTGATTATCAATGATTAATGCGACATAATATCGTACCTACTTACACCAAACAGTAAAATATTGACTCATGTATGTATTCAGCTTCATTAAATAATGAATGTTCAAATTAATGTCGCTTCTGCATAACATATTTCCTAGGTCTACCGGTTAATAATGTCATCTTGGCAGGTGCTTAACATTGCGTTTATGATACTTCAAATTAAATGCTACCTAAAAGTAATCGCGGCAATGTATATCGTGTCATTTCCGACTCCGGAATTAAACGATGATACCCGAGAAAACCGAAGTCTTAACTGATTTTAATTGTACTGTACCAGGCTATAGTAGTCTTATCTAGCAAACTTTAGGTATAATAGTCTTACCTGTGAATAGGACATCAGAGCCAACAATCCTAGCTTCCGGGTCTGTCAGCTCAATAATTGTGTGGTTTAGTTCTTTTTCAAGCACTTTTCTTACAGCTTTTATCTAAAAAAAAAAGGATTTTTAATTGATTTAACACGTTTTTTATAACAGCATTTGTTTCATTTTGTTGTTAACATAATATGTAACTTATTTTCATCTGTATCCCTTTTGTAGGCAAAGGCCTCTGCTAACCCCTTCCACTTATCATTTGCTACTGCAGTCCAGTAACCTCCTGCTGCACTCTTAAAATATTTATTAAGGAGGAAATATAAAAAAATCACTGCCTTGGGCGAGACTCACGATTTTCCCGTTAGTTCTAAGGAGTATAGGTTAAGCATGAAGCAAAATGTTTTTGCTTAATTACTATAATTTATTTTTTCAACACTAATAATTCGGACTTTTATTCTGAGTAGATCAAAACCTAAGCAACTGATTACAATAGATACAAAATTTTCCCAACTCTTAAATAATGTACCACTAGTTTGGACTTACTAAGTATTTGTTAATACAGATGTTCAGGCCCATTATGGTACCGAACTGCCTTAAATAGAGTGGAGTGGAGGGCATTGGGGGAGAACACGCAGATAAACAGAAAAGAAGTTTACCAGCAATAAAGGTTATAAAGATTAAGATGAATACAAATGTTAGTTAAATTATAGTGTAGAATCCATAGCGCAGAGTAACTCCAACACACTTGGTTAACTAGAAACCATAGATAGAACTAAAAGCCAAAGCAGTTGCCAGTATCTTGGTCATTTGAATGATTTAAGTAATTAGTAATGTTCATATTAGACTGGGTGTAAATTATCTATTCTTATTGTATTGATAATTGAGAAATGTAAGGTAAATACAAAAGCTGTTTAGAAGAATATCATTGCAGACTATTTGAGCAAATGTAACTGCTGCTAACTGATTTAAATAAACTGTTAGTGGATAATTTATCTAATTAAATAGTTAGAAAACACTGTTAGACAACTGACTGTTGATTTTGGAACATTATTTACAATTACAATTTGCTTCTACTAAATAACTAAATAAGTTTAATCATTTTAGTTAAAAGAGAATATGCCAATTATAAACATACATTTATTTGCAGTTTTTTGTAACTGCATGAATCAACTATTTGTTGTTATTCTGTCCTATAAGCCAGGGGACAACTGCAGCATAGTTTGTTAGACGAAATGTGGCACTGCGTTCTACTAACATGCTTGGTAGGTAACCCATTATGGAAGGGGCATATAGTACCACAAATATGCAAGTTTTGAGTTTTAGCTGCCATAAAACTATGATTTTGAGAGTGACACAGGGAGCATAACCATAGCAACTAGTGACATAAAATAGTTGATTGAGCCAACTAACTTAATTTCTAATTAACTTTCGCCAATGCTAAACTTCATGATTCATAATATAATATATCTTAATCATTTGATATCCCTGATGGCTCTTGTGGCCAACAGTAACAGCATAAAATGAACCTTCAGACATTCCAGTAGTGACATGTCCAGTAGAGTTCTGTGTCTTACATGAAATATTTGTTAAGTTTTGGCCATGAAAAGGTTAATGAAGAAGCAATCTGCAAGAGTATTTATTAACATATACTAGCTTATTACTTACCTAAGCGCCTATGGGCAATGCTCACATTGGAAATATTATGGAAAATTAAGCTTAATGTTATTTGTTTAGTCATGAATGTACTTAGATGGCTTTATTTCCCTCTGTGTGAAAATTGGCCCTACTACTTCAGAGACTAATTATATTTACAGCGTAATTCCTGTAATTGTATACTAATTTATGGTTGAATTCTTTTGGTAATTTGCTTTATTTGCTAATATATATATATATTTTCTTTCACTTTATTTTGTGGCTAACCCATAAAACAGTCCAAAAGGTGATGAAAGAATTTATTCGCTTTTCTTACCTATTCTTCTTCAATTAATGAACATAAGAGTTGATGCCCAATATATGTTTACACTATTCTACTCTAAGATGACGGCACCAGTAATGGACACGGAACCAATCATGAACATTAGTGCTTATTTCAAAGGAGTTAAGTGTTGTGCATTTGTTGGGCCATATTCAATTTATAACTTTATGATTTTTGAAATAAGAACTGAGTGTCCATCATTGGTGCCTGTCAGCTAAAAGTGTCTAACATTAGTCCATTTACCTTAATCCTTTGTAAGGTATAACAGTGAAAACATGTATTTATATAATAAATAATTGACATCTAAGTAATAGGTTTAACAAATAGCATTCACTAAATAATAAGATATAGGCATGGCAAACAAATAAATAAAACTTTAAATCATTCCTCAATTTTAAATTAAAGAGGTTTTGCATATTATAAATAGAAAACAAGTATATTCGCTCAAGCAGGACCATTAAGTTTCTATGTTAAAGTTACAAGAGTAGTGAACTTTATGTTCAAATCTGTTAAAAAAAAGTAAAAAAATAAAATAAAAATATTTACTTTTACTTGCTCAGCAGTGTTCAATCCTCTTGGCATTAAAGCTATTCCATGGCAAACCACAGCCACATCTTCGATGAACACATTGTGCGGAAATGATTCTGGCAGGTCAACTTCCTTCACTTCCACATTCAGCTCACTGAGGAGACGCAGGTAGCATTCGTGTTGGCGCCGGGCGTCGTTTAAGTCAGCCCTGTCCGTGGCACGCAGCGCCGGCGTCACGCGTCCTACCACAGCGTGAGTATACTCATGCATTTTAAAATCCATCGAGACTGCCTTATTACACACGACCTTATCTTGTAAAGCCCCAGTCAATTATCCAAGCAGCAGCGAACTTCACGCTCCACCTACATCTATTAATAGATCATGCGCGCGAAAACCAAAGGTATTATAATTAATAACAAGAGGCGCGTTTTCTTCCGCTGGGTAAGATAACGAGATAGCCAAACGATCTGTTTTAGCCAGCTAGTCTTCCAATGTCCCTATGGTTTTGTCGATTATCGGAAGAAACACCTTTATAGTATGAAAGGAATGCTTGCAATGCGAATCGAGCGAGGGAGCGTTCGAATTTCTAAGGTATACATTTCGCAGATCGTTTCAATGAGTTCAAATAAACTAAAACGTTAACTTTGTGATATTTTACTACTTTTTATACTATATTTAAATATTATAGCTAGATCCAAACGAATTTTTATTTATATAAAATATATAAATCAAGTGGTTTCTCTTGCATTTTACTCATTTAGTTTAAAATCATGGTGGAATCCGTTTTCTAAAGCAATATGACAGATGCAGATGTCACAGGAGGGGTACCGCGAACATCGAAGTTCGTTCATTTCGACTAACTTTCTCTTTTACTCCAATTAAGAAGCTATACCCAAGAGACAACCGCCCCAAATTTACGAATATCGTTTTTCGCGGTAACGCCGCAGGAGCGGTACCGCGAACATCGAAGTTCGTATATTTCGGGCATCCTCTTTTACTGTCACGAGAGTGACAGAGACAATCGTCCGAAATTTACGAAAATCGTGTTTCGCGGTAGCGCCCCAGGACAAAAGTTGCAAATGACTTATTCCTCCTAGCAAATGACAGACTGACAGCTAGGTACGTTCAGAATCATTTTACCATTAAAGATTGAAAAGATTTATTGATCATAATCATCACCTAAGAATATAATATAATACTCACTAAGGAGTTCTTCTCCTCCAAACTCTATACAAAAAAGTGTCCCTTGGACAAGTTAATGATAGTGCAAAACTTGCAAAATTAACTAAACTAAAACAGCTTTAGCCTAGCTAGTAGTTATTCTATTCGCCTAGGATTTAGGATGCAGTTGGTCTCGTGGTCAAATCCCGGGAAGAGTAGTTATTTATTTTATTAGCATTTTTCTATAATCTATATAGATATATTTTAAATTAATGCCACTAATTACATACCAGTTAATAACAAATGGTTAAAAAAAACTTTAGTTAGGTATATGTTTGCTTCTATAAGAGTTTAAAAAATGTTTGTGGGAATAGGAAGAAGTACTTGATATTATAAATATATTATTTGATATATTTTAAAATCGTTTATGGAAACAGTACCTATATCTATCGTTTCTGTCTCTCATTAGAAAATGTCTTACAGAAACAATGACATGTAGTTACCTACAGCCAGTAGCAGAAGTGGCTAAGTGGTTGAGGTGTTCCAAAATAAGGTCAACACATCTGTATTGTCAAGAGAATAGGAGCGCGTGTAGGTAATTTTGAACACTTCATCCGCTCATCCACTTTTGCTGCTGACTGTAGGTACTTAGCTCGCGAAAGATTGTAAAATTTAACCACGAGCATTTCGAGTGGTTCATAGAGTGGAATCTTGAGCATTGGGAGGGTTTCAAAGCACGAGACTGGAACACACTTTGCTCCCGTGTGAAACACACTATTTTTTCGCGAGGAATAAATTAAACCTAAAATTAAAAAATATATATTTTAAATATATTAGCATCCATCATTTATCATTCAAAAACATTAAATAAAAGAACATCCATCCAGCTACCTAACATAAAAAAACCATCTACTTATTAGTAATAAAGAATATAAATGAAATTACTTTGCACACTTGTGAATAAAATGCAACTTAGCTGTTTTTAAAGTACAAAACAGTTATTCTTTTCGAGCTAGTGAAGTAAAAATATATTTACAAATACATAACTACGTCGTAGCCATGTAAGACTTTGTACTATAGGTACTTATTCATCTTCTCTGTCTAATCGCTCTTTATTATACTGTGTTTGAGGCGTCCACGTAAGCTTTAGAGGCGGACACAGGTTTCACGATCTTCCGCTACATACTTATAGTAAAGTGGAAATTCAAAAATATTTCAATACTTTATTTCAAATTCAAAGGCACATAATCTGGTCCAGTATTTACATAACTATTTATTTTTTACTTCATTGTTTTTTTTTTATATTTAGAGGTATAATATATAGGATACACTATTCGTTGATCACTAGGTATTGTTTAAATGAAGAGACTATTCTTTTAGATTGATTTATTTAACTAAACAGGTATAATAAGTTATACGTACATGTATATATGTAAAAAAAAACGTAATTAGAATATATTGTATTCTACTGCTGTTTTGTAACTTATGCTAATATTTAATATTAACACTTAACCTAACACAGACTTAATAAAGTATGTAAACCACCACAAACAACATCTTAGTTTTTATAAAGTAAAAATATGTAGTAAAATTTAAAAACATTGCATTTACCGGCTTTCAGTCAAAGTGCATTTCATGCCCCAACAACAATAAAATATCACAATTTTATATTGGGTTGGAATAGTTGGAATTAAAGTATTATATATAATTGAGAAATAACCTGAAACTTGTTCAATCAACATGTTATGTTTAAAATTTAAATAGCTTAGGTGTTAAATGATTAGCCTAATTAGTAATTACAAATAGGTTTCATCGGGTTAATAATTAATTAGAATTACGTAAAGACCTGTCACCTGGAAAAATACTGATGTACTACTGTAAAATAATTCAAATGTTTTTGGAATCATTAAATTAATTTAGTAATTAAAGATTTATAATAAATTTAGTCTATGATTGAGATCAATTGTTGCCCATAATTACAGATACATGGTCTTTACATGTTTTAGTTGTTCCTAATTTTGAAATCACAACTGTTCATAAATAATTAGAATGTAATATTAAACATAGTTCTATACAAAAAACCCAACAGTTAGTTTTCTGAGATTGTTGCTTCTTAATCTATGCTCAGTATTGTAGATCTATTACTCTATAAACAATTTAAACTATTATATGCTAGGTAAAGCTACAATAAAAATAACGAGATTAAACCTCATACATAATTCAAAATTTTAATTTTTAACACAAATGTAGCTGAAAGACCATTACCAACAAAGTCGAGTTATTTAATAATAGCACACCGCTGACTCCCTGTACTTTCCATTAGCTTCCAACTTACCTCAGTACTTTTACTTACAACTATATAATTAACTTAAATACTAACAATGAATGCGCACATAAATACATAGGTACCTGCTCATGCGCATATGAAATACAACATGAATACATCAATAACATTATTAGATCTAAAATGGTCAAACAAATTAAATCACTTCTGAATTTTGAAGTGTTAATAACCCCTGGTACTCCATGTCTTTATACATAATATCCTGATTCAATGTATGAAGAATATCTTGGAACCTCTGTCGGAGAGCTAGGTTCTCCATGCCTGCAATTTCATGTTGCGTCCGCTGACGACGTTGTTTCAATTCGTCCAGTTCTGCTTTCACTTGTTCAATTCTGAAACTCATATTGTCTTTATTCATATCTCGCATGTTCGGGTAGTCACCATCATCTTCTTCAGATAGTGCAGTAGAAACTCTGCTGCTTGAGTGACGTTGCATGCCAGATGTGGAAGCATGACTGAAAGTTGCTTTAGGAGCCTCAGGGTATGGAAACATTTGGGAATCAAAGTGATCTGCTTCTTTGCTACGCGAGTCACTCATTCCACGCACAGGGCCAGTATCAGGCAAGCGGCTGCCATAAGGTGACAAGCGACAATTTTCCATCTCCACATTAATGTTGTCTTCTTCCAAATCACTGTCACTGAGAGCTCCACCAAATATGTCAACAAGCTTTGATGATTCTGGGTTTGGAGCAGTTGATTTTGGCTCGCTCTTTTTAGATGCCCGATCAGGTTTAGGTTTCTTCTCTGGCTTACTGCTGATAGATGGACCGGCTTCTGGCTTTGGAGGTTGATCTTCTTCTTCATTTATAACCTCCCATGTTACACTAACTGCTTCATTATCAGCCCGTAATAGTCTCTTTACCTCTTTTTCTATCTCGGGTGCTTCCACAAATTTCTTCCTTAATGTTTTTCTGAAACGTCTTTTCCTTATGTTTTTAGTTGGAGGAGTTATACCATGAGGCCATAGAAATTTTTTATCGACTTTGTATGGGTCCTTTTTTTTATTCTTTGATGGAGATTCATCTTCTGTAGATGGTTGATCTGGTTCATCTTTGCATATCATCATTTGGGCGATATCTGCAGTTTTATAGAAACTTTTGTTATCTATAGTTTTCAGGGCTTCTACAATGGTTGGTAGATCTACAATTTTGGCGTGCATGAGCCAATGGTCAAACCGCACTTCACCGTGCCGCATGTCGTTCTCAATTTGTATGGTTAAACGACTTTTGAGATTTTCTCCAGTTTTCAAGACTTCGCTAAGAACCTTAGCTGGTTCGGGAGGTAGTCTCAGAATGTATTGAGATTCTAACTCTGCAGGATATTCGGGTTCGCGTTTGTCCCTGTTCATGATTACGACTCAAACGAAAACAGACTTATTTACAATAATAATACACTTTAAACAGCCAGCACAGCGTCAACATGTAATTTCATTACGATTTTAATTACTTTGGTTATTAGTATTACACAGAAAGTTGCTGTTTTTATAGATCTGAACAAAATTATGTGTAATGAAAATGAACTAATGAATATGCACAACAAGTTATTGATTTGTTTCCAGTTTTCACTTGACACTTCTCTACTCTACTTGCTTCTTACTTTCCCTTCCCCGCCTCACACCCCTTCCGTTCCCTTCAGTGTTGTTTGACTTGTTTGACTAATTTTGGGTTGCCGTATTTTAAGGCAAATCTGTAATTATTGCCGAATCCTTATCAAAATATTAATATGTTAAATTTTATCGTGAAAATTAAGACGTACTATATATATTAATTAAAAAATAATAAACAACAATTTGGTTATTATAAATTGAAATACTAAGTCGCGTGACAAAAAATCAATTAGTAGTCTTTCTATCGCCCTTGGATATACGTTCGGCGTTGAGGGAGATAACTAAATTCCGATTATCGTATTCATTGCTTAATTGCCGTATCTCGACCCTTCCTACGGCGCTACCACAAAAAACGATATTAATAAATTTTGTATGATTGCTCTGTCATTCTCATGACACCGTAATTGGAGTAAAAGAGAAAGACACACGAAATATACGAACTTCGATGTTCGGGGTACCGGGCCCATAGACATACCATTAACCTAGACGGAGCGTGCTAATAATAATACCACGATCAAAAGGGATGGTCTTATGTAACTTTCCATAGGTATGGAAGATACGGTGCCCATAGACATACCATTAACCTAGACGGAGCGTGCTAATAATAATACCACGATCAAAAGGGATGGTCTTATGTAACTTTCCATAGGTATGGAAGATACGGTGCTGTTTTCGTCCGTCTTTGTCAAGCTTCAGAACTGTCAAAGTTGGAGGGGAACAAACAAATACAATTGGAATTTTCTTGGGTTTTTAACCAAAGTTGCGGTAATGAATACAGAATAGGCTAATATTTTTATTATAAAGCATTCTTTATCCAGAATATCTTTGTCTCTTACTGGCGCTCGCGGATGCGTTCTCCAGTCATTATTCCTCCTAGACCGGGCCATAGATATACTATTATAACTAGATCGAATACTAGCCCGAAAAAAGCGAGCCTAGTGAGATAGCTACCACACAGACCTTTGTCTCTTTCTATAGGGTGACCACGTTAATTTTAGAAGTTAGGAAAATTCCATTAAATACAATAGTGTTCTGATGTACTAGATCGGTGTAGAGACCACGCGGGCAGCTCTGTATCTATTTGACATACTACATGCGTTTTTTTGTTTCCCAAAAATTTTAACTTCGAATACTTATATTTATAAGTATCTAATTACAAGAAATTAAATGGTAAAAGAGATTATGACGATGATTTCTAAAATTAAATATAAATAACCAGATGGTCAAAGAATAAAAATAAGCTCTTGCTGTGTTCAAATTTAAGAGTGTCGGTGGAGTAAACACCAATCTTCTTTTCTCTCCGACAGCCTTCTTCATATTTTTTAGATACGTAAATCGGTAATGTCGGACATCAACAAACCAGTCGGACCGATGTCACCGATGACCGGGTCGCTGGTAGTCGGTGGCCGCAGTATGTTAAAGTGTTCTCCATGTGTGTGCTCCATGTGGCAGTCTATGGCAGAAGCCTATATTTTGTCGTGTTGATTAAAATACAGTCTATACTTTTACATCATATAATATAATTGGAAATATTTATGTATTAAATATGGTTTTCTTATTACAACGTATATTCATGTGTAAAACAATAAAATGTTAGTTCAGTTTTCAATGTTCAGATTTTCATTTTACTTGAAAAATATTTTTGTTCTTCAACCACCATTTTGTTATTTACGATTCTTATTTTATAAAATTAACCTCATAACCATTTTTGTGTGTAATTTCCTGTAATTGACACACACGATTTGAGTTTTACATGTTGATTTTTTTTAATCTTTACCGGGTGAAAATTCGCATTTTGCACACTTATATATTCTATATGTTTATTGGGTATATCAAAAAAATACACGCAGGAAATTAAACCACTATAACCCCGCTTCTGTGGGAATTACTTTGCCCCAATTGCTATATTCCCTCTACTATAATATACAATGACAATGAAACCACATTTTACAAATTTTAATAAATATGTTCAATGTACTTTATCTCAACACCAACATTAATGTTGTCCTGTTGTGTAATTGTCCTCGTCCATGTACAAGCATGGTTACCCTAGCATCTAGTTGACTTTGAGTTGCCATAGATCTAATATTATTCTAGGAATAGCATCATTCAGAAAGGGACAGAGGTCTGTGTACTAGCTGTCCTACTCGGCTCGTTTTTTTCCTTCATATTCGGCGAGCGAAAGTAAACCTTAATATGATGAATATAAAGCACGTTTCACTTATTGGTATTTTTTAAAGGGCTCATTCCAGTTATACTAAAAATTCCTTGGACCGGGCCTAATTTACTTTTTCTTTTTATGTCAAAAGGCGGGCACAGATAAAGCAAGTACAGTTTTAGGTTCAGTACATACAAGCGATGTCATGTCATGATCAGTTCTATTAAGTTTTAGGGCCGATAAGCGATAAGTTTCAGATAAGGACATATCTGATAAATATCCATAGTTATTCACCGAATACTATGGATATTTATATATAATGAAAAATCAGCCCTTAGTGAAATAATCACAACTAAAAATAACACAAGAACGTAAATATGAAGTTTATTTATTACTTACATAGATGTATAAATAAAAATTCATTGATTTATTTAAAGTAGCAGCTTTATTTAATATAGTAAAAAAGACTGCCAATATACCACTGATACACTACCATTTTTAAATCTATTAATATCTCTATTTAGATGTCTACTCTGAACCTAAAAGCGTTCGGTTGAAGTCACAGGTTGAAGTTGATCCATCGTATTATACGCTAGTATTGTGGTATAGTATCTCTCATTAGTCTGGGATATTACCTGTGGACGGTTTTTGAAGACACGTCAATAATTAAATTTAAGATTATTTTATTCGCTTAGTGAAATAATATGGGTCTACTACACACTTTGTTTTCTTAACCCTCGTTTTGGTTAAAAACGTAATCAAATAATATAATTGGCTGATATTCTACACTGGAATTGATCGTAGTTTACAGAAAATTTGTTTCGTTTGTGAATAAGGTAAGTCTTAAACTGGGTACTAAGAATGAGTAAAACTTCATAAAATTGTGTAAAAATGCGTAAATTCTGCTAAAGTTTATATTTTTACTAATCTTGATCTGCCGTTAAAATCAGTATGGTATCAATTTCAAAATGTGTTTTATTTGTAGTTATAGGTATAACTCATTATGTTTTTAGACATTGAAGTAATGTTGCTCATGTATCGGTATGTATAAAACTTCTTAACTGTTCTTATGCACTTTTTTTCAAGGATTGATCTTAAGGTAGCTTTTGTAGTTGAATCTGCATTTATATTAATGTTCTTTATTCAAATAAATTGTATGATTATTGTGAGTCTTAAATTTCAACAAAACTTAACTGTAGTTTATTGAACAGGATGTTCTGTAGCTAATTTACTTGAACAAAGAACATTAATATTCATGCTAGTAGCAATATTTATGTATAGTTTAGCATATAGATAGATGTAAAACTATACTGAAATGTAGGTTCATTTATTTCTAAACTTTATTAGCTTTTTATGTCATACACAACATAACATAATGCTTTTTTAAATGTTACTTCCTTGATAAGTACCTACTTGAAAGCAGTAGAGACCAAAATATAGGGAGCAAGTGTGCTGTATGTTTGATTTTACTCTTACATTATACCTTAAAAGAGTTATAAAAAGGTGTTTAAAAAATGCATGAAAATTAAAAAAATATGCATTTTTGTTCTAATTATCAGCATGTTACTATTAAAGTCTACTACTCCCTACTAACATGCCTAGTAAGAGTAGTAGGCATAGTAGTAGAATGCAATAAAACAATTCTTATAGGATACAATGGCAACAGGATTTGATTGGCCAACATTATACTTACTCACACTATATATTATAGATTATGCAAGTATGCTTACATAGGTCCTGTCCTGACCTGAATATCAAATGACCTGACATTAGACTGCAAATTCATCATGGAGGTTGTGTTCATAATATAGCTTAAGTTAGCTGTGCGAGTTTTCATTTATCATTTAAGATGGGTAAATATCATAGTGCCATGCTACTGATGAATATTGGTTGATTGCATAAATTTATATCTTAGTACACTAAGAAGTGACTTAGAGTCTGTTATTCCCTATATTTTTATAATCTAATGGCTAAATTATTTTCTTGACCTAGTAATCTACCTTTCCCTGGGCCAATATAGTGTATCCACCAGTGCAATGACATCGTTTTTTTAATCATGTTTGTATGCAGTTGTATGAGTAAAATAATCTAGAACTTAATTATCTGGTCATGGCTGTATGCTACTGTAATGCATAAATTATTTTACAAAGATATGCACATATAACACAGATTTAGTTAGGATGGTTTGTTTCTGCACCTATTTTTATTATTTAAACTTTATTGCTCAAAAACAACAATGTACACTTGGCAGACTGATTGTCTAATGGACTTTAATACCTTAAAATTAAGAACATGAACCATTAAAAATGTAAGTTTTGGGTGGATTAGGTATTTTGTTATTTCACTCTGTGCCTGTCCTGTAGGCCTAGCACAAGTGGAGCGTGACAGTATCTCGAGCTGAGATAGACTACCCATCCCTCTTTAAATAATATAGTTAAAAAAGGATGGGTAGTCTATCTCGGCTCGAGATACTGTCGCGCCCCACTTGTGCTAGGCCTACTGGGTTCTTTATGTGAAAACTTAAATTGTGGAACTATGTAATATTCCACTATTCTTTTAGCTTTTATGTTTTAGTTAGATGGTTAAAATTCACTTAATAATTAAGTTGTTATGCTTATTTGAACACTTCATCGACCCACTACCACATTTACCTGTTTCTGATGTGTACACCAATGAAAATGCCATATTTCTAATATACTTATACGAATTTGTGTTGACCAATGTGATTGGTTGAAACATATCCAGAAATACCAAACTTGTTTGTTGTTGTCACATGTAATATTTTACATTGTTCCAGTACAACATATTACAATGAGATTATTTCTGAGCCTGTTGTGTGTGACGGTAATACTCCACTGTTCCTATGCACCTCCGGTTAGTCCTGACAAGGCTGATGAAAAGGACAGCGAGATTAAAGATGATCTGGTAAGGATTTATAGAACTTATATTTTAATGACAAAATAGTTGTTTGATTGCTGCGTTGTATCACTTTAAGCTGCCTAATGTGTAATAGCCTCTAATAGCACTGTCAATTGTCCTTGGAAGGCAACAAGTGTTTTATGTAAAAAAATATACCAATATTGACGATATAATTAAATATTAATTATGTAAAGGTAAAAAATTCAATGGCGGCAAATCGGAGGTTATTAAAGGGGATTGCAGGATCAAGCTTTTTAAAAGTTATTTTTTTACGGGAACGGGTGCTAATTCTACATTTTTTTTAAATTAGTCACTAAAATGGGTAATTTAAAAATGGGTTTGCACGATATCGCTAGCAGTAATTCAGCATTCAGGCAATCCTGCAAAAGAAGATATCAGAGGCCTATTTCCCGAACACTTTAACTTGTAATACAAGCGGAAGTCACTTTTTGACACATGGGGCCTATTGCATAACATCTTGTAACTTATAATATTAGCAGAAGGTCTTTTCCAATTCCTATTGTTAGAAAGAGGGTTCCGCTAATTTGTTGTGCAATGGGCCCCTGTTGGTCGGAAGAGACTTCCGCTTGTATTACAAGTGTTCGTGAAATAGGCCCCTGTTCTATAAGTACGTGCATGTTTTTACCGTATTCACATTGTCGAAACACAGAAAACACAGGAGTAGCCTGAATTTGGAGGTTTTGCGAGTGAAAAAGGAGGGGTTTTTAAATCTTGCATAGTACATAATTGCTGCTCTGACTTCGCATGCGTCTTCTGGTGCCTCTCATGGAGACTGCTCGTTTGACTGATATTTGCACTTAAACTTTTAGCCAGAAAATTATTAGTGAGTACGGTTTTTCTCATTTGGATGCTGTTCTTTTAGAAAAAAAAACGTATATTCAGTCCTTAAGTCTCCATCATATGAGATTACAAAATTGGTTTTTATGATGTCATATTGTGTTTTTTTTCTTAGGGTAGGGCGTTCGCAGGCTATATGTTTATATTACTTATAACCAATTTGAGGAAAGTCATCACTTAAAATGTTACAAATTAATATTGTGACCTTTGGTACCTAATTGATATGTACCTTTTTACTGAGACTTGTAAAAAATATTGACTATTGTTAAATAGGAGGAGTACATGGAATATCACCGCTACTTGAAGGAGGTCGTTCAGGCTCTGGAGAGTGACCCTGACTTCAGGGAGCGCTTGGAGAAGGCTGACCAAGAGGATGTACGGGTAGGTGATGGACCTTTCATTTTATAATTCTATATCTATAGCTATATCTAGTTTATAGTGTTGTATATTTGGGTATAAGCGTACTTAACTTTCCCGCGTGTAGACTCATTGCTATCCCATTTTTTGCTAGCAACCGCTATTTGCTGACAGATGTAGAGATAAAACAGGTACCTGGTTATATAAGAAGAATGAGTTTACAAGTCATTGTTTGTCTGGTGAGTAGGTATGTGATTACGATGTATTTGGCCACTTTGACTGCTAATATATGATTCTGACTAGTACCTAAATAATCTTTACCCGGGTTATAACCAGATACGCATGCGGTGCCATATGTAGTGTGTTGTATCAAATGAATTGAATGAATAACGCAGACTCGACCATAAAAAAATCATACTATGTCCTATACAAACTGTACATCAGAATTTAAGCCAGCTATCATACCTATTTGAGGCATGCATTTCTTTTAAACTGTTATATCGGTAAATCTTTGTTAAGAGTACCAAAATGATTAAATACACGAGCGATAGTCTATCGTTTGGTATGTGATTTAATTAAAGAAACACGTAAGCATTAATAATTAGTTTAGTTTACATAAAGTAGTAAGTGCATTTATAAACATCGGAAATTGTTTTGAAAATAATTCCCCTGATGACGAATATAAACAGTTCGTCATTATATTGCCTACGGTTGCCGTGATAATTACTCATGAAATAAAACAACTAAAATGGATTATATCGCGTACTTATACTAATTTAAACTTCATCCCGATGTTTCGAATCTTTTCTTGGACTCGGTCCACCCGATGACCACGAACGAAAGGGTTGTCAACGTCGGGATGAACTTTAACTTAGTATATAATTAGTTTTAGTTCAGTTCGACATTTAATGCGCTTGCTACCGCTTGAATTGACAATTTTACGGCCCGGTCACGACTATGCGCGACTTGCGGCGCGGCGAGCGTTTTATCTGTTCGTGGCGCGGTCAACACTGCGGTTAGGTGGTATCACACGCAATGAACAGATAAAACGCTCGCCGCGCCGCAATTCGCGCAGAGTCGTGGCCGGGCCGTTAGTGTTCTATAATTCATTGTACTATCGCTCGTTTATTGACGTAGTTATGGATTCGACGAATATTTGCTATGGGATTATTTATAGCAAATAAAGCTCATCCTGTTCCTATGGAGTACACTATTTTTAGGTGTTTTCTTGGTCAAATTTAATGGCCAAATACACATTATATATTTTATATGTATGGTTAATTCAAAGCCAGCAATGTAGTTTACGGTTAATTGCACGCCGTCTAATTACGCCTAAGTTATCGTAATCTTTAAATTAGGTAGGCATAAGCATGGCACGACTAAACACCCATATTACTACTTTTTTTTAAATTATTCTATTTGTTTTATAATTTCGAATAATCTTCCAGCGTTATGTAAGCGACAATTTCTAATTGCAATGTTATTTGAACCAATATTATTACCAATATAGTGTCCGTGAATAGATTTTATCACGTGTATTACATGGCAAAATTGTCCAAAGGGACTCTATATGTTGGATATATATCGCCACAAAGCCTGTCAAATGTCCGGGATGTAACTATCTAGGGTATAGGGTAGTATAAATCCGAAAGGAGAAACAAAAACTAATGAAAAATAAATTACGATTACGATAGTCCAAGGTCCGTATATTATATTTAGTTGGAGAATAATATGTATTTTGTATATTACTTCCCCCAATCAACCAAATCAATGGGATCAATGTTCTTGAAAATATATCATGCAAATAATGAGTAAAATCTATTACATCATGCGTAACTTTCGCACTTTGTTATATATACTTGTTGTGTGACCGCTATGGTAGCAGACAGTAAAATCCCAAAAATCTCAGGTTAGCAGATCTATATTTATATAATTTTTTTGTACAGTCAGGTAAGATAGCAGAGCAGCTGGACTTCGTGAATCATAACGTGAGGACCAAGCTTGACGAAATCAAGCGACGTGAACTGGAGAGGTTGCGCCATTTGGCCACGAAGGTGGGTTTGCTTATGACAGAATACCAACAGAGGCAGGTTACAGAGTAGTTATTTGAAAATTTATAAACCAGTTGTTATGAATCCCTATTCTGGAGACTCGTACCTAACCAAAGAACAGATCTATCTATTCTTTCTGTCTCATAGCTACAGGCTTGCCCATAATGACTGATCTAAATGTTAAATCCTGTTGTGATTTTCTTGTAAAGAAATTGAAAGCATATATGAAGTTATAGTTAGAAATATTTAATGAACAACATGATCTTCCCACAGCAATACGAGTTGACAAATCACCTAGACACGGACGTGGGCAAAGTACCCACCAACGAGCACTTGGATCACAACAACCCCCACACATTTGAGATTGACGATCTGAAGAAACTCATCAAGAAGACCACAGCCGACCTAGAAGCCGCGGACAAAGAGAGAAAGAAGCAGTTTAAGGTAATATTTTGTTTTGGGATGAAATGTATGAGTAGGTATCAGGACTAAAACTAAAACCTTATGTTGTAAAAATGTTTACACTTAGAAAGAGTAGCTAAAGATTTCATTAAATTCCCAGGAGTTAGCCGATTTCAATTACAGATAAACTATGTTTTAACTGCGCATAGGAACGCGCTAATGGTAGCACCCACGCACATGTCACAATATTAAACAATCAAATACGGTAAACATATATTATACATTTTAACTCGTTAGTTACGCTTTAGGGTAAAAGTGTAGTTATCTACACGGGGCGAGCAGCGTTTCAATATGTTTTCCAGATATGAACAACATTATGTGATCTATATGCAAAACAAAATATATGTATATAAGACAACTAGGAGTATAAAATGATGCATTTCACAGGAATATGAAATGGAGAAGGAATTTGAGAAACATCAAAAACTGGAGTCGTTGGACGAGACTCAAAAGAAGGAATATTTGGAAAAGGAAAAGCAACAGGATGATGCCAAGAAACACCATAAACCGGTAAGTGCTGACGAAGGATGATAGCATCTTAATTCTGTCCCAGTGTTTATGAATAGGGCTAAAAGAGAAACACTGCGTAACATTTAGTACGCGGCCTGACCGCAATATCGTGTGAAATACAAGACAATGAAGTCCTCACTATTTCATGAAGACGTAGACTTAAGTAAAAGTTTATTTTAAAACCTATTCTTTCGTCCAATCGTGTATCAGACACAGCTAAGTTCTGAGTCAGTTAGTGTCTATGTTAACACAAATTTTTGGTACTTCAAATATCATAATAGTTTTGATCGGAAAATTTACCAAGGAACGAGAATTTAAAGGTCGTCGGTGGTTAACACGACCTTAACTCACCGAGCATCACAGTAATTCGATATTATACTGTGGTTATTAAATTTTGGATAAATTCTTGTTAAATAGAAAGCTTCGGTCGAATGCCGAACAAAGATTTCGAGTTATAAAAGCGAAATGCAGAAAATTGTACAGAATATCAGTAACATGTAAAATGTGATTTGGAAATGGGTTTGATGATCTTGTTTTAAAATGTTTTGTTTGTAAACTATTGTTTTTAAGTCATTTGAGTCTTACGGTCCACCACTACTGTTGGTGAACAATTAAATTTTGTTTCTCTAGACAACTAGTTTCTCAAAAATATGACTGGAAATGGATATCCACTAGGTACTCCGCCTTAACTCTTTCTGCAATCTCTAAGAAAATCACCAACCAAAGTATTATAGCTTTTCTTGGTTTTCTTTAAGCATCGATTACGTGTTTGGTAATAATAGTAAGCGTGAACCAATGAAAATGTACACAGGCAAAGATTACAAGGCTAACTCTTTAATCGAACATGGTTATTGATTTGTTGTTCCTAATAACTTTCTTGAACTTGAATTTCTATGCATGTGCCGATAATTTGTGTGGGCACACGAACAACCATCTTACGTCTCATTTGCACAGAAGGTAGATTATATTTCAATCTGTACGCTTAGCACAAGAGGGGCGCGACAATATATCGAGTCGAGATAGACTACCAGTCCCTCTTTAAATACTATAACCAGAAAAAGACGGGTAGTCTATCTCGTCGAGAGATACTCGCGTCCCTCTTGTACTAGGCCTTCTGAATTGGGCTGAAACTTTGTTTTCAATGGTTGTGTTTATTGCATGTACGTTCTAGTTGTTTTTTTCTGAAAAGCAGCTTGAAAATATCAAATGATACAGTTAGTTCAGAGTGATTGCCAATTAGTATAAAGGGAGAGAGAGTCACACTTTCATCCCAGAACATGAGATGTCTATATCTTATTTTCGCTAATGCAGTACTAACTCACGACCCCAGTTTAGGATCAACATGCCTTCTACCATACTACGTTGTTATAATATTATAACCCTTATTCATAAACGTATATTAAACTTTCATTATCATACAGAAGTAATTGTCAAAGTGACAGATAAGAACAAAACATAAATTAACTAATGTAGGATTGATATACGTTCATCAATAAGGGGGCAAGAGTTTAAAGTAATAAATAGAGAATCCTGATGTTATTGCACTGACATAAAGAAATAGACTCCTACACGCGAACAAATTATGTACAAAAATATGGCACTAAATGACATTTCTATCACGTTCCAGTTTATGCTAATAATACTAATTTATAAATTTTATAATCTTCTTTTATATAATATAAACAAACAAAAAAGAGCTCAGTGTTCTAATTATTAAGTATCAAACTTCACTATTGATAAAGTAATAACTTTTCAGTTGTTGACACTTGTCAGTGCAAGCGGTTTAAAGAAGACTAACTAAATGTGCCGCCCATGTTGTCAGAGCGGCTGTTTTTAGAGCCATTTTTTTTGGGGCTGAGTGTGAATCTACGTTTGTTATACATCGATGTGTTATTGTTACAAAATTGAAATAATGTCATTAAATCTTTGGACTGTTTCTTTACAATGTTACTCTGCTACTAGATGCACCACCCTGGTTCTAAGCAACAGCTGGAAGAGGTGTGGGAAAAGCAGGACCACATGGACCAACAGTTTGATCCTAAAGCTTTCTTCATGATGCACGGTGAGTCATTAAACGTCTGTTGTCTGTGACAGCTCCACCACCCCGCGACAAGAGAACAGTTGTTAGACTTGTGGAAAACCGCCGATAATATGGACCCGAAAGATTTCAACCCAAAGGTGTTTTTCATGATGCACGGTAAGCTCCAGAGCGTGCAGGTAGCGTAGTTTGATTTTGTTTTGAAGTATTTGTCATTGTAAAAGTAGATTTTCACCTAACATGATCATTATGTTGGTAGCGTTTGGGTTGTTTGGTCAGTCGAATGCAAGGGATTTTTTTTATCAATTTCAGTCACCTGTGATAACATTTTAGACAGCAAAGGGTGAATATAATTTTATAAGAAAAAAGGTCGTGCTTGTTTTGGTGACAGTACATAAGTACTGTTATATATTTTGGATAAAAATATATTTTCGCTAAAGTGACCTCAGGTGCCAATTATTATTTTGTTCACTCATGTTACTATTATAAAAAAACAAATGAGAAGTTTGACCTTTTGAGTGATATACACAACCTGGTCCTCGCGCTTACAGTATAAAATGAACCTTTTTACATTCGAGTACGGTTTTATATATAAGAACCGCAGCCGGTCAAAAGGATAAAACCCGACTGTCAGTTTGCGTGACGGGTACGTAATTACGTATACTAACCCGCTTATTCATCTACCTACTTTACTTAAATTATGTTTTGTCTGTATTTTACAAACACGATTGTCAAAGTTACAGATAAAGACAAAACATAATACCGCGTGTCTGACATTGGGGCTTTAAATGTAAGGACCGATTTTGCTCATTAACTGAGCTACTTTTAGTCTACAACATTTTACTGTACGACATCCGATGAACCAAATGACATCGTCTGTGACACTTAAAAAACTGATGATTTTGGAATATATTGCTTCAAAAGATTAAATAAGATTTGAGCTGTATTTTACTTAACAAATCCAGTATTTTTCAAAAGTTGTAGACTAAAATTAGTTCAGTTTTATTAGCAAAATCGATCCTTACATTTAGTGTCCCAATATAGGAGACACGCGGTATAACTAACTATAGTAGGTTTGAGAGATGTTTATGTAAAAGCGAGTAGCTATATAAACGTATATACTTGTATTCAATGTTTCTTTTTTTAACTATATTTTAATAGGTAGCGTATTACTCCGAAAAATATAAATAATGGACGGTTGTAATATAAATAATGAATTGATGTTTAAGTATATAATGCCCTTTCACTCGACCACCAAGACCACAAAAATGTATAGATTGACCACTAATACTATAATTCGCTCGCACGCTGCTTGGGCTGTACTGAATTGTTTTGTGTTCCGTTTGTTTTGTTTATCCCACGATTGTTCATTGTTTTAAGTGTTATTGTTGGCTGCAAACTACCACTTTGTGATGTATGCTCGTATCCAGTATGCATGGCTATTAATTAATTATAACACTTTGTTTTTTGATGATTTGGGCGTCCCTATCAACGTGTATACCTTCTGATATTTTAAACGCGAAATGTTAAACTCTATGGAAAATGTACGTGAAAGCAAAATTTGAAGAAGTAATGTAGGTAACTATTGAACGACTGATAAACACGGTCACTTTAGAAATAACTTAAATCACCATCATAAGCTATTCATGAAACAGATGAATTCAATCAAATTATACGAATATATGAAACCCTTGCCCGTAATTTTAAAATCTTAATAGTTCAATAGGTAAGTGTAGTGCAATTTATATGTAGATAATAGTAACAATGTGTTAAAGTATTTAAGGGGCAGTCGCACCAATAATCTTTAAAATGTATGAATAATTGACAGTCGTCGATGGGATGACGTCCTGCAAGCCACTTTTATATCTAACCTTTTGAACGCCAAGGTTTTATGTGTTGCGGTGCCTACCACGCCACAGATACCTGAAAATTAAACGATGACGCAAGTTAATATTAGTTTTTCATAGGTGAAGTTTTTGTGCGTTGGTGTAGGTTTACTTACTTTCAGCAGCAGAAGATTTTGGGATTTGAATGGCTATTTCATATTTAAAACAGTATGGCAGTTGAAAGTTTATGTCAAAACGAGACGCTTCTAAAGGTATCTCGCTCAGTTCATCACAAAACTGACAGTCAGACGTGACTAAAACATTACTTAAGTCGTCATTTAAGGTAAAGTCGAGGTCAAAAATAGAAGAAGTATTGTTTTAATACTAAGTTCCACGTATACATATTTTGGAATTTCGGCCGTATCGATAATATTGACCTTAAATGCGGACCGTTTGTTAGCCTGCCTTAATATTTCCGAACAGACGTGGACGGCAACGGAGTATGGGACGCCGACGAGGTGAAGGCGCTGTTCATCAAGGAGCTAGACAAGATGTACGGGCCGGGCGGGCCCAACAAGGACCTGCGCGAGCGCGCCGAGGAGATGGAGCGCATGCGCGAACACGTGTTCCAAGAGAACGACCGCAACCGCGACGGGCTCATCGACTTCCACGAATTCATGCTCGAGACACAGCGAGCGGACTTCAACAGGGACGAGGGTGAGCAACCTTATTTCGTACGCCGTTGAGAGCAAATTCAATTGGCATTTTCTTTGTATTTAAGAGGTTCTCAGTAAAATTTCGATGTTTCAAAATCGAACAGAAATGCTACTTTGTTCCAATGGTACATGGTTTAAATTTACTTGGAGTAATAGTACTACAGGTAGGACCGTAGTCAATAGGAGGTTAAAAAATGAGCAAGTGCGATTCGGTCTTGAGCACCTAGTGAATTAACCTTTTTGAAAGCAGAGGCGACTACAATAACTAGCCTTAGTGCCTTTATAATAAAGTTCAAAATACAATACAGGGATGGGTAGGTGAAGTCGTCCCTTACCTTTTTATGACTGAAAATGTGAACATATGTCGAATAAATTTCATCTCTTTCTAACAAAGACAGAAACAAGCAAAACTCATCAACGGTATTTTAGATTTGAGAAGCATCTTAATTATGTAATCGTGTTAATTAATGATTATTGTCTCAGTAATTTATATGATATCTCTAGCGGTTTTCATATAGATCGTCACTGTGACAGGTTACGAAGTGGCTCAGAGCTCAAGTTGGTCGACTGTACTGTATGTCATAGTTGTATTTGTTTATGAACTCTCTGTATTGGCTGCGCAATCTTACGTACAATTATTGTTCATTTAGGCTGGAAACCGATTGAAGAGAACCAGATATACACACAGCAGGAATATGAAGAGTTTGAAAGGAGGCGACTAGAGGAGTTGAAATACCTGCAACAACGAGGCCTGGTAATATATTTCATTCTATGATAAACTCTCTTATAAATTATAAGACGTCTAAATCAATAAATTTAATAAATATTTCGGGACAATCTTTCACAAATCGACCTAGTCCTACGGTAAGCTCAGTAAGGCTTGGGTTGTAGGTACTAGACGACGATTTATATAATAGATAGATACATATAAATACTAATACATAGACAACACCCATAACTCTGGAACACATATCTGTGCTCATCACAAAAATAAATGTCCTGACTGGGATTCGAACCCAGGACGATCGGCTTTATAGGCAGGGTCACTACCCACTAGGCCAGACCGGTCGTCGAAAAAGCAATGCAATATATTTATAAAAGTACCCATGACATAACATTAGGAGACTGTCTTACTGAAGCATCCAGCGTAGTGGGCATTATCTTTTCAACCGTAAGCCTTTGGTCTCCTATTTTGTGCTACACGCGACGTCTGACGTCAGAGTCAACATTTCTGAACAAAAAAGACGCCAACGTCAACGTGTGAGGAAGACCATAACCATACATCTCTATAGGCAGCATTGTGACGCAGGCACTATGCGGCCGACGGCGATTATAGGAGACCATAGCCCTAAACGTCGGTAGTGGGCATACCATAATAAATTTGCCTTCTCTATTCTTCCCGAATTAAAAAAAAAAATCTGTCTCAAACTAGGCAAATGCTCCGTCACTGGCAATGGGTGTAGTAGTATCCATCGCTGGCGATGCTTGTAGTATCTAAGATAACCCAGAACAAAAACTGGATTAAAAATAGAAGTATCATTTAAATAATATGGCATTTTTTAATATGAATTAACTTTTAATATCATTGGCATTTGACGTTTTATAAAAAAATACGTACGACTATATTACAATTCAGCCGTATGTAGTCCACTGCTGGACATAGGCCTCCCACAAATATGACTTGTATAATCTTGGGGGGTAGTTGCCATAGTTGCCACGCTTGGCAGGCGGATTGGTGACGCAGTAGCTGTAGATTGGGTTTCGACGGACGCTGCTGCCCGTCCGTAGGATTTTTCCCTTAGTCGCCCCTTACGACACCCGCGGGAGGAGATGGGGTGGTGCTATTATAGTCAGCCGGCATCACGACTATATTACGAATACGTTTTTTGGGATCGGCAATAATGAGCCTAATGTTCACTATGTACTGCTTCACAGATTGATGCCCATGGTCGCCCCGTGCCCGGCGCCCACCACCAGTTACAGCAATACCAGCAGCAACAGTTGGCGCAGCAACAAGCTTACCACCAGGCTCAGATGCAACAGCAGGGCTACCACCATCCGGCCGGCCAGCCGCAGTACCAGCAGCAATTCCAACAACCACCTCAGGGTCAATTCCAGGGCCAACATGTTCCTCAGGGACAATTCCAAGCCCAACAGCCGCCTCAAGGACAGTTCCAAGGTCAACAACCACCCCAAGGACAGTTCCAAGGTCAACAACCACCCCAGGGACAATACCAAGCTCAACATCTTCCCCAAGGATATCAAGGCCAGCAACCACCGCAGGGACAGTTCCAACCTCAACAACCACCTCAAGGACAATATCAAGGCCAACAACCACCGCAAGGACAATACCAAGGCCAGCAACCACCGCAAGGACAATACCAAGCCCAACAACCACCCCAAGGACAGTTCCAGGGCCAACAACCACCTCAAGGCCAACCGCTTGTACAAAATCAGGGCCAACAACCCCCGCAACAGTATCAGGCTAAGCCGGAACAACCAACCCAAGGTCAAGCGCCAGTTCAACAGCATCAGAACGTCAATGTGAACCAGCAGCCAGCGCAGGGACAACAACCGCCCTCACAGGGCCAGCAACCGCCAGCGCAGGGCCAAGCCGCGCCGGCCGCACCCTCGCCAAACGTTGACCACCCTAAATAACTTTCCACACAAATGTGATACGACTGTTGAAAGTGCGCGCTAATTTAATATTTGTTTAATATATTTTATATTTAAAAATTTTACGATAAATGGGATGTGCAAAGTACGACAGAAAAGCCGTGATTTCTAAATATACACAAAACAAAAGATTTTGGTTGTACCCTTTTTACTTCGACAATTGAGTTATATGAAAAATCAATCATCAAGTGACAATTTGATTTGAAAGTACCGTACAGCACTCCATTATTTGGCTGTATGTACTAACCCGATGTATCTGGTAATATTCAGGGTTTCTTTTCAAACATCTATTTCTTTAATTTATATATACCTTCTTCATTTTTACAATAATATATTATTGTGAGCGCCCATTAACCATAGTAATACGACTCGAATGAAGAGCTGAATATAAGAGAATAATGTCTAGTGAAGTGTTTGGTCTCAAAATTTTTTTGTTCATCTAGAGTGCCGAATTAGTATCAGTTGTTTTAAATTACATAATTGTAATAGTTTATGATAAACGCTTTTAAATACAAATTGTTATGGCATAATGTAGTTTTTTTTCAACCGGTGTAATCATTAATGATGCATTTTACAGAATAGCATAACATTTTTTCTAAGGTTGAATAATAGTTTGTACATGATAATCAAAGGGAATATTAGGGAGTTTTCAGAAAAAAAAGTACTCAATTAGCGTGACAAGTAATAAGTTACATTTTTTCATGTTTTTTTTATACAAACAGCGTTAATTCTATAAATACTTAGATTTGATGATCGTTTTCCAAATTACAAGTAAATATTACAGTGCATAAAAAGGCAAAAAAAATAATTATCCTCGCTTAGTTATCGTCACAAAATTGACATGATTTAACTTTTTAATGTCACGCTAATCCAGTCACCTTTTTCTGAAAACTCATTAACAGAAATAAAACTAAGTTACTCGCTATGAGGATGAGAGTAACCGTATCGAAGCCATCACATATATCGAATCATCATCGGCCATACATTCGATAAGGATAATCAGGCCCGGTACCGCGAACATCTAAGTTCGTGTATTTCGAGTATCCTTCTTTTTTACTCCAATTAAGGCATCGTGAGATTGACAGAGACAATCGTCCGAAATGTACGAATATCGTTTTTTGCGGTAGCGCCGCAGACCGAATATTAACATACACATAACCTGCTATTATATAATATCGAATAGAAAGCCCATGTCTTACATTCAAACATGCAATGCACGCAACTTACTGTAGGTACCTATACGTACAGTCAGCGTCATATGCAGCCAGTATGGCCAAATATATCGATACAGATCTTTATTTATAAAGCAGTAAGAACCTGTATCGATATCGAACAGTAAAACAGTTTCTATTTTACATTTTCACTCCTGTTCCGTATGCCGTGTTATGTACGAGTTTATTATGATGATGAATAGAAGAAAAACTCGTATTCTATTACCATCAAATAAATCGGAGCGGCCAAGGTATTCATAAAGATCTGAACATACACGTTATCGATTTGACAATAGCGCTTTGTTCAGATATTTGTGACCACCGAGGCCATTCCGATATATCAGACGGCGACTGTACAGTACTTTCTGCACACATACCAAATTAAGTAGGGATAAATAAATATTTAACATATCACTTGTCACGTTACATAAATGAGTATCGTAAAATTACGTGATTTCCATAATTAGTTTGTAACGGAGAAAAAATAATACGTTTCTGAAATACATCTTAGTTTAAAGTAAATTCGCTAGAGGGCTGTGTTATCATCAATTCGATGTCATCTGTAGTATGTGTCCAAAAACAAGTTTAACCCTTTCGCCGCCATTGACTCGATATGAAGTCCGAAAATTTCGTACCTCACACGCCACAACTTGAGAGCAAATCGAGGCCTTGGACCTACGGAGTGCGAATTAACCTTCATTTATTTAAATAAAATATTAATGTATTATTTGTTTGTTTGGTATAAATTGGTACATACTAACATACAAACGGAGTGTTGGCTGCGACAGATGGTACTTTCAGGAAAACGAGAAAAACGACACACCAAAAAATAAATACCTAATCTCGTCACAAGGTTTCACCGATAAAGCTGACATTGAAACTTAAACCTATATCTCGACCTCGGTCAGCTTTTCCGTTCGATCTAAATCTCAATCCTTCCTTCTCACAACGATACACTTTAACATCTTTGGAATATATTCTCTAATTCAGTTTATGATGGGATAATAGGCGTAGTTCATCTCTTTATAGACACAGATAGGTACCTACCGAACCGGAGGTATGTATAACCGAACTGAGTCTTGTTAGATAAATCCAAAAGTTTGAAAAATAATCGTTACCATTTGTAATCATGCATTTGTGGCGCTTGGCGCTTAGGTTGCAAAGTGTCACTTTAGTATTGAAGCGTCATTGACAATAGCGTAAGCGCCAAGTGCCATAAGATACCTTTCCATGTGGACTACCACATTTAGGTACTTTCTTTTAGCAGGATTCGAACCTGGACATCTTGCTGATTAGGCTCTACGTATTAGGCTAAGAAGCCGTTTCAAAATGAGTAATTAGAGAAAACGAGGCATGTGTAAGTAGGAGGCAGTCTTTATATTATTTTTATACCAAAATCTAAAGTAAACAAGTCCAAAGTAAAGTTGTATTTTTCGCAACTAAGTAAGTAATTCTTAGTATAGAAATATTCCTATTGACGGGATCGAGGGATCAAAGCAATACTCGATGATAATGCTGATAACTGAGGGAAAGTACCTATAAATATAGAAACAAATATTTGAATATATGTAGACTTGAGATTTATGTACAATAAACATTACTACGAACTCATTATCATTAACTTCATTTGGTGTTGTACATATTGAACATTTAACCTACTTACCCCCGACTTCCTGCTATCGACACAATATTGAAATATTAGTATTAAGTACATCTTTGTTTAAACGTGACCCATTTGAGAGTTGGTAAAGTTGAAGTTCTTAGCTAAAAGCAAGTAGGTAGAGTGGGCGTAAAGATTAATCGCGCCTGAATTAACAGAAAAACAAGTAAATTAATTTATTATACACTTTTTAAAAATCGTGTTAATATTAAGTTAGGTTAAACCATTCATAAATAAATTACTAGTAACACCTTCGCTGGCGCAATTAGTTAACATCGCAGTTAACCATACTTTGTGAGGGGTCGATAGGCCCTCTATCGCAGTGAACGTTTTATTCTTAATAGTGTATTCAGTTTATATATAATTATAGGTTAGTGTCAATTTTGTTGATTCGATTTTTCTTTTTACATTATAGGTACCTACATATGTCTCTGCCACGACTCTTGGGACACTGTCAAAAAGCCTTTAACATTATAAAAATCTTAAATCTACCTTATTGATGCAGACTATCTATAATTTAGTAGACTTTTTAGAAAACGATAACATTGACAATGTGCTTATGTACCTTTAAACGATTGGAAATAAAATTGATTTCATGTGTTACATAAGTTCCTGTAACTAAGTAAAAATAACAACAATAGAGTACCCGAAACAGGGTACCTATATTGCTAAGTTTAACGTACCTATAGTTTAAGGTAGTGTCAAATATAACTATTTAGTCAAACGTAAGCCATAATTTTTTTTTATTCTTCCATTACAGGCTAAACTCGTTAAACGCATAATAGGAGTATGTGCTTACTACAGTTTTAAAGTCTGAAGTTGATTTTACATTTCTTAAGACATAGGTAGATACATATAAAATAGATACGATATATAGAATCTACGTCTATACCAAGAAGATAACAATGACTGGTTTATTTTTTTATTTAAACTTTCGTGAGACATACAATTTTATAAATGACAACAACAGCTTTACTCACGTTTATTAAGTCATCGCGCACTGCGTGACGGACCGGCGACGCGAGCGGCGAACCGAACTCAGCAATTGAGGTCTATGTTCTCAGAAACATGTCGCGCGAGTGACTACATAAACATGAATAGAGTCATTCTTATCATTTATAAAATATTGTTTTCTTAATTTATAATTTTAGTAGGTAGGGTAGTGTATTATTTATTTTTATTACTGTTCAATTATGTTTAATTGTATATTGTGATCGTCAAGACTCAAGACCATTCGACGACATCTAGAATAGTGTTCATATTTTGTGAATAAAATACATTAAACATGGCCGCGAAATAGATGTATATACGTAATTAAAACTAAAAAGCCCATATAATGAAATAAATTATGATTTCGTTTCCTTCAGGTGAGAACAATGGTTCTCGGAAGTAAGGCAAAACAAGCAATAGCCAGGATTGCATCACCGTTGAGTCACTGTGGTAGTTTTTATGTATGGATTGCACGCTTCATAACCAACGATAATAAGTCTATGTAAGACTTGTTAGGTTTACAGCGTCACATGATTTCCAGTCAGCTCATGTGTCACAAATGCAAATCCAACTACAGAAATAAAAACCAGCCATGAGCATGTCGGGATACGCTCAAAGTAGTGTTCCGTAATGTTTATCGTAATTCGTACAGTATGTAGTTACCGGTATATTATGGGTGGCTTTGTTGCAGAATGCACTTTCTTACCAACCCAAGTTCAGACAAGGTACAAGTAGTGTAGAGACTAGTAGTGTAGTGTAGGTACAAGTAGTGTAGGTAGTGCTATCCTATAGGAACAACATAAATAAACTTTGGACTGTGATGATTACTTAAGATTGTTATAAGAAGACGTTTATAGTGCCCGTATGTAAATTATACAAAGGCACATACAAACAATGAAATAGCAAGTAATTCATGGAAAATATTAGTATGCATAATTGTGTACCCGTGCAAAACCGGGACGGGTCGCTAATGGAACATAAAGCCCGTAGTCAGATTTGCAGGGTAAATCGGCCCTTACATAAAATGGACTTTGTTTTTTTGAGAGAACCTCTTACAGTAAAGTGAATAATAATACTTATTATGCTGAGATATCAGCATGCTAACTGTGGCAGTTTATAACTTCTGATTTGGAGGTCTTATGTACATTTTGAAATTTTGATTTGATCATAAAAAACTTATATGTATATATATAATTATTTTACACGGTTGTTTGAGGCCAATATTAGGTATAATCTTTTCTGCGAAATTAATCTTGTAATACATACCTATCACTACTTCACAAACACAATATTATAAAACCTAATATATCATATAATTTTGTACCTACTTGCGGAATCATGGTTGATATTCAGAATGTTATTTTTTATTAAAAATTATAAATCGGTCCATTTAATGTAAGACCTTATTAACTATATATGGTATAAAGTGGCCTAGAATTCAAATTGGTTAACTGTACATCCATAACGCTATAAAATGACACTGAAAAAATTTTATTTTTAGTAATGGCTTAGACGGTCTAGAGACTGGCAACAAGATACGTCATCAAAGTTGTCTTAAGCCTATACATATACTACATATAGATATACTCTTAGTATCAGGTATTCTAATAGGATATTAATATTTTGTTAATGGGTTCTTGGAACGCGCGAATTCCACTAGTGGAGTACTAATATACTAGTGGAGATATATATCTAAAGGTTAAAATATTCGAAATGTTCGAAATATGCTGGTATGCTTTTATCGGAACTTCCCAATAAAAGTTAAACAATTATGTGATAGAATTTAATGTATCATTATGCCTATCGTTATCCCTTGAAGGCCCTCAGAACAGCAGGGAGTTTAAGCCTCATTGAACCTCAATTTTCCTAATGATTCTGGTGAAAAAAAAGCAAGAAATGGATTACAAGTTGTGTGATTTCGAAACATCATTATATTTCATTGAAAAAAATAATTTCATATTGTTTTTGACTGCAACATGTGAAAAATGGCTCAAGGCAAGCTATAAGTAATAAGGTAAATGCAATTTTCCTCAATGCATGTACTCGTATGCACTTACGGCAAAGCTAAGGTTCGAAGCGAGATTTAAACTACCTTTATTATTAAACAGGGGCCTATTTCTCGAACACTTGTAACTTGTAATAGAAGCAGAAGTCTCTTTCTAAGAACAGGTGTCAAAAAGTGACTTCCGCTTGTATTACAAGTGACAGTGACCAAAAGTCACAGATCAGTGTTCGAGAAATAGGCCCCAGGTCTATATACAACTATTCAATTGTTATAAAACTGGTCTGCATAAAAGACAGGTGTTAAGCCATTGATTGAAACTATCTCAAGGTTTTGCGTACTTACCCAAATTGAACTGTGCAAGACAATTTTTTTTTTCTCTTCTTGTAATTAGTGTTGTCGAGATATCTCGAACAGCAAAACAAGTCCCCATTTACAGATGCCGTAAAAGCACCTCAATATCACTCAGACTATATAGAGAGCGAATTAATAACCTATCCTGGGACCTATTGCATAACAATTTACAACTAATAATATTAGCGGGACTCTCTTTCTAATAAAAGGAACTGGAAAGGGACTTCCGTTAATGGATGGGTTGCCCACGACGCGGCAGCATTCCCGCGTTGGATTGCTATTGCGATCTTTTGTGCGATAAAGCTGCCTGCGCGAGGGTCGCCTAGTCATAGGATCGGCTGTACATATTATTAAATAAATAACTATTACAGGACATTCCTACACAAAATTGACTAAGCCCCGCGGTAAGCTCAAGAAAGCTTGTGTTGTTGGTACTCAGAGAACGATATACATAATACAAGTAAATAGAAAACACCCATGACTCGGGACAAATATCTGTGTTCATCAGTTCATCACACAAATAAATAAATGCCCTTACTGAGATTTGAACCCACTAAGCTAAATCTGTCGTCAAATTATTATTTAGACATTAGATTCTAAATAAGAATGACCTTCCGTGACGGGTTTTCTTGTCTATTGATGTCATTGTACTATGACTATGAGGTTGTTGGACAACTTCGACCATTATGTTGTATTACTGCCAATACCACTCCCGAAATAATAGCATTCACTATACTAATAATTTGTTTGACGGGATAGATCAATAACTTATTTAAATGAGATTTGACATATTTGTCTTCTCAGGCTTTGCACTGGAAAGTTAAATTTGTAGGTATTTTGGGAAGATACATACCGTGGAACAAAGAAAAAATATTTGTGGCAAAGAGAAAGGAATTTACTTCAATTAATTGCCAGCGTTATTCTCAACAATGATTGGCCAAGATACAGCAGTAAATGACTTTGGTCATTGGTATAAACAATTCATTGTACCTAGGGACTGTTTGCCTTTTTTTAATAAGTAACAATTATTCTAATTTAACTACAACAAAACCTAGGTAAAAAAGTATCGTAGATAAAAAAATGTATTTATTTTTATTCCAATAATTACATTTTATTAAACTGTCCAAAGAACAACAGATTCCCCTAAACTTACTTTACTTTTCTTTCATACTTACTTTCTTTCGCACGGGTCAGTCCGCCTTTAGTCTGTAGCTGCTCAGTCTGTGTAGTGAAATTGTAGGTTGTGTCCAATTGCACATGTTGTCAAAATATTTATCAATCATTTAAATATTTGTTTCTATTATAACTCACGAGTATAGACCCCACCCGGTACAGCCCTCGCCGCCCTAGTTAACCCTCATCTCATGGACTGGATGATTAGATTATCCCGTCTCCGCTCTACTTTAAATGGACACCATTATTTAATTTCGAAGTAGACTATTAGCACGTTAACAAAGTAAACTGAAATGTAATGTTGGCTAATGCACCGTTTGTCGCCATGTGAATTGCTGAAACATATAAACGCCACGCATACATATACTAAGAGAAAAAATATGCCCAAAGACAACCGCCTTTACTGGCGTAGTAGCAAACCCTTGTGTGCTCATAAAGATTTCTAATATGTATAGCGCGACTAATAACTGCGTGTAGAAATAGAAGCATGCAGTTGTATGAAGTTGTTATTTTTTTTGTGTACTATACTTTTCTTCTGATTGATACATTTCTACCAAACTTAAATAAGGTGGCGTTGTTTTACGAATATCACTTGGTTCCTATGACTGCATCTAGTGTTGGTGAGCTCAATCAGACAACAGAAACTGTTTTACATATCTTTCGAATTATAAATACAAACACAACATTCGAATACGTTGGACAGGTCTCGTCTAGTGGGTAGTGACCCTGCCTATTAAGCCGACGGTCCAGGGTTCAAATCCCAGGAAGGGCATTTATTTGTGTGATGACTTGATGAGCACGGGTTCCAGAGTCATGGGTGTTTTCTGTGGTATTTTTTTGTATGTGAGTATTTGTATGTTAAATATATACGAGTATATCGTTCGGTGAGTATAGTCAGCAGCAAAAGTCTGTCGACTTGTATAAGGATACTAAGAATGTCCTTTAATATTTATTTATTTACACATAAATATATTCATAAGCGGGCCCCAGGCTCCTCAATGCCGGAAAAAGGCGAGGAAGATGAAATTTAATAAATATATTCAGATCAATTCAGTCAAGGGTAGTCAAAAGCCGTGATAACATCTCATAGATCATTTCATAGAAAATGTCAGCCGCCAGTTTGGGTCCTTGAAGACGAGGTCTCAAGCCAGTGAAAGTTATGCGTTCTCGTAGTGTCCAAAACTCTGAACATCTGAACTCAAATGATTACGTAACATTACCGAAAATTAATAATTTATTGCGTGATCACTTGAAAAAATCGCTGTGTGTGGAAAGTAGAATTTAGAATTGTAAATACTCTAACAACATTGCAATCATACATATATTACTTAATATGGCGATGAAACCTGTTTAGCTGTCTATATCGTAAGATAGCACTTGGATTATGAAACAAAAAAATCGAGTCGACTGAAATACGGTATTTTAAAAGTATAGGCAACAATGACAACCAACTTTTTCACATATCAAAGATATTTGAAAATGTATTGTAGAGTTATATTTAATGCAGTGCATAGGTATACAGCCAATGATGCCGACGGTCCTGGGTTCAAACCCCAGTGAGGGAATTTATCTGTGTGATGAGCAGAATGCGCAAGTTGCCAAATGTGCTAGTGCAAATCGCAGAAAGTGCAGTACCCTTACCATGAGTTGTGAGTTGAGGTTTTCGGTAACGAGTATCGAGTTTACCATCTGTGCATCTCACTTATTATCGAAAACCTCGAAGTCAAAACTCATGGTAAGGGTACAGATCGTAAAATATTGAGCCTATGCAACCGACAGTTTCTTTGTTCTTCGCATTTCTGTGATAAGTAGAGGTCTTTGTTCCTGAGTCATGGGTGTTTTCTATGTAAGTATTTAAGCAGTTGTATGTATTTATATATAACGTTGGCTGAGTACCCATAATAAAAATCTTCTTGAGCCAATTTGTGAAAGGATCTTTTGTAATATTTATTTATATAATTTTTAAAATTAATCAAAGCAAGTTTATCTTGTTTAAACTGGTATAAAACAAACGCTAGTGACTAACTGAATCCGTATTATTGATACTGCTCACGTCTCTTGAATCATCGTGTTATAAAAACAACTTTTGGTGCCTACCGACATTTTGTTTGTCCAGGGACTTACCCACTTAGAGATTATAAAAATTGAGTAATACTGTATTTTTATTACGCCAGTGCACCTCAGAAAAGGGTTGAGTACATAGTTTTTTACTTCTACGGCAACTGACAAATTTGGTTTGCGAGACAATACATTTACATTTTTTTTTTAAAACAAGCTTACTAATAACATTTATTAGGGTTAACCTACTAGATGTGCTAGTCCAATATGATCGGGTTTTCACAATATCTGTCACGCTCCAACAAGTATGTGAGTACGAAAGTGACGTATAGTGCGATAGATGATAAAATGTATCATTATCTAGGAAAAGAGACCTTATTGTCGATGGCACTTACGTCGAATCGCGTTGCGTTTATATTGTATCGTCTTGAACAACGACATAAGCGTCATCGACTATAAGGTCCCTTTTCATAGATAATGTCACAAATAGCAACCATGATAAACATTCTGTCTCGGTAACGCATTAGATAACAAAAGCAGAATTTCGCATGATAAACACAACCCTTCACGCACAAAAAGCCCAACCTAGTCAAAAGTTCAATTTACAATTAATGTTCTTATTCAGGCACTCCCGAAGTTAAGCATAATGGAGTCGTTCGATAGTATGGGACGGCCTAGTGTGATCCAGATAATGGCGTGGAACAAAAAGGGGTTAAAACCTTAAAACATACCCGTTTCGCGGCAGGGTCTTTCAATCTATTTATAATATTAGGTATTCAGGTACACACATCTACCTTTTTTCCTGGATTTGTATTTCCCTTTTTTTGATCGAATGGTAATGTCATCTATTTATCGTGTGAAGTTTTAACTTACATGTAAGTGGCAGTTAAAACCAGAAAAAGTTGAGACATATATTATCCTTGTAAAACCGGTATGAGTATTATTTAAGGTTTTGGCCTCGCGGGGCAAGAAGATTTTACTTATAAGGAAAAGACGCGCTTGTAGCATAAAGACAGATATACAATCATAATCTATGTCCAAAATACGCGTGCTTTAATATTTCTACTCCATTTTTGGGGCTTCCTTAACGCGGAACAACTTGAGTATAGGAGCATTGTTATTAACTTATTACCACTTCAGCTTTATCAATTTTTTAACGGCAAACAAGCAGACGGATTGCCTGGTGGTAAGCAATTACCGTCGCCCATGGGCACCCGCAACACCAGGGGATTCACAAGCGCGTTGCCGGCCTTTAAGAACGTCTATGCAACGTTTACGTACATCGCGATGTATTTTTAATCAATACTTACAATAAAAAAAAAACATTTTTTATTGAACTTTTTGTTGCCATTGTTATGGTAATAGAGTTATCTAAAGTAAATCTTGTCCACTGTTAGTGACGTCACCGCTAGTCGTTCACGTAAGAATCATAGATCAGCGACACTGCATGTTTTTATTTACAGTCTTCCTACCTATACATTGTAGATTAAGGAAACAAGAAGGTAGATTTAAAGTTGATATATTTTTGAGGAATGAAATTGCTTTATTCGTTATAAGGGTTGTAAATATTATTATATACGACGTTCCTTTAATAACTGGCAATGACATTGATCTGCTCAGTTGGTCAAGGTTTATTTATAAGTTTTATAAATTACAACGTTCGATCATTATATTTTTTTTCGAACGTGGAGGCTACTTGATAAACAAACAAAGATTTGTATATACGATCCCGTGAGGTGCACCGCATTGAGTGGAATATGTGGTTTGTGACAAACGTACCTAACACATGTAAAGAATAATGCACGGTAGACTGGGTCGAGTCCGGCACAACTCCGGCGTTTCGTTTTATATGGAAGGCATCACGTGATCACCGAGTCGGAAGCCGCTCGTTACGTGCCCGGGCCGGCCATGTTTTGTAGTTTGTTGGCAGTTCTTGCTGTGTGGAAACTTGAGCACGGCCTGCGGATGGGGCGGATCATTGATTTTTAACATTCGACTTTGCAACAAATTACTCAGATATGTCGGAATAGATGCTTCGACTTATCAGTCGTATAAATAGTAGGATTGCATTGAGCTTTTAGGTTTTTTCATTATAATTTTCACTTAATCTCTTGCCCGTAAAATAATGTTCGTACTGTTCGTAGGTCAAAGGTGTAGCGTACCTATTGTAGATCGACGTCGCATGTGACATAAGCGAATTATAAACATTTGACTTGGACAACCAGTTTGAATTTGAAATTTGCGCCAGCATACGACTAATAATCAGATGAATTTTACTTTACAGCGGCGCTACCGCAAACAACAACATTCGTAAATTTCGGACGAATGTCTGTGTCACTCTCATGACACCTTAATTGGAGTAAAAGCGAAAAAAGCTCGAAATATACGAACCTCGATGTTTTTTGCTTCGGGCCTTTTGTAACCAGAAAATTACCCCTGATACAATGACATCACCAATTAAACCACAAGTTACTTAAGTCCTTGATTTTATACGTGTCGCTGACTGAAACGAATAGTTTATATTATCGATAAACGTTGTCATGTCATAATTAATGTTTACCCTATCGGCAATGACTTGGGGTCAAGCATTCGTTAAACAAAACAACCAGTCAGCCGAAATGGTGCGATGCGGTCATCGCTAGTCTTTGACCTTCGCGTAAGCAACCGGTCTCGTTAGGCCGGGCGCGCTCAGGTCTCATTTGGCACCGGCGCGCCACCAGAACCAGTCAAGTCTCACCATGCTGCTGCTCACCCTCGCTGCGGTGCTCGCCGTAGCTGTGGCCAACCCGGTCACGCCCGGTGGCAAAGTCGTCTGCTACTACGACAGCAAGAGCTATGTCAGGGATTGTAAGTATACATTAAACTCCGCTAAGCGTTTTAATCTTCCGCGCGTATATGTAAGAATACAATTACAGAGTTTTATTCGGTTTGAATTCTAAACAGGTAGCACAACTCTTCTCAAACTTCTTCGATATCATGAATAATGTATGAGATTTGAAGGCGTTGAGAGCGATAAGTCTAAGATAGCTCGTCTACCTACATGAGAAACTTTTTCCTAAAATTTGACAGTCTACCTTCATGTACTCAACAATTCGTTATCCTAATTGCCTATATAAAACCATGGTTATATATGCTTGAAATCAAGTTAACGTTCATTTTAGTGATATAAGTGAATGCATACATTTCTTATCGATGTATCGAAACGCGTTCTTGAAAAATGTAAGGCGAATTCATGCCGTGCGATTTATTTTCTGTCAAACTTCTTTATTTTTCTTAATACGAGATATTTTATTAGGTACTACTATTTGACGTTTTATCAGGCTAGATCATAACTATATATAGTACAATTTATGTCAATGAATCAAGGTGAAGATAATAGATATCTTTACATTTTTATGAACTCGACTGTACCTACTGACTTTACTATAGTATTATTTGGCTTTGTATGTTATGATGCGAGAATTTTTGAGCATTGTAGGGTTCATTGTTAGCTGTAAGTGGGTATTGTTATCATAACTTATTTGCTATTCCTTTAAGATATAGACCGACGTAATTTCTGGAAAATTTTATGTAAATAATGTATCACACACAAAGAAATATACATTAGTGAAAAACAAGCGGAATTCAACGTTAGTCATGGCCACTCGGATAAAATAAATTTACATTAACGGTCATTGGCAGTAGCCTTACTGTACCAGAGGTACCTAGTTTCGCTTTGAATCGATCTTCCAGTTACTAATTCAACATAAATTATTTCTTAAATGTTGTTTTTTTTTTCTGCCAAAATTCAAATTGTATACCTAACGACGATTCGGTCCATATACATGCTTATCTAATTTAATTTCTTGATCCATGGCTAGTTATTATAATGGCTTTTAAATCTGAAATGTCATGTAATCTTAATACGTTATCAGTAATAAATCTTCTTGCTAACTTGTAATCTTGTAAGTAATTAAGTGTTAACGTTAAAAAAAAACTTAGTTACAACGAAATAAAAAATAATAATCTAAGTATTCACCATTATCAAATATTTTATCGCATGAATATATTTTAACACTACCCTTATGAAACGGATAAAGAAATCAATATAATTCGAACCTATTTTAACTAATTGTACATTAAAATGCCTCCGAATGCCTAAATAATATGTATGTGTTTTGTTTTGAGTTTGTGAAACACTGAGGTCGTCATTAGTGTAGGTATGATATTGGCATTGGACCAACCTTGCTCGAGGATAGGAATCTCATTATTACTTGTCACACGTTAGTTCACGATTGTATTGCTACAGTCAGGTAGATAGGCACTAGGCAGGTGGCTTTCAAGTGACATGGCCTAGATTTTTTATATGCTTATAGGTAAGTAGGTAGAAAAGCAATCAATTTTACTGCCTGCTTCTAAGGTGTAACTCTGTATTTTTTCCCAATCGCCAGCAGGCAACAGCGGGATAGTTAGTGGAATTGTAGGTAGAAATGATTTCTTACGATCTTGTAACACGCCTTGAAGATAACTATACGAAATGGGCATATACTCGTAAATACCACAAAAATCCTTTTTTAACAACGTGTTTTATAGGTACTACTATGTACTGTTTCTGTAGTAAACATGGCAGCAAGTGATGAGAAATATTAGCATGACACACACACCACACAGAGAAATATTCATTAGATTGACAAGCCACAATCATTTATAATTATAACAAGTTAGCAACGAGCCAAATGTGAGAAGCGTTATGATAATACATGAAGAACGGTTATCTTTACATTAAATTGTTCTTACATTTAAAACAAAACAAGCTTGAACACTAGACCAAATAATCGAATGTATTTAAGAGTAGAAATATTTGTGTTCTGCTAAAAGAGAAGTTTATTTTTCTAAGTAGTTCAGTTTGTTTTGGTAATGAGGGTGGGATGGTAACTTTCCTTTACAAGTCGGTAGGTATAGTAATTAGTTAGCCAAGACTAATTGACCGAGTCATTACTTTAGACAATAGTTTATCCAAGAACGTGATGTTGTCCGTTTGTTGTGACTACTAAAGATATTAAAACTGTATAAATTGGTTGGTTGTTCCCAAATATCATTAATAATTTAACAGTCCGGAAAGTGTTATGAGAATTCAAATTAATGTTACACCATTCTACATAATACTAAAATAAGCACCTAATATCAACATTATTCTTAAATAGTCAGTCATACTTTAAATAACATGACAATGGCACCGTATGATTCAAATCTGTTGATAGTCCTTTCTGCTGTTGAGGTAATAAATGTTGTATTTACTTATTTAATTCAAAGTAACTATGTAGGTTTACACTTTCCTACTCTATATTATTATATTGAAAAAAGATAACCTCCATTATGTGTCTCGTTGAGGAAAATATTGTCATTTGACCCTACATCGGCGAGTCAATAAGATAACAACGTTAACAAATAACATTCTAGAGTTTCTTGGAAGCCAGATAAACATTTGACTTAGTGGCCATACCTATTTTGCCGGTTACATCATACTTGGACCAACTTGGAATACATTTAACTGTTAACGAATAAAAACTCCAAAAGTTTTGAGAATAACTTTTAAATACAGTGAAAGAAATGCTAAAACCAACGTTTATAAAAATACTTATTTGTGCTTGTTTTATTCAAGAGTTGTATAACAAAATCGCGCCTATAAAATTTTACATTTAAAAGAATAGTTATTTATGATTTCAGAAAAACATCTAAGTTTTTATATTGAATGACTTGCTTAATCATTGCGAATTAAATATATTGACGGATTATTATTGCTTAGATTTTTTTGCCATATCCATTTATAATTTATGATGACACTTATAAGCTTGCGTTTAGGTCGAACTAAACTCAGATTCATTAAAAAGGCCTTAATAAACTTCAAGGTTACACGAAGCAAGAGTTTGATTGTTTTAGACGCTTTAAAAAACCAGCGAAGTAGAACAAACATGATCTTAATCAATAATTAATGGATTTTAAATTCGCACTATGCTTCTTTAAGAAATCTTACCTTAAGAAAATAAATGTACATGTTCTCATCGTTAAAGATATACTTTAGCTATAATATACCTTTATACTCAAATATAGCTAAGCTAGTCATTACAATGACTACTTAAATACTCTAGATTAAATCTAAGAATAGGCATTGTACCAAGGATACTGGCTGCATACTCCTCGTTGTATCGCAATCGCTGCAAAAAACGTTCTCATTATTTTTAATACTATGTTCTCAAACATACCACTGATTTACTTATAAACCTTGAATAATATTCTACACTTTTCAGTAACTTCATATCACCGTCATAAAAAATCGCACGCTAAATCACGGACCAAACCGTGCCAAAATGGACGGACAAGGAAGATGATAGATGTTTATTTTATAGGGGGTAGCAATTTTGCCTGTATAACGGAAAGAAAGCCTTCGGCGTTGTACCGAATTACAAATTCAATGACAGTAACTTTCTTTAATATCATGTTCAACAGAGCGTGCAATAGTATCTGACGCGAGTGTATTTGCAGAGCCTGAACAGTGCTTCATACATTTTTATGATTTATCCTCTAGCCGCTCCGAGATCAAAAATTTACCAAGCCAAATGCAACTATGTTTTGTTACAATTAAAATTCAAAATGACATTCAATTCGAGTCCGTTCTATAGGTCTCCAGGCGGCAAGAGGATAATACGATATAAATTTAAACGTAGATAATGAGAACGGGTTACTATGTAAATTACTTTCTAAATACTTAGAAAATCTTGCATTCAAAGCTCTTGAGAACATTTGAGGTGACTCAATATTCCCGTTTTGTTTGTTGACCAGTCATTTAAGGTGGGAGTAAACCATACAAAACTACAATAAGTGTGTCGTTGTATCGGTTACGTCGGTGACGGTGTAAGTGGCTAATCAGAAGAACAATAGGACGTTCTTCGTTAACTTCCCTGCTAGAATTGCTAGATTCACACCCACGTAGGTTCATGGCATCCCACTGCGGAATCGAACCAAGTCATCGCTGGAAATGCTACGGAGAAACGGAGATGTACTGAATGTACTCGTATAATACATTACCGAGTACTAATAGGCTAGAATCAAATGTGTATATATATATGATTTTTAATAATAGTAATATATTTTTCACACCATCTGCTCGACAATGCCAAATTATATATCATGCAAACCTTACCGAAAGCAAATCATTATAGCCCTTGGTTTTGTACAGGCCGGGTAATAATGTGAATTCACTTCTCATTGCTCTTAATTTGAAAATTGAATTAGAACATTCGAAAATCGTACTAGCCACCACAAACTGAATATTGTTTAAGAATATTGTGTGAAATAAACATTTCCATTTATAATTTATTTAAAAAAATAAATATTCATTAGTACCTTAAAAATTATATACCTGTACTTTATAATTATAATAACCAGTTAATAATTCTTAAAAAAACTACTGAAATCAGAATGAACTTTATATGAAAAAAAATATATGTTCTGAATTTTGCACTGTAACCCATTAGCGTACATTTGTAGCAAAATTTTGCCTTTTAACCTAGTTCGCAATGTTTAATCCGATCACAAATTACGTAAGCGGCAAGAGAGCTCAACCACAGGCTGGCTTGAATCAATCTACCATGCACTACTAATACCTATGCCGCTCTGGTCCGTCAAATGGAATCTCCGAATTCGCTTTCAAATCTCGTACGTATCGAAGCAATATTCACTCATGAAATTCAAAGTGATTGAGTGTCTATCTACGTAACCAACGTACCCTGTACACCTGGGGCCTATTGCATAACAAGTTATTACTTATAATATTAGAGGAAGTCCCTTTCTAATTCATTTTATTAGAAAGAGAGTTCCGCTAATATTATTAGTTGGTAATATTTAGTGTAATACTGTTTTGAAAAAATAAGTCCCGCCGAGTATCTTGCCGGTTATAAAAGTCTAAATGCTTCTCGGGTCAGAGGTGTAGGGTTGGAACCGGTATGTTTTTATTTTTTCTTATTTTGTATACTTGACGTGTAAAAGTGCCCTTGTGGCCTACTTACTGAATAAACGATTGAGTTTGAGTTTGTAAATAATTATGCAATGAGCCCCTGGCAATAGTCATGAGACTTGATACACATTGTTTAAATAACTCGGGCTACGTTACTAAACTGTCTTTAGAATGTAGTATGCAAATAACTAAAAGATAAACTAAAACAAAAGTTTATATTTGTTTTGGGTCCGTGTACCCGACAGTGTCCCAATGAATGCTTTGATCTATTGCTAATGTAGGCGACACAAGGGTGTCACCCATGGGGCATTAACTTGTCGAGCACTGGTACGTTTACCCACTTATTAATTGACAATATGTAGATAATAAGCTATTCTAATGTCAACTAACAATGGGTGTTGCCCAAATTGTCCAACGCGTGGGCTGAAGTAACACTAAATTAATAAAACAACGATAAACAAAACCGTGTGCCCGTAATTTAGGCTTTTGCTCTAATACTTAATATAGCGTCTTCGTCAGTAACGCAGCAGAAGTTATCAGATCATGATTATTGTATATAAATCCTATGCTATACCAAATATCAATTATTCCATATAAATCATATTACCGAATTTGGCGTTTGAATTCTGGTCTTTCGTCCAATAGAAGACACTGGGAAATCCAAGCGAGAAAAATATAGATTCCTGTTGCGTTAATGACGTCATAAGTGTCCTAGCAAACCGCTCCAGTATTATTACACTTAAGTATGTTTCCCTGCAATTCATCGACGGATATAGTAACAGTAACGTATAGTTTAATTTACATGTTTTTGTTTTACATGTACATAAAAATAAATATGTACCTATTTACGTGTACGGTAAATTTGGAGTCTAGAATTGCAGGGCTGCTTCTGTTTCAGGTCTTGTTCATTCCTTCGTCACAACTGCAACTTGCTTGTAAGAGTATAGTCCATTAGACTGCGTGGTTAACATACTGCGGACTGAAAGCACACAAATTAGTAGTGCGACGTCGCGTTCAATAATGTTTGCCTTACGAACCACACGGCTAAGTGGCCATGTATTCCCCTTGCTCTAGCGCAACATAGTGGAACGCTAATATAACTGAGCTACCTCTGTAGCTATTATCCTAATCAAAGACTGGGATCACCGCACCGTAATGGCTCAGTTCTATTGCGCTACTTAACTATGACCACTAATTTCCTGTTGCTTTTGTGACGTTCAATGAACTAAAGACCCGATATCTACTACATTTTAAAACAGTTGAGGGTTGCATTTACCCAGCTCAAGCTCGCATGCTGCCCCTGGACTTGGACCCCGCTCTGTCTTTCTGCACCCACCTGGTCTACGGATATGCTGGAATTCAACCTGACACCTTCAAGATGGTGCCCCTGAATGAGAACCTAGACGTGGACCGCTCACATGCCAACTACAGAACAATCACCAACTTCAAGAGCAAGTTCCCCGCACTTAAGGTCTTGCTATCGGTCGGAGGCGATGCTGACGTCGAAGATGGCGCCAAGTACAATACTTTGGTAAGTGACAACTTTAGTAAGCTTCGGCCTTAAGTAAAGAAACGTTATAGGTACAATTACGTACAGGGATTGTTGAACCACTTGTCAATGTTAGTAAATTAGCTGTGTAGTGAATAATGATGTATGTGAATATCATGATGTAAGTGGTTCAACAATCCCTGTACGACCGTGGTGTGTAATATCCCCACGTCTACGCTGAAAATATGGGGCATTCTTGGAATACATTAAAGCACATTAGCTGTCTAAGCAATACTTGAATCGTCAATCAATATTTTAGTATCAAGAGGTTATAACTAGGGTACATCAAATTAGTATCAAGAATTTACCAAATGTTATTAAAAAGAAGCCATTACCTGCATAATAGTACGTATTTTAAAACCCCGTTGTTAGGACGCGGCAAATCCAAATTCACGTAATGGAAGATGACATAAATATGCAAGAGGCGTCATACGCTTCCTTATTTAGGCGCTTGTGAGAATTTAAATTTAGCTGCGCAGGTTTAATCTTTCTTAACGCTTCAGAAGAGCTGACTCGGCTCAGCCCCGACTACGAGGCCACATCGTGAAGTAAATACATTTTAAAATTTATAAGCTGGAGAACCGATCAAATGCTATTAGTGTATTCTTTTTCAAGGGTTTTCGTAAGCCTAAGGCGACGTGTAGTACCTACGGGTAAATAAATACCTAGTTATAGGTACAAAATTAAGGTTTAAATGTCAAATATTACCTCATTTTGACACGATCTCAATGCTGCATCATGCTGTACCTAAACAGAAAATTGTTAGAGAAAAATAAAGATGGAGTTTGAAATGTTTGATGTTATCCGCCCACTGGTAGGTGTACTGTGTACCACCCAAGTCTAACGTCAGTCGAGAATTGATATCGGAAATAAGGATCGGTTCTCATCCATCAAACTACTTGAAAATTATTTTCACAATGCAATCTGTATATTGTTTGTTTAGCAGCGGCAATTAAATTATAGTTCTTTATACAGTCAGAAAAACTTTTAGCATTTGCACCTTTGCATTCTGAATTACCAATACTTTCACTGTGTATGTACATAAAAATATATCTGTGCTAAGCAGCTTTATTATAGCAAAAATAATATCTTTCAATTCCGTCTCACTGAAACTGGCTTCACGCCCTATTCCTTCACCGCTCAGGCTGTTCGCCGCTGGAATAATCTCCCTGTTAAAGTTAGACAGTGTCAGAATAGGGTTGTTTACAAAAATCTTTATGTGACTACTTTGCTGGTAGAATTGAAAAACCTTAGTATTTCTGTTTTGTAGTCTTTCATCTGATTTCGTACTTATATTTCCGTCAGTTTATGTTAGTATTGTGCCATGCCTATAGTACTTTTGTGTTTTGTGCAATAAAGGTTAAATAAATAAATAAAAAATCATAGTTTCATAATAATATAGAGATATTATATTTTTTCTATCGATCTAATAATTTTTCATATAATACTTCAGAAGACAGGTTATTGTCATATATTTTTAGTCACTGTATTTGTTAATTTCAAAAATATTAATTATAATACTAACTACTAATTAATACATACCGTTTAAAACTTGGCAGACGAAAACATTTTAAGTAAGTTCATGATTCCATAACGCCGTCCATTTTGAATTTCAGATTAGCTTAGGTTTCGGTCCAAAATAGTCTCGGTCCGTCAGTCATTTTCTCAAATCGGCAACATAATTCCCCAGACGCTATAAGTATCTTATTCAGCTAAAGTGTCCCGTAAATGTTTTTGGCAACCCGGTCACGAATCGGCAATTCTATAGGACGTCGAGCGTGTCATGTCGTCAGGCCATTTGGCGCGATTATTACTGAATAGAGCACGACGTTTGTTGTTTCCATCCATAAGGGAACAAATGAGAAGCCCTCTAATAGGGAGTTACTTTAGTGTCAATAATATATAGAACTCGGCAAAATGGTAACTACAGTTCTGAGCCCTCGTAAATATGAATTTTATCACGCATTTTTCGAGTAAATATTTACTCGTCGAATCTACTCTACTTATAGGCAACATAAATGCTCCTGTGCTCGACATCAATATATTAATTGGCTCCTTTTATCAAGTTCAGAGAATAATATACCTAAACATTCTTCCAGGGACTAAGAGAAATTCCCGAAATAGGTACTACCGATATTTTTAATGTCTTCTAAAGAATATCTCATGTCACCTTTTAGATACACATTATTTTTTGCTTAACTACATGATATGAATATATAAATACATATACGAGTATAAAACGTAATAGCCAATTTTAAAGTTGACAATCAAGCACGAATTAAGATTGCTCCTCAACTTACTAATACCAAGTAATATTTATGTATTGAAAGTATTTCGTTGCTATAAAAATGATTTAGCGTTTACTTGGCTTCGCATTATATCATTTCAATTCTACTATGGACTCTTTAACAATTTTGTAATAATCATGTTGCCAATCCTTATAATTGTACACGTTTGAGTTGAGCAATTCGGATGTGGCATCCGCCTATTTGAGCAGTTGTCTAAACTTGACGTTGAACAATTGACGGTCTTTAGGGGGCTTGTTTAGGGGGTCTGACAAGACAACATTAAGCTAACTATCACTAACAGCGTAGCACTTGATAGTTATTTGAATTCATTGATGTCCATTTCTCTTAATATTGAAACCTGAATCCTCGAAAAATTGTTTTTTATAATATGGAAATTTAAAGAGTTAGGAGGCGAAGGTCACTAGAGGCACCAGGATAACAAACTATGCTGAGGGTGTAATTCGACATTTTTAATCAGACAACCGGGGAGATTAAAACAAGCTGTAAAATATTACACAACATTAATGCTATTGCACACTATCATCAAACGTGTACAAATAAAAAGTTAAAACTTGCACCAAATTACAATAAACTTGTGAATACTTAAATTACTTTAAATAAAATACGACACGAAAATAACAAAAAACCTACGATAACTTCTTTCTTCAATACATTTCGCGCTGACCCGCTGCCTGTAATGTCACGGGTTGCGTCCCAATTTTAGGGGCCGCTTTGACTCACAATGCAGACACCTGATCTTAAAGATAGTAAGTAATAAAATTGACATCGTCTATAAAATTTATGAATACTTCTTTTTACAGCTGGAATCCCCGCAAGCGCGTACCGCGTTCGTAAATTCCGGAGTGCTGTTGGCCGAACAGCACGGTTTCGACGGCATCGACCTGGCCTGGCAGTTCCCTAGAATTAAGCCCAAGAAGATTCGTTCCACCTTTGGTAAGCTCATCCTACTATTATAGACTGAACTGGTCTTTGGATGACGAATAAAGAACCCCAGGTTCCAAACCCCAGCTCGTGTACCACAGAGTTCCGCAGAGTTCTCAGCAGGCTACGATTGCTTTACGTCAAAAGGTTAACGTTTTCAAAAAAGGATAGATATGGTACGTAAGTACTGATCAGTTCATCTCGTATTACATTGTTATTCGAAAGTGTAGTAAGAATTTATTACATATTTGTCATGTTTACGAGTCGCTTTTTTTGAAGAAAAATATGTTGTTGTGACCTGAATACATCGGCGCACAATTAAAATGCTGATACGAAATCCCCAACACGCTTTTCACCAGCATGGAGCTAATGAGGCTATAGTTAGATCTGATCCCTCTGTACTGGTATGCCTGGGCACTACCAGTAGAAGTGATACATGAAACATTTTTTTAAAGTTGTAGAAAAAATGTTGTTACGTTTATGGTGTAGAAATGATGCCTAAAGTTATTGCTTTTGCTACAGGAAAATCTCGATATATTAATTGTTTTATCCACTTTAGAAAAACAATGCTAAAAGTAAATACAAATTCTGCATAGATCTACTTTAATAGCAAGCTTTCAAGATTGATGTTAAATAAAATAATGTAATGATTTAAAACATATATACTAAATTATTATTTAGTGCGTGCGACCTACATTGGGATCTCAGTATCCAATAACGTTTTATGCGAAGGCGGGATAGAATCGAGGATTATAGCTAATAATTTATTAATATTAGGAATTACCGTAGTGGTGCTTTTGTTACTCCTAATAGAACCGGTGATAATCCTTATGTTTCTCCACGGAAAGCCTGATTGCTTAGCCGAATACGATTGGAGCGACTAACGCTGTAATCTTTCCTTAATAGGATTAGATACGTTAATACAGCAAGTCAGTTGGAAGTTAATTGGTGTCAGGGGAAAAATGAGTTCTACAGAATTTAGATTTGATTTTTTGATCAGATCAGATTTTTTGTCTGAGAATTCATTTGCCTATAATATGATTTTAATCGGCTCAGCAGTATACCTAAAAACAGTAATACCAGGTAGATTTCATTGAATTAGGAAGAATATTAAACACAACAATATACAAAACATGAAACCAAGGTAAAGATAAAACATACTCGTATTGCCTCCTTATTATATTTACTTGAATTCATTCAGAAATTCATAATTTTCTAGATACCGGCCGTTGACCCCAAATTGAAAATGACGGTAGATTACTGTAAACATAAAAATGATAACAAAACAACTTACTTCTATCACTCAGGATTTCTTTTTTCTACGAAATATTAATACAAGACGAGCAGTTCCAATAAGTCTTTAGTTTAGCAGACAAAAGTTGTCAACGCAATACCGAAACAGGTTAAAATTTGCATTTGATTTATTATTAATAAAATCATTTTTGACAGGCTCCATCTGGCACGGTATCAAGAAGACTTTCGGCACGACTCCCGTCGACGACAAGGAGTCCGAGCACCGCGAAGGTTTCACTGCTTTAGTCCGCGAGTTGAAACAGGCCCTCAACGTCAAGCCGAACATGCAGCTGGCTATCACAGTGTTGCCCAACGTTAATGCTTCCGGTAAGTCTATAGAACAGTATACCCTAACCATAAGTTGTGACATTGAAGTTTTCGATAACGATTATCGAGTTTACTATCTGTGCATCTCGTTCGCACTAAAACAGTACAAGCTAGATGCACAGATAGTAAACTAGATACTCGTTATCGAAAACTTCAATGTCACAACTCATGGTAAGGGTACTGTAGCTCCCATCAATAACGATACTCATTCCATATGTATAATTTGTTTCAAACTTCATCATCATCATCGTCATGTCAGCCAAAAGACGTCCACTGCTGGACATAGGCCTCCCCCAGAACGACCCAAGAAGACCGATCCAGCGCCTTCCACATCCAGCGGTATCCCGCTACTCTAACTAGGTCGTCGGTCCACCTTGTGGGAGGCCTACCCTGCGTCTTCCAGTTCGTGGTCGCCATTTCAGAACCTTTCCGCCCTACCGACCATCGGTTCTCGCACAATTTGCCCCGCCCACTGCCACTTAAGTTTGTCGATCCGGAGGGCTATATCGGTAACTTTGGTTCTACTGCGGTCATTCCTGATGCGATCACGCAGAGACACTCCCAACATAGCCCTCTCCATTGCTCTTTGGGTGACTTTGAGCCTTCTTATGAGGTCTATAGTAAGCCATCACGTTTCAGCACCATATGTGAGACACTGCGGGATATTGGAACTTACAACGTTTTTACTAGAAACATAGATAGTCGTATAGTGAAACTTCCCGTAACTCCCATATCCCGTCACCTTAATGCTAGACGATTCTCGTAGCGTAACCACAATTAACATTTTCCATGCCGCTGTTTGTAGCCGATACCAGCAACTATTTTACTGCAGTAAATTTAGTTTCACTTATATGGAAAAAGTGTCAAACTTGGGCACAATTTATAATAGCAAGAATATTCAACTCAATGGCTTTATAATACGTTAATAGAGGGAAGTAGTTTAGTACGTCCCTAAATCATAATATCAAAAAGTCAGTTTTAATTTTAATACCATAAATAAATTTGGGTATACGATAAAAAAATCACGTTGGCACCAGCAATGGCGCTCGACTAAAGGTGACGACAACAGATAGTTTAATTTTCGTGTTTACTTATGCTCATGGTTCTTATTATAAATACCTAAAGTTAAATTACTGTTTCAACATAGATTTAGCCTTGAAAGTATTTTAACCAAAAAGGGAAAGCCGTATTTTTGTACCTTGCTGAAAATTTTTCCTCATTTATCCGCCACGAGCAAGATTCTTTGCTTAAATAACATGTGAAGTAACGAGTTACATTTTTATTCATTTTTATCCATTATATTTTTTTAGGTCAAATAATATTTTCTTGCATTAAAATTAAATTTGTCTTTCTTTTGTTCTTAACATTAAAGTAACAGGATAGTTTTGCTCGTAGAATACTTAGTTACCCTACGTATATTTCGTAGGTAGAACTCTGCATATACAGGACATATTTATTTTATATTAACAGCATGTTAACTTAGACTTATTATTTGGATACATATTTTTGATATAAGATTCTGAAACACAACAAGAAATACATTAGAAGGAGAGATAAGGCCATCGACAGTCGATTCCATTGAGTAAAGACATCGAAAATTATCAGGTATTCATTACGCAACGATCACTTCAAATCCATTGAACTCAGCTGACATCAATTAAGTCGACATATGGTGGCTATTAACAAGCACGCTCAATAACTACCGAGTACCGACGGCCATATTCGGTCAAGTATATGACAACTCTTGTGATTTAACGAAATCATAGTAAACAGACGTTTATCCATTCATGGGTAAACTTTAATCGTGTATCCATGTTTGGATAAATGATATGAAAAAAAAAAACGACTTCTTATATTTAAGTTTTCCTTAGTAGGTAAAAAAAATGCGGACTGATGAAATAAAATTTTTAGGGCTGCTACTTACACAATCCGAAAAAAAAGAAACCAAACAAACGTACATGGCTGAAAATGGTTTTACAAAGTATTTATTTTCTTTGATGATCAATGCAATGTTGCTTTCGTGTGAACCAATTTTTGAAGTCTCTTTTCGGTTCTTAGTTAAGTTGTGCGGTATCCAAAGCGAAAAAAAATATACGTTTAAATGTTCATGTAATATCTCAATAATGCTAGTCATACATATGCCCAGAATCGCCTATATTTCGTAATACGTAACATGTCGGTCACGCATTATAAGAATCATGATCATGAGATAATTTTGTATCGCAAAAGCATGTTCGCCCTGACTAAGATAATTTTCTGTGACAACTACAATAATTGGTGTAAGCTGTGTTTAAATTGAACAAAATTGTTTTAGCCACAGAATATGAGTACGAGTAGATAGAATTTAGCCACATAATATTAATTAAGACTCACATGGAATGAAATCTTTTAATTATCTTAAAAATACAGGAGATATTATTCACATTATCACACTATACATACATACATACATTTCAGCCGTATGCAGTACACTGCTGGACATGGGCCTCCCAGAAATATGACTTGTATCATCTTGGGGGGTAGTTGCCATAGTCGCCACGCTTGGTAGGCGGGTTGGCGACCGCAGTAGCTGTAGATTGGGTTTCGACGGACGCTGCTGCCCGTCCGTAGGATGTTTCCCTTTGTCGCCTCTTACGACATCCGCGGGAGGAGATGGGGTGGTGCTATTCTAGTCAGCCTATAACATGTTTTATTTCATTACAGTCTACTATGATGTACCTTCTATCATCAACCTGGTTGACTTCGTGAACGTGCAGGCGTTCGACTACGAAACCCCTGATCGCAACCCCAAGGAAGCTGACTATGCCTCACCTATCTACGCTCCGCAAAACCGCAATCCCCTGTTGAACGCTGACTCTGCTGTTAGTTACTGGTAAGTTGCTTATTACAGTTATTACCGTCTTAATTTAGGTTTGAGGCTTATTAAAGTAGAGGATAAAAGGGGACAGAATAAGAGTTTTGGTTCTGCTGTCGTAAGTAGGGACTTACGACAGCAAAAGTCCCTACTTTATTATACCCATGTAAAATCGCAGACTGGCAAACCTTATAATGCAGCTTGCGTCGAAACACAATAGCGAGGCTGTCGATATCTTCTTCCTTAACATGAAAGCAAGTCCGGACAGTTGACGTCGGTTGTAAACACCTACGTATCACTAAACAAAAGAGTAGCGGAAAGATGAATTATCGAGTGAGCTAGCGAATACTTAAACTGCCGCAGTTCAACTATCATGTGTTTTCTACAGGCTTCAGCATGGCGCACCCAGCACCAAGGTCGTGCTCGGCATCTCCACCTACGGCCGTACGTGGAAGCTTGACAGCGACAGCGAGATCTCGGGCGTGCCTCCCCTGCACACCGACGGACCCGGTGAAGCTGGTGCGTTGATTCTCTTTCTTTCATCTTTGTTTTTTTGGCAAAGGTGGCAAACGGCCAGACGGATTGCCTGATGGTAAGCAATTACCATCGCCCATGGGCACCCGCAACACCAGGGGAGTAACAAGCGTGTTGCCGGCCTTTAAGGGGGATTGGAGCCCTGGGAACCATCAGGAACACAACACTACACCTGGTTTGACAATGCCTATACATATAGTTTCATTTCTTCAACATTCAGCATGTACCTCTATTTTGGGTATTACGAGTAGATAGCACAGCGCCATAATTATTATGTTATTTTGAAAGCACTAATTCACTAAACAAAATATATAGTATAGGAGTAGGACTCGCTACTTGGTTCTAGTAGGTACTTCTAGTGTGTTTGCTTGAATGTTTCTTTGATCATGGCTTTTATAACGGTTGTTGTGTTTGCTACCAAAATGCTATGCACATCAAACGATATTCGACATCTTCTACTTATTTAGTCCCTGGTTAATTTATTTACGAATTAGATATTCTCGTGCTTTTTATATTCACCGGTGGGTCCCAACTTATATTTTATATATATATAAGTTTTTATATGATCGATTACTTTAAATTCGTTGATCAGTATGCATAGTAGGTACCTAAGATATAGTTAGTTGGGTAGCTTCAATCCAAGCCAAAATTGAGTAATATAGATTTGAAGATTCTTATTGTAGTTACGCGTTTTCAGTTTTCTGACGAGCGTCATATTTTTTGATGATTCGAAAGGTTGTGCATTTGAGTCCTGTATGACAAGTACTACATTTTTTTTCTTCAAATAATATGTATAAATGTTGTAAGGAAAATATCCTTAGAAAACCCGGCCAAATAATGTTAATACTACGCTGTGGGTTTTAGGTTCGACTAAACTGATTAGTCAAAGCACTTATGTACATAAATATAATTATAAAGCATCAAATATAGTAAATGTGATAATTCGTCCATACGGTACATTTATGTCTGTATTTTTCTTAATAATAATAACACAAATATATATAATCATTATATGATTCCGCGAAAGGAGGGATTACAATTTTGCTAATAACAGAAATACGGCGCATTATAGAACATAGAAACATGTAGATTTGTTATGAGTACCAAGAATATTGGTATGGTAAATTAACAATATTTACTAGTTACAACTAATTGAAATAGTCTTGGATTAAGCTGAAACGTCTGCCATGTGCCTCAAGATTGAATCTCGACCCTGGCTATGGATTTTTCTTTGTTTATAAACGTTATGGCATCGTTAGCAGATCTATCTGTTTATTACAAAATAACTGAGTATGGCCTAAATGATGAAGTGAATTCTCAATATGACTTGGGATCTGGATGCCGGTTTAGAAGTGTTAACAAAGGCGCATTTAGGATATGGTGGAAAAATTCGCAGCCAAAGGGAAGTTTGAGTAGCTAACATGGGAAAGCGTTGGGCTGCCTGAGCTGGTTTGCAGGAGGTAGATTCTAGGATTTTGCTTTTATTCCTAAGTATTCAGAAGTCGCTAAATGCACGAGTCAACGGAGCCGGGGTTATCCTATTACTTGCATACTAATTAGGATGCATCTGTCTCGCCTGTTCTTGCATGCCTCACGTTGCACTGATATATGATACGTTGTATTATCAACTGGGAAGCAGTTGTAGCCGGTAGATAGGTACTGGAAGAATTCCTAGTTTAATATTTAACAGTATTCGCTAGTTCCGCTACCCAGTAAGGTCAGTTTAAATTGGATAAATAATGAATACTTACCAAAGTAAAATCAAACTGCAGAAACAATAAATACGGTATGACACTAAAGAAGAAATAATTGGTTGTTTGCTTTGTTTTTAGTTACTTAGTTGTGGTTGGTTTAAATCTAGACTATGATTTAGCTGTATGGGGAAATATAAATACAAAAGAAGTCTCTAGAACCAGAAAAAAAAATAGCCTGAAAGTTACGTTATCTTACAATGACTCTATTAAAAAAAAAAATAACTTGTATGAGTTTTAAGAATATGACAGCATTAAACATTACATTGTAGCATGTATTATGTGCTCATCATCATCATCGTCACAGCAATGAGACGTCCACTGCTGAACATAGGCCTCCCCCAAACATGTTGGAATATGTGATGTATATTAATAATTAACATTTTTATTTGTTTCAGGACCTTACACCAAGAAGGAGGGTATTCTCAGCTACCCCGAGGTATGCGCCAAACTGATCAACCCCAACCACCAGAAGGGCATGCAGCCTCATCTAAGGAAGGTCACTGACCCTAGCAAGCGTTTCGGTAAGTATTTTTACTAAACGAGCTTAAATAGTATTTTATAACTTATTATACCTTCAAGCTATACCACAGACATTCTGGCCCGGTACCGCGATCATCGATGTTCGTATATTTCGAGCATCTTTCTCTTTTACTTCAAAAATAGCATCATGAGAGTAACAGAGACAATAGTCCGAAATTTCCGAATATCTTTTTTTGCGCCGCTGAATAGATCGGTTAAACTCTCCTGCAGTGCGTAACAGCAATTAGGGCGATATTGCATCTTGTCGATGCAAAATCGGCTTAAGCCTTAAAATTTCATTAGCAGCTCTTACACTGCCATCCAACAGCGATCGGTTAACGAATGTAACTCATTATTTGAACAATGCGATTATGGTGTTAAAAGACAATCGCATGCTCTACACAGTACATTTCACAGGTTGATCTAACAACTGATTAAACAAACTTAAAAAAATCAATCAATTAAATTAACACTTAACAGTATAATGTGTAGGGCCATGATTTAATATATTTTTCATGCCCAAGTGAGCACCAATGCTTGTCACCCAAAAATACGTACAGTGCAAGATATAACCCCTCCTCCTAGTTTAACATGGTCGGGTTTATATCATTTGCCACAATATCTGTCACGTTCGAACAAATATGTGAGTGCGAAACTCACGGAGAGCGCGATATACGATAAAACGGCAACCATGCTATCCGTTATGTTTTTTAAATCAGTTTAATACAAGCTTCGTTTGTAATATAACGCGTCCATGTCTGTAAGCCACAAACACGAGAGACCTCTTCCGGCAATGGGAGTTTCAAGCGCTAACATCTGTCGTTGTCACATTGTTCAAACTTGCGTAAACTCTTTTCCGTACCAAACTTCTCTGTGTGAAGTTTTTTTTTAATAATGCGAAAACCATATACGCCGAATAGTTAGTAATAATAAATAATTTCTTTACCGTTAGCCCTATGCACCCGTGTTGCCCTTGAGCCATCTTTGATGTCGCTTTTTGTGGGGTCCCATTTCGCACTGGGCGAGTCACCGTCTGCCGGAAATAAAATTGGATACCATTTTATTAGGCAGACGTCCGGTTTTTTATCCAAAGGCCCAGTAGCTAGTCTATCCTTTCCACCCAATAGCCTGGTACATTCTAGATTCCATAGTCCTTACACCATGGCGGGTGCTGTCTCTGTGCGCATCCCATGATACGGACAGGGGCAACATCCGCTTAGTGTACCCCATTACATTTCATTAAATTGTCGAAAGGGCCTCTGCGCGTTGGCTCGATCTAGCTCCGCGTACGCCTCCCAAATGTCCGGAACACTATTGTTCCGTGTACGGAAGAGACATACAAATAGTTTCTTAATTTGGTGCTATATCCTTTAAAATCATAAATAATTATATAAATGTAGCTTGTAATATACGTCAAAATATCTGCCATATCTGTCTGGCGAAAAAAAGTCAATTTATGGCGGTTAATGGGCTTGGATAAGCCTGAGACAGATTCCGCGGGCGAATTCGCCAGATCTTGCCAGCCCATACTGAAGTCTAATATCCGTCATCTCTGGCAAAGTTGCGGATTTGATGCAAGGCATGACAGGCAAACAAACCTAGGTATTCGTTTAGGACTAGTCGTTTGTATATGGTAACATTAATAACCACGTCATATCGGCATCGGTAGTATGGAAAGCGTTAAAATTGAAGTTACTTTTTACTTCGGACTTCATTTCTATATATAAATAAAGCGATTACGATTTTACATAATAACATACTCGTACATCTCAAACTTTCATAAGAGTAGAATAGAAAATCCCTATTACTGTTCCATTCATAATAACCAAAGCTTAAATGTAACCATTTTATATAGGCAAAGCTTCATTCAAAGATTCATTTGGGAATTAGCTGCGATATTTAAATTTTCAGAGCTGGGCTTGAGGAAGGATGCGGATTTATCTCATATGTTTGGTTGGTACTCACTTTTTGGAGGTTATGCCGTGGCTTGCGTTTGTTATTAACATTTGTCTTTGTGTGGTGGTGGTGACGTGTTGAAAGTAAGAGAAATATTGCACTAAAGTACGAGGGTGGTTCGAAAAATAATCGACATATCGTTTATAAATGACTACTAGCTGACTCATTAAAAATAGTAATAAGTAGACCAATAGTAACAGGTAAAGGGCAAATATCACACTAATTAATTTTCTTTTCTTATTGTTGTTAGCCACTGTTAGAGATAGCTCTGAGTGATTTGGCAATGAGGTACGAGAGTAGGTTCATGCGTTTACAAGAGTAATTGAGTCGCTAAGATTAAATAGGTCGTAAGATGCATACAAAATGAAGTGACTAAGTATCCCGGATAACCTAAATAACTCAGAAAGACCGTGGGCTACTTAAATAACAGTGCATGAGTGTTCATTTAGTATGATAGGCAACACGGTATGGGACTAAAAAAACTTAATAAAAGGAGAGTTGTATGGGTTATTAGGAAAGGCTTAATCAACCATTTTTTAAAGAAATTATAAAGCTATAGTTTGTAAATTATTACTCACTGATCACCATAAACGGGTTACCGAATCTATTGAGTATCGGTAGGAAAATAATATTACGCGAGGAAATAAAGGTTATCTCCAATTATTTCTTGTAAGGTTGAATTGAATTAATATTGTACCTAGTTTACCTGTAACTAGTTTAAGTAAATCATTTCAGTTATTTACAAAAGTTGACGTCACGATGCAAATTATATTACATTTGTTGTAGTTAATACATACCGACATACACCAACACACTTTTATGCATGTAATTTAAATAGCAACTGCTTAAGTATCGTAACACAAATGAAATGATTATCTTATGCCAGGTTAACTCACCTTAACTAGGTACAATTTTTTTGCAATTCACCCGTAAATGTTTGTACCTTTGGGACCACCCTCGTAACATGCTCAGCGGCAGAATTTGTTAAACGGGCTGGAGACTGGTGTTCAAAATGATCATAGCACAACTTTGTAGTCGTAACGAAGTGAACGCGTGATCCGATATTTTTGATCACCCCATCTGTTTAGCCACTTACTGCTGACTGTGCACACAATCACAATTATGTTGGGAAAGGAAATCGCTTTTTCCTTTTTCTCACAAAAGATGGCCTATACCTTGATGCACCGTATACTTATGTATCTATAGAGTATAATTATATAAGATGTATGTTTCCCGAACGTTAGGATTTTTTAAAAATAATAATTGTGTTTATATATTATATATTACTTCCAGGTTTTGGTAATATATTTTTTTGTTATTATAGAAAACGAATGGCCTGATATATTTAATTGAAGGGTCTTTGAGGTTTTGATATTGTTTGTGTCTTCCTCTTTTTGAGATAAGATTTAGTGTCATTTATTCTATACGATGCTAGTTCTCTTTCTTCTGTTTGATAATGTTATAATAGCTTTATTTACATTAGCAGTTATTTTTAAGTTCGTGGTAAAGCAAATCGGATTACGGAATATCCTAATGATCATGATTATTGGAATAGTATTATTAGTAGCGTGTATTACGGATAAGTAGTAGGCATGCGCCTACTATAAGCCTATTAAACACAAAGTGTGTATACCAAAGAGAATATAATAATAGACACGTGAAGTCTAACAAACATGATCAGTTTTTAGTTTGACAGCCGACTTATTGTGATGTTTGTGAGGCGGCGTATACCGGGTTTGGCCTTGTAATAGGAGCCATAATTTTAAGGATCGCTTCTACGCCACGGACGTAGCAACATTTGTTCTACAACTTCAAAAAAATGTGTAATTTCCGATTTGGAAACTAAATAGTATTTTCAATGAACGGCATCCAATAGTCTAGTTAACATTTACTGTCAGCCTACAAACTTTACAGTTTTCACAATACATTGCTTGTTTGAAAAACCTTTTTTTATTAATATTTAGTAAACCATAAGTTATTTTCAAAAGTCGTAGAATAAATGCTACGTTTGTGGTGTAGAAACGAGGCCTAAAGTTAATGCTCCTATTACTGGCCACACCCGGTATATTGAATTTTCAAACTTTTACATTTTGTGCCGTAGATTCTACGACTACACAGGTTTAATTAGAATAAGTGAGAGTCATCAATCGGCAATTTATTCTAATGCCATTTTATACATGCTTCAAGTTGATCATGGTGTGCTCCTGAGTTTGTAAAAAAAAAATATGAAAATCATACACATTTTTTTATCTGACATTGATAAGAGTTATCACATAGTCGTGCAAAGTACACGGTTTAAATAAAACAATAAATGTCTTTCCTACCTCTCATCCAGTTGCGGGTCAAACAGTTGACCCATGATCAATTTGATTAAAATATTAAGCGATATAATGCTACCGTTTCATAAAATATACTGTTAGTTCATGCTTTCTTACAAATTGACTTATCGGAGTTTACCTGTGTTTGTACGTCGTATTTTCAAGTCTACGTAATCGTTTCGTTCGTGTAATAATTTCTGTCGTTTGCTTCACGTCACGCTATATTGAACAGTACACCTCAGCTACTAAAAAACTGTTTTTCACGCATGGCGCTGCAAACACAGACGTTCCAGCGAATACATTTGCGAGTTTCTTGGCTCTTGAGTTAATGCAACAAACATTGATATTGTTTCTATTCCAGGAACCTACGCGTTCCGCCTGCCCGACGACAGTGGCGAGAATGGCTTGTGGGTGAGCTACGAGGATCCCGACACAGCTGGACAGAAAGCGTCGTATGTCAAGTAAGTGGTGGTGACGTCCTTTTGGGTCTCAAAGCCTAGAGTTCACTTCTAAGTGATATTAAGCGTCAGAAGAGAACTTACATACATTATCTTCAAGTAGGCATGTAAGAATAGGTATTTAAATATTAACCAGCACTAACATTTTTAAAGGTATTCCAGGGAACCGTGGTTTCTATGACATATATTTAAAACAATCGTTTCAAGCAACCATTTACTAAATGAAAAACATATTAGTAGGTTACTGTTTAATGTTTATTTGCTCGGAAACTGAACCGTTTTTAACTAATTTAATCTTATCGTTACTGTTAATATTTAAACCAAACTACGAACTTGAATAACTAATAGTGGTCTTGAAATGCCTGTGCCTAATTGATGTTAATAGGGTACGATAACAGACCAAAACCTACCTCGAACCCTTTAAATTGGGTACAGATCTGTGTTCACAATTGGCAACCCTAATCGGGACTTGTGTGTGTTTGTGTGTAGTTTAGCCCAAAAGCACTCAACAGTTTTTGTGCCTGCTGGAGAAAATACAAGCGTTACTTTTATTTATTTTATGCACGCTTGAATAAAATCTTGCAAATAAAATGTCTTGCACGGAGCTGCATCAAATATAGCGATCATTTCTATATATATATAATTACGACTTTCAATGTAATTACGACTCACCTCTATATTTTATTTTGAACATGAAACCGTGTAAAGCTTTTTTACTTTACTAAGGCTTCTAAGATCGTGAACTCGTAAGATTTGTATTATCTATCAGCCACGGACATAGACTATTGAACATGGGCATGGGCTTCCCGTATAGACCGCCACAAGATATCCTCCTACAGCATTTTATAAATTGATTAGAGAAAATAATTTTCCGTTATTCACATAATACTGTGCTTGCAGATCCAAGAACCTCGGTGGAGTGTCCATCGTAGACCTCTCGCTGGATGACTTCCGCGGGCTGTGCACCGGAGACAAGTACCCAATCCTGCGCGCCGCCAAATACAGACTTTAATTTATTTAACATAAGCTTATATTTAGTACCCTACATACTGTTACTGATCCAATGATTATCTGCATTTTATAATATTCAATATTGCATGTCTTATTTCGTGTATTTTAATTTGTATTTTTTTTATAATTAATGAGCTGTGCTATTGTTGAAATAAGTATAATCAATGACAAAATGACTAATGTAGACAGGTTTGACATTTGAATGAATAAATACGTAAGGTAGCCTTTTGTATACTTTATGACTTACTGTGCCTATTTCGGTAAGTAAAATACCTATTTTTATTATTGAATAACTGTGGAAAATAAGCAATTACCTTAAAATTTTAAGCAATAAGATCAAAGATCAGTAACATCATAAAACTGACTATAAAAATACTGACTAAAATCTACCTAATTAAAGTGCTAGATCTCTGATGGATGATAGTAGAGCTCTCATAGAATGGTCTCTTACTCTGGCCGCTTCTAGATAAAACAACAAAATAACGCAGATTGTTTGGCAAAAAAAAATGTGCTAAAGCTGTTGACTATTAAAGTGACTTGCAATAAACTTTGCATGGATATATCACTTACTAATAGATGGGTTTTAAGAGGAAATATACATTTTTACCAAAATATTAGAACTAATTTCAAAAAATTATAATATTAAAAGCGTAAGATATATATATTTCCAAGCAAATTTTATGATATGCCACTCAAGTATTCAAAGCTCTTTATCTTATTTCACCTCGCTCAATTTAAATAAGTGGTGTTGGTTTTTATCTGAAGACTTTGACACTTATGATAAGGACATTCTAAGAATATGATCCCTCGCTATGATACGATCAAAGTAATTTAAACGATGGCGATTTTAAAATTAGAATTAATTTACCTGCTGGATTTCACGTAATAAGGAATTTGGGTAGGTATCATTATTTGGGTGACTATAGGATTGATAAGTTAAATATGAGTGAGACGGTAAATATCGAAGATACCGGAGTATCGAGTGTGTAGCGTTCGCATTATTCCTATACTTAAAACATGAATCAAGCCATATAATTGAAAACTAAAGCTTATTATTTTGCTTACTTACTTCTTATTTTAACATATAGAGTTTGGCCAGTGAAAAAAAATTGGTTTACCCACTTAAAGCATAGACGATTGAATCATACCGTCTCTTTCTTTCGCTTGCACTACGACCCCAGAAAAAGGGATGAGTATAGTTTATTTTTTCAACTTTAAGAGTAACAATCGAGTAATAATTGGTTAGCCAGACTCTATTAAATAAAGGCCCACTATGGCCAATGGCTACTGCCAACTTACAAAAAAAAAAACGCGTTTACGTCAAGATTGCCATAGAAACGTCAGTAAGCGAATGCCATGAATTCATAATACAAACATCAAATCATCGATTGATTTATTGATGGAAGCCATATTTTTTTAAAAGAAGAAGAAGAAACATCAAAATTCGTGTACTCTAGCTAAAATGCTACTCCGCACAATAATAGGTGGAAAACGTTTTCTCTGTCCTCCCATGCTGTACGCGCATACAAAAACTTGTCCAACAACTAAGAGAAATCCGTGTGAGTCGCAAGCTGAAGTTAAAGACGATGTTAAAAGGTGTCCTTCGTCTGGTGGAGCGAAGGAAACTGGTGGAGGAGGAGGTGAATCAGGCACACCTGGCCTTACTCGAGCCATGTACTCCGGCCGAGTGCGGCTAGGATTCATTCCCGAAGAATGGTTCACATTCTTCTATAAACAAACTGGCGTAACAGGCCCCTACTTACTCCTTTTTAACCTCACCAATTACTTGGTGAGCAAAGAAATCTATGTCATGGAACATGAGTATTACTTGGGGCTCTCCGCTCTTGTAGTTGTCTTATATATCACAAAGAATATGGGAAAAGACATAGGTGCGAATTTGGATAAGCAAGTCGATGCGATTGCCGCTGATTTTGAAAAAGGAAGAAAAATGGACTTGGATTATTTTAACAGTGTAATTAAAATGGCAAAAGATGCTCAGCTTCGTGCTGAGGGGCAGAAGTTGTTGATGGATGCGAAGAAAGAAAATATTGCCATGCAGTTGGAAGCGATATACCGAGAAAGGGCTATGGTGGTGTACCGCACTGTTCGGGGCCGAATGGATTATCACATCAAGCGTTACCAAGCCGAGGCTCGCATCCATCAGAAGTGGATGCTCGGATGGATACTACACGAAGTAAACAAGTCCATCACGCCCGAGTTCCAGAAACAGGCTTTGCAAAGCGCCATTAATGACTTGGCAGCTGTCGCCAGTAGAGCCTACTAAAAGGGTAAAGTAAAACCAATTATCAGTTTAAAATTGTTTTGTTCAACAAAACTACACGGTGTGACTTTTATTAGTATTAAAGTAGAATTCCATGTTTATTTTCCTTTTAATCAAACCTTGGAACGTTGTTTAAAACATAACACATCGGCATACACCAGAAGAATGTCAGCGTTAGCTTATTTAACCGTTTTCGTTATAATAGCTAACTTAAATTTTGTAAAACCGGATAACTTGACGGAAATCTCGACTTATCCTACTAATACTACTACTACATCTACAACGACGGAGTCGGCTAATATAACAACAACACGTGTGTTTTATAAATTTGTTTATTACATACATCTATAAAGTATAAGACTTAGGTTTACATCAAACTATCTCAGTCTGCACGCCGCTTGCTATTGTTCAAGCAGTTCGAATTTTATACCAAGTAGCTGCATTCCATTTTTATATAATCACGCCGCGACAAACTGAGATATGCCGCGTGCTCTTGAATGCCATCTCCAATGCGCAGACCACCATTGCAGACCACTGCAATTTTAATATAAAAGTGGTAAAAACAACAGCAAGAAAAACTAAAAAGCTTAAGGGTAAATACGGACAGCAAGCCGACTGCAATATTTCCATAAAATGGACGCCGTGTAGTCGGCATGCAATCGTTGTGTATTTCCCATACAAACTTGGAATTACTACAGTCCGTCTGTGTCGGCCTAATAAATTAACGCCTTATTTTGGGTCGTTAGAACTTCTATTTAAACATTAAATCTGACTTCTTTCTTTTTATTATAATCAAGCAAATGTGACTACTTTTATAATTATTTTTTTACGCATAATATTTTTTGTTGGTACTAGTTTGCCTAAATTATTTTCTAATGGGAGCCGTGCCAGGAGTCATTTGAGTACACATTATGGCATCAAACGTACCTACTAGATAGACGCAGTTAAATTTACAAATGATAATTGTTGTTAACACGTTTTATAGTAGTAATTACCCATTAGACAATATTAATAAGTTTTATTTGAATATTATGAAATAATTTGAAAATTTTCTATCCTTTCTAATCAAGAAATTCCCTTGACTTTTTGGGGCTACGAAGTCCACTGTAAATTTCAACCGGACTCCCATGAATGTGCCAAGCCCGATAAATATCTTGATAGGTAAGTAAAACATTAATAAAAATTGAATTAACAACGTTAATAACGATAAGGTCTCGTCATCTTAGTAATAATAATATATTATGATGTGTCTACTTCAAGGTGGTACTACGACATAAAGATGGAAGATTGCATGCAATTTAAACACTTCAGATGCAAAAGCAACAACTGGAATAAATTTCAAACGTATGACGAATGCAGATATAGTTGCCGAGGCAAGTATAGGCAAATATTTTATTTTAAATAATCAATTATTATCAGGCCACAAAGACAGGGATAATAATACGTTATATTTTTACTTTTGGTCACTTAAGACAGAAATAGTGTTTTCGGCTCACTAGCTCGGAAATCTCGAAAACAGATAGTAAGTAGTAATTTCATACAATTTTTTTGCATTTCTTTGCCATCACAATGTTGTGGGATGTCATTTTAAATGAGGATTTAGAATTATATGTTCCTCCCAGCCCTATGCTTGTGGTAAAATTATGGACTGTATCGCTAGCTCGGATCTCAATATTAGTACAGTCAGCGTCATATAGTTGGTAGCATCCAAAGTACTCAAAAACTTCGGTACACCATAGAATTTGTATGGTGTACCGAACTATTTGAGTACTTTGAATGCTACCAACTATATGACGCTGACTGTACGTGGGGATAAACATTAAATTGTATCACTTGTAAAACAATAGTACATTTCGAAGCTAGTGTGGGAAATATGCCATTACTTCACGAGTACCGAGATATCTTGCCACGAGCCAAAGGCGAGTAGCAATACTCCGGACGACTGAATAATGATATTTCCGCGCGTTAGTCGAATGACGTTTTTCAAATATTCCGTACTGCACCGAAACTGCAAGACGTAAACCAGCCGCCAGTCTAAGGGAGGTCGGATCCAAGAAAGTACCGGTATTTGGCGAAGGATGGGCATGTAACCAGTAACCAGCTTCGCTGGCTCCGACCGCCAATAGCATCGACGGTTTTTACCTGTAGAGTTGAGTAGGTAGTAGTCGGATTATATCCTTAGAATCTACTTTTGATACATACACATACATATAGCACAACACGTAAAACATGCGAAGTTAATTTCAAAGCCTAAAAAACGAAACAAATAAAGATACTTTTTCGAATCTGACCAACTTTTATTTTATTTTAGTCAACACTACAAACATCAAATTTCATGTGTCAAAACAAAAGTAGAGTTTTTAGACTAATGTGATTACTATGTACCTACAGTTTATTTGTGTTAATATTCTTACGTTTTTATTAATATTTATACCCCCACAAAATAGTTGATTATGTAGAGAAATTGTTCTACTATATGAATTTATTTCAGAGGCAATATTACTCGCTACATTTAAATATTATTATTTTATTTCTTTCTATTTTTTTACAGAAATACAATAAATAATATTTAAAATGGTTAGTTGAATTCAATAGATGGATCAACGTAGCACTATTATACGGAAACTTTTTTTAATTTTGTAGACCCCGGCCCACGTGCGATAGCAGATACATTGCCTGAAAATGCAGCATGTTACATGCAACCTGATTTTGGAGATTGCCAGGACTACATTCCGATGTAAGACCTGTTTAATCACCAAGGATCGGTCAAACGCCCGTCATTTTGAAAATATAACCCTGTTCCGTACAGCAGAAACTTCCTTATGTTAATAAAAAAATAGTATTTTATATCCAAATTAATTTATGATTGACATTCCGAAATTTACTTTCGCCAATAAAATAGAATGACCAACATTTTTTCTAAATTTTTAGTTGTGAGCCTATAACGATGTGAATTTAGGACCCATTTATGCGTTGCAAAAGTACGTTCACAGTCTTATAAAATAAATTATTTTATCATCATAAAATATGGAAGTCTCTGCTGTACGGAACAGGGTTATATTTTCGAAATGACGGGCGTTTGTCCGATCCTTGTAAATCACTATATTAAATGGTTTGCTTTACTAAAAATCGTAGTGTATATACCAACTGTCAACTTCTTTTGAGCACCAGTGTGTTTGAACCGTCAATAGCCGAGGGCTGTGTGTATTGTCTACGAAATTTTAATCTTAATGGTAACCCTATTACACTTAACATAAACATAAATATTTTATAAATGATATACCTAACACACTTTTTACGTAAATAAATAGAAACGCAAGTATGTACAAAGCCACAATATCGTCGACGTTACCTTCATCGAAGACGTTGAGCCGCTTTTGACGTCGTTGTCTGTGGTCAGGAAGACAATTCGTATTAAGAAGCTGATCTTTTAACTAACATCAACTTCATCAGTGCAGAAAACCCCGTTGAATTAAAATCTTCTACAGTTAATCAACTACTTTTGACTGAATGATTTTTTTTTAGTATCCGAGATCTGTGGTTACAGGTTCTACTTCGATATATCTTCAAGGAGGTGCTTGGGTTTTGCGTTCAGTGGCTGCGGCGGTAACCAGAACAGATTCTACGATGACAAGTCGTGTGCTGAAGTTTGTACAGAGGCGGTTGAAGACCAGTACCATCGTCGTTAGGTGTTTTTCAAATACTTCTACAAAGAGATAAAGCTTGAATTCTTGAATAAAGTTTTGACTGGCTCCTTAAATAAATACAACACAAAATAAAAGAAAATACCTAGTAATTTATTTTCCAATTTCTAGCTCTGTATTATTGCTGCTTGCTACACTTTCGCTCTTCTTCTCTTCACTTATCTTCATCTACTATCTCAAAGTTCTCTATTTAATATTTAAAAATTTTCAAACAGAAGTTAAAATAGTTTCTTAGAGTAATAAACTCAAGTTGACTTAATTAATCTTCTCTTAAAGTTAACGGAAATAATAAAACTACAGTGTACATATCACTTATTAAATTAAATACTTATGATATTCATTTATTATAATACTAGCTGTCCCGGCGAACTTTGTACCGACTGAATATGGGGTCTTTTTGATTGATTTCTTTTTTAAGCTTACTATTAAACTTTTGGCCAAGACGATCACAACGAACCCAAAATCCCTCAAATCGGTTCAATTATAAAAGCCGGAAATAATACAATTTTTTTTATTAATACAGATTTTCATAACGTAAATGTAGGTATTATGTATATGAAGGCATACGAAAAGAAAATGTTTACTGACTAAGTACTACACGATTTTCTCATTTTTATGTTGTATATATCATCGATATTCACCCCTCACATCCAGTTATGGTAATGCAAGCCACACGCTCATAGTATTCTAAATTACTTTTGTTCAGTGAAGGTAACGCAAACCAATTTGACTTTTATTCGAGTTTCAGTACTATAAAAGCGTACACGTTTACTCACCGCCACGAGCGCGTGCGTCGAGAACAATTATTTATGGGTTACTTTGTTTCCCTGGGGATCCATTTCACGCATTATAAGTTTCGTGTGCGGAACAGTTTGAAACGCTGAATAAAATTATTACTTTATGTAGGTAAATTATTAATTATAATGGACAAGGTTAACTTTTTTGTCTCAATTTTGTACATAGAAATATATGTAAGTGCATGGCTATTTGCGGGACAAGTCCAGCTGTGATCAACACATCACATATATCAGCCCCAACCCGCAAACGCAAAATTCTTACGAAAATTACCTTATATAATAATCGTCACCTGTCATCACCTTTACCTATATATTATAAATTTATAAGTATTATGTACCTTCTAATTTCTAAAACGAATGAACGTATTGTTATTTATTTAAATTTCCAGTGATCCACTTTAGCCAATGTAGAACCAGCATCAAAGATTATGACTGCATAATGGTCAAATATGTCATACTGTGTACTCGTAAATTGTCTTAAATAAGATTGGTACGTATTCAAATTAATAAAAATATGGTAGCATAAAACAAACACTGATATTAAGATAAAATGGAGCATTATATTTGGCACAAATCTTCTGATTTCCTTCGTATGCCCGCTTAAATTTCCACGGTTAGACATGAGCGACGAGGGTTGAATCACAGCGAGGGATTTGTCTTGCGAGACTTACCAAATAAGCCATTTGTGTCAAGGAATCAAGGAGTCAAACTAAAAAGACGTTTTCCAAGCTGCCTAGTAATGTATTGCTAATATATTATAATCAAACTAGTTATTTGTATTAATTACCTAATGGCTGCAATTGCAAATAGCAAGTGGATAAGAATCCTACGCCTTATGTATATCATTGTCTGATTTAAATGCTAATGTGGTGACTAGCATTAGGTGCACTAAAATAAGCTTATATTTGTCCTATGACTACTGGTACACACTTAAGGTAGGTTAATAAAACTAACCTACTTAGGTATAGGTAGTCCTTCCTACCTGTACATATATAGGATTTTTATACAATGTGGATGTATTTAGTGCCACGTGGAAGGAAAGTACTAAACAAAGAAATAAAAACATATGTTATTTTATTTTACTACGAGTAATAATTAAAACTTTATTCCTAGAGATTCTGTGCTCACGGAATAGTTCCTGGCTAAAAAAAACATATCCTGTACTTTTATGGCTTAAGCTAATTCGGTATTTGAAATGTCTTTGTTGTCATCCATCATACTCCTCCTTTTCTGTTCTCTTTTCTCCTTATGTCATCTCAAACTCTCACCGTACCAAATCTCATCTCAACTGGTTCAGCGGTTGATACGTGAAGAGGTAACAGACAGACAGACAGACAGACAGTTAGTTTCGCATTTATTATATTTGTATGGAAGTATGGTTAGTATGGATTAGTAAAGTTAGTATTAGTGATACTAGTAAATATTAGTAAATAAGTAATTAGTATGTTAAGTATGTTATAATATTAGTATGGATTAGTATGAAAGTATGGTTTCTTGAGACTCATTACAAGTAACTTTATAATGTAATAAACACTATGCTTAACCAAAATGAAGGAGTTAATGACAAGTTAGAACTTCTGTTAAACGCAAACGATATATTATTTGTGTTTATACTAAAAGCTATGCGAGCCATGGTAACACTTTAACATGTGGGATCATTTGTAAATAAAGACTGCTAACGTTGCTTAATGCTCGCTTTAGTGATACATTAAAAATGTATGAATGCCTACGGTGGGTGTCTGCAGGGAATAGTGAGCGCGCGTGGATAATTCAATTACCTGCTAGATTGGAGTACTCCAGGAGAGCTGACGTTGCAAAATACACGAGTGTAATTATTTTATGCTATTTAGCTAAAAGTGGTTATTACTTGTAAGGCTTGTAGTTTTTCAGGACAATTGGGTTATCAAAGGAAATCTCAAAATGATGTGTGACGTTTGAGTGTGGCAATCAACGTCAATTTTAAAGAAGTTCTGTGGGAACACTAAGTTCTTTGGAGAGACTTCTGGTTGAACCTCAAATGGCGAAGTTTATATTATTTGTGTTTTGTTCAATAACGCTGTTTAGTGTCTAATATTGATAGCTTATAATGCAGTGATCTAACTCAAAATTGTCCAGTTAACGTAATGGCACTAATGCCGGACACTTTAAGCTGACAGGCACCAATGATGGATAGGTACTTAGTTCTTATTTCAAAAACAATAAAGTTATAAATTGAATATGTCCCAACAAATGCACAACACTTAACTCCTTTTAAATAAGCACTAATGTTCATGATTGGTTCCTTGTCCATTACTGGTGCCGTCACCTTAATGAAGAATAGATTTCTAAACGCGTTTTACCACAATTTTGGTCATTACCCTGCAGTCCCGGGGTCACGGCCGCCTCTTGATTTTCTGTAAAATCCAGCTACCACTTTACAGAACGCAAAGCCTACTACCGACAACTACTCTATGAGCTGACTTGATATTTTATTTTACTTTTTTATTACTTTACGTGACATTGACAAAATCATCGATGGATATATTGATGGAAGCCATATTTTAAAAGAAGAAGAAATAAGTTCTTTGGTATCTGGGCCCTATTTCACCACAGCGACAATTGTCACGATTCCTGACATATGTAAATTTCTGACGTTGCATGTGTCCATTGGTTACATTGACCGCTTAATGTTAAGCGGTCAATGTAACCGAAAAAAGCGAAATTCCGACATAGGACTAATCACATGTCGAAAAATATCGATATTTGTTCTGAGTTCTTTCGATATTTCTCTTCACCAAACTACTACCTATTTATTGACGATATAATAAAAAATAAGAGCATTTTATTGAAACTAACGTGTTGGTGGCAAACAGGCACACGTCCCATCCGATGGTAAGCGGTCGATGCAACCAATGGACACCTGTAACGTCAGAAATTTACATATGTCGGGAATCGTGACAATTGTCGCTGTGGTGAAATAGGGGCCTTATCTTGGTTGTATTTATACATGTCGGCGTAATATTCGCCATTTCATGAAATGTCTCGGTAAATCGTAAACCGTGGAATATATTTTAAAAATTCCCAGAGTTAACGGATCCCCGCCAAGCGGGTTTCCTATATCTGGCAGTTTGCCGTAACGAAGACATTGAATAAATCTACTGGAATGTTTCAAAGATTATTGACCCTAAAATGATGTTCTGTCGGCTCCTTACATTTTTCTGAAAAAAGGATGTATGGCAACTGTGTACATCAACGCATTATATTGCGATAAAAAAATTGGTTTTTTTACCATATTTGATACCGTCATAGTTAAGCATAATTTTGTAAGGAGGCGTTTTGAGCAGAAAGTGCGAGATGCAGACTTTTAACTCTCATTTCTTACTTTTATTTACCTTTTACGCAATTGATCCCATAGCGAAATTTGATCCTCACAATGAAAAAATTGATTGATATCATAAACAAAAAATATTCTTCTTGCCCATAGTAGCATCACAAACAAAGATAATTTCAAAAATTGTAAAAATAGGTTTGCTGTGTCACACACACACACACACACATTTCAGCCGTATGCAGTCCACTGCTGGACATAGGCCTCCCACAAATATGACTTATCATCTTGGGGGGTAATTGCCATAATCGCCAAGCTTGGCAGGCGGGTTGGCGACCGCAGTAGCTGTAGATTGGATTTCGACGGACGTTGCTGCCCGTCCGTAGGATTTTTGTCGCCTCTTACGACACCCGCGGGAGGAGATGGGGTGGTGATTTTAGTCAGCCGGCATCACACGGCACCGGGTTTGCTGTGTGCGTTGCACCAAAGCAAAATCCAGGCTCAGCGTTTCGCTTCACTCTTTCGGGCAAAGCACTGATATTCTGCCAGAGCCTGGAGATCGCTGGCCGTGGCGATTTATGGGGGAGACCTATATGTCCGTATTGTCCGTGGCTGTGTGTAAGAATGTGTAAAAGTGTGTAAGAATGTTTTTAACACTCCGGCCTTAATAAATACATAATCGCCCGTTCTTCGGAAGAATTTGTTATTGATTTTATGTTCCTGTCGTTTGTATCGGCGTTTATTGCTACAGCCTGGGCAACCTTTTTGCAATTCGGACACCTACTTAGACACTGAGTTTTAGAAAAGTGACAGTCTAGTCCCTAATAGAATTACGCCAGGTTTGCTCACATACTCACATAGTTATTTTTCATCGAAAGGCGTTTGCTAAAAATGATAATTTGTAACTAATTAGTTACAGACGGATAAACTCACGTGTAATCATATCGCACTAGGCGACATGTTTTGGGTAAGCTCTGGTACGTCCCGCACGCCACGCTCGCTGAGAAATTGCTTGCTTTTTGTTTTTGTAGCAATTTCAGCGAGCGTGGCGTGCGGAACGCCGTGCATGGCAGCGGACATCAGTGTGATACACCCACACCCCGAGCGGTGTGTCCTGACTCGGCTTGAAGATGGGTACCAGAGCTCACCCAAAACATGTCGCCTAGTGCGATATAATTACACGTAAGTTTATCCATTTGTAACTAATTAGTAGTAACAAGGCTTACAATAGTTTTAATTATATGATTGTACTTTTTCGGGAAAATAAGACAGAGTTTCAATATACAAACCTGGGTTCGCATTCTCGACCTTCGTGCTGAAAATCTCTCGTCTTATCGCTTGGTCTCAAATGAAATGATAATTCATTTATTATTTCATTTACTTTCGAAATATGTACTAACAAAATCTCTCTGTAAAAGACAACGCAATCTAAGATACAGGGATATGCTAACATGGGTAATTTGTTTTCGTGAGACAGAGCGAGTCTTTTCATGTCGGTGCCGCGGGCTACGTCCGTAAACGTGGCTCATATTAAGAGTACCAGTGTTTTAATATTACCACTACAAAGTGCCATAATTCTAAGATATGGATATATGAGTACCTTTTTACCAACCAACACATTGTGGTTCTTAGGACTTGTCTAAATTTCAACTCTAAAATTAGAATATGGACACGTGTAAGCTAGATGTGGGTTTTGAAAAACGGTAAAAATCCAATATCTATGAAATGTATTTCTTTTGCTTTTAACATAATATTAACGAATTCAAAAGGTTGTTCTACTGAATAAGTATATAGAAGCACGTTATTAACGGATATACAATATTTTCACCAGTCGTAGTCGTAGCCATAGTTACGTTTCCCCAGGTCGAATTTTACCAGATTTTTCATTAATCATATTTAGCAAACGTGCGCTTTTGGTAGTCTGTGCTTTAAAATAAGTTTTATGGTATATATTTTTTATACTGGGTGTTATAAAAAACGTGATACAAGATTATCAAACCGGCATCTGTTCATGATTTTGAACATAAGTATTTTACTATGGGGACAAGTTTGTAAAATTTAATAAAAATTGAGTTGTTCCATAGAAAAGGTCATGTACTTATATAAGTTGACAAAACTGTATGAGAGTGTTGTTTTTCTTTACAATTTACAAAGTTGACCCCATGGAAAAAATGTTCCTAGTCATGACCAGATGCCGGCTTGATAATCTTGTATCACGTTTTTTATAATCTCTGGTATGTATATATCTGGTATATATCTGGTATAGCGTAGCAGATACTCGTATATTAGAGCAAATGAATGGTCCGCCAATTATATTCTTGCACTGACTGAAGATATAAAAACTTGTCAATAGCTACTAACGCATGCTTACACGCTAACGTTATACATTTTTCTTCACACTGCCACCCTGTAATCATAGAAGCATTTCTACATACACGAGTAGGTAACGGATTGTTACATTAATCAAAACCCTTAAATAACAAGTTTGTAAGCTTATTTTTCAATTCTATTTTCAATTTATCTAATACGTTGTTCGCATGTTCTGCTGTTTATTAACTTCTTGGCTAATGTCTATTCAATTTTTGCTGTCGAAACGCGCAAACAGCCTTACGTCGGGATACTTAATTGAAAATGGATAGACATCGCAATGGCAAACATTCTTGAGGTCTCGTTTGTTGATTTGATTGCTGATGAAAATATTTCGTTAATTTCTACCATAGTACATTGTGTCTTTAAGTATATAACATTAAGTGATTTATAATTACCGTGTTATCCCGGAGTGGCTTGTGGTAGAAGTGTTTGATTACGCGTTTGGAGAACTATACTATCCTCAAAATTAAGTGGCATCGCGTCATAGATCATTGGAATCATTTTTTCGCACCTGCACAGCCTTATGGAGTGATCCGTCCAACAAAAGTGCAGGTAGCGGCTGACATACAAAGGACGGTAACTGACATTTGTTGCCCGCTTCGCCACTTTATTTTGCGGATAGTATAGTTATGGATGGACTGGTTAAACATTGAGATCTATTTCAGTCACCGAAAGTAGATCTCTGTGTTATTAATTTATGTTACTTTATTTCTTTGTCTATTACAATGCCTTTGCTTAGTACAATTGCTGTTTTTTACAAAATATAAATATTCTTGATGCAAAAGTGCAAGTACGTTAAACATCCTTTATTGTAACAAAAAAAAAGTAAAAAATATCGCACCTATATGCTTGACAACGGTTGTCATCTCATTGTCTCTGACCCGCACTGATCGCAGCTGTCACGGCCTGTCTTATCACGCCTTTGTCGTGCTCATTATTCGGAACAAATTCGGGACGCGAAAAACAATATTTTTCCTAACCATTTCCTTAAACTGATGGGGTCGACTATACGACTTGCTATCCTTGTTTATTTGTTTTTTTTTTCATACATTGTGGCTGGTAAAAACCAAATATAAAATGTACGCTGTCCATCATCATTAAGTATATTTTTTAGTCTCCCTGTTTGTAATATATTTCCATTAGTCTGTTAATTCAACGCACGGTAACGCAATCCAATCATAACTTTGATGGAAGTAAATTTGTATTTGTGTGGGATAGATTCTTTTAGTCTTCCTATAAATAAAGTCAAAAGCCTCCACCTGACATTTTCTAAATCCATCTTGCTAAAATAGGCAAGGAGTAATAGCCATCTAATGAAGAAAAAAAAACTTTGACGGGCGAGTGATAACTTTTACTTATATCGGGAATTTGCTATTGGATAATATCGCCGTGAAAGGGGGTAAGAGGTCATTTTTGGGAGCCATTTTGTACCGGAAGGGAAGTCTGTGTATGAGTATTTAGTCGCATCCTTAACCCAATAGAATTACATAGCGTGAAAAAGTTATGTAATTGTACATATTTATGCTATTGACTGCACCTACAATTGGTAAGTGGAATCAACCGCAAGCCCGCCTAAGACAGCACTGTTAAGAAACTTTTATAGTTTGGTGAATTTCTTTTATTGTACCTATTCTTATAATTTAATAATTTAAAGAAATTTATATAATATTGTCCTCTGTTGTCGCGATAATTATTTATAAATAAAATAACTAAAACGGATCACATAGGGTATACTAATTTAAACTTCATCCCGACGTTTTGAACTCTTTACTCGGGTAGCAAGCTGAAGTGGCAATGGGCAGGCCACATTGCACGCAGAGAAGATGGCAGATGGGGTCGAAAAGTGCTCGAGTGGAGACCACGGAATAGCAAGCGCAGCGTAGGACGTCCACCCACAAGATGGGCAGACGACCTCATTAAAGTCGCCGGAAGACGCTGGATGCAGGTTGCTTCCAACCGGTACTTGTGGAGATCCAAGGGGGAGGCCTATGTTCAGCAGTGGACGTCTTATGGCTGAGATGATGATGATGATGATGACTCGGGTAGTATAAGCGATCCGTTTTTCAGATGTTTTATTTCATGAAAACTTAATGTTAGGATTGCTTGGTCACTGTACATTATGTAGAATACGTGGGCGCCATGTTAGTTAGCAGTAAACTCTCGTCCCAGGCGGCTCGTTAGTGCTCTGCTACGCTGCTACGACGGTCTCGTAGCTTTCCGTTGGAAAACTCATACCTTATTTTATTGTGTCCACTCTGATTAACAACGCGATGTAATCTTTTAAATCATATTTTTTATATAACCTATACGGCCATACAATTAAACTCAATTAAACTCGAAGCGTGTTTGACTTTACTCAAAGAAAAATACTATAGGTGCCTTGTTTTACGACATACATGATAAACACAGAAATAAACGACTATGTCAGTATTTGAGCCCATCAGGAAAAATATGGCAGAACAAACCTTTGTTATATATATTAATAAACTTATTATCTGAGTAATTAAGCTACACATATTTCATAAAAATATGAAAGTTTAAGTTGTGTTAAAAATTCCTTTAGAAAAAAATGTACGAATGAAAATTATAACGTAAGAATAAAATAAAGGCCCACAAAGAAATGCAGCTTCAAATATGAAAATTTACTTTGAACAGCAAAAACATGTTATTATTTTACAGGGAGCGGTCTCGGGCGGGCCGAAAGACCCTCGCCGCGCCGATGTTCACTACTGGGCGGGTGCGTAATTTGCATTTATTGTGTTGGACCTTACTTTATATAATTTGGACCTCCATTTTTTATTGTATTAGAAGTAGCTAGAAAATTACTAGTTTAAATTGGAAGGATTCTAATACTGACGGTGTAAAAGTCTGCTCGCGATTGCACATTGTTAAATCCTATTAATTATTTATGTTGACAATTCTTTTTGCATGAAATTGCGTATTTTGTATAAAATAAATCACATTTAATGGAAATCACAGAACTAAACTAGAACGTAAAGCAAATCTCTAGTAACTGGCCACATTTCAATAACTGGTCACCTTATACTGAAAATGAATTTTGTTTAGGTACCTAAAAATATAACACATTTTCTAATAGTATTTCAATTATTGGCCACCCTTCAATAACTGGCTATCTCAAACTAAAATGGATTCTAATCCTATAAACAGAGTTCATTTTTAGTATGATGTGGCAAGTTATTGGACAATGGTCAGTTACTAGCGAATTACTCTATTCGCTTATAGACTGCTACTAACTTGATAAACCCCAGTGGCATCTAATCGTTTGTTTCTTAGAAAGGGACTATATTTATCAGACGTTTGAAAGGTAAGTAAAGAAGGTATATTTTTATACTAGCTTCTTGTTGCGACTTCGTCTGGATAAGATCCAACGCATTACTGGGAGAACAAGTATCTTATGCCTCAATTAACACTTTCGCAACCAAGAACCCGCCTATCGGGTTCTTGGTTGCGAAAGTGTTAAGAACTTTGTCTATCTTTAATCCAAGTTGCATGTAAAACCGTTCAGCCGTTATTGCGTGTTTTGTTTAAAAAAAATCTATACTGCGCTAATTTTGACATGTATAATATTAATAGGTTTGAAATGAAATAATAAAAATATAAAATTCAGAATTATAAGGTACTTCGAATTAATACTCTAATTATTTCAGTTTCTTTGACTTGGTTTCATTCAAAAAGAGATTGCCAGTATTATTAAAAAGATAATTAGGTTATTCTTACTTCAAAGGTCATTGATATCATTAAGTATGAGAGTTTTTCTTACATCTGCGAGTCTGCGTTTACTTTGAGCGCGGGGTCTAAGATAATTAAAACCTTAATGGAAAACCATTATTAGCTACAATGAAAATTTTGGCGCAATTACCTATATTTTGTCAAATCCCGGTTTCGTTATTTTCAATAATTTCCCAACAGAAGTGGTTAAAATTTTACTTCTTATGTTTAAATCATCAACGATGGGGGTTAACACAAGGTGAACAACATGTTAACTAATGACACAGCAGTCTTAGCGGGTCTTTAAGGTATATAAACTAGCTATTGTGAAAATACTAGCTATATAGGTTAAGCGGTTTGGGCTGGGCGTTGATCAAATGATCAGTCAGCCAGGACTTTCACGTTTATATACCTACACTCTTAACGGAGGGTAGAATAGGACGTAAGAAATATATTTAGATACATTTTGCTTAGAAGTACAATTAAAACTTTTATCAATGTAAAAAAAATCCTGCCCTGAAATTTTATAAAAAATAATTTCGTATGTATAATAATAGGTATAATTAAAGAAAAACCTTTTGGTTAATGATTATACTCGTAAATCCTATGTCTGGTTTAGAGAATTCGATAGCTTAAACAATGGGCTGAAAAAACTAAAAGGCGACCGTGGTTGAAAAATAAATTGACAACTGTAAAACAATAGAATCACAAAAATATATAGACTACAAAACTAGAGACAATATGAAAAGTATAAAAACCTCTTCGCCCGTATTAGACTTACACATGGTATAAATATGTATCTAATATATTTGTATCTCACTCGAACAATACTCGAATTCTGCCCAGTGTCATAATGATAATGATATCCACCGAATGCTGTAAAGCAGCTTATACGGAACACGTACCGGTTATTTTCCGGCGCCTTTCGACCTTTGCAGCTTTAATTATGTACTCTACTCGCCCTTTTCGAACAGATCAAAGAACTTAGCTCCAAATTGTTTGCAATTCTTTCAGCTAATGTTTATTCCAAAGATTTTGTTTGTCGCACAAAATTATACGAAACAAAAACCGCCGCCGAGGATTTATGAAGACAAGGCTAAAATTCTACGCTAGAGCGGCAGGCAATCTCAACTTTAAATTAATTTATTAAACTTTTGTAAACAGTAAAAAAAGTCAATTGCACATTCTTTAAATTAAGCAGTTTTACTGTGCTTATTGGATATAAATGGAAAAGTATATTTATATATAGGTTAACTTTTTGAATAACGAGTATGTATTGGCTAGAATTTATTGGTGAAATATGCTGCTGGTTTGTTTGCGTTTACACAAAATCTAAAAAGAGCCTATAATTTTGTTATCCTTTTGAGAGAAAGCCAAAACATGAATTGTAATCAAAGTAAAATCAATACGCACATAAATTAGCAATTTGATAGTGGAGAATACACAAGAGACCCTAATACCTATATTAATAGTGCCTTTAAAATTGTTTATTAGGTAATTTACAGTTACGTATGTATTCGTTACGTTCATTAATAAAGCGGTCAAACGGCCTGAATGACATCTGACTCGACAAATTTTAGATTGTATTTCTACTTTATAATGTAATTATACTAATTTGCTATCGTCGAGGGTTTAAAGGCCCTCTGAAACGCTGAACAAAGACGGCATAATTATCTTCATGTGAGCGGAGACAAATAAATAATTACAACTTCCAAAACATCTGTCACTTATAATTACATTAAAATATTTGAACGTTATTTATTCTTACTTAGACTCGCGAGTTCTCTCGATTCTGAAATCACCGAGAAAGATTCAGCAGTCCTAGTATTCTTTACTCTTTATTTTAGGGATTGATTAAATGCCCCGTAAATCTCCATATCGTTTACGTAGCGTCAACGACCTCTGGTGAGCAAGTTAAACTACTTATATACCTATGAGGTTATCGCTGTACGAAGATATCTAAACATCTTGACGATGACATCGAAATAAATATGTAATACAAGTTTATGCAGTCTTCTTTTGCAATAAAAAATATACACCGAAACAAACACGAAGAAATAAATTGAGTCGAAGGGGCGGTTTAAAAGTAAATATTAAATCAGACGAAACATCCACACGTGTCAAAACGAATATGATAGATTACTTGTTTAACGCAAAAGTTACTTGCAGGCGAACAAGTTAGCCTTTCTGTGTTATTTATGGGTCTCCTATGTAACCGCCCTAGTCCCACTGCCAAAAATTAACGGAATGTCAGAAGCTTTGGCGCCCCCGAAGTTTACGCATAAATTGAACATTGCAGATGTCTGTACCCTAAAGAAAGGGATCCTTAATTACTAAACAGTTACCAGTTATTTCAAGAAGACTAAATATGTGTTGTAATCAAATGAAAAACATAATTGACGATAATAATACTTAGTACGTTTGCGTTCGCACTTCTCGTCACAAGAGGTGTATGAATAACAGGTAAAAATAGCTTAATATCAAGTTATCCATCATAAATATCTCAGTTAACTTAGCATAAATACGCCTACCATTATTTTTTCCAGTCTACGGGTGTTTTAACCTACTAGTACCATATAAAATTAGTAAATAAAATGACGCTTACATACATCTAATGAACACTTAGCTCTCTTAATAATCGCGAAGGAATGCCTGGCTTTCAGAAAGTACGAAGTACGCGTCTCCGATAATTCCTTGCTGTAAATTGACTCGCGACGGCTTTGAAATAGTTTCAACAAAGTATTAACCTGGAGTATTTCATCTGGTTCCAATTAAGGTGTGTAAAACTCACGTTTAATATAAAACATACTTTAGACGTACCTACATCGAAGTTAATAGAAATATCCGGATGGAATTTACATTGTTTCCATTCTTTTTTAAACATAATATTATGTATAGACTAGGATTCATTTTTTTTTTTTATAAATGATAGGTTAGCATTTGGCCCCAATCTCACCTGATGGTAAGTGACGATGAGGCCGACGATGGAACATGCTTACCTAGCAAGTGCTTATTCACTCTCGACTTGAAGATACCCAGGTTGTATTGCTCCGGGAAAAAATGTGTCACTAGATGTCGCTGTACGGTACGTGTTAATGTTTTTTTTTTTAAGTACCCAGCCATATAAGTTGCATAATTAATTACAAAAGATAACTTAGAATAGTAAAATTAAATAAAAAAAAATACTAAAAAAAGATAAAAGATCTTTATTTTTCAATTTAGGCATATTACAAAGTACTTATGAATGTGAAAAATAATCTACCACAGCATTTCCCGACCCCACTGTAGACACATACTGTATAAATACATTTCAAGTTGAACAGTTGCATATTGGTTAGAAATTCGTTATTTATAAACATACAGTTTTCCTACGTGATAGACTCAGAAATGAGGAGATCCGTAGGCGAACTAAAGTCACCGACATAGCCCACCAGGTTGGCAAGCTGAAGTGGCAATGGGCAGGCACATCGCACGCAGAGAATATGGCAGATGGGGTCGAAAAGTGTTCGAGTAGAGACCACGGACTAGCAAGCGCAGCGTAGGACGTCCACCCACAAGATGGACAGACGACCTCTTAAGGTCGCCGGAAGACGCTGGATGCAGGTCGCTTCCAACCGGTATATGTGTAGGTCCAAGGGGGAGGCCTATATTCAGCAGTTAACGTCTTATGACTGAAATGATGATGAAGATGAAATATGCCAAAGCTCCTTTAAGACGTTTCTGTTTGCAGAGTAAATATTTAAAGTTGAAATTTTAGATCCCGGTCGTACGTAACCGTAGGACACTGATTGCGCGGATGGTGTGCGCATACTGAATATGTCTGTTTGACAAATGGCACAGATTATAGTTATACCATGAATTCAATAACGTATCTTGCTATTATACTTGTAAACGAAGTTATTTATCAGCTTACATTTTGTTCAGTTTAACGCGTTCACCTTCCCCATATGTCCAAGCGATTTTCTCATACGTCCAAGCAAATTACTTCCATCGCACGTCCATGCACCACGTATGGGTCACTAATAAACGTCCAGTCAACTCGGATTACTAAATTATAAATGTATCATTATCATCATCATCATGATAAATTTAAGAGCCTGGCTCTTGTCGGTGGAGTAATCGCCATTCCGTTCTATTTTCCGCTATTTTTTTGAGCTCTTGATACTTCATGACGTTGATCTTTTCTTTGGTTTGATCTAGAAACGCACGTCCACGTCCACATCGTTTCACGACATTTGCATTTTTCTAGTCTTCCTTCTATAATAGTTTTTATATAATCGTCATGACGTATCAGGTGCCCTAAATTATTTCCTCTTCTGTTTTCAATGGTTTTTAGCAGATAAATAATGTTATAAATGTATCAGTATCACTAAATTCTGATATGTCTATCTTTATACCGCGTGTGGCCTGTAATAGGAGCTTTAACTTTAGGCATCGTTTCTACACCAAAAACGTAGCAACATTTGTTCTACGACTATTGAAAATAACTTATAGTTTAATAAATATTAATAAAAAAAGATTTTCCAAGCAAGCAATGTATTGTAAAAACTATGAAGTTTGTAAGCTGACAGTAAACGTCAACTAGACTATTGGATGCTGTTCATTGAAAATACCATTTACTTTGTTCGAAAAAACTACAAGTAATAAATTATCCAATTATTTAAAGTTGTAGGACAAGTGTTGTTTCGTTCGTGGTGTAGTTGAATTCAGTTGAAAGTGATTTGATATCAGTGCGTACTTGGTCGGTTATAGTGATACACGTCTGGGACATAGACTTGTGAAGATAGTTCGTCTTGACCCAAGTATGGTTCACTAGACTCTAAACGTGTTAACGTCTGAATTCGTACGAACCCGTTTACAGTCCACAACGAGTTTACAGTTCAGACGCTTCGTACATCGGAACGACACGTACATAAATAGGTACGTATACGTACGACTATTTTACTTTCAATATGCGCTCTATAGTTATATCTAGCATTTTCGTAAGTGTCCTTTTAACTTCTTACGAGTAAAATTGTTAAAAATAAAATTAGTATTCGCATGTGTTTACGCGTAAGTGCTAGTTAGTTTCAACTGAACAATTTGTAACTATCTCTGAGTACCTGTAATTGGTTTCTGCTTTTAATCTTGATGTCCTATTGTAAGTTAGAAGCTGTTGGTTCTTTTTTTTTATGATATAGGAGGCAAACGAGCAGACGGATTGCCTGATGGTAAGCAACTACCGCGGCCCATGGACACTCGCAACACCAGAGGAGTCACAAGTACGTTGCCGACCTTTAAGATCCCTATACGCTCTTTTCTTGAAGGGTTGGTCCGGAAATACTGCACACGACAATTTATTCCAGAGTTTTGCTGTACGAGGCAGGAAGTTTCTAGAAAAACGCACAGTTGAGGACTGCCAACCATCTAAGTGGTGATGATGGAAGTGTTGTCGTGTAGAGCGCTTGCGGAAGGAAGCAGCAGGGATTAATCCGAACAATTCCTCGAAGCACTCTCCGTAGTAGATGCGGTAGAAAATGCAGGTTTTCCTTAACATAAATAAATAAATAAAAAGAAGTGTTGTGACAACTGGTCTAATGTCACACCGATAATGTAGATAGCTTTTTCTTAATAGTAGTTGCATTTGAGTGAAATTGGCATGGTCATTTATTTTCGATATAGTGATTGCAAATTTAAAGCAGGGACTCTGTATAAAAATTATAGTCGTTTTTAGTAGTCATTTAAATATGCCATTTAATAGAAATGGATGTGTAAAGATTATTTATAGCATAGCCTTATTTGAATTCCCAGTTATATAATCTTGAACGTATAGTCTGAAGGCTTGCCATCACTTTCGCACTTACATACTTGTTAGAAAAGGACATCTATCAAACGATCTTAGCCTAGGGATTGTGTCTTTCTGAACTTGCCTGACACCGACTCGCTTCCTAACTTTTAACGAGCTTGAGCGACATCAATTGATTCCTTAACAGGATACCGCACTTGAGTGTTTATAATTTATGTATAACATGGATACAGCTATAAATATCTTTGATAAGTTAAATATACACACACTTCTATTTACATACTTACACAGACTTAATACGTATTTTCAAATTTGACGTGTGACTTGAATGTCGAGAAAAATTTATAATAATAAATAAATAATTTGGGGACAATCTTACACAAATGAACCTAGTCCTACGGTAAGCTCAGTAAGGCTTATGTTGTAGGTGCTAGATGACGATATATATAATAGATAGATACATAGAAATACTTAAATACATGGAATACACCTATGACTCAGGAACAAATATTTGTACTCATCACACAAATAAATGCCCTGACTGGGATTTGAACCCAGGACCATCGGATTCATAGGCAGAGTCACTACCCATTAGGCCAGACCGGTCGACGGTCGTCAGAAAATATCGCGTTATATTTATTTTATAAACTTGGTACCATAATGAATTATGTAGAAAACATTTATATTAACCCTATTCTCATAGCAACATGACCAGCTGCCAAGAAGGGGTGCGCCTTTGGGCACATCTCTGCTTTTTCCAGGCCAGACTGCTAGTTTAGTTACAATTATTTTTATCACACTTTGCTATAAGTATATTAGTATATAAGTATCTAAATATGTATAACCAAACAAATCATGTTTTTTTAGTTAAACTCTCCTAAAAATTGTTATAAATTCCATTTCCATCTCATAAACAAGTATGCAACTTTGGCATAGTTAAATCACCACGTGACTGTAATTAACGTTTCGTGCCCCGGTCTTAGCACTTTTGTTATTTAAAATTTGAGCCCTACGTTCTCTAAAAAATGTCACGCTAAATGCGACATTAACACGTTGGTTTAACCTTTGTTTATTTATGTTCAGCTCCACCTTAGATTTCGTATGCATATAAGTCGTTATAAACCCTTATGGGTTGAATTCGTAGAATTCCTTTCATGGTGGAGGTCTATGACATTCAGACAATATCAGCGGTTTTCCAGGCATTTTCTCCTCAGCCCAACAGATCCCGGGGTCGGATCGCATTTTCTTTCCTAGATAGGAATTATACACTCATTTTTACTCAAGCCATCTGACCTTCTAGAGTAGGCTTTATCGGGTTAGATCCGGGGTTCTTCGTGATATTATCCTTCTCCGAAAAGCGACTAGTAAAAAGTATGAAATCTTACCTAACGTTTATAGAACTTAGTAGTATGAGAAGGGGATCGAATGCGCGACTTTACTAATTTTTGCTTCAAAAAATACATGCTTAAGTTGAAAGGTTTTATCTAAAAGATCCTTATTTAAAGTCGACTGTGCAGTCGCCGTGCAGCCGGTATGCAATCGGTGTGCAGTTCCTACACAAGTAGCAATCCTTCTGTGTTGGCCTTTAGATAACTATTTTAAATATTCGAAAGTTATTGGTAAATTAAAGATAAACACGGTTCTACTCACGTTTATTTAGTCACTCGCGCGACATGTTTCAGAGAAGTTGTCAGAGAAGAAGTCAAAGTTGTTGTTGTGGCCCGTTGCGCACTCGCACGTCGACGGGCCGGCGACGCGATCGGTGAACCGAACTGACACTCAGCACTCTTAGTGCTTGAAAATGGAGGCCTATGTTCTCTGAAACATGTCGCGCGAGTGACTAAATAAACGTGAGTAGAACCGTGTTTATCTTTAATTTATATAATATGTCTCACGAAAGTTTAAATACAAAAGATATCGGTAGACAATATAACAACAATTTTTATTGTACATTTAAAGACATCTTAATACATAGAAAAACTAAATGAAACTAAAACTAACATTAATCTAAAAAAGGCGCTAGCAGTATTTCCTCGCTGAATCGCGAGGATGATAATAATATAATTTAAATATCTTACATCTGATATTCAGGAAAACCTATTGAGCATTTACATTACACGACACGACCGCATTTCTCCGTAATTATTTTATTCAGCTGCCTCTGTCAGTTAATTAGTGTGCATGGTGATTCCGTAAAAGGTTTACACAAGATGCGGGCCGTCGGGGCCAAACATGACATGTCGTATATGTACGAGGTACCTTTGCATCGCTCTTCAGAATTTTAGCAAGAAATTCGTTTGAAGAGGAACTAAAAAGCGATATCAAAGTTAAGGGGTAGAAGTAAGAAATAAATAACGTTTCCAACTAGCATATTATCGTTAAAAAGATATATTCATAAACGTTTATGAAACCTTCATTATGTTTTGTCTTTATCAATCAATCTATCATTTATTTATTTCGTAAACATAGGTAGGTACATTAATTTGGCCTTAAAGATACATGTCGTAGATCACTATGCTTGCCAGTTAGCATACGAAAATTGTCCTGATAACTAACTTAGGACATGCCATGCAGTTCTTACAATACACTAAAACTTTTAAATAAAAAACAATAATGAGTAAAATGTCACCAAAACAAGTAAAACAAGAAATTTAATAGTTATTTGTGCAACAAGAGAGGAAAGTTGTTTTTTCTTGCGAGTATTTATTTTGAGTCCCGAGTAAGCGAAAGATTCTATAATTGAATCACGAGCGTAGCGAGTGATTCTAGTGTTAGAATCTTGAGCGTAGCGAGGCACTCAAAAACACGAGATGTAAAATAACTTTACTCTAGTGTGACACATACAACTTTTCACCTCAGTAGTGAGAACATATTAAAGGTTAAATAAGTTGCCAAAAATGTCATTTTTAGTACAAGCTTTTATTGCCGACTGTACTTTTTTCACAATCGTCATCTACTTTTCGAAAGGATTCTAATGAGCCTAAAACATCACGGGTTTATCTTGTGTATTTTAGGAGTTGATTTTGCTACCTTCTGACTCCAGCATCAGATCAGATCAGTGGTACCATAATATTGCATTGTAACCGAAATTACATAAGTGTGCTAAATTTCAGCTCAATCGGTTAAAGATGTCTGCTTCAAAATTAAGTTGCAAGATTCCATCCGGATAAATATACAAATACATACATCCAGTTAAATAAAATCTTGTAAAAAAATTAACATCAAGTTAACCACATTCATTTAAGTGTTTTATCTGCAACTGCACTGGCTTCATTACTTAATATTTTGTTTAAATATTTTTCATTTTAAAATGTACATTTCAAAATTATAATATTTGATTAATTTGTGAGGGTCCGAACGTGTTAGTGGTGTTTAGGGAGTCCATTATGTCCTATTATAATAAATAGATACATATAAATACCTAAATACATAGAAAACACCCATGACTTAGGACAAATATCTGTGCTCAACACTAAAATAAATGGCCTGACTGGGATTCGAACCCGGGACCACCGGCTTCTTAGGCAGGGTCATTACCTACTAGGCCAGACCGGTCGTCATTTAAAAAGTTACTTTGTCTCACTCCCTGGAGTGACGAATGTAACAACTTTCCTCACTCTCTGAAAGTGAGGAAAGTCGCACTTTCCTCACTCCCTGGAGTGAGGAAAGTAGACATGTTCGAGCTGCTGAGGTGAAAATAAAATTAAAATAGGAACTAAATAATGTCAAAAATAAGCATAATAATAAGAGTCATGTCAAATATTGTTGTTTACAGATCAATGTCACTAAGGTATTGTTGGACACTGAAATAACATTATTTTATGAATAATGATTTTAGTTCTTTCTTAAATTTACGAATACTTAATTTTTTAATGTCATCAGGAAGCTTATTGTATATTTGAGGTGCAATTCCCAATAAACATTTATCATGCAAAAGCAATTGTCAAAAAGACAAATAAGAACAAAACATAAATGAACTAATGTAGGTTTGATATACCTTTATGAATACAATATTTTCCGCCTGCTTGTTTTAAAATTTTGGTTTGTCAGACTACGCAATATTGGTTATGTTATGTTATGATGTTGCCGTCACAATCTTTATCACTTCGTCTACTTTCGCGGGCATACAACGTCAGTTAAGCCTATTACAGTTTGATTGATGGCATGTTATTTTGTTTTCCTTTTCATTTTAATTTCTATACAAATAAACGTATTCTGCTATGTAATGACTTTTCTTCAATAACATTTTTTCTTTCGCGATATCTTATTGCCGTTACTAAATTACAAGTTCTTAGTTACAATCAAATACGCTTTGAATAAGAAACTGGCCATAAAAGAAATCTAAATATATAAAAGAAGAAACTGACTGACTTTCCATTATAAAATCTAGTACTTGATAGAAATTCTAAGTTAATTAACCTAGAGGCAAGTGCAAAGATAAATGATATTTTGAAATGAATTCGTTATATAAGCTAGCTGGAGCGATTTCGTATTTAAAATATTATCATTATTAAACATTAAATATCAACCGAAGGAACTGCCATAAAATCGCCTACCTGGAGTCGTTACCGGAGCTGCTATTCTTCCGCTTACAGAAGAAAGGCGAACCAGAGGCGCGAAAGACGATATTCGTAAATTTCGGACGATTGTCTTTGTCACTCTCATGACGATGACGCCTTAATTGGAGTAAATGAGAAAAATGCTCGAATATACGAACTTCAATATTCGCAGTACCGGGCCAGTGATAGACCGTGGTAAGACCGGGCTGATACGTTATTTACTTTTTTATACTTTGTTCATTACATGCGTGGCTTTTAAGTCCATCGATACAACATTTAGCAGAAATGTAATAAAAATTACACTTTACTAAATAATGCTAGGACAAGAGAAAATATTTAATGGAAACTCTAACGTGCACAAGTCATATTATATTATGATTTAAATGTTTTTCTTATTTGAAAACACTGGCTATGTACTCTCCTATAAAATATGAAACCCCATTACTTTACTACATTCATATTTGTGTTTCAATCGAGTAAACCTACTAACATAGTTATTAAATAACAAAACCAAGCCATAAAATAATAATCCATGAGTCCAAAGTGACAGATTTTATCAACTTATAAAAAATACTTACATAGAATCAATTTTCTAATCCGAGTTCCCATCTCAGGCGCCAAGTAGGTACTTTAGTCATCTATACCAGAGTTTCAATAAAAGCTAAAGATAAAGAAACGAAAAAGTTGATAGTCAATAACTAATAAAGTGGATGATAAGTAATACATTATACTTTCACGTTTCGTACACATATATGTTAACTAAGAACTATAACTAAAACTCTGTATGGGTTGGGGCGGCGTTATCCGTTAGAATGACCGGTGCAACTCGCGTCAAAACTTCGGTACTCTAAGTAATTAAATTTAAATTCGCGATAGAAACGTTCTAGAGTTTTTATCTATGATGATTAATACAATAATTTATAGTTATATTAGTAACAACACGGCCTAAAATACAAACAGTAGTAACCAATGTCAATACGCATCGCCAAATCGCACTTTTGTCGGGATTTTTTTAAACCACGCCACGGCTCGGCTAAGCTCAAAGTGCACAGGGAATCACAGCCAACGTATATTTCCGGATGCTGAAACCAAATTTACCTGCCTGAAATATTCGTAAAGAATTTATATTAAGTACTGAAGGTGTTCCATTATTGATAATGAAAAAAAAGAAGATTTTCAAAAATAGACTGTTGATGTTGCGAACTGCTGCTGAAATTTGATGGTGATGCCCACATTGTTTCTTTGTTTATAGCTAAGACTGCTTAAACGAGTATCAAATAATATAATTATGAGACATGTTACTACTAATTAGTTACAAAAGGATAAACTCACATTTAATTATATCACACATCGCGCATTGTTGCGGGTAAGCTCTGGTACCCATCTTTAAGCCGAGCTACGTTGCAGCGGACAGCAGTGAGTGATACTCCTTCACCCCGAGCGGTGTTTCCTGACTCGACTTGAAGATGGGTACCAGAGCTCAACTGAAACATGTCGCCAAGTGCGATATAGTTACACGTGAGTTTATCCGTTTGTAACTAATTAGGAGTATCAAATACTTTAGCTTTTTATTTTCATTTTCTTGTTAAGATTAGATTAGTACTGAAATGATTATGGCAGTGGGCTGGCCATATTGCACGAAGTACCCTCAACCACTGGGGTAAACGCGTTCTTGGATGGAGACCGCGACGCAAACGTAGTGTGGGACGCCCTCCGACTTGGTGAGATGACGATCTGCGAAAGATTGCAAACAAATGCTGGATGCGACGAGCTAGACAGGGCGTTATGGCGCTCTTTAGGGGAGGGCTATGGTCAGGAGTGCACTACTATAGCCTGAAGATGATGATGACCGAAATTACACAGACACAGAGACAGCTTTGCTTGATCGGAGTAGTGATGGGATTAATTTTACCGGAATAAAAAATTGTATACGTTGTGTATTCCTCTCCTCTAAAATATTCAAAAAATTTATTGACGTTTTTCATGCATTCTCACGATAATCTAGCTGCATCCATACATTTTCTTTTTAATTTCAGTTTCAATCGATTATTCTCGTATATATCGCTCGACGAGAGTCTTGAACTATATTTTGCTATTTCTAAAATGTTGCAGTTAACCAAATAAAATGTGCAGTACATGTTGGGTTTGCATCTTCTGTCATGGTCTAACAAGTATATAAGTGTACAAAAGACATGATTCGATCGACAAGACACATCCATTATCCACACAGTATTAATGTTGATATTGTTGGGTCGGTGACGATTGCATACAGCATTTACAAATAAAGGTACTGTTAAAAAAATGTTTCTACCAGGTTTCGTATAGTTCATTCGTTCGTTCGTTACCACAACTAGGGCGGTTACGTCGAGCTTAGTATACGATGATGACGCAATCGCAATTGACATATTTAGTCGCTGCATGATATACCAGCATCATGATCAGGTTACGATAAGGTGTAATCTAACTACACAAGTAATCCTAGTGCTATATTCTACCCATCGCAGACGTATCTCTCCAAAGACTCGTATTTAGTGGAAAGGGTCTAAAGAATAAAAGCGAAAGCTTGTATACTTCAGACGATTTCACTTGGGCTGAAATTAAGGCGAGGGATCAGTGGTTTTTGAAATTGCGGTCGGTCTTTGTTAGCCGTGAACGTGAAACGTGGGCCTGGGGTATTATTCCAAAGCAGAAAGTTCGCTTCAAACTCACCATTTTGTGCCTAGCGTCAAGTGACGTCTATGAACGAACACCCTAAATGCAATTAATTTATTGAATTAAAAAAGTTCTTGTTAACTGTCGGTGGCTTTAAAATTCGACGTTGCTTAAACAAATTTATTAATTACGATTAGGTATATTTCAATATTATGTAATTCTAAAGTTAATTCAAGGTTATTTTTGGCTCACGCTGGCAGCAAAATCGCATTTGATCACTGCGTTTAGACAACCTTGACAACCAAATCTTGTTCGAGCTGCTGAAGTAAAAACATTTTTTTTTATAGTTCCCTTAAACGTCTAATTAAGAAAACTGTTCCACCTTACTAACATAAATTGTTCTATTGTTTGATATTTACACTGCTCGCCTATTAATTGCTTTATAGTGCTTGTCAAAAGGCTCAAGAACACTGAATTTTGTTGTTTAGTTTTCAGCCAGACGTTTTAAATTGGGTGTTATGTTGTTACCAGAGCATTAAACTGTGTATATTTAATGCTACTAATAATAATAATAAATCGACCTAGTACGGTAAGTTCAGTAAGGCTTGTGTTGTAGGTACTAGATGATAATAATATATACAATAGATAGACACAAATAAATATATAGAGAACAACCATGACTCAGGAACAAATATCTGTGCTCATCACACAAATAAATGCTCTGACTGAGGTTTGAACCCAGGACCGTCGGCTTTATAGGCGGATTAATATTTATTTGTAGTCGGCACATCCTTGCTCGCCTGTGGTCAGCACAGTATGGGGAATAGCATTCGGTGCAGCCCGAATGTCGTTCATGGCAAATCTGTCCACAATACAACAATGTCGGACGTGGTTCAGCTCAATCTTGGATGTACACTGTTCGTTATTAAATAACTGAATTTCGTAATATATAGTACGTCCTTTTGTGACGCCGTGTGATGCCGACTGACTAGAATAGCACCACCCCATCTCCTGCCGGTGTCGTAAGAGGAGACAAAGGGAAAAATCCTACGGACGGGCAGCAGCGTCCGGTGAAACCCAATCTACAGCTACTGCGGCCGTCAACCCGCCTGCCGTGGCAACTATGGCAACTATCCCCAAAATGATACAAGGCGTATGTCCAGCAGTGGACTGCATACGGCTGAAATGTATGTATGTATGTATGTATAGTATAGTACGTCCTTATACAGACTCCAGGATATAGATGACTAAAATTGATGTCGCGGCACATAATTTCAGTAGGGCAATTTTCAAAAATCAAAAATAAATTGTATACGGTAACAACACATATAATGGACAAGGACCCATTATTGACGTTCACTCTTATTATAAAGACATAAGGTCCATGCGTAAATGTTACGTCAATCAACTGTCAACCATACGATCTTTGACTAAAGAATGAAGTGTCCATCACTGGTACCTGTCAACTTAAACCGTCCACAATAGGTGCCTGTTAAATACATTTCAACGGGTTAAATATAGTCCAGTTCATAAATATGTGTACTAATCTAATAATATGTCAATCGATTAACGAATTGACTTAAAATCGTAAAGGGACACGTACGTATGTAATATTTGGCAGCTTGAGGTAGAGATACTGAAATGTTTTTCTAAATATAAGTAATCCACATAAACTAGCACCACTATACCATACCTACATATCAATACCCGTATTTTGCGAAACTTAACTTTGCAGAGCGCTTCGAGTTTATCGCTGGTGGCCTAGGGATAAAAGGGTGCGACTTGAAATCCGGAGGTTACAATGCCTGGCTCGTTCTTACTAATGAATAATCGTAACTCATGTACGAAATATCATTTTGATATTAACCTGTCGCTTTCCAGTAAAGGAAGGACTAATCCCAATAATGCCTAGTTTACCCCCTGTGTTGGAAGGTCAGGTGGCAGTCACTTTCGTAAAACTAGTGCCTTAAATTCATGGGATTAGTTTCCAAGCGGACTTCAGGGTAAAAAAGCGGGGAACATGATGATCAAACTGGTTTATGATGATTCAATTGCGTACAAACAGAGGTTTTATGTTATGAGATGCAATTTCCATCTTGCATATCGTCAGATGACAACCAAAATTCACTAATTACTACCACAAGTTAATAGCCATAGTGAATCATATTAATACCCGAATGAGGTTGATTTTTGTTTAATTATTATTTAGTTGAAGTTTCTTGCCGGTCATAAAAGTCAAAATACTTCTCGGGTCAGAGGTGTAGGGTTAGAACCGGTTTAGTTTTTATATTTCTCTTTTACTTTTGTATACTCGACGTGTAAAAGTGCCCTTGTGGCCTACTTACTGAATAAACGTTTGAGTTTGAGTTTGAGTTGTTAGTGAGTTCTGGTTGTCACATGACGATATGTGGATAAGTAAATCGATGTCTTTGTACAGGTCGGTAGGTATAAATCTACCATAATAGCATTAATTAATTAGCATGAGCATAATATCTCCTCTCGATCAGCTGTTGCTGTGACGCACAGGAACTATCGCTGACTAATCAGTCTAATCAGACAAAGAGATAAATATCCTTTGTGCTATATATAAATTAAAACAAAGACTAAGTATGTAATCCAGGGAAACTAATTAGAAAGTTTCGAAGCAGTAAGCTTTGAGTCTAACAGACAAGATTTGTAGTTGTTACGACCAGGAAAAAACACATGTACAGTCGCCATCAGATATATCGGAGCTGTGGTCAAAAATATCTGAACAACGCCTCTAATGACAAGGCGATAAAGTGCATGTTCAGACATTTGTGACCACCTCCACAGCTCCGATATATCTGATGCCGACTGTACGCGTACATAACTATCACAGTACAGTCAACGTCTAAAACATTTAGGATCAAACAATTTGTAATAACAAATGCTCATACAAAGTTGTGGTTCTACTTACCTCCTACCATATATTAAACTCCTCAAACTAAAGTTCTACAATTTTCAAAATTAAATTATTTTCAGTTACTCTCTCTTTCATATAAATTAAATAGTATTTTAAATGTACGATAATATCAGTCTAATTGGCATCGCCTGTCACCTTACAAACATGACAAATGTCGCAGTACATTGCGCCTTCTTACAAAATTAGAAGTAATTTAAAAACCAAAACACAGGCAACTTTCATAAGTCGCTGAACAAATATTGTTCACTTTGAGGAGTGGAGTGTATGGTTTAAATAATTTATTGTTCCTATTACAGGCCACACCAGGTATACATAAACAATACATGTGTAGGCCATTAACTGCTCTTATGCGGACCCAGGCCACCGCTATCCGTGCAGTTGAGTGATTTTGACAGCATGTGATTTTGACAGCACTAGGTACTGGCTGTACTGTGTCAATGTGGATAAGACCGTCTATCTGGAAAGACCGTTAACTACCAACCAATTTCCTACATTATCTCATAGGTATTTAGTGTCATATGACGGACTTCCCTTAAAAATTCAGTATGTCGGTCTTACCCACATTAACTTATATTTTATAGTGCGTTTTTGTGTGTATGTATGTGTGTGTGTTAGTAAGTAGTAAATATGAATAGGGAAGTTAATGTTACAACTCTTTTAAACCTTTGACGCAAATTAAGTGTATACCTTGTGCCCCTGCGGAATCATAGTATGGATGTTAGTTGCGCCTGCCATTAGGTGATCCAAGTGTCTTATTACTCTTTATGCCTAGGAGAAATATACATACATTTATTAATATTGTCCGTTTCTATTGGTAGAGTTTACATACTTGTATGTGTTTACTTGAGATTTTAATTTTTTGTCCCTACTAAGAGTCGCATTTCTGTTATTTTACTCAATTTGAAATAAAAGAAATTGTACTTTATTTATAGGCTTTTCTTTCGTTTTAAAAAATGATATGTTAAAGTATGGTGTATACACAAGGGTGTGTGCACACTAGCGTTTCTATTTCGCGTTTTCTCACACACATATATATATATATATAAAATGGTGCACAAAGAGCTGGTGGTTTCCTCGCAAAGCGTATCAGCATTGCGATACAACGATGTAATGCCGCCAGCATCCTTGTTACATAATGCCTTCAGGGCCTTTTTTTAGATTTTATACTGTAACTAGTTAAGTACTTGTAGTTATCACAATACGAATGTATTTTCTGTAAAAAAATGTTGTTAGTTGTAATTTTTATACCGTAGTAGTATCGCAATATACATAATTATGGCGTATTTCCGAAATGTCGTATAAGTAAAAAAGCAATACTATACTATATTTAAATTGGCTGCATCATACAAAACTATGACACAAGCACGACTTTAGTCGGATAACTACATTATTTTTTCGAAAAGGGTGAGCTTTTTTATTGCTTTTTAGGGTAGAAAAAAAATGTTCATCGAGCCTCCATAAAATATTATTATTATTAGGTATACCTTTCCTTCCCTATATTTGTTAAGGTCGTATGGTGTCCCAAGCCGGAACTTTCCAAGTTGCAAGTCGGTTTGCGCCGTGCGTTTATGGTTGCGCGGTGTTTCTAAACGTCTTCCTACGGGAGCCGTTTATCTATGATGAAACAATGACGCCACACGCCATGGTGTTTATGGAGGAGGCTTCGCTCGCGCGACGTTGCCGCTCCGGCGCCGGCTGGCTGTGCGGTGTGCGCCCACCGCGGGCCACAGCGAGCGCCGACACCCGTCATATCGCGCGCCACCTTCCTCCGGGCGGCCGTGTCCCGTTCCCGCCGCGCGACCGCAAACTTAAACTCGCTTTCCGTCGCTCAAAACCTGTTTCAAACAAAAAATATCTCCATTACACCTCAACTGCAGCACACGATTCACTTCCTGATGGCCATTAATGTACTTCTTAAGAGAGTTGAGATTATTTTTCAGTGATAACTTCGACAAACTTGAACAAAGTTAACTAGTGTTGTTGTGTAAGCTCGCAGGCATGACTGAACTAAGCTCGCGCTAAACCGGTAAGTTAAACGGACGTTTCTTGAATTGTATTGTAATTGTATTTTGTACATGTGCAGTGTTAAATAGAATGCCTAATAATGTGTTCGGGTCAAGCCAACACTGCGAAGTATCTAGTTGGTTGTTAATCAGATGATGACTAATCAATGTCCATTCCATAGTGTGTGGTCTATTTGTATTTTATTGTCCGAGCGCGGAGCGGTCGAGTTGCATTCCCGGTGCGCCGGCGCAGGCGGCGATCGCAGGTTTAACAAAGAACTTATTTAATAAGTCAGATTCTCGGAACCGTCCCGCCGGACACGCACAAAGCTATTGTCACCGCATGTTATCAAGTTTATCAACTGCCTATCGCATTACTTTGATTGTCTCGAGTTGTGCAATGAGAAGCGCTGTGAATGCAGGTTGCACTTCAATTTCAAGAACTGTAAAGTGTAAATAAATGGTACGTCGTCATTGAAAGTGTAAACATAATAGTAGCTTCAGTGAACAATTATACAACACCTATACAACTTGTATAAAACTTGTGCCTTCGTTCACTAGGACTACAGAAATTTGTAGCCATTCCATCACGAGCAGTTGGCACGGGGGCGGGTTAACAAGTTTTAGAGCAGTGTTTAGTTGTTGTTGTTGACTTAAACCAAGTTTTGTGCTGAAACAACTATTCTTGATCTATCATCCATAACTAATTAACATGCTGCCTGGCGAATTCATACCATTCTGCTTTCAATGCAAAGCAATATTTTACTCGTAATATGAGGGTATTCGTACTTAGACGTATGTCGGAACTTGATTTCACATGATTTTTTTCTTATTAGAAAGAACTATGTCCGTAGTAAGCTAACTGCAAGAAAAATACAGTTACTTTGCATCTCTTAACCTAAAACGTTCACTTTCCTCACAATCGAGTCGTAACATGCCTATGTACAGTCGAATGCAAAGATATTTATAAATTAAATCCGCTTATGTATATAGACATCGTTCAAGTTAATTTCGTCAATGTACCTACATGAAAAGAAATAAGACATTTTTTTGGACATTTGCATTGTATGCACACATATTTTAAACTTGAGTGTAACATACCTTATCTAGTTGCTGCTGACAATTCCTACATTTCTTTGTATGTAATTTCAGATATATGTAATATAAATGAATTATACCTACTTCTTAAAATTAGATGATATGGATGTAAGAAATAATAAGCGAAGCCGTAACGAGGTAAGCTGGGGTTTTGCTCTTACCAATAGACTTCGCTTGCTGTACCTACCTTTGACGAGTTTGTCGTAGCGTGACTCAAATTTTTAGGTCTAAGATTGTAGCCCTGTGTGTTTTATATATAAATCTTGTTTCTAATTTATTATAGAAAATACACATTTAAGATGTGTTAATGATATATTATTTAAGTGAATGAACTGGTTGTACATAAAATACTGTTTTTAATGTATGTATAAAATATCTGCCACCAAATATGATTAATTTATAAGCCGTTTAGAATCCTAACGTTTTCATATTCGTAGGATTATTCATGCGGAAATTACACTGACACAAGTCAATGACCATATAGAACACTAGGTATGACTGACGTTCCAACTTGATTACTGCCGGCCGCGACCGCGATCTAAGACTTAAAACCATGCCATTGTGACAATGCAATTACCAAGAAATCCACTTTTAAGATGACAAGTATATGCCTGTTATTTTCAGCTGCATATATTTATATCTTTAGTAATGGAAACAAAAAAAACTTATTTAGATTCTTATAAGAAGTAAGCATTGGGGCAATTGGAACAATATATTTTGGTTAAGCGCGTTATTAACTTATTGTTATGATTAGTAGGCCCCGGAATTTTGAGTGCAGTTTTTAAAGGTCGTAGGGAGAGAACATCAATATTAATCGATATATAGATAAATCAAGAGTTTTTTTAGTGTCTTTAAAAAATAATACCTCAAACTTTTCAATGATACTCTTTCAACGGTGAATTAAAAAAAAAGTTAAAACAGAAAAAAATTTCCGTTTCATAATTAAATAATTGCTCAGTAATGATATCTTGTTACTAAGTAAATTAGACTACCTACATTATACTCTGCGCTATTTTTATATTTAGGTAGAGCGAACATTTTACAGCGCCGGTGTCATTATTTAACTATCTTAGTTCGGAACACATTTACTTATACCGATTCAGAGAATCGAGCTTCTCAAATAAATGTAGTCGATGGCCCGTAAATAAAAGAACCACTATAGGCTTCGAAAACAAAGGCTTATAAATTTAATTTTGAGTATCGTGGCTTCAAAGTCTTGTTTGAGAAATCCCCGTGGAATTTCGTAGAAAGAAATTCTGGAAAGGATGTAATTTATTGCTCATTTTCAAGGAATACGTAAACAAATTATATTTTAATGGTATTTATTGAACAAAAGCGGTTAATAATTATCACTGCGGTTCCAACCGTCTACGACAAGGGTAATAACGGTTTTAGCACTTAGAGTGGGATCTACAAAACCGATTTTGATAAATGAAAGGACAGTCGATTCGTCTAGGGTGATATGTGATACACCATACATTTAAAATTTACTGGCATACGTGAAGAAAGATCCTGTGCGAACAGTCAGGTTGTATTATTTTTAAACGATACTCGTATATCTACTTACTATGATATTTGTAGGAGTCTGTCTTTCAAGGAGGTTAAAACAATTTGTTAAGTAATTAATTCGCTTTTAATCAATTTGTGATTAAATACGTATTATGTGACCTGACCTGATCAATTGATCATTCAACCCAGAAATGGATTAGTGAGGTTACCTTACTAACATGTATTAAAGTTCAGAAAAACTTAATACTGCGAGCAAGATTTGTACCCTTACCATGAGACATTGAAGTTTTCGATAACGAGTATCGAGTTTACTATCTGTGCATCTCGCTTGTACTATTTTAGTGCGAACGGGATGCACAGATAGTAAACTCGATACACGTTATCGAAAACCTCAATGTCACAACTCATGGAAAGGTAACTAGGGTTCGTTCCCTCGTATTCCGGATAACTTTCAAAGGGCTTCCAAGGCTTTCTGTAGGTACAGTCATGTATAAATACCAACGGCCGTCCAATTTTCATTGTATCTACTTAACTAGTAGATTTTTAAATTAATTTATATTCGCATGTTAGTATTACTGGCGAAAGTGTGGTATATATTTTTTGAGTAACCAACCTTTGTAACCGCTTCTGAAGTGAATAAAGCTCTTTGACTTTGAAGAGACACGTGAATATTATAGACAAGCAGCTGCCACGCGGAATTATATTTATTCTAATTAATCTATATATGGTTTTACATTATTTTGTTCTAATTAATCTCTTTCATTGGATACCCGTTAAGAAATGAATATTTTAATCTTTTAGTTCGTCGTGATTTAATGTAACTGCATACAAAGTTATTTCAATATGTTCTGTAATCACAATATACATAATAAAATGTCACTTACTTATATTCTGAGGCCAAATCCCTTTTCTATGAAAAACGTCTATGTAACTGTATGAACTTACACCAAGTAACTTAATTAACCTATTTGTATTAAATAATGTAGTTTGTGGAATAACACAACTTATATGTAATTACTAGTATAAAGACAGTCATTCAGAATGACTTATCTTTGATGTAACGATTAGGACGAGCGCAATAACATTAAATGAATTCATGAACCCTTCATTACCGTTTTTCATTACTCGCCATAATAAACATTTATCTACAATAACAATTTTACGGTTGGGACTGATCTGATACTCGGCGTTGGAGTAATTATTACTTCCATTTGCCTAAATATAGACTTGTTAAGCGAATATTCGTGATTAATAATTATGAATTACGTACAAGTAGTCTAATAGGAGGTATATGTAGGTTCCATTTGGCGTCGAGACTTTGACTATGGAACTGTTGACACGGAGTTTCAAAGAGTTCAGAGAGGCCTTATGGAATTTACGTTCTGGTAACTCTACCACAAAAACAATTTAGGGAAATTCAGCTGGCAAATCAGTTGTCATTTTTATTTGGGGGTTTGTATTTTGTCCTCACCTGATATTATGTCACGTCATGTTTATTGTATACTGGGTATATAGCTTTTTTTATTGTGCATATTAATATAACATGTAAAATTACATACTAATATTACTAATATAGATAAAGCCCCCCCATAAACCATAAGTAATACTAATAAGCCATAGCAATTTGCAACAAATACAAAAATCTTCTTCTGTCTAAATTAAAGTTCATATCATTTTTTTCCTAACTAGTGCGTAAAAAGTGCACTTTTCGCACACTTCGCGTAAAAAGGCACTTGCTATGAAAAATAAGGTTCGATACTCGTGTAAAAACTTCTTTAAGACTCGGGTGATTGTCACCCTCGTTTCACTCGGGCTCCAACGTTCACCCTCGTCGAAAAAAAATTTTTTTTCACTAGTATCGAAATGTACTACTATATATCAGGGTCATTGTCGATTAGGCTGAATCTGTTCTCATATTTAAATTAGACGGAGCAAACTGGTTCGGCGAGGCTATGAGTGCGAATTATGTTGTTTATCATGTGATTTCTTTGTACATTTGATTAGGTGCTTGTTAACGAAAGCGGCTGATTCAACTTCTATCACCAAGCTAATTGTCAGACGAACAAGTAACATAAAAGATAACGCATAGGAAACGGGCCAATGAAAACACTCTTTGACTATCAAAATTCGGGGAACAGGCGTCTTAACGATACCGTTATTTGACAATTCTGCCTTCTGAAGAAACAAAGAGGGAAATAACTAAACAAAGACGGTCTACTGAGTGGGTGGTACTTGGAATATTGAAACTGCCTTAAACCATGTAATTTAGGCTGGTGTCTAAGTGATTGACTTTTAATAGATAATTACCGTTTTCCATATGTATATTATATACATATTTATGAAATTATTGAAATGATGGATGAACTCACGTGTACTTATATTGCACTAGGCGAGCGGTGTGTCCTGACTCGGCTTGAAAATGGATATCAGCGCTTACCCGAAACATGTTTCCTAGTGCAATATACTCGTATAAGTAGTGATTTCATCCATTTATAATTAATAACTAAGTAGTAGTGACAAGACTCACAACAGTTTTAATTAATTAATATTTTTACAGTACATTTAGGAGTTTTAGAACTTTTGAGAAAGTAATTGTTTATTTTTAGATTTTTTTTTGCGATATGAATATAAATTTTATTATTATAAAGATGTGATATTAATGGGGTTCTATAGTCTACGCCTACTTTCGTAGAAACTGTTACATACCTGTTGCAATTCTATGTTTGGGGAGTGACACCGGGTGAGCTCCGTTTAGTAAGAAAACTTTGGCCTCGATGGGGACAACTTTTTTTTATATATTTTCATGCTATCATGGTGTGCACCATAATCACTACAAGCGGGTTATTGACCTGGTCTTGGAGAATATCCTTAGATGGTGTGCAGAGAAGTATATTTTTAAAATTTTATGAGTCAAATGGGTCAATGATTCATCAAATGCAGGATTCTGGTAACTGATAAGGTTTTTGCGCCAATGACTTTATCCGACTCAAAACTAACGAGAATAAAATCAACCCATTGTTCGAAATTATTTCTGAAATTGAAAAGGCATTTATTTAGGCGACATAACACAAAGTAGGTTTATTTTACAGGCACATTACATTCTGTTGCTACTAATTTTCCGTACAATAATTCTGCTACATCGCCTACTGCTACTAGTTGAACTGGATCCCGCATTTTCAGAAAATCTCAGATAACTTTGCATCTATTTAGGATTTATGTCTGTGGTTGGGTTACACGATAAATTAATAGCGTGGGCTAAGCCACTCTGAGATTTATTACGCGCGGCTTGCTAGTGACAATGACATGACAACATAAGAAATTTAAATGACCCCAAGGAATAAACTGCTCTGCGCTTTGGTTATAATTAACATTACTTAATAACTAAGCATATTAAATGAGGCTATTCTTTAAATCTCCATTGGGTTTTTTGATGGTTAGGTAGTTGGTTAATGTTGTTTTGGCGGGATTTAAATGTTAGTCCTATACAGGTTCCGGATACCTTATACTCAAATGCGTTACGCTACACTGTTTCCAGTATGTGTCAACGATGGGGGCCATTTGGAATACATGTCGTTATATCTGATATCCACTTCTAGAGCGCATAACTACGCAAAGTTAATCATTCACACATCTTCTATTTGCATGTACTTAAGTCCAAGTACCAATTATTTAGTTAAGATATTCCATAGTGGCAAAAAGTAAACTGTTCGCACGAGTACACATACACTCTTATTAGCTATATCGGTAGGTTTCAGAAACGACTTCATCCTCTTTCTATGTGGCTTTGAACCATGTTTGCTTTCTAAAACCATATTTACATTTTATCTGCCAATCTGAAAACAATTTTCTTCAGGTTTATGTTAGCGTAGCAGTGGTAGTGGTTTTGTAAAATATATGCCTAATATTTGCATACAGTCAAGTCTAAAGAAATTGACACAAACAAAGTGCCAAAATTTTCGGCACCTTCACCGCATTGCCTTTGATCCTGACTGTACTTGTCAAAGTTATTTATTTTGGAGTCATTCATTCAAAATTAGTTCAATAATATCCTTACAGACACAATTTTGTTTTAAATCATAATGTTTTCATGTAAAAGAAAAAATGAAACTTAACGCGACGAGCCTTAATTTCGTTATAAGGTTATAATAAATTCATTCATATTACGAGTATTAATAAGTGTAACTAAATTAAGTACCTTCCTCATGTGATTATCATAAATAATGATGTTAATAATGTGTGCATAATTGACTATTTTACGATACGAGTTAATACATATCAATGGCAGTATTAATGTGATGATAAATTAAATCCATTAAATACATTTTGCAAAACCCTACTAAATCGTAGGTAAGTTTTAACTAATATTATGATATTCTCATTTTATTTATATTTATGCATAATGTGACGGCTTGTATTCTCTTTAAAAGTAGGTAATCTAATATTATCATGTCTTTATGCTTAAACACAACAACGTTCCGTTCCATTGCAAAGCTTTGACACTCAGCTAATTCATAGTTTGCTTGTATGTCTATTAATATGAATTAAAAGAAATAGGTTTCCGACATGTATTGACAAGCAGATACTAAAAATATCATGTCAGTATGCTAATCCCCGAGCCATAAGATAGATCTGAGGTACCAACAAAACAAATTTAATAATTTGAACTTTTAAATTTTATTCGACTTGATAACAACAAGAAAACCACTTGTAAATTTAAGCTACCGAACGTCAAAGACAAAAAGACAATTTGAAGATCAAACCTTTTGGAGGGCCGAATCCTTGATTGCCACCGTTGTAGTATAAAAAAATTTAAATAACTTTCCTGGAAATCACAAGATTCTAAGTTGCAATGCCATGCACAGATTGGAACTCTGACCGGGAAACTTAGTATTGCAGCCTATGCAGTGACGCGAATTAAACTGCCAACAAAAGTTGAGACAGTTAAGCTGGTATATACTTCAGTTAAGTCGTATGTAGTTCTATTGTCGGGAAAAGCGACATTGACACTATATTTGTGCTACAAATTTGTTCATGAATTTGTGTTGCACGAGCTTTTGCTATAGAAAAAAATTTGGAGGCAAATATTATCAGTTGTAGCTCTGTGTAATGTCAGTAGCAACACAGTACATCTTAGAGTAGGTATGCGCTAAATACAATTTTCTAATTCAGAATCGGCAGTTCCATTGAATTTGTCAATTCGCAAATTTCACATTTACAGCTTTAATCATTGAAGCTCAACATTGAAGTTTGGGGTGGATACACTTGGCCTATGGAGACCTGGAGCTTATAAGTTTTAAAACAATTGGCAAAACGACTTGTCGACGTTACGGGTGACCAGTACCCTTACCATGAGTTGTGACATTGAGGTTTCCGATAACGAGCATCGAGTTTATTTTAGTGCGAACGAGGTGCACAGTTAGTAAGCTCGTTACTCGTTATCAAAAACCTAAATGTCACAACTCATGGTAAGGGTACTGAGGACTGGCGCTTTTCTTGCTAAACTCAACTCCATTGCCATTCAGCGTGGCAATTTCTCCAGCCTTTTGGGCACCAGTCGTCAGGCTCGGAATTAGGGTCGATATTTTATGTGTAAATATGTTTTGATATATTTGTATTATTATTTCTGTTTATTTATTTGATCTCTTAAGTTAGGTTTTAAAACATTTATCCTAAACTTAGCTTTTAATTTGGTATATACACACATGTATGTATAATTAATTAATAATTATTTAGGATGTCATGTAATTTAATCATTTTTAGACAAAATTCCAAATTCAAAATCGTAAGATTGAAGTATCGGGTGGAAAAAATCTGAACGCCTCCTGATAGGTATTTATTTTAAAGATACGTTTCCGATGTGTCACGGTGACAGTTTCATATGACATAGCTCCGGCCGACTGTCGTCCTTCATCAGGCTTCCTAATGTTACTTTGAACGTGTTCTAATTTAACTTTCCCTTATTGTTTCATCATGTATTATCTCGACAGGGGAGCTAATAAAGTGACTCTCTAGGTCATCGTCGTAAACGTGTTTGCAATTTAGCTTCTTATTCATGATATAAAATAAATAAAACGAATTATATTCCGGTCATACGCTGGACCGACCACTCCTCCAAGAATGATGCTAAAGGGTTCGATACGTCGGGATGGTTTAAATTATTTAGTATAATACGCATAATCATTTTCAGTTGTTTTATTTCATTAATAATTATCGCAGAATCCGAAGACAGTATTTTGTTTTCTGTTCATCCGCAATATCTGTTCATACATGTATCTGTCATTTTATTTATTTATTTTATATGTCTGTATCTCGAATAAAAGGTAAATTTTATTGCTAAGCTTTTGCTAGACGCCCGTTTTAATTTATCTGTACGCGGTCCGCCTTTCCCACATAGGGCGATTCATTTAATACAGGCTTTAAGAATTAATAGGTACTGGCATAAATTAACTTACTTACTATCTAAACTCTGTTTATTGCAGCGCCACTTTAAATTGAATATCATATCAAGTAGTTTTTACTAAAATATAAAAAGAAGTATCCAAAATTAAAAATGTAAAAAAATATAATTTTAAAATCTCATTTTTTTATAAAATATTTTGTCAATTGCCATGCACTCTGCCAATTGTTGTTATTTACTGCCTAAAATTGAATTTTGGTTCGATATATTTTTAATTTAAACCTATTTTGACATGTGACATACACACATATAAATACAGTCAAGAGCAGAATTGCTAAGCAGGCTAGGTGTTCAGAATGTTCTTCACACGCTCTTATTATCTTGTCAAGCACATTTTGAATACCTCGCCCGCTTAGTAACTATTGCTGTTGACTGTATATACATATTTTTTTGTCAAAATAAATCCGTTTCGACGATTGCGAGCATACAAGGTAGGAGCGGGCAAGACGAAAGCCTAAAAGTAGTAACAACAAGATATGTGCAGATTCTGCTTAAACAATTAAGAGGTAATTAAAAAGTATATTATAGGTATATTTACGTCTCCACGTCTAAATTATACGACAATATTTATAATGGTCTAACTTTACAGGCTTACATTTTCACGTCCAATACGTCGTTGTATAATGGTCTCAGTGTACAGGTTAAACAAACATCTTCATTATATTATACGTCGAAATGGGCCGCTTAGGCGAAATAAATCTTTTATATGACTTTTTGATACCATCAAAGTGTAGCAAAGAAGTCGCCGTTTAACGTAAACAAAATGGGCTGACAAACATCGATTGTAAATATTTTCGTCCTTAAAAATTTTTATTAGCTTATTATTCGTTATTCCATCGATCTGCCACTTTGAAACCCGACTAGTTTAATTTTATTGCGCTTGGATTGGACTCTATCTATTGAAAACCAATTAACTAAGATTGGACGACTACAATTTTATTGATTGTTAAGTTGGTGTTGTTAAAGCGGTAGCTAGGGCTCACCAATTGGTGTATCTGTGGCTTATGTAATATCAACATGTTCACTATTAAAACAATGTGAAAAATTTATTTTAGTTTAGTAGATTCTTTAAAATGGAATGGTATATACGCCTATATGGAGAATAAGTACTCGTATGTATAGTGTAGTATAATATAGTATAATATGTATAATAAATAAACCGTCACAATTATAAAAAAAAAATGTTTTATTTTGTTGGTAATTGGTTGGTAATCCAAAATATTTTTTTTTTGTTATAAATCATAAAGAAACATTGTAACTTATTTAAAATTAGTAATTTTCATGGCTTTGGCTCCTATTTTGATAAAAGTAACCGATGTGAAGATATTTTTTTAACGCGTTGTCTCGGCATTTTACCATGGGTCATGGGAGCCTGGAGTCAGATGGCAACTAATCCCAGGATTTGGCGTAGGCACTAGTTTTACGGCTGCCATCTGACCTTGCAACCCAGAGGGTAAACTAGGCCTTGGGATTAGTCCGATTTCCTCACGATGTATTCCTTCACCGAAAAGCGACTGGTAGATATTAAATGATACTTCCTTCGTACATAAGTTCCGAAAAACTCAGTTTGAACCTGCGACCTCCTGATTGTAAGTCGCACGCTCTTACCCCTAGGCCACCAGCGCTCTCGATAATAATAAATATTTGATGATAATCCCGTTTTTATTCATGTGACATTTTTCACTTCGCAGTTGTTTTGTATTGTCGAGGCACTTTGCTTGTTGCTGGGCTAAGCCGTCTTTTCTTTCCATTCATTTCCTTTAGCTCCCACTTTCCCTAATCCTTACAAGACCGTCGCCGGTTCTTTTATAAATCTTCACTTGCCAACACGCTTGCTATCTCATTTTTTAATATAACGCTAACAACATTCACAAGACACGCAGACTGTATTTTGTAGTATAGAACTGAGTATAAATATCTTACTATCTAAATAAATACTTATAATTAACAGTTA